>CM061133.1:195510086-196173039 GCA_030789695.1 Scilla litardierei
TTAAAGAAGAAAAACCCATTTTTTTGAGAGAATACTTCAAAACCCACCTGCAGGTTTCCATAAACGAGTGACGCATGCCTTGAGATGCGAGAAAAAAGGCCTACTCTCAAGTAGGGCTGTTGACAAACAGAACGTTCGACGAACTACTCGTGAACAAGCTCGGTACATGTTCGTTTACGTTCGTTCAAGAAGCTTAATGAACAAGCTTGAACAGATTTTTAGAGCTCTGTTAGTAAACGAACAGAGCTTGAACATAACTGTGTTCGTTCATTTATGTTCATGAACAAGCTCGTTAAGTGTTCGTGAAAAAGCTCGTTAAGTTATGTTCATGAACAAGCTCGTTAAGTGTTCGTGAACGAACATGTACCGAAAATAGTAAATTTAGACAAATACTGTATTTTTTACTATCTTGGAATAGATGCTTGTAATGTGGGATTTATGGAGCTATTATGTTGGATTTATTTATTTTTGTCCTGCAAATATTTAATCCTTTTATTTAATTGATTTAGTCATTGGCAATTATGTTTAAATATTATTATTCCTAATTAAAAAATTGTCGTTCGTTTGTTTGATTGAAAATCTGTTTATGAATAAGATTGATTGTGTGTTCACGAACATGTTCAC
The DNA here is from genome assembly GCA_030789695.1 of Scilla litardierei. NCBI lineage: Eukaryota > Viridiplantae > Streptophyta > Magnoliopsida > Asparagales > Asparagaceae > Scilla > Scilla litardierei. The sequence goes on from CM061133.1 coordinate 195,510,711, forward strand.
GAACAAGCTCGATAAGTCTTGTTAACAAACAGAACGTTCGATTAACTACTCGTGAACATGCTCAGTAAATGTTTGTTTACGTTCGTTTACGTTCGTTCGATAAGCTTAACGAACAAGCTTGAACAGGTTTTTAGAGCTCGGTTAGTAAACGAACAGAGCTTGAACATGGATTTTGTTCATGAACAAAACTAAGCTCCCTATTCAAGCTCGTTCAAGCTCGTTCGTCAACAGCCCTACTCCCAAGGACATCCTAACAACGTATTTTCCCATTGTTCAACATTTGCAGCTATCTCTTCCTTAGTAATACAGGCGTACAAACGTCCATCAGAGTCTGCATTTGGAGCAATGTAATCAAGCTTGCAATCCACCCATCTGTTTATCCATCGAGCAGATATCTTTCCAACTTAGATGTATAGCCCCGACAGAGAATTTTGGAGTGAATGGAGCTTGTTGATTTCGAACAGGAGCACTAGTGGTTTTGATATTCCCTACAGGGTGGGTCGTACCCTACCAGAGTGACATCGAGCATCCCTACTACTTCCGTAAACTGGCACCCTATTTATTTGGGTACGACCTTTTCGGTGCTGCACCACAATCCATCCAGCTTCCTCTGTTCTTGCCTCATCAATCCCAGCATTCTCCGAAGACTTCTCAGTAGCAATCAATGGATGAACCACCGATATATTCCTCCCTTGAGATATATTTGATTTCACAGAGCTTTAATTACTCCTCGCAGGATGAAGAGAGCCATCCTTACTAATCTTTCCCAAGCTCTTGTCACCAGCAGTTAATCCCATGTTTAGGGATTTCTCTCCCCTGGCCAAATCAGAAAATGTTGGACTGCTGTGAAGCCTCCCCATCGCCCAAACTGTTCCCCCTCGTCGCCGACAGCGGCTTCACGGCCATACCTACCCTAGGCTTACCCCCAACCTCAGAACCATCGACCCCAACCCCAAACTCTCACACATCGCCGGCCAGAAGCTTCCACCTCCTAATTTCCCCCATCGGATTAAACACACGCATAGCCGAGATCCCAATCATCGGACCAACGGAGATCGTCGACACCGTCCCCGGGACACCTTCCACCGCCAACCAATCAGCACGCCGATCATCCAACCGGCCGCCGAGATCGACTTTCATGAGCCCCGTTTGCGTCGACGCCTTGCCAAAAGCTTCAACCAAAAATGCCAACATCGTGCCGTCACCAACTCCCAGATCCGAGAGAGGAGAAGGGGCAGAGGGTCTCACCAGAAAACTGGGGTCGGGGGGCGGCCGGAGCCAGCCAGGGATCATGGCCAAGAAACCCTAGATCGGGGCGCCAACATATCGCCCATCGCCATAACCTTTTTTAATTAATAAACAAACTTTAAGAACAATTAAATAAATCGTAAGTTGGAATAACATCAATTTAAAATCGATTCTTATTAATTATGAAAGACACACGAGTGTCTAGTAGTTTCAAAGCAGCCGAATTTTGTACTAGATTGGATCCGATTTAGTAGCGGGTAGAACACAACTTAAGGCTTAAATCCAATAAAATAAAAATACTTGACTAAGACATATGTTAACCAAAGTTGAAATCACGTTATCCGTCTAGGCATAAGCTGATGGTTTGTAGTCACGGTGTCCAACGGCCCGGGCCCAATCGGGCTTTGACCGGGTTACGGGTCAAGCCAGCCCATTTGACCAAATGACCCAGGTCGGGCCGGCCCGAGAATGGTCCAGAGCCGGGAAGCCCGGCCCGCGGCCCGGACTGGGCCAGGGCCGGGCTTTTATTTAATAAAATAAAATAATTTTAAAACTTTTAAAACTTTTAAAACTTTTAAAAATTCTTTAAAATTCTTTTAAAAATGAAAAAAATATTTAAACATAACATATAATATTTATACATAGTATAAATTTTTTTAAAGATAGATAGTTTCTTAAAAACATAGTATTTTATAAAAAAATTACAAATAGATCATATTTTGAAAGTAAATTGAAATTTAAAAAATGAGAAAAAAATTCTTTTATTGCTAAATAGATACAGTATTGCCATTGGACAAAAACGTATTTAAGCCCGAAATTCTCGAAGGTCCCACGTTGAACCTTTAAATTTTATTAATTAAAATTTTTTGTGGGGGACTTAAGTCGGCCAGCCTTACCCCACATACAATGGCAAAAAAGAATTTTAATACTAATAAGAAAATGATAATACACGTAAGAAATAAATATCACTCATTTTGCGTCTCTTCTTCATCGGAATCTTCGAAAAGGTCATTTTTATCCTGCGAGCGGGTTTCAACATGGAACCAATTTTTCGCACAAACCGCAACTTCAACTATGTCTTCCTTTAGCCTTGACATCGTGTCGCTCAGAACGCGACCACCTGCACTAAAAGCAGACTACAAAGCAACGGTAGATATAGGGACGGCTAACAAATCACGATCAATAATGGCAAGAATTTGATACCGAGATTCATACCCTTTCCACCAGGCAAGAGTATCAAAATTCTCATCATCCATTTCTGCCTTAGTAAAAGGAAACGGATTTGCTAAATACTTAGACAGTTCTATCTGCCTCTAATGTTTTTTGTTTCTTCTTCCATAAAATATGTCGGATCCTACTCAAAGTAGTAGCAGGCACAGAAGAAGTATGTGAAGACCTACCGAATCTAGTCTCATAAGTTGCAAAAAGGGTTCTTAAGCTATTTTTAAATGTAGCTACATATTCATCTAAGGGAAATCTCATGTTTTCATAATACGTTTCTAATAACCCAATTACAACCTCCTCCTTAACACGTGGATCAAAAACCAAAGCTAAAGAGTAAAGCATAGGAACAGGAGTCCAATACTTAGCTAGTTTTATCTCCGTGTCTTCTATCATAGGAAGAAGAGCAGTGTTTGGGTCCACATGGTCTCTATGCTTTACTAAAACTACGGAAATTAAAACGAATTGTTAAGACTAAATTTGATGTTGGTAGTACACCTCTGAAAGTTTATTTGTAGCGGTAAAAATATCTCAAAAAATTCATGAAGATGCTCTACAGTTCTCCACTCGTATCACTAATGTCGTAGTCCGGGTCACATGCAAGGTATGTAGTTGCAAAATCAGTAAGATGTTCTCTATTCTTTAGCATGGAACGCATCATTAGATACGTTAAATTCCATCTATGTTGAACACTAAATCTAAAAGCTAGTTACGGTCGTTAGCTAGTACAATACAGTTGTTTGTATCGTTGTCTCCTAATGCTAGAAGTATGGATCAATAACATGATATTCCTAATTTTTTCTAAAAAACCGATGCAAGTTTTAAGTCCATCTTGAACTATCAAGTTCAATACGTGACAAGCACATCATTGATGAAATAATAACCCATCCAGACCAGGTTTCAAATTTCTTTTTAAAAAGCAATTGCACTATTGTTAAAAGCATTATCAAAAGTAAATGAATTTTTTCAGAAATATCAAAATCATGAATAATAGACATTATCAAAGAAGAAATAAACCACCAGTATGAGCATGCTCCAACATTCTAAATCTTATAATCATCTTGTTAAGCGTGTAGTCATGATCTAAATAATGAAATGTAACCCATAAATTGGACACGTCCCATTTTGTTGTCCATATATCTGATGTTAAAGCTATTCTAGAATTTAAGTTAGCAAAAGTTTGCAGCAATTTAGCTTTTCCAGCTTGAAAAGCTCACATAGCATCTTTTCGAAGAGTGTTTCTAGGCACTCTTCTAAATGCAGGGTTACGTGCCACTTGGTTAAACCGTTCTAATTCGGGGCTTTCCTTATAACTAAATGGTAATTCTGGGCATAAACCCAGTCTAACCATCTCTTTTCTCATTGTCTCAGCAGAATATGAGAAATTAGATAAAGAGGAAGAAGATGCAAATAAGTTTAAAGTGATCTATTTAAAATCTCTTTTTTCGTGAGATTCTATACCTCTTAATGTGTGTTGTGCTGTCAGAAGGTTTGCAATTAAAATTTGCTCTACATATTTTGCAAACTGCCCGCTCACCGGTTTTACCAGCGACAGTTTCAACCGTAAAGTGATGTCAAACTGAAGATTTTTGTAATCTGGATTGGGGTTATTGTGTAGAAGTGGGAACAGCAGGATTAGTAGGTTGTGCAGGAGTAGAAGCGTGTACAAAGAAGTCTGTGCAGAAGTAGTATAAGCGGGTGTATCGAATACTACTGGGTTAGGATTATTAGTGCCGAACCAGTCTTGTATTTCAGTTTGTGACATATCAGCACAGTCTGATGTTTCTATAGGGTTGCACATTATCCTCGTAAAAATATCATATTCCTCAGTTTTATTAAAGTGCATGTTAATATTCCTACGCTCATTTGGTCCAGCCATTATACTAATATATAAATAAAATTAAATATAAATGAACCTGATTGCAGGGTTGCGATTTGCGAGTGGTGTAGATAGCAGACGGAGCTTGAGAGCAGAGGGAGCTTGCTAATTGACAGATAGTTGAGACTTGAGTGCTTAAATATATAGTTCATGCGACTAGAGAGTATGAGAGTGTATGAGAAATTGAGAGTTGTGAAAAAAAAATAAGAGGGAGTGTAGGGCAATTTATAGTTTTGGTTTTAAAAAGATCCACCCCCCCCCCTGACGGTTTTTGAACGTTGGAGGGTTTTTGGTCTTTTCACCCGAAAAGACCAAAATGCCCTCTTGAGGGCTGGGAATGGTCATTTGACCGTTCCCAACGGTCATTTGACCCCACGGTTTGATCATGCGTCCTGCGCATGCAATAAAAAAATTAAATCGGCCCGGCCCATCGGGCCAAAAAATCTCCGAAAGCCCGGCCCTTGCGCTGGACCGCGCTTCATCGATGGCCAGTCAACAGTGCCAGGCCCGGCCCGGGCCGGCCCGTAGACCGGGCCGGGCCATGGCCGGCGGGCCGTTTGGCCATCTTGAGTTTGTAGTATCTGTGTTAATTTTCTCGAAAGTTTTGGTAGTATCGGACTTTAGGTATCGACAGCCTTACCTTAGCTTGTACATTGGTCGCAGGTATAGCTTTAATGGATTATCTCTATTCTCCAAGATAATGTCAGATCCTTCTCCAACACTCCATCAAGTGACCATCGTTATGAAAGATAGTAACTAAATAAATCAGTTTCAGTTTCATCTTAGAATTCGATGTTTCAACCTTATACCATAACTGAAATGTTCAATACTATCCATGTCTTAGCAAAACTTGAAGAGTTTCACCATGTCCTTAAAAACTGGTGTTGATTTTGTATCACTTTCAAATTTCATTTGAAAATGGCTAATATGTATTGGTATGAAGCGATTTTTCAAACTTTTATTTTTGCTATTAATTGATATTCTTTCCTCCATTAAATCAGTCCAGTTTCAAATTTTAGCATTTTAAACAGAATATTTTCTTGTATTATTAGTTGGTTAATATTGGAGGTATTGGCCCACATTGGATCAATCGTATCGGCAACAATATGGCTCGGTATCGGCCAATATTTCATATAGTGAGGTTAACCCAACTTGATACGGGTTGGTTTGTTATGCGAGAATTGATAAGAGGTTTGTATTTAGATAAAAAGATTGATCAGACCCTCAAGTTTACTTTTTCCCCCTATTCATTGTATCTACAAGTTGGATCCAAAAAAATAGGTGGGTTTTCAACTTTTGATAGATAGGATTCTCATCTTTGAAACTTTTGACAGGTAAATGAATGATCCTTTTTTATCGTTGAAATCACCGTCAAATTAAGAGCGTTCTGTCCGTTGATTACTTTTTTGAGCCAAATGATAAACTTCTGAAACTTCAAACATTAGATCTTCTAGTGTCAGTCAATTATCTTAGTCCCGGTGAAAGTAACCAGTTTCCAATGGTATTGGAATGAACCAACCAAAGTTAAAAAAAATTTACCAAGGCGGCTTGATCTCATCCAAGATATATTCAAGGAGTTTTACCAAATACAAATGCTCCAAATCTAATGTGATACGGTAACTAATAGTATTGGCCGCTTGTTCATTCCTTGTTCCTGGCTAATCTTTTGTAAGCAAAGTCGAAAAAACAGTAAAGCTTTCTTAACTCCATGGTTACATGGTGTTGCTCGGTTTTGTGACGCTAATAATGCACGGGTCTTTTGTCTTTTGGACAGTGCAACTTAGCACTGCTTACTGCACAAGGACCTGGTTTTAGTCCCTAAAATATTCAATATGAAGATGCACTAATTGCTGGTGTGCGATAAAGATATGTTTATGAACAACATTCAAGCTTTATGAACGGTGCATGGTATGGCATCTTATCATGCATCTTGCAATGATTAAATCCATGTCAATTGTAATTTGTTTATTATATAAATTAAAGATGTAGAAACCATGTGAATATTTGCAGAAGAGGTCAAAGTTAATCAAACTTGCTCAAATTTTTGGAGGGTTTCTGCATTCCCATATTCGACTATTTACAAGGCATGTTCCACTATCCTACTTTCAGGAGGTTCCCATGTCACATACATATGGACGCCCGGACACCTTGACACGTGTCTCATTGCTTATTTACAGGATATGTCACGTATCCATGTCAGATTCTTGGGGACACCCATACAACTTGACACATGCCCCATAGCACGTAACACGATTTCACCTAAACACTGCCACTAAGGTTCAGCATGTCCTCTGAATCCATTATGAACTCGTCCCTCCTCACGTGCAGTGTTGCTCAATGAATTCCGAGTAGGTTCCAAGTCAAATATGATTGATCTCCATATTAAAGTGGTGTAACATACTAAGACACAATTCCAGAAAGCTTATCATCTGCTTCGGAGAACAAGCATCTCAATAGGTTGCTAAATCCAACTGATTATTTCAAATTGCACCTCTAGAGTTCAAAAGAGCTGAAACTACATCCACCTTACAAAATTACTTATATGAGATGAAATTATTAAAAGTAGAAAAATAACAGCTCACGCAATAAACAATGAAGTGGATTATACAGTTCCATTAACTTGTGTACAAATGATGGCCTTAATGTAGAAAGCATTTTCATCATGTCTATCTGACGGATTTTTGTCAACCATGTTTCATATTTGTTTTAATCATCAACAATAATATCCAATACCGCTATCAACTTATTTTCAGAAGTGGGAAAGAAAGATTGAAACGTAGTTGTCAATATGTTGATTCAAGTGAAAAGGTAAAACAAATATATTATAAAATATAGGTAAGATACCTTCAAGATTTCTAAATCAGGTATACTTCCATATGAATGGACCATGTCCACGGATTATATCTGTCATTCATTTTCCATTAAAGATAAGGTATTTAAGTTTCAGAGCAGGCGAGGAAGTAGGGATGTACTCAAATGGAACAGTTCTCAGGGAACTTATACTACATAAACTGCAAACAATTTGTGTGATCAGTCACTTTAAGGACATCTACTAGAGACATAAATGAAACTCTAAAGTGACAAAGCAATTAGACTTCGTTATGCTAGGTTGGTTGACTAGATAACTAGTGAATTTTATAGCTCGCTTGAATACAGTGTTGAGCTAGGGGCAGTGTTGTTAGAATACAATATAAATTAAAAACAATAGAAAGACTGCACTGTATACATCAGAAACCATGTGTATAGGTAAATTTTTAACACCGGAAGCCGAATCAGAAACTAACACATACTGGACGCTAATACTAAGGCAAGCTGTATGGTATATGTTACTGAAACATAACCAGATACATATGCAAAGCTCGATAATTCCTCAAATATCATAATGCACATAATTGGGCATGAAGACATTGTTCCCCCGATGTCATGTATAAATTATGAGAGTCTAATACCTAAAAGGAATATAATTATAAACTGGTGCTTTCCTAAGCTAAATTAATACCATTGCAAATTGAAGGAAAGGTGCTTACGCTTTTTTATAAGGTGTTCCTGTGTTAAACTGTCAAGCCGTTGCTTCAAAGTTTGATTCTCCATGTTCATTATAAGATTCTGCTGATCCATAAATTCCATTTCAGCTGAAACTTCCATCCCTTCTGCCTGTAGAGCAATCAATTACTCAGTGTTAGAACAGTAGTACTTATATCTAATATATGTCCCTTCTTATGTAGAAAAATTAAATTTGTCAGCACTTGCCTCTAGAACTTGAACATTTCTCTCCAGTTCAGCAATGTACTGAAGCTTCCGTACGCGTGATCGCTGAGCAAATTGCCTGTGACAGTGTAACGATGAGTTTTCATATATAAATTGAAAATTATTCAAGACTATTCTTATTTTTGTTATTACTTATCAGTTGAAGTGACTTGATTACAATTGACAGATGCTACTTTAAATGTAATAGACAATATCAATGGGCTCACATAATAAATCAAATGATATTATTGTGTTTCATGGAGTGATGTGTTGCAGTTGGCATGATCTACTAAAAGTAATCGTATGCTTGTTTTTGCTAATGAGCTCTCTTTCTATCGCAAGCTCGGAAGGATACATGCATTCGAGTAAAATTACTTTGTTTTCCATGAAGGATAAGAGAGTCAAATTTAGGCTTCCTCCTTTAAACCTGCTCCATTTGAACAGTTGAAGTAAGCCTTTCAATATGGAGTCAACAGACAGCTTCACAGCCTGGTAGAGTCATGCACATGCATTAGGAGACTCTTCCATAACATGAATGCTATTTTGCAAGCAAGAAGACTGAGCCTACACAAGCTCTACTAGCGTCAGGCATGCAAGTAAACTGAATTCAAGCATGCAACGCTTCCACATATTAATGACTCACACTGATGGTCATGCTTTTGTGGTGGTAGTTGTGTTCCTTAAGCATTTGCTAACATCAGGTTCACCGCAAACTAGCAGAACTTTGGCTGCAAATAATACCAGCCTTTCACCAGACACACCTACAGTTGCAGCACCAATGACGTCGATGGCAGTTCAGCAACGGAGCCGAGCTGGCTAATCAGATCGTTATAAGTGCAAGAAACGTGATGTGACCACATTTTACAATAGAAAATGGCAGATCTGGAAATTTTGGAGTATCAAGTGTATTTTAGTAATTTCCATTTTTCTAAGGGGTTTTCCGTAATTTTTAATTTTAGGGGTCTTTTTGTAATTTTCAATTTCCAGTTTAATATTTATATGGGGCTAGGGGATTAGGGATTCTCATGCACGATTTGGTGAGAGAAACTTCATAGAGATTGAGAATTCCTTCTTTTCAGAAGAGTGTAGCCATCCTCTCAAATTTGTGGCTTGGGAGAGAGAGTTCCTCTCGAAAGAACTAATCGTTATCCTATTGTATATCTTTATTTTCAGTTTTGCATCAATACCCTCCTTTTCCCCAATTCTTCTCATCTAACCCCTACAAATCACACATTTCTTATAAAAATCCCACCTTTCTACCAATATCTTAACTTTCGACGTCAAAACCTTAGAAAAATTCTATCATGTGGTATCAGAGTGCCTTCAATCCATGATGGTGATAGAAGCAAAGAAAAGGACGGAATTTTTAGAGAAAAGATTCAATGTTGAAATCGTGGATCTAAGAAAGTCGATAACCAATTTAGAAGAAGGCTTCACCTCTTTCAAATCTGATGTTAGGACATCGATCGAGAAAGAACGGAAAGTGATGGAGGTGATTGAGGAAAAGTTAGGGACATCATACAAACCCTAGCGCAACACTTTTCAGATCCAAAGGCGATGAAGAGTTCAGATCTAAACGAAAATCCAGATCTAGGGCAAAAGGCAAAGTCTTTGAAGAAAAGGAAGGAAAAAACTAAACTTTTGTCGAAGGGTCACTCTCAAACGTGGACAATTACTTCGAGGAAACGGTTGACGACAAGATCGATGACGGCGAGCCAAACCAGCGGCCACAGGGCCTCGCTGGCACCGGGGCAGCCCTGCACAGGGCTAGCAGCCCCCAGCCAGGGCCTACAGAGAGCAAGCCTGACAGGTCCCTGTAGGGGCCCAACATGCCCGACAGGTCCCAGTGCCAACAAGGCCCGCAACCCACCAGAGGCATGTCGAGTCTTAGGAGAAGCGTCTGGGGCCCTGTGATGTCTAAGGGGCTCGTCAAGACCTCGACAATGAGTTTCAATGGCTTCCAGGACATAAGGATGACATGAAAGATCTCCACGGGCTTCATGTGCCTCGATTTGTGGCAGAAAAGCGATGACGTCGAGTTTCTCCGACCTACAAGGATTTTCAGGATGACAAGGACCCGAGTTTTGAGGAAGATATTGGCTATTACGATTGGGGTGATGATGACTGTGAATGCTATGATGATAGAGATGATGCCCCCACATGTGGGTTATGGGCGACCCAGGAACAGATGATGAAACACATATCATCCTCATCATTTCAGACAGGTAAGAGGACTAGCAGATCAGGGGAATTCTGGGATGGACGGCAGAGTAAGGAAGCTGTAGCTGTCCCTATTTGAGGAAGAGAATCCTTATTGTTGGATCTACATGACGGATGGATTCTTTGCAATTACACATATGACGAGGCGCAGAAACTGGAGGCGGACGGCATCTGTCTCAAAGGGGATGCACTCTCGTGGTTTCTTTAGAGGGAGCATATGCGACCGATACATTCATGGGAGGAGCTCAAGAACCGTTTGGTAGACAGGTTTTGAGATACCTAGGGAGGAAACCAACATGGGAAGTTGTTGGCCCTCAAGCAAGATGTGTCTGTCAGGGAATATAGAAAGAAGTTTGAGGCACTCTGAAGACTAGCCAGTGGCATGTTGAAGGATACTTTGGATGAGAGCTTCATGAAGGGGATTCAAGCCAAACATTCGAGCAGAGCTCTGCACTCTTCAGCCGAGGGGATTGTTGGAGACGATGGACCGAGCACAGCTGGTAAAGGACCATCTGGCAGATGAGATAAGTCTAGAAGGGCTTGGAGTAGACCCAATCTTCGCAATCAGGAACCAGTAAGGGACCAAAAGGCACATGCAGATGAGGACCAGTCCAGTAAGTAGAAGAGCTGTGAGCAGGGGAATATGAGATAGTGCAGGCTCATGATAGATGCTTAAATGAGAGAAATGCGCGCGAAGGAGTTGTGCTTCAGCTGCAATGAAAAGTTCACCCGGGCATCGTTGTCGCAACCACGCAATTCAGTTGGTGATAGCAAGTGAAGGTAATACATTTGAGAGAGAAGAGCTACAAGAGCTAGGAGGAGACGAGTATCTTGACGTGAAGTAGCACGTACATGGTTTCCATACACCACCTTGAGGACAATGTGGATTTTCGAAGGCAGAGTAATGATAAGACCACATTTTATGCAGAAAATGGCAGGTGAAGAAAATTTGGAGTATTATGGGTATTTTAGTAATTTTCAGTTTTATAAGGATTTTTCGTAATTTTTAGTTTTAGGAGTCTTTTTGTAGTTTTCAGTTTTCAGTTCAGTATTTATATGATGCTAGGGATTAGGGAGTCACATGCATGATTTAGTAAGAGACATCGTAGATGTTGAAAATTCCCTCTTTCGGGAGAGTGCGGACGTCCTATCGAATTGGCAGCTTGTGAGAGAAAGTTCCTCTGGAAAGAACTAATCGTTATCCTTTTGTATATCTTTATTTTCAGTTTTTCATCAATAAAAATCCATTTTTTTCCACAATTCTTCTCATCAAAATCCTAAAATCCCACCTTAGAAAAATCCCACCTTTCTACCAAAATCCTAACTTTCTACATCAAAAACGAGAAAATCCTATCATAACCCCTTACACATCTATGCATGTGCTGAGTGTCTAACCCATTGGTCCATCCCTTTATATCCTAACTACCAGGTCCAGTTCTAAATAGCCCACCTATTCCAGCATTCAACATATGAGCCCCTAAATCAAACTTCACTGCCAACTTGTTCCCATGGGACTCTTAAACAAACAGGCATGCAAGACTAGCTTTCATGTCAGCCACACTGCAGATCTGCATCTCATTGGTGTAGACTAAAGCTAGTATTCTCCACTTTAAAGATGTAATGTGCAAAGTACTCCAAAACACTTAATTGAATGCATAGGGAAAGGAAAGATGACTTGCACAGTGTTGGCTAGCTTATCATGCAAAACATCAAACTAAGATCCTCGAGCTCATGATGCCATACGTGCTTAAGTGAATTCTCTTTTTAGGGTGTAAATGCAAGTATGCAATAAAAAGTGTTAATTCAGTCATCGTATGATTTTATCTGTTTCAATTGGTAGTATCCTAAGGGTCATATGTACAAATAGTCAATTATTGAATCTTGAAATCATGTTCATAATCATGGTGTACCAGTTAGATCTGTCTGGGAAAAAAACTAGAAATCATCAATGTTTGAGTTCATGCACAACAAAGTCTTCGGTATCTCTATCTTTTCTCATCTCAAACTTCTAATCTTCTCCAACCTCTCCATTTCCTCCCATTCAAATCTTGACAGCAAGTTCCTTGCCTTGAAAACCAGTATTTCTTGCTACAAGCAAGCCTTATTTCAATATAGTTTGTCGTCTTGCAACTTTATGTTGCATAAGTTCATTGGTGAATGGTGACTGGAAATTCTGATCTTGACTGGCAGCATTGCATTGGAGACCTCTAAAGGCATAGTAAATTTAGGTCCCTCCTAAATACATCCTCATGTCTGTGATACCGAAACAGCACTAAAGTAGTGAAATGTGTGCATAAGAGATGTACACTTGCTGCTTCGAGAAAGAAGGTTTACAAAGTCCACGCCAAAATAGAGGATGAAAACGCTAAAACTAAATAACGGACAAATAGAGACATTGGAAGATCAGCATAAGTTTGGTTTAGACGGTAATCATGAGGATTATAAAATAAATGTTAGAACTGGCTTTTCTGTTTCACACTCTGCATATTTTTTTTGGTAGTAAGATAATGTCGTGAATCATTTTAAACTCTTGGCAGAAGAAGCAAGTTAAAGCTTTTCCTTTTCTTTTCTCTTCCTTTCTTTTTTTGTGGGGGGTGGGGGTGGTGGGTGGTGTGGGGGAGGAGACGAAATCAAATCTCAAAAAACTTTGGTTCATTGTTTAGCACCCCATTAATAGGCAGACACTCAAAAAATTGAAACCATTAGACATAAAAACATAAAACAACCACTTAGTTTGTTGGTAGCTCAAGTTTCTAGGGTTTCAATAAAAAAATTTAAAATGTTTTGTGGACCCCACTTTTGACCGTGGTTGTCCCTTTTTTCTTAAAGAAACTAAAACGATAAAGTTGTCTAGGTGGCACTTGCACGGGGGGATGACTACTTTCAGACAATACAGAAAACCTGGCGTCTTTATTTTCTTCTTGCCACATAAAGAACCTTGAAAGGGAACTCAGCTAGTTTCACCAAGTTCAACATTTCTAGCTAGGTTTCCACTAACCAAGCAAGACAGTTATCCCATTGCAGACCACCAGTTCATTTTATAGGAGATTCAGAAGGAGACGGTACTATTACAATAGGAAGAAAGGGGAACAAACAGTAGATAGATATAGAAAACTTCAAGAGAAAACCAAGGTTTATACATGTGGATAGCAAATAACTACACAAGATGATGATGATAAGAAGAAAAAGAACGTGTTAGTAGCTGTTGTTGCGGTAGTATCCCGCGTTCAAAAGACTTTTACAACAAAAGCAGAAGTGCAAAAACAGCCCCCAAAAAATCTTATGAGTGACTCCGTTTCAAAAGGAAATAGGGATGCCCAAAAGTGGAGAGAAAATACAAAGCCTCTCGTATGAGTAACAAATATGGTAGCTTTATGTAATCCTATTGCTTATTAATCGTATTGCTTATTATCTGACCGTTGACTTGGAAGAGTACTTGACTTAGCTGTTGGTGGTTCAATCAGCTGAAAAGTGATTCCCTTCCAACTACCACACACATACTCTCTCTTCTAAAGATCTGGAAACATTCAACAACCAACCTAACCCTCAACCTCTACTGAAAAAAGAAAAGAAAATAACCCTTTAGTAAGCCTGACAACTTACTTGAAGTTAAGCTCTTGATATTCAGTAAGCATCCTCCAGCAAATTAGAAAAGGTGAAAATAAAATAAAATAACAGAATAAAGGTCCCTAGTAAATAATTGGAAATACTCTAGCAAGCTCTACTTATCACTCTAACAAGCTCTACTTATCACTTGGCAGGTAATCCGAATCCGATCCGTATGCATTCATATTTTTCTCTTTGAAAAAAATTGTGTTAAAAAGTGGCCGCCCGCAAGAATCAAGCCCTCGATCACCTGAATGAGACAACAAGTGCACCCATGAGCTAAAATTCTTGGTGTTTCTTAAGAACCATGCGTTTATTTAAGTAAATAAAGAGTTAAGATTTAAAATTAAAAAATTTTACAATCGTAGGAATCAAACCCGTGATCACTCGGAAACAATGCCAAACAAATCAACCCCATCACCAAAAGTCCCAATGCAAGCTGTGATCTATTATTTCTATATAAATATAAATATATTTATAAATTAAAACGTTTTAAATCCGGGTTGATTTGGTTGACATGTCAAACCAATGTCAGATCTGGATGTTTATCCAGGTCAGCTAGGTCAACCTGGATTCAACCCAACCCGTTATGTCTCTACCCATACCCGGTTCGGTTCGGTTTTAGTCGGGTTCATTGTGCCACCGCTATGGGCATGTCCCCCCCCCCCCCCCCCCCCCCCCCCCTGAAATTTTGCACAATAGCAAATAGATATTGCTTGAATGGACTATCAAATTAAACTTGGGAGAAATTCCAAAGATGGTGCCACTTCTTTTTATGCTAGCTGTTTTATATTTTATACCATGTCTAATTCCATATTTTACAGAAAAATTTAGTTAATTGCATGCTAACTTTTGCCAGAGGGAATATAAATTAACAATTGAAATTTGAAAAGAAAAAAAACTAATAAGGTATAGAGAGGAGCAACATATAAGAACTACTTTGAACATGATATAAAACAGAAAAATATCAATATAAAAGGAAAAGTTCATTGTGTATTTCTTGGGCATTATAAAGTGGGCCCCGAAAAATAAAATCATGGCTCCTCCCTTGCATATGTCTATCTTTCAAAGGTATATTATAAGTGTCGTCAAAGATTGGGATTCTGTTAGATGGGTTTTATAGAGTTAATCAATCAATCTCAACCCAAATAGTTATTATTTATAGAGATCTCATAACACAATTTTACATGAAACACACTACATAACTTTATATAAACCATCTTACACACTATTCTAAGCTGGCACATATATTGCATACATACCCAACTTGCAACAAATGAACTGAACATGAACACCCATGTGATTTGGTGAACAAGTCTAGCAGCAGGTTCACCAATGAACGGAAGTTGAAGATGCCTGTATTTGAGGGAGAGGATCCACATGCATAGATTTATCGGGCAAAGAGATTCTTCACTGTGTCACGCATGACATAGGCACATAAATTAGAGGCAACAGCCGTATGCATGGAGGGGCGAGCCTTAAGATGGTGTCAGTGAAAGGAGCAGCGACGCCCATTTCGCAGTAGGGAGGAGATTAAGGACATTATCTTGGAGAGGTTTCGAGATCCTCACATGGGAAACTTCCACAAGCAGTTATTTGCACTCAGACATGATGGGCCCGTGAGGGAGTACATAGAGAAGTTTGAGCAGCTATCAGGACGAGTACGGAGAGTCACTGGCGAGTCACTGGAGGGCGCATTCATGAAGGGCCTAAAGCCCATTACCCGCTCGGGGATTCGACCATACAAGCCCCAAGGGCTGGTGGAGGTCATGGAGATGGCACAGATGGTAGAGGACTACCAGACGAAGGAGTGAAGAGCCAGAAGCAGTTGGAGCGGACATGTTCAGCATGGAGCTTCAGCAGTTACAGAGGGGTGAAGGCTACCACAGGAGCAGACCAGGCTATCAAGAAGGCTGTGGAGAAGAGCAGTACACCGCCAGTAGGGAGCAGTTTAGGAGGATGACTGACGCTGAGATGAGGGAGCTGAGTCAGAAGGGGCTCTGCTTCAGATGCGACGAAAGGTTTGCCCAGGACACATGTGCGCAGGACGCAAGCTGCAGGTGTTATTGCTGGAGGATGAGGATGAGAAAGCTGAGGTGGAGGACGAGACCATCGATGATGAGGCTACAGAGGACCCTCAGTTGGATGTAGCGGAGGTCTCTCTAAACTACATGGTACGGTTCATCCCGAACCATACCATGAAATTGAGGGGGCATACCGGCGATCAGGATGTGACAGTTCTCATTGACAGTAGGGCTACCCACAATTTCATCTCCCGGAGAATGGTGGAGCAGCAGAGGCTACAGCTGATGGACAGTGGCAGTTTTAGTGTGATGATGGGAACAGGCAATAAGGAGAGTAACAGAGGTGTGTGCCGATGGCTGGTGCTGACATTGCATGGAAGACAGGTGTTAGCAGATGTCTTACCCCTAGACTTAGGGAGTATAGATGTCATTCTGGGCATGACATGGCTGCAGACGTTGGGGAAGATAAAGGTGAACTGAAAGCTTTTCAGGATGGAGTTCCAGGTGGAGGGGAGAGCAGTAGTGTTGCAGGGGGACCCCAGTCTGTGCAGAACATTGGTCTCACTGAAGACTATAGTACGGGCCATCCAGGCAGAGGGGTAGGCTTGCTGGTGGAGTTACACACAATAGTGGTGCTGAGGCAGTTCCCAGGAGAGGTGTAGACTATGCTGGAACAGTTTGACGAGATTTTCAAGAGCCTCGGGGCCTCCCACCACCTAGGGACCACAAGCACACTATAGTATTGCGGAATGGCGTGTCCCACATTAGCATGAGGCCCTATCGCTACCCCCAACTACAGAAGAAAGAAATAGAGAGGATGGTAGCAGAGATGGTTCAGGCTGGTGTTATCCAGCCCATTGAGAGTCTCTTCTCCAGTCCAGTACTGTTAGTTAAGAAGAAGGATTGGAGCTGGCGCTTTTGCGTAGATTACATAGCACTAAATAAGGAAATTGTGCCAGACAAGTTTCACATACTGGTGATTAACGAGCTCCTCGATAAGTTACATGGGTCATGCCATTTTGGCTTGACTAACGCACTTGGTACGTTCTAGGCTCTGATGAACAATGTATTCTGTACATACCTGAAGAGATTTGTACTAGTATTCTTTGACGATATCTTGGTATACATCTGCTCTTTGGAGGAGCACTTAAATCATTTTCAGATAATGTTCCAGGAGTTGCAGTACCACCAGTTATACGGAAATCGAAAGAAGTGCTTATGTGGGCAGCCACTGGTGGAGTACTTGGATCATGTGGTGTCCTCAGAGGGGGGATAGGTGGTAGCTGCAGACAGGACAAAGATAGCGGCGATGCTGGACTGGCAGCGTTCCACCACTCTTAGGGGGGCTGAGGGGGTTCCTAAGCCTTACAAGTTACTACAGGAGGTTTGTAGCGTGATATGGTACGATCGCCTGGCCACTCACAGAGTTGTTGAAAAATGATCAGTTGTTTGGAGTGACGATGCGACACTTGCTTTTGAGGCCTTGAAGGTCATGACTACCGTACCAGTGTTGACGCTACCCGATTTCTCGGGACCCTTTATTGTGGAGGCTGATGCCTCGGTACATGGACTAGTAGCGGTGCTGATGCAGGATCAGCGTCATATTGCTTACTACAGTCAAGTGCTGACAGCGAAGGCCAGATTGAAGTCGGTATATGAGAGGGAGCTGATGGTTATAATCCTGGCTATTCAGAAGTGGAGGCCATATTTTCTTGGGAGGACCTTCTTAGTGCGCACAGATCAAAGGAGTCTTAAGTACCTTTTGGAGTAGCGCATGGTAGCAGAGAAGTACCAGAAGTGGCTGAGAAAGCTGATGGGGTACAGATTCGAGATAAAGTATCACCTAGGGTTAGAAAATAAGGCTGCAGACGCTCGATCACGGAGAGATGAGGATATTCAGTTGGCAGCGTTATCTGTGTCAGTGCTTCAGGACTGGGAGCCATTGCAGAGGGAGGTCGAGGGGGACCAGGAGCTGGCAAGCATTCAGGTGGCACTTCTACAGGGGTCAGCAGATCACTCAGGATATGCCTTGCAGGATGGAAGATTGGTATATTGGGATCGCCTGGTGTTACCGAGGACATCCACTCACATCCCAGCCACACTTCAAGAGTTTCATTGCAGTGCCATGGGCGGGCATTCTGGGGTCCTCAAGACCTATCAGAGATTGGCTAGAGAGGTGTATTGGCGGGAAATGACGAATGACGTGTCGAAGATGGTAGCTGAGTGTGACGTGTGCCAACGTCCAAGTATATGGTGATGTCCCCGGGAGGTTTACTGCAGCCACGGTCCTTGCCAGAGCAAGTCTGTGAGGATCTCTCTATGGACTTCATAGACGGGTTGCCCAAGTCTGGGGGGTTCATGATGATATTTGTTGTGGTGGACCACCTCAGCAAATATGTGCATTTCATACCGCTTAGGCATCCTTACAGCGTAGTTTCTGTGGCGGATGTGTTTTTGAGGGAGGTCATCCGCTTACATGGGCCACCAAAGTCCATTGTCTCTGATAGAGACAATGTCTTTTTTAGCAGACTCTAGCCGGAGCTTTACAGACTGCAGTGGACAGTTCTAAGACGAAGTACCGCCTATCATCTGTAGACTGACGGCCAGACTGAGGTCGTCAATAGGAGCATCAAGACTTACTCGCGGTGTTTCATCTCAGAAAGCCCAAAGGAGTGGGCATGTTGGCTGGTGTGTGTAGAATACTGGTATAATATATCCTATCACACGGCCGCTCAGACGACGCCTTTCAGGATTTTGTATTGTAGGGACCCTCACTTGTTGCACTATGGGCAGGAGATGACTCCAGTATCAGATGTGGGGCAATACTTGGCGGAGCGGGACCGGATTTTGGAGCTGAAACTCTATTTGGCTAGAGCTCAGCAGGTCATGAAAGCGAGGGCTGACCTACACCGTTGAGATGTACAGTTCGATGTGGGGGACATTGTATATCTGAAATTGTGTCCTTATAGGCAGAAGTCCCTAGCTCATCGAAGAAATGAGAAGCTATCTCCCAGATATTTTGGGCCTTTCGAGATGGAAGCCAGGGTGGGGCCAGTAGCTTGTAGATTGAAGTTGCCCCCAGGATCAGTCATCCGGTATTTCATGTGTCCCAGCTGTGCCAGGCGATTGGGGAGGATACATTCTCATTCACTTCCAAAGACATTGACGGAGGATATGGATGTCATATTGGAGCCTGAAGAGTTGAAGGGGGTGCGTAGGGGGTGCGCTAAAGAGCGGGAGATGTTGGTGCGATGGAAGGGCTTGCCAGTACATGCGAGCACCTGGAAGTTGGACGTCATGTCATATCAGTTTCCAGATTTTCACCTTGAGGACAAGGTGGCTCTTTGGGGGGAGTGGGATGTGCCCATCACGTACTCGAGGTGGCGCACCAGAGGAAACGGCCCGGCCACTTGATTCAGGGATGTCCTGCACCTTTATGTCTTATTTTATATTATTTTATTAGCTTAAGGGGCAAACTTGTAATTAGACAATAAGGGAATTGGGAATAAGGAGGGTTGCGGCCGACCGGCCCTAGTTTATGCTATTATTAATTATTGAGTGAAAATTCTAGGGAAGTGTGTGGACGTCCTCTTAACGACGTCTTGGGAGGATGGTTGCCACCTACAATTGTAGCCAAAAGTTATCTTTTTATTGCTATTTTTCATCAATAAAGTTCAAGTTTTCTTCCGGATCTATCAGATACATAAAGAGTCTACATAAGTTTTCATCTACAACATTCTTCTGAAACAAATAACAATCAACATCATATGCTTTATACGCTCACGAAAGATAGGGTTATTTGCAATGTGGATAGCCACCTTATCATCTAATATAATTGCAAGGGTATAGGAAATGTGAATTGAAACTCTCTCATGAGATCATTGATCTATACAACTCACATGTTGCATTTGCCATAGTTCGAAATTTGAATTCTAGAATAAACCGTGAAACTATCTTTTTTATTCAACATGATTTCATCTAATAAATACACAATACCATGTAATAAATCTTTTATCAATGGGGGGATATTGTCTGGTCAAAATCAAAGAAGACATCTGTTGGATATTGAGTCATCGCATGGTTGTTTTGATGATGAATAACATATTTAGTACTAATGATTTCTTGAGGGTATTTGTGTAGATAATATGCTTTCATGATCAAACATGCAAATCAAAGAAGATTAGAGCCAACAAAGACCATGGAGTTCAAGAACAACCAAGACAATGCAATGAAGAGCAAATTGCATCAAGAGCTTGTGTAATATTTTCATTTTGATGTAAGTTTTCTTTTTAGTCTTGGTAGCATGTTAAAGTCTTTGTTGAAGCTCACACACACTTAGGAACACACAAAATACTTTTAAAATGTTTTGAAAATCATTTCCTAAGTTTTAGAGCACATATCATATGTATCAGTTAGGAGTCAACTACTTTTAGTGTAGGAGTCAACTACTTATACTCATCTGGCTCTTGTTTGGACTCTGGAAGTGGTTAGGAGTTGACTCATGTACACTAGGTAGTCGACTACCACCTTCAGAAGCCCGACTCACATTTGTACAAGATTCGACGCCCAGTCCTGCTGGTAACCTATGACTGTTGGATTTTTGCCCATTTTTTCTAGCCACTGGAAGGATGTTTGGTCATTCTGCTACAGGAAGAATTGAGGGTTATTTATAGGGGTTGTTGCTGAAGTTATTGCCAGCTTTAATGATCAATTTTCTTGTGTAAAAATCAATTTCAAAGAGAAGCTTTTAAGCAAAACCCTCTCATTCTTGGCCTATGTTTTAAAGAGTTTTCCAATCTTTCTTAGCCAAAATTCCAGATATCAAATAGCTTCATTTTCTCATCATTTAGCCACGCTATAACACAAGAGCTCCAACATTTGGCTACAGGTAAAATAAGTTTGTAAGTATTTCTTTCTCATATCTTGTGTGAGATGTTTTCTCACATTGAAGATAGGGGTGGCAAAATAGACCCGACCCGACCCGAACCCGGCCTCTTGGGTCGGGTATGGGTAGGGGCCAATCCGGGTCGGGTCGAATTCGGGTCAACCCGACCGACCCGGATAAAAATTCGGGTTGGGTACGGGTTTGACCCCTCGACCCCGTTGACCCGAATTCGACCCGTATTTTCACTCTTTTCACCCCAACCCGACCCGGACTCGACCCGAACCCAACCTTTTTTGAAAAATAATCACTATTTCACACCAAACCCGACCCGAACTCGACCCGTACCCGACCCGTAAGACAAACCGGGTCGGGTACGGGTCACCCGGGTTACGGTCGGGTCGGGTTCGGGTATCCGAACCCTGACCCGAATTTAATTCGGGTCGGGTTCGGGTTTACCCTTATTCGGGTCGGGTCAAACCCGACCCGACCCGAACCCGACCCGACCCGCCCGTTTGCCACCCCTAATTGAAGATGTATTGTCTCATTGAACGTATTGTCCATTGTTGGACGTGTTTGTCCTTGTAAGGACGTGTTGTAATCTTTGCCTCGTTTGAGACGTGTTTAGTAGATCACTTGTTCTGTGTGGAAGTGTTACTGGATGTAGAGGAAGTGCCTTAAACTAGAATAAATTTATGTGTTTGCGATTGTGACTCTCTTTGTGCGTATTGTGTACTTACAATTGCTTTTAGCTTCCGTATTACTCTTTATTATTGCAAGTTATTATTGTTGATTAAGTTATAATTTGGTAATTCTAATTGATAGCTTAGGTAGAATTACTACATGACGTTATAATTTTCAACAACACCATTCACTCCTCTAGTGTTTTATTTGCCATCTCAGGATCCCAACATCATCCATTTTACAATGATCATTATTTGAATATATAATTTCTTTATCCAGTGCATCCTTTACATAACATACTATCTAAAATACAACCTTCCAATAGTCTATACATGGAGCTGATATAAAATGGTTGACTGCACTCACTTGATATGTGATATCAGGCTGAGTTACTGTGAGGTAATTGCGCTTTCTTACAAATCTCCGGTATCACCCGGGATCATCAAGGGGCTCGCTCCCCTGATGTGATAGCAATTTTGAATTTGGATCATTAGGTGAGATAACTGGTCTGCACCCAGATAGCCATCTCTGTAAGAATATCCATTACATACTTTCTCTATGATAACATAATACATTCATACTATCCAGCTACTTATACACCAAGTAACACAGCAACCCAATATCATTAATTTGAAAATACAGCTGCAAGTATGCCTTCACAGCTTCAATCCCCTCAACATCACCTCTAGTAATTATTGTATTATCATCATAGACTACCAGCAGGATATATTTCCCCTTGTGCACCTGACAAACAATGAGTTATTCTTTTTTGCTTGATGCATACTAAAATCATGAAGCACAGTAACAAATCTTTCAAACCATACGCGTAAAGATTGCTCCGGGCCACACAAATATTGTTGCAACCTCCATCCTCAATAGATCATAGACTACCAGCAAGATATATTTCCCCTTGTGCACCTGACAAACACTGAGTTATTCTTATTTGCTTGATGCTGACTAAAATCATGAAGCACAGTAACAAATCTTTCAAACCATACGCATAAAGATTGCTCCGGGCCACACAAATATTGTTGTAACCCACATCCTCAATAGATACAATATGTACGAACTGATAATGGAACATTTTTTTCTGTAACTTCCAGCATGTCTACTTCGTATATCCTACCTTGCAGAAATGGCACATTCTATTGTTATCACTAGTAGAACTCTTACAGCGCACCCCAACTGGGCTCCCATGGCCTCCGCCAAAGAGACATCCACAGCCCAGTCCAACTGAGTCTTATCCATGACCTCTGTCATAAGATACTCCTATAGCTACAACATGATATTCCTTCGGTCCGGTAAATCGTCTTTGCTGAACCGCCAATGTAGTATAATTTTGCTTATCTTTCACAAATGCAGTGAAATGGCTATTTGGAAATATCTTTCGAAGCCGGCTAAATGTCTTGGATATGAAATTAACCGCTAAACTTCATATCACCTGTGACGGTGCAGACGCATAAGTTGGTGGTAAGGTTCCAAAAAAGTCGGCATATTCATCTTTTGCATACCAGCACTCATTGAAAATAATGACTTACTTTAGCTGCTTATAATCACGGTAGAATTTTCCAACAGTCCTATCGGCTGTTTTTGAAAAACTCATGTGGTACCTTGTATGCTCAATTGAGATTGTTAGATTCCAAATAGAGCTCTATCAGAAACTCTCATTGCTCGTTAATTGGCATCGTATGTAACATAATATCATGCACTTGCAACTCTATGTTGTTTACCATTCTGCTTGTAAAAACTAGCATCATCACGCTTTCTATGCAGGCTTCAAGTATAGATGGTAATCTGTAAGATGAATCACCTTCCATCTACTGATAATATGGTGCTCAATAAATCTTCTCTTCGTTAAAAAAATGGGTACCATCTGAGATGAACTTTTGACCAATTATCATCAAATGTACAAACTTCTGAACCATCGATCTAACCTCAGACTTTGTTTCACCAGACATTGTTACCCAACAACCTTCGAAGCCCAACAAAAACAAATCCAATATCCAACTTACAATACTCCCTTTGGATCCCACCCTCGTAACTCACAAAACAGATCTCCCCTTGGATCCGATCAACACATTCAAACTATCTGATCCTCACTTAGGGGTTGATGTACACATCAAATACAATGCATACAAGAACCTAGCAAACTGCAATTTTTAAGTACAATCTTTTGTAAACAATACTATTTTTTACAAAACGAAGGAAAGAAGAGAAGACTGTGGTAACAATAACCTAAAGAAAGAATAAAAGAAAATAAGAGAGAAATTATAGCAGACGAATAGGAAGTCAGTGTTGGTGACGTTTGAGCAACTTCAAAGGCCTTCGTCAATGGCAACAGAGCAGCATTATCGTCGTCTGCTCTGACTCGTCATTGAACAATACAGCCTAGAACTGGATCTGATTGATTTGTTGTTGTCAAAGTCAGATCTAAGCTTTGCCAACGTTATAATAATCAGATATGTGCTGAAATGGCCTTATCGTGGTCAAATCGGGACTTCATTGGCCTTATTATCGTCGAATTTGGAAGTTGGGTGAGGCAGCAATGGTGGCAATGCCCTGGGGTGATTGTCGACACGTCGAAGTGGGATTTCAAGACTAAGATGACGATAATGAGGTGGTGGGATGAGAGTAATCGAGTAAGACTGAGATGACGAAGTTGTGGGAGGCGTGCGATGATTTGGTATAGGGCTGTTGTCGACTGTGAGAGGATGCACCTACAGAGTGAGAAGGGGTGTCATTGAAAAAGATTTTGGCGACGTGGTGAAGGCAGCTGTGTGGTGATGATGACATGATTAATTAGGGTTAAGGCAAGGGACATTTGACTAAACTAATTTACGCTAAGGTTAGGATTAGCGTTAAGCTCTAATTCCATGCAACTATCAAAGATTGTGCATTTTGGGTAATGGCTTTTAGAAAGTGAGTCAATCTCTTATAACCCAAATGCTTTAATATTTATAGAGATCTCATAGTACAGTTTTACATAAAATACCCGACGCAACTTTCCATAAACCATCATACACAATATATTCTGAAGTATAGATCATAATAGTATATATCTTAATGATCTTAATCTGCTTCCTCTTCTGGATCCCAATGATAGAAGATGTCATCTCATCAGGTGTCTTTGATTCAAAGGATGTGTACCCTTGTCAACTGAAGAAGGAAGACTGGTGACACTTCACTACATTCATGAGAACCCACAATCCTCTATGTGTGTCCATCCCAATACAATATCCGTGAACCGCACATCTATAAGGTGATCAGATTCCTGAGATACTGATACGATCCGGTGGATCGAATCAATAGAAATCAGAATTTAAAAGAGGAAAAATTAAAAAAAGAGGATTTTTGATTGAGAATTTTCAAAGAAGAACAAAGATAAGTGAGTTCTTTCGAGACGAACTCGATCTCCTAGCTTTTACTTGAACTGATAAAAAGCCTAAAGATCCTTCGCAAGATGCCTAAGGATGTTCTTCAACAAAATAAGCATAGCCCCAACAATGGCGGATAGCCCTAATAAATAGAAGAAAATGGGGAATTACTAATTTAGCCTGAAAGGACTAAAATACCCCTTAACCTACTAGACCCACTAAGTCGCGATCCCGCGCCTCCTGCGCCGCACGTACGTCACGATGGGTGGGACCGCGTCATCCGGAAGTGGAGGCGGGCTCGGAGGGGGTGCGTCCGCATCAATACCCCCCTAAAAGAGCCACCTTGTCCTCAAGGTGGAAATCTGGAAACTGCTCCCGAACCACGTCATACGCCTCCCACGTGGCATCACAATCTGGCAGACCCACCCAATAAATCAGAACCTCTCTGCGTCGCCCTGGCCCCTGTCGAACTGCCCGCACATCCAATGGCTCCAGCAGTACCTCCATGTCCTCCGTCAGTGAAGGTGGCAGCGTCGACATCGTTGACTGGTCTCCAATCGCCCTCCGTAGCTGCGACACATGGAACACCGGATATAACCTCGAGGAAGGAGGCAGGTGTAGACGATACGCCACCTTCCCAATCTTGGCTGTAATCTGGTAGGGTCCGTAGTAGCGAGCAGCTAGCTTCTCATTCTGCCTCCGAGCCAATGTCTTCTGCCTATAGGGTCGCAACTTGAGGTACACCATGTCGCCCTCCTGAAAATGGACCGCCCTCCGATGCCCGTATGCCCGGGCCTTCATAACCTGCTGTGCCCTCAATAGGTGTCGCCGGAGCTCCTCCAACATCGCATCCCTGTCCCCCATGTAAGCCTCTACCTGCGACACCGGTGTCTGCCTGTCACCAAATCGGAGCAAGGACGGTGGGTCTCACCCATACAGGATCTGAAAGGGAGTCGTCCCTGCGGCAGAGTGGTACGAGGTGTTGTACCAATACTCCGCCCATGCCAACCACCTGTACCACTGTCGGGGCTTGTCCGAGGCGAAGCACCGCAGATAAGTCTCTATGGATCTGTTCACCACCTCGGTCTGCCCGTCTGTCTGCGGGTGGTACGCCGTGCTCCTCTTGAGGACCGTGCCCTGTACCCTGAAGAGCTCCCGCCAGAACCCGCTCAAAAATACTTGGTCCCTGTCGGACACTATAGACCCCGGGATCCCATGCAGGCGGATCACCTCTCAGATGAACGCTGTGGCCACCGTGACCGCTATGTAAGGATGCCTCAAAGGTATAAAATGGGCATACTTACTCAGACGGTCCACTACGACGAAGATCACTGAATACCCATCGGACCGCGGTAGCCCGTCAATGAAGTCCATCGTGACTTCCTCCCATACTCGCTTCGGTAACTCTAACGGCTGTAGGAGTCCTGCCGGAGCCATGGTCATGTACTTGTGACGCTGGCAGACGTCACAAGTTGCTACTAACTGGGCAATCCTCCTGCGCATTCCGGGCCAGTACACCTCTCTAGCCATCCTCTGGTATGTCTGCTGCACCCCGGAATGTCCCCCGTCGCCGACCCGTGGAACTCCTGGAAGAGGACGGGTATGAAGCCTGAAGCCCGTGGCAGCACCAACCTCCCCTGATACAGCAGTCGGCGCCCCTGCAAGGAATACCCGGTCGGCCCCTCCTGTCCTTGCTGCAACAACTCGCGGATCCGCCCCAGCTCCTCATCACTCTCCGCCTCCTGAAAGATGGGCTCCCAGTCCAACCACATAGGTCGTGACAAAGCCCTCAGATCCACGCTCTCCTCCCGACGCGACAAGGCGTCAGCTGCCTTGTTCTCCAACCCTGGCCTGTACTCGATAGCGAACCGGTACCCCACCAGCTTGGACAACCAACGCTGGTGTTCCTCAGTAACCAACCGCTGCTCCAACAGGTACTTGAGGCTCCGCTGGTCTATCCTGACCACGAACTCCCGACCCAACAGATATGGCCGCCACTTTGTCACCGCAAGGACAATGCCCATCAACTCTCGCTCATACACCGATTTCAGTCGTGCTCTAGCTGACAACACGTGACTGAAATAGGCGATGGGTCGTCCCTCCTGCATGAGCACCGCTCCCAACCCGTATCCCGACGCATCGGTCTCCACCACGAAAGGTAAGCTGAAGTCTGGCAAGGCCAGAACTGGTGCGGTCGTCATGGCCACCTTCAAGGCCTGAAAGGCCTTGGTGGCTTCCTCCCCCCAATGGAATCCGTCCTTCTTGAGCTGTTCGGTAAGGGGCCAGGCTATGGTGTTGTACCCCTTAACGAACTTCCGGTAATATCCGGTCAGTCCCAAAAATCCTCAGAGGGCTCGCAGTGTAGTAGGGACGGGCCAGTCCAGCATGGCCTCTATCTTCGATCTGTCAGCGGCTACACCCTCGGCTGACACCACATGTCCTAGGTACTCAATCCGTGCCTGGCCGAAACTGCACTTCTTCCGGTTGGCGAACAACTGCTGCGCCAACAACTCCCGGAAGACCACCTCCAAATGGCCCAAGTGCTCCCCCAAGCTCCTGCTGTAGACGAGGATATCGTCAAAGAACACGAGAATGAACCTCCGCAGGTAGGGCTGGAAAACCTTGTTCATCAAGGCCTGGAACGTGGAGGGGGCATTCGTCAAGCCAAAAGGCATGACTCTGAACTCATAATGGCCCTCGTGGGTGCGGAAGGCAGTCTTTGGCACATCCTCAGACCGCATCAAAATCTGGTGGTACCCGGCCCTCAAGTCGATCTTCGAGAAGATCGCTGCTCCATGAAGCTCGTCCAGCAGCTCGTCGATCACCGGAATAGGAAACTTGTCAGCGACAGTTTCCTTATTCAGCGCCCGGTAATCAACGCAAAATCTCCAACTCCCGTCCTTCTTCTTGACCAGCAAGACTGTGCTCGAAAAAGGACTCACACTAGGCTGGATGATCCCAGCCTGCAGCATCTCCCGCACCATCCTCTCTATCTCATCTTTCTGAACATGCGGGTACCGGTACGGCCGTACACTCACTGGTGCTGCCCCATCCCTCAATACAATCGCGTGCTCGTGCCCCCTGGATGGTGGTAGCCCCTGCGGGTCCTGGAAGACCTCCTGGTACTGCTACAGTACCTGCTCGACCTCCGCCGCAGTCTCCTCCTGCTGCTGCTCACGGTCCGCTATCAGCCCCTGATACTCCACAAGGAACCCCTCCCCCTCGTTCCGCAACGCCCGAGTGATGGCCTTGAAGGCCACCAATGAAAAGCAAAGGGTCGGGTCCCCGGTCAACACGACGGTCCTCTCCCCATCTTGGAACTCCATCCTCAGGAGCTTCCAATTCACCTTCATCTCCCCCAACTTCTTCAGCCACTGCACCCCTAAGATGATATCCACGTTGCCCAACTCCAATGGCAAGAAGTCCTCCATAATCTGGACCCCCTGCAAGGTCAGGCATAGACCCTTGCAGAGCCCCTTACTCTCCTCCATCTTTCCCGTCCCTAGCAGAACGGTAAACTTCTCCAGTGTGCTCAGCTGTAGCCCATGTCGCTCCACTACCCGGCTGGAAATAAAGTTGTGGGTGGCCCCACTATCGATCAGCACCGTCACCGCCGTGTCTCCCAGCTGCCCTGACAACTTCATGGTGTGGTTCGGGGTGAACCCCACCACAGAGTTCAGGGATACCTCTGCGAAGTCTAGGTGAGACTTCTCCTCCTCTACCGGTGGCTCCTCCTCAGGCTCCTCCTCAGACTCCTCCTCCTCAACCACGTACCCCTCCTCATCGGGTACCATGGTGATCTGCAGCAGGCGGCTCGCACACCTGTGCCCAGGGGTGAACTTCTCGTCGCAACGGAAGCACAACCCCTTGGCTCTCTTCTCCCTCACCTCGGCCTCCGTCATCCGCCGCCCCAGGGTAGCTGGGCGGCCCTCTCCTCGAGTCTCGGGAACGGCCGCAGGTGGTCTCGGTGCTGTGGCTGGTGGAGTGGGGCGGGAGCCCTGTGCCCCCCAAGCGCCCCGTATCCGCCTCTCCTCTGTGTGCTTCTCCTCCGCTTTATGTGCTAAGCGAAGGACGTCCTCCAAGGTAGCCGGGCTCTGCATCCTCAACTCAGCTCGTATCGACGGTTTCAGCCCCCTCATGAAGTTCCCGATCATCACCTCGTCGGTAACCCCCTTCACCCGGCTGTTCAGCATTTCAAACCTCTCTACATAGTCCCTCACGGTCCCCTCCTGCCTCAGGGCCGACAGCTGCTCGTAGAAATCCCCCCCTGCCGTCTCCTGGAATCGGTCCACGATCATTGCTGACAACTCCTCCCAGGTCCGAAAGGGGGACCGTGCTATCTTCCACCGGTACCAGGCCAGAGCCTTCCCCTCAAAGTAAATCCCGATGGCCTTCAGGACCTCCTGCTCCGTCAGACCCATCACCTGGAAATACCTCTCCGCTCGGTATATCCACCCATCAAGGTCGGTGCCGTCAAAGGTCGGCATCTTCAGCTTCATCAACCGCCGATCTGCGTTGATGTCGCCTAGCTGCCCCCTATCTCCGCCTCGGTCACCCCCCTGACCATCTCGCCACCCCGAGCCTCCCTCGGGTCTCCCGCGTCAACCCCGTACAGCTCCTCTGGCCATGCAGGTCTCTCCCACGCCTCGGGCTGGTAGTAGTGCCCCGGAAACTCTGGCGGCCGTGCAAAATTGGGCCTCGGCCCAGGCGGAATGGTCTCTGCTCTCCAAAACTGGCCCGCTGGGGCCCCAATAGCTGCTCCTGAGGCCCATCCGCCTCTCGTTGCCCCCAAAGCTCCTCCAGATTGGGGTACGAACCCCGCAACACCGCCAAACACCCCCCCCGTGCTCGCCGCGCCTCCGGAGTAGTCGCCCGGGCCCGCTGACCCCTGCCCGGGGTCCAGCGGACCCGCCCGGCCCCAAACAGGGGCCGAGCCCCCTGTGCCGCCCCCGCCTGGGGCTGCCGACCCCCAGGCGGGGGTCGCGCGGCCTGCCCGACACCCAAAGGGGGTCGGCGGGCCCTGGGCACCCCCACAAGGGGGTGCCGGCCCTCCGGCGGCCCCAGTTTGGGGCGCCGAAGGCCGGGGGTGGCCGGCCTGACCCGCCCAGGCCGTGGCTGGGCCGGGCGGGTCGGTCGACCCCCAAAGTGGCCCGACAGGGCCCGTGGATGTGGATCCGGGCCCTGTCGCGCCAAACCCTAGCCCGCCGGCAAGGGTTATAGCCGCCGCCGCCGCATGCGATTCCCTGTGGCTTGGGGGTCCTTGATTTGTTGAATCGACGCCGGAATCGCCTTGGATCTCTTCCGTTGCTCTCCCCATGTCGCGATCCGCCGCCTTCTCCTTGGTCAAACCTTGCAACAACTCCATTATCGCCGGGATCGCCGCCGTGACATCCTTCAAACTTTTAAGGTCCCTTCCCGTCTCCGCGGCTTCCCTTCTCATGATTCGAAGCTCCGATTGAATGTCATCTTGGGTGTGTGCGTGATCCTTGATTGAAGCCTCCATCGCCTTCCTCAATCCCTCGATATCGTGATTGAGATCGTCGCGTAGACCTTGGATCTTCTCATCCACGGAAGCTCTTGTCCATGTTGCCATGGAATCGTAGTGCTCTGATACCAATTTGATACGATCCAGTGGATCGAATCAATAGAAATCAGAATTTAAAAGAGGAAAAATTAAAAAAAGAGGATTTTTGATTGAGAATTTCAAAGAAGAACAAAGATAAGTGAGTTCTTTCGAGACGAACTCGATCTCCTAGCTTTTACTTGAACGGATAAAAAGCCTAAAGATCCTTCGCAAGATGCCTAAGGATGTTCTTCAACAAAATAAGCATAGCCCTAACAATGGCGGCTAGCCCTAATAAATAGAAGAAAATGGGGAATTACTAATTTAGCCTGAAAGGACTAAAATACCCCTTAACCTACTAGACCCACTAAGTCGCGATCTCGCGCCTCCTGCGCCGCACGTACGTCACGATGGGTGGGACCGCGTCATCCGGAAGTGGAGGCAGGCTCGGAGGGGGTGCGTCTGCATCAGATACCCAATGAGTTATCAACAAAATACATCTCTACATAGATTCTGATGCGTTTCGCTAGGGATTTGATGATAAAAAGGGGCTTTTTATTGGAATTTCAGATCTAGAATCAAAAAGAAACCCTAATACAATAAATCTACTCGCTAACTAAGACTAGGAAACAATTCTTAACCTAGGAGGAAAAGCCAAATCCTAATACAATTAATCTAAGGGGATAAATAAAATAACTCTCAACAATTTTCGCATCCCCATTAGGGCCGGCTCAACCCCCCTTAAATAGCAAAACACCCCTTAAATGTCATTTTACACAAATGCACATGTTCCAAATACCGGCCGCAACACTACTCCGCCTCGGAAAAACCACCTTGTCCTCAAGGTGGTGCGTGAAGGGTATGGTCATCTACTCCACGTGCAGGTGCTCCTGATCATCGTCCACGCCGGCTTCCAGCATTATCACACTCTCTTCTCCCTCTTCTTTGTCATTCACTATCAGGATCTGAAGAGTACGATTCCTGCACCGGTGCCCAGGAGTAAACTTCTAGTCGCATTTGAAACACAGGCCCTTGGTCCGTTTATCACGAATCTCTGCCTCGGTCATTCTTCGTGTATGTCCCCCAGGTCGTAGTTCCATTCCCTTCTCCTTGGTAACCACTGTGCCGTCAGTGGATGTTGCCCCTCCTGCGGCCCCCTTTTGTCCCCCTCCAGGATCCGGCCCTCGAAAGGTAGAGCCTCTCCACGTCCCCCAGGCTCTTCTCTCTGTCTCCTGATGATCCTCCACCTTCCTGGCCAGCGTCATCATCCCGCGCAACCCAACGGGCTCGAACTGCCTCAGCCCCGACCTTACCGTGGGCTTCAGCCCCTTCATGAAACAGCCCTCCAAAGACTCCTCAGATACTCCCCGAACTCGGTGGCAGAGCGACTCAAATTTCTTGATATAATCCCCCACGCTCCCCTCCTGCTTCAGTGAGTACAGTCTCTCGAACACGCCCCCAGCCTGTCCTCCTCCAAACCGCTCCGTCAAGAGCGTCGTAAACTCCACCCAGGTCTGAAAAGGCTGTTGCTGATCTGTCCAACGAAACCAACCTAAGGCCTCTCCCTCCAAGCAAACCCCTATCGCCCGAAGCCACTCCTCTCCTAGGACCGTGGACACCTCCAAGTACCTCCATCCGGTACAACCAGTCATCCGGATCTCCTCCCTCAAAAATGGACACCTCCAGCTTCCGCAGTCACCTCTCGCCACCGTAACCACATCTCTCCTGCTGCTGGAATCCACCCATGTGCCGGTATCCCTGTCGCATGTCTGAAACATAAGCCTCAGCTCGATCACGGTAGCCTCCCTCTGCTCCATGCCCCTGCCAGTCTCCCTGAGGGTGTCCAAACTCCGTCTGGTGGCCTCCTGGGGGGTCCTGGTACGCTCTCCAGTCTCCCGTCACTCCCCCAAAGGGTGGGGGCTGAGTCGACGGGCCTCCTGTGATCTGGTGGTGCCCTCCACCCTGCTGAAATCCTCCATCGGGTCCTCCAAAAGGCTGAAAACCCCCAAATTGTGCTCCTCTGACCTCGGGCGGGGCCCCGGGGGCATGTAAACCCTCGAAAAAGTCTGTCGAACGTCCTGGAAAGTCGGGGGGCCCCCAAGGGTCGACGGGGCCTCGGGGCACTCCCCTGGGGTCGGCCGAGGCCCCCAAAGGCACCGCCAGGGTCGGCCGGCCCTGAAAAAGGGCCGGCGGCCCCCAGGCGGTGCCGCCAGGGTCTGTCGCAGGCGCAGGGAGGGGCGGCAGGCCCGGCCGCCCCTCCTGGGGGCCTGGCGGCCCCGCCCCGCCTCTGTGCGGGTTCGCCGGGCCCCCCAAAGCTTCCTGGGGCCCGGCGGGCTGCCGAAGGGGCAGAAATCCCCCTCCGGCGCCTGGTTCGCTGTAGCGCGACGGCGCTTGGTCCTTGCGAGTCCCACACGCCTTGTCCTCTTGCTCGAACCCTCCGTCTTCTTCTAGATCCGGATCATCTTAAAAAAATCGTCTTTTTGCCCTTGTCCGTCGCCAAAGGTGGCTCCTTTTTGCTTGGATCCGCCTTTGGTACAAGATGAGCGGTCAACACCGCTATAGCATCCGCTAATTCCGACAATTTTGCCTCCGTTTTCTCTTGGTTCTCTTTCATCTCTTTCCGGAGCTCCGCGGCCATCTCGGCATCTTCTTTCCTCAGATCGATGAAACCCTTGCTGATTTGGGCTTCTATCCGTTCAACCTTCTCTTCCAAAATTTCGACCCGCTCCTTGGATCGTGTGCTCGCCATGTATCGACGGCTCTGATACCAATTGATGCGTTTCGCTAGGGATTTGATGATAAAAAGGGGCTTTTTATTGGAATTTCAGATCTAGAATCAAAAAGAAACCCTAATACAATAAATCTACTCGCTAACTAAGACTAGGAAACAATTCTTAACCTAGGGAGAAAAGCCAAATCCTAATACAATTAATCTAAGGGGATAAATAAAATAACTCTCAACAATTTTCGCATCCCCATTAGGGCCGGCTCAACCCCCCTTAAATAGCAAAACACCCCTTAAATGTCATTTTACCCAAATGCCCATGTTCCAATTACCAGCCGCAACAGATTTCTTCTAAGCCAAGTTGTTCTCTATATCAGCTGCATGCTTCGTGACAGAAGGTCAACATGCATGAGGTATTACCCAAAAAAAGAAAATTTCATGTAAAGCATCAAGAAAAGTTCCACCAAGTAATGTTAGCTAGCCCACAAAGCCAAACATCTCCGAGGTGTGTTAAGTGACATTGCGCATAGGCACCCATTGCTCGGTAAAGCCCCTTACTTTTCACAGTCGCAACCACCTTGACATTAAAATAACACTTTAGGCGCATAGATCGGCAACCGAGGATCAATCTATGTTGACCATGTTCTGGTTAGCTTCACAAATATTGCAGCAAAAGACTCAACATTTGACGATATGTGCATTTATAAATGCAACATCGATAACTAAAATCTCCATTTTGTCTCCTCAAATTTGATTCACATTGCACTTGACACTTTTATAAAACTAGAGAATTGCACCATTGAACCTGACTACGACATGATAGCAAGGACATCATTTTTCCCCTTTTTTGAACAAAGGCCATAGCCTGAACTTGAACTTCAGACTTCCCATTACCCAACGCCACCTCTTACCACTGAACTAAGTCTCAATTGCAAGGACCTTGTTGGAGCATGCTGAAATTAAACTTGGCCCAATTGTGTGTGCGTGCGTTCGCGTGTTGTTTCAACATGACACTGATTTTAACCTAGGTCAAACAGGAATCCCTAAAAATTGCAGGTAACCTATTAATATGTAGCAGTAGGATGGTGACAGAAGTAATCCCCAGCCTATACCCACATCACATCCCCATTTGAAGAAAACTCTGTCAGACCTCATACCTCTCAAATGCAGTTCAACCATTAATCTACTACATAATTAACATCATTATGAACTCAGAGCACTAAAACTTATATTCATAATATGAATACAACATACACGAATAATTGATTCATTTTTTGGACAAACAGTATTAAGGGGTGAATAGTAAATGCACTTAACGATGAGTAGTTGGACCTTGGAGATGATAGGAAAACAAATACCACTTTTAGAAGCTGGCTTTGAAAGCATGAAAGTATATTAATGACGGCCCAGGTTTTGCAACTGATGGTTCTCATGAATATGCATGTGCATCAAGTTTTTGATGTGGAGAATAAATTTAATGGATGTTCTGGCAGTATATATGAAAGAAAATTACTATTATAATACATTGAACTGGTTCTTACATAAATCAGTGATAGAAAGAAACAAGGGAGTAACTAGACAAGTATGTGTAAATCGTACTGTTTCACCCGCTTTGTATCTGTCTCGGATTGAGATTGCTTTGAATGCGAACCTTCCCCTCTTTCAAAGGCACCTCTGAGGTCGTGAGTATAGTCATCTGCCTCCAGCTTCTCAGCAACTTTAAATGGCACTGTGTCAGGTTCCCTTAATGCACATGAAGACCCTAAATTCATGCCCTTGTCTTTTGGTGACGGAACACTCCTCTGGTAGTTAGCAATGTTCATGCCCGTGTCCCATCCTTTAATTTGTGGTCTTGTAAATGTTTTTGGCTCTGAATAATTGTTTACCCTTTGACCATCTTTAATATGATCAAATCCTTGTGCTCCCCATTGAGGTGTCGACCCAATAGCTCCATGCATATGCTCCTCCTGAGCAAAATTATTTACACTAGAATACATAGAATTTGCATCCAAGTAAGCAAACGAGTCACTCGACGATCGGCGATGAGCTCCCCTCTTGACAGGTGTCTCTGGCTCATTAAGGAGATCATCGAGCCAAGAAGGTTGATCCTCAATGAGAAAGCTCTCAGACGAGGTACGCTGATGGTGCCTATGCCCCTCTCTTGGCTTCGGGATTCCTTTTGGACCAACGAACCCATGGTCCCCGTAAACTGGGGAAACACTCGGAAATGGGCATTTCGGAGGAAGGAAAGATTGTTTCCCTGAGCAAGCTTGGTTCCTGAAGTTGGCAGCCCCTTTCATATTTGACATGAGTCAAAGATGACCGGCCTGTCAAAAATTCGAAATAAGTTTAGAAAAGACACGCAACTAGTTAGAAGTCAATGCTGCTTGTTTAGCTCAGTAGATAAGATCCGCAACCAATCTAAAGAAATTAAGAAGAGAAAGCTTAAGACAGATAAAGGATATCACCAAACACTTCAATGTTGCGGCTAACAAGGAGGTGTTAAGCCAATGCTCAAGAAACATGTACAGTATGGAAAGGCTTTGAGTACAAAATCACAGTTTTGGGCCAAAACAACAGTAGAAATTCACAAGAAGATCCAAATTGTCACTTCAAAACGAATGTACATGTATAGCTCAGTTAATATGATCCTTAATCGAATCAATCCTCAGCAAGGAAAACTACAGCTAAAAACATAACAAATGCTGATACAAATTAGTACCGTATAGACGAAATAATGCAGAAATATTCGCTCTTTTTCAGTTTCTCACGTAAACAAAGGCGAACGGCGGCATTGAACAAAGATTGTGAAATAGAATTGACAAACATAGAGTATGGCATCAAGAACCAATCTTTTCACTGACCACGCTAAAAATTTCTGAAAATTGGTGTAGCAATCAAGATCTAAAGAGCAGAACGCAGAGGTATGAGGATGGTACAAAACTGTACAGAGAGAAATCGCAAGCATAAAATAGAAATGACAGGATTACCGCAAAATCTATCAAAATAGAGCTGAGTTGAAGATTGGCACACCGAAAAACGCGCAAATAAGGACTGAATTTGACTAAATGGAGGAAATGCATTTACCGGAGATCGAGTCTCTCCTGCTCAATCGCTTGAGATGAAACCCTAAAAACTGATTATTTTTTGGCCCTCCTGGAATTTGTTTAGGATTGAGAGCGAGAGGAGAGTGAAGATGTGGGGTTTGCAGAGGAGAGAGAAACAGAAGGGAGGACCCAATGAAGGGAAGAAGAAGGGAGAAGTGATGAATAGTTGGCGAGAAAGTGACGAGTAACTAAAATACCGCCAATAAACGCACGATATGCTGGCATCTCATCACGCGGCTTTCCATTTGGGAGTTGTGTCAACTCTTTTTGATAAGTATATTTTGCATATTGGTCCCTCATAAATTTCACTCTGCACGACTAATTACCGTAAAGTTGCTATTTTGCACATCACCGGCAAATCTTGAAGTCCCAGATTTTTGTTGAGATGGACTATATACACCTAAATTTAAGGCATATACAGATGACCATTTGTCAAATATAAAAAAAAAAACTCACAAGGGTCACTTCTCATCGTATCTCTTCCAATTTTTTGTTATTCATGATAAACATCAACTCCATACACCTCATTTTGAGTCCATCTCTCTTTGTTTTGCTCGCTAACAACTTCTACATTCCCTACTCCTTTAAATACACATTGGTTTTGCAGTGAAAACAGGGTGCTTTTCTCTTAAAAATCCATCTCAAAAAGATGAAAATGAAGATGAAGATCAAGATCACTAACAGACAACCCCAGATATTTTATATTAGTTGGGCCGGAGTTGCTATATCGTATGGTTAATATGATTTAATCTATTAAACAAATGAGAACTTTGTCCTACGTGGCGGGGTTTGTACATGTGGATATGTCACATTGTCACGTGTGATGCCATATCACCCATAAATAGCCCAAAGAAAGGACCCAAAAAAACACAACGCAAGCTCAAACAACACCCAAAAATAAATCCAACTTCACACCTCTCAAACAAAAAACCCCAAAACCCCCAAGGCGATACCAACACTCACACTCACTCTTTCCATTTGGGTGACCATGCACTTTGTACACATGTAATTTCTTGTTTTTATAATAAAATACTTTGTACACATGTAATTTCTTGTTTTTATAATAAAATACCTGGCTTTGCTCTTGAATAACAACCCATCCAAAGTCCATTAATCTGCACGCAAGGCCTGGCTAACAGCCATAAAATAAAAAATAAATTTCTAACAGTGTCCTCGTGAGTAATTTTCATCCGGCCACCAAAGCGACAGCCAAGAAACCAGTATAGCGGGGCGCCACCTCGAACAGGTATAAGCTGTTGATAGCACGTCGTCTGCTTATCTGTGCTGTTAGTGCACAGTGTTTGGCCATTGGCCAAATTGTACAATCTTTCATCTCTTCTTATTGATTTGCTGCTTGGATTCGTTTAAAATCTTTCTTGGTTTGTTGTTTGGATTCGTTTAAAATTGTGTGGAGTTAAGATGAGTGGATGATAACCAAATGCCCCCCACCAAAATGTGCTTTGCATGCAAGTCGGTGATTAAAACTTAATTGCCTTTTTAATCTTGATTAAGATAAGGGTGGGATCGTGGCCCTAATGAGGGATGGCAAACGGGTCTGGTCAAGTCCGACCATACCCGTTTAAGGATATACCCGAGTTTGACCCAAATCAAATACGGCTTGGGAACATAAAAGAGGTACCCGACTCGACGGGTTGTCGGGCTTTCCGAACTTGACCCGCATGAATCAATTGTTTTCCTTTTAAAATTTTTTGAGTAAATCGCCGAGGGTACAAATCGATCCCCTAGTCTCCTTGAAGTACAAACTCATTTCCACCAGTTGAGCCAAATAGCATGATGTTGTTTAAATGTATCAAATTATTTATGTAAATTTAGAATTAAAAATTGAAATTAACAAAAAAAATTGCAATGACGTGAATCGAACCCCAGACCACTTGAAGTAAGTGGAGCAATCGAAACTCCTCACCAAAACTTCCAATACAGAAGCCTTCTGTTTCTGTAACGACCGCTTTTCGGTATCATCACACATTACAAGAATATGCAGGTCATGCTGGTTACTAGTGAAACCAATATTGGTGAAATATACCTTTAAAACATACCTAAACGAGTACTCTCAGAAACTCTGTGCACAACCCAAAGAAATGGGAGCTAATCCTAAACTCTGAAGCCTCCTTGACTCATCTCGAAATATGCGAGTGCTACTCCCAGCTGTAGGAGATTGAACAAGTAATAATCCTGCTAAGTCCAGGTATCGTATCCATGAAACAACTGACCTTCAAACCCACGAATTTCAGTTTATAAAAAGTACTAAAACGATAAGAAACTTGTCACGCCCCGCCTCCCATTATATTTGGGAGCGAGGATGCGAACGGGCCCGCTTATGCAAGTCAGGAGGAGGTACTTTTGCTTTTCTTTCCCCCTTGACTTAACACAATAAGCGTCTGTGTGAAAACCACAGGTTCTTGCTTGCATTACTTAAAAACAACACAGATGAAAAAATTTATTACAATCTCATTCGTCTCAAAATTTCAACAATGCAGGGATAGAAAAAAGAAGAGTGGGTCTTATAACCCGTACAATAAGTGAAAAGAAGTGCAATGAAAGTTCTCTAGTTTGACAGTTCTTGGTCCACTGGTTCAGCTATCTCAACTAGTCCTCCTGGTGCTATAGCTCGGGACCTGACATACATCCAAAAACATGAATGTATGTCAGCAAGGGTCTGCAAGTAGAGATTAGAACACAAGGCAAGGTATACAAATTTATACTGAATTTAAGAGGCAATTATAAATTTAAACGAGATAATAATAAAAGTATAAGCATGCTGATTTTTAAAGTAAATACATCCTAACATGCAGTTCTAAGCAATCTGACGAGTAAAGTAAAGCATGACAATTTCACTTAGATAACAATTTCACTTTGCAAGTTTCAAGTTAGTGTCACACGTCTATAATAGGGTTCTCGCCTTTAGGACGTGATGAGTGAGTCGTTCTTCTCACGGGGGCTTACCGTGATTGGCGCTAACCCACCGCATACGGGTGGTGCCCTTGAAGAGAGTACTCGTTCATACGCCTAGCAGCCGCTCAACCCTAACCCCACCCCAAGATTGGTGCTGGAACACGAGCCAGCCTAGTCAACTCACATGACATCACGAAAGTCACGATTTCGCCTTCGAGGCGCACGATTTCACGATGTCTCACTCTCTTGTTAGTTATGCAGCAATAACATCATCATCTGTTCTTTTTCAGCATTTTCCAGAATTACAAAACAACATTCCCAATAATTTAACAAAAGAGTGAACTTGAGAGTTTAACGATTATAATGCAGAAAGCTAACTTTACCTGCATTTGTTCTAAACTAAGGTATATCAAATTATATGTCGTTGGATCCCATTTTTAGCCACGGATGTCGTGGAAGTGATTTCACGCGTCATTTAACGTGCAGGTTTTAAGTTATGTAACTTTACAAACAAGAAGCTAAAAGAACATTTACCTTCACAAATTCACTATAAATTGCATACTTGCCTGATTTCGGTGACTTTGGTGCCGTTGGGTTTGTCTCGACGGGTACTACGTGTTGGTACGTCCGGTTTTCTGTTTCGGTCAGACAAATCAATGAATTAGATTTTTCGTGAATGAACACAATATTAAAATAATTCCTAACTTGGGTTCGTCTGATTTTATCGGGTTCTCTAGTTAGGATGATGTTTATATTATGTTAAATTAACTTGATACGCCTCATTTTATTCTAATTATTAACCTAACGTTGTTTAACAATTATTAACATGATGGAATTATAACAAGTTACTGTTCAAATTAATATTAGTACCCTATTAATAACAATCTTACCTTAAGCTAATGGTGTATTTAACATTATGTCTAATATTACATTCAATACCCAATAGCAATGATGCCCCAAGACCCAATAATCTTAAAACCCAATGGCCATACCCAATACCCAATAAGAAACTAAACCCAATAGGAGTTAAAACCCAAATACGATGACTTTAAACCCAAACCCAATAAGATACTTTATACCTCCCTCTTAATTCCTTTAATATGGCTATTACCCTAGGCTGTCACCTACTTTTTAACACCTTTATTCATTCAACTCCTCTTCTATTTTAATCTCCATGTCTCTCTGTCTCCTCTCTCCCTTTTCATTTCGTTCTGTCCTGTTTCTTTTCTTTTTTTTCATTTGTTAACTTAACAGGCGGCCATGGCCCATGGGAGCTCACGCAAACACAAAAGGGGGAGGAGCTACTCACGGACGCGCGACGGGGGGAAGAGCTGCCGGCGGCCGGCGGCGCAGAGGCGGCTTCCGGTGGTCGTGGCGGCGCGGCAGCTGCTCCGGTGGTTCCAGGCGGTGCGGCGGCTCTGTAGGCGCGGCGGCGGGCTCCTGGAGATCGACGGGCGGCGGGGCACAGCTCCCTCCGACGGCGACGTGCAGGCGTGTACGCGGGGGAGGGATGATGCGGCCATGGGGAGGAGGAGGAGGAAGAAGAGGGAAGGAGATGAAGGGTTTGAAAGATCTGAAGATTTGATTTTGAAATTGGTTGATCTGTAGTTTGAATCTGAGTTTTGTGTATGAATCTGAAGTTGATTTTCAGATTTGAGTGTTTCCCCCCTCTTTGATTCTGATTCCAAAATCAGTTTGGGGTTTGTGTTTGGTGATGATTCGATTCCGGTTTGGGCTGAAATTTTATCCATCAAGCTTCAACTTTCAGTTTGAGCTTTGTTTGGAAAATGGATTTCTGGGGAAGAAATGATTTGAGGCTGATTTGTTTGATGAAGAACAGATTGTCGGTCTGGGTTTTGTAAAATGGTTTTGATTTGGAATTTTGTTTCAGATTTTGGATTTTGGTTTCGAATTTGGTTCTGAGAAGAATTAGGGAAGTTAAAGTTTGATCTTGGGGCTGAATTCGAAATGGGTTGATTTTGGGGACTGATTTGGGTTGTGATGGGTTGCAGGGAAGAGGAATGTTTTGCTGGTTGGAGATGGGTTTGCTGCAGGTAAAACGAAGGGGAGAAGGAAGTTGCATTGGGTGGAATAATAAAGCTTAGGAGCATACATATCCTATTAACATTAAAATGTGATGAATGAGTTTGGTGGTTGGGTGATGCCTGCCAACGAAGAAGGGGAGACAACTTGATGGGAGAGATAGTTGGAGGTGGGGGGAGAAGGTGATTGAATTGGGTGTTGGATCTCACCGGTTTCATTCGGTGGGATTCAATAGGGGTAGAGTTAGGTTAAGGTAACTTAGTTAACTAGTAAAAGTAAATGATAGGTAGTTAAAGTAATTAGTAAGAAAAAGTAATTAGTAAAGATTATATGGTGAAAGGTAAAAGTAATTACTAAATGTAATCAGTGATTGGTAAGAGTAATTAGTGAATAGTAAAATTAGTTAGTAAGACTAATTAGAAAAATATTTAGTGGATGGTAAAAAGTAACCGTGATTAGTAAAGTGATTAGTGAATATAAAAGTTATTTTAATAATAGTATCTAAAAACTCAATTAATAAAACCGATTAGTAAAAGTAATTAGTAAAAATATTGGGTGGATGCTAGAATGGTAAATGTGATCGGCGAAGAGTAATTATTATAATATTGAAATACCGATTTTCACAACCTACTCCAAAATGTGGAAATACGTAATACGTGTATTGCTAGAATACGGGTCATTACACCCTACCCACCTTATAAAAAATTCCGTCCTCGAAATTTCTTAGGATTGAGTCACCTCATCGTATTCTACGAGGTAAACTATGATCTGGAAATACTTCAAGATGAAGAAGTAAACTAGTCAGGAAGTGATACATGTGATGTGATTGAGTTTTCAAAAAGAGATTCGGATGACTAAGCACCATCGATGGCCTTAATCGCTAGTGGGCAAGAGAAAAGACTAGGGACAGATACCCAAGATGTGTACAGATGCGGATGAGTGATGAATAATGTATATACGTATCCTCTTAACAGCAAACCCAAAATCTTAACACACATGTTGCTAAATGTTGAGTATTGGACTCCCCGTATTTGGTTTTGGATGATGAGCAAACATAAATAAATCGTGAACTAACAATTTGTGAGCGCAGTTATGGAGATCGTCGTCAAATTCACGAGAACACTCAAAGCGACATCTTAAGACTTCTCAAAGCTCGAATTCAATGCCTAAAGCTACGTTGAAGCTTTTGAACCTTTCTGGAAGTCATGAAGATTTGATCGAAGCTTTCGAAGACCGTTTCTTAAGGTTTTATTCATAGTCTTTTAGCTTCGATTTATAGAATGTTAAGCCTTGAGTAATTCTTACATGTCTATCTTCATATCGCTCATATCTTAAAGCTAGGATTATCTTAGAAGCCATTAGAAACTTTCCCGAAGCCTATCGCTTCTTCCCTCGGCTTCTAGTGCATCTTAGTTGGTTCAAGTAGAGTCACCGACCGACTGGATGACGATCAGTCGGTCGGCAACTCTTCATGAACCGACTAGATGTCCTAACTCATTTCAGCTCAGCCATGTCGATCAATTAGTCGGTCAAAGAAGGTTCACCGACCGACTAGATGAGGATCTAGTCGGTTAGGAATCCTTCTCAGACCGACTAGTTGAGCTTGCCTCTGTACAGCCTGAGTTACTGTTTACAGTTAGTCGGTCCAAGAACATTCATCGACCGACTAGTTGTGAAACTAGTCGGTCAGCATTTGTTCTTAGACCGACTAGTGTAACTTGTATTCAGCTTCGTGCATTTCACTCTTAGTCGGTCAAAGAACACTCACCGACCGACTAGTTGGCAAACTAGTCGGTTGGCAAGTCTTCTTAGACCGACTAGTTCATGTTGCCTGGAAATCACTCTTTTGGCTGTCGAGCTGTTAGTCGGTCTATGTTGAATCACCGACCGACTAGTTGATGAACTAGTCGGTCAGTGATCCTTCTTAGACCGACTAGTTTGCTTTAGATTTAGATCCGTTGGAGATTTGAAAGCGACGTTTCTCTCTATCTCTTTTCCCTTGATCCTTTAAATACCTGAAGGGGTTATTTCATAGGATCCAAGGCTGCTATTTCCAGAGCTCCATTGGTTCAAAGAGAAGCTTTCAACTCTCATCTTCAAGCTCTCCCATTCTCAAGAATCTCTCCCTCACTCTTATTCCTCAAGAGAGATTCATTGATTGTGAGCCTTCCAAGCTAAGGGCTTGATTCTAGGTCATCCATCTCATCCCTAGGCTTCCATTGCTGGTCATCTTCTTGAAGCTAGGG
This sequence comes from Scilla litardierei, assembly GCA_030789695.1. Taxonomy (NCBI): domain Eukaryota; kingdom Viridiplantae; phylum Streptophyta; class Magnoliopsida; order Asparagales; family Asparagaceae; genus Scilla; species Scilla litardierei. The sequence continues at coordinate 195,554,193 of CM061133.1, forward strand.
TTTGGTGACTCTTCCTCCATCAAAATCCTCTTTGCCCTAATTTGGTAAGAAATCTCAAGGCATAGGTATTTTGTTGGTAAGCATTTCATTTCAGTTATATTTGAATTGTATACTCTCGGTTGTGAGAGGTTTTGCGTGATCCCGGGTTGTGGGATTCACGGTCATCGATTGTAGGTCGTTTGCACTTGTGAGGTTTTCGTAAGTGGTCATATTGGAAATCTTGAGTTAGGGTTTCTAACTCAAGTATCCGGAAGGGATCCGGGTGGTTGGGACGTAGGATCACCGGGAACAAGTCGGGGAGACTTGGGTGGATCCGAACCCATTAAACCATTTGTTTGCGTTTGCATTTATTCTTGTTGATCGTTGTTATTCCGTATTGTTGTTTGTTAATTGCACGATAATTAGGAATAACTCTCCCTATTATTTAAAAGTACTATTCACCCCCCATCTAGTACATGGCAGTGGCTTCCCAGGGCACTACAATTGGTATCAGAGCCAAGGTTCAAAGCTACACATAGCCAAAGTTCAAAGCTATGACGAACAACGACTACAACGTCTTCAAGAACCGAGATGGAGCCTCTTCAGTTATGGAAGGACTATCCTCCGTCAGGCCTCCACACTTCAACGGTACCAACTACGGGTACTGGAAATGCCGGATGCAAATTTTCCTCCGGAGCGCTTCACTATGGAGAGCCACCATGACGGAGTATGTCGAGCCTTCCGAAGAAGATTTCGCGAAGTGGACTCCCGCGGAGGTCGCCTTGGAAGTAGCCAATGCCAAGGCAATGAATGCCTTGAATTGTGCGTTGGAGCCCGAGGACTTCAACAAGATATGCACATGTAAGAGTGCATATCAAATATGGAACCAACTCCTCATATTGCACGAAGGATCGAGTACGGTAAAAGATTCTAAACTCGTCGTTGCTAATAAAGAATTTGAGTTGTTTCATATGGAGCAGGGCGAAACCATGAAGGAATATTACGCTCGCTTCGTGGATATATCCAACGACTTGGAAGCTCTTGGGAAAACCTACACCCAAAAGGAGAAATGCTCAAAGATTATCGACGGTCTTCCATCATGTTGGGAAAAGCGTACCTTCGCCATCGAGGAAGGTAATGACATGAATAAATATACCGTCGTACAACTAATGGGTACCTTGTTGTCCTATGAGGTACGCAAGGATAGTAAGATCCGGATGAGGGAAAAGATGAAGGCGTACTTGAAGCAAGACGAGCCAAAGAAAAAGGCGATTGCATTCAAGGCCGCTCCATCTACCGATGATGAAGAATCGGAAGACGAATTGGACATTGAATCCATTGCCCGTATGGCAAGGAAGTTCGATTGATTCTTCCGAAAAGGTAAATTTTTGAGTAAATCTAAAGTTATTTTGACTAATGCTTCTACTCCCGTGTGCTATAAATGCAACAAGCCAGGACACATCAAACCGGATTGTCCTCTCTACCAACACAAGGAGAAGGGGAAGGCATCTAAGTACGACAAGTCGAGAAAGCACAAGAAAGGGCTTGTTGGCACATTCACCGACTCCGAAGAGGATTCCTCAAGTGGAGAGTCGGATGATGGAAGAGTGGAGAAAGCAAAAATTTGCTTCATGGTTAATGATGAGGCAAAAAGTCAAGAGTCCTCATTCGATGATAGCGAGGATGAAAGTGAGGATGGTAGCGAGGATGAAAGTGGAGAACCTACTATTGATGAAATGAGGTTAGCAAACCAAGAAATTTGGTCTAAATTTACTAAATTAGTAGATAGATATAATAAGACCAAAGATGAACTTGTTAGCCTCCAAACCTCTCCTAAGTCTACCATCACCAACAATGACACCATTGTTGAGATACTCGCCAATGAGAAAGCAAGTTTGCTTACTCATAATGGCTTGTTGAGAAATGAGGTGAAGAACCTCAAATCTCAACTTGAGCATGTTCATTTTGAGAAATCGGATGAACACAAGATGGCGGATTTGACGTCTCAAAACTCAACCTTGAGTATTGAGAATAAGAATCTCAAATCTCGTGTTTATGCACTCACATCGCAAGTATCCACTTTGGATGCTTCGATGCATTCTCTCAAAGAGAAGTATGAGTGCACGTTAGGCCGTATCAATGATTTCAATAGAGGTAAGGGCCATTTGGATAATATCCTAAATGACTTACTTCCGGCCAAACACCACATTGGCTTGGGGTATAAGATGGGAGACTCATCCAAATCGCATACCACCTTTGTTAGGCCGACATCCGATGCCTCGACGAGTGGGAGCAAACACCCCATTGGTAGTTCTCCTACCAATAGTGCTTCCACTTCGTACACACCCCCGATTGGAAAGAAACCCACTTTGGGTGGACCTCCAAAGAGGGGTCATGCATTTTTGTACTCTCATGCTATGCCACGTAGGAACACACATCCTACTCCACCGGTGCATGCTAATAATGATTTTTATGCTCCGCACCCACGAGCACATGCGAACACTCATATGAGACACCCACATGCACGTAATCATGCTCGTGCACATCCTAATGCTTATGTTCAAACATCTCATCCACATGTGCATGCCTTCTCTCATAATCATCCTCATGCATACACACCTCATGCTTATCCACGTATGTATGCTACACCACATCATGGATCTCATGCTCATCATAATGCTATTGCTAGATCTCATGCTCCTAGGCCACATGCACCACATAGAAATCAACCTTTTGTGCATGCAACCACTAGGAAGAGGATTCCCAAAATTTACACTATTTGGGATCCCAAGAACACTAGCAATCATGATATGAATGTCTATGTGCAATCCTATGTTAATGATGTTATTTTGAATGATGATTATGTTGGAAAGTCAAGTTCCTCTTGGACTTGGTTTCCGAAGGGTTAGTTCCTTTAACTCTTCAATGCTTGGTACCATGAGTTTATGATCATGTTATGGGTACCAAGGCATATGTTTATAAAATTGATTTTGATTATATTAATTTATGGCTTACAATAATTTTTATTTCGTATTTCAAATTTGTTGTCTAACCCATTGGATCCAAAAGGATTTTTGGATACCAAAATGAAGTTTTCTAGGTTCAATCCACCGTGGGATACCAACCCTACCAACTCCTCGATTTACGAAGACTTTCATTCAAACGGAGTTGATGGTGCTTAGGTAATGCACCAATGTAGGGGGAGCTTAATGTTGTAAGTATGATATTACATTTGGTATCCATGAGGGTTGAATGCATGCTTGGTTAGAATCTATTTCTTTACATTGGTATCATTTTGTCTCTCCTAGCATGATAGAATTGTGAATGCCATAAATGCTTTGAAATTCATATCTATTTTTGGCATGACATGTTCTTAAAAGTTATTATGATGATTTTCGTATTACTTTTATCACCCTGTCACTTCTCATCGCACACTTCACTTAGTTTTGATGTGCTTTTACTTAATGTTCATTTTCGATCGATATTGTGACATTTGATATTCTATGATGTGCACCACTCTTCTGATGGTTCATTCCTTTGTGCACATTTTATGTATGTCTCTGATATTGATTTCGTCGCTCGTCGATTATTTTGATTCAATAGCTTTAGTTGTATGAAAACATAGAATTGTTTTACATGCACTAAAATAGCTATCAATGTTGATATTGGAGAATAAATTCCTTTCATCAATACGTGAATTTACAATTGGTATGTTGATGACTTCATTTTTTTTTCGTTTTTCGACTAAAGTCTCTTTGGCACACCTTTAATATGTTTTGGTATTTCACTTTGTTGTCATTGGACCGAGGTCGTATTCTTCGACTCCCGTGATTCATGTATTATTTGGCCATGATCTATTATCATTGACTTCCTCCCGCACTTTTTGGATTATGCCAAAGGGGGAGAGATATAATAATGGCATGTGCTAAATGATAGTTTAGCATGAATCTAATTTGATATGTTAGATTCAGGGGGAGTTAAGAAAATATAAATGTATTTCAAATTCGATAACTGGATTTGTATTTTTAATTTTCTCGCCTGATTGATGCATATGTTTATTATTTCATATGGAACTAATGTGTCATCAATGCAGGGGGAGTAAGTAAATTTCATTTAGTACATTATTAGTGATTATTATTTATGTTGGTTTGTCATCACCAAAAAGGGGGAGAATGTTGAGTATTGGACTCCCCGTATTTGGTTTTGGATGATGAGCAAACATAAATAAATCGTGAACTAACAATTTGTGAGCTCAGTTATGGAGATCGTCGTCAAATTCACGAGAACACTCAAAGCGACATCTTAAGACTTCTCAAAGCTCGAATTCAATGCCTAAAGCTACGTTGAAGCTTTTGAACCTTTCTGGAAGTCATGAAGATTTGATCGAAGCTTTCGAAGACCGTTTCTTAAGGTTTTATTCATAGTCTTTTAGCTTCGATTTATAGAATGTTAAGCCTTGAGTAATTCTTACATGTCTATCTTCATATCGCTCATATCTTAGAGCTAGGATTATCTTAGAAGCCATTAGAAACTTTCCCGAAGCCTATCGCTTCTTCCCTCGGCTTCTAGTGCATCTTAGTTGGTTCAAGTAGAGTCACCAACCGACTGGATGACGATCTAGTCGGTCGGCAACTCTTCATGAACCGACTAGATGTCCTAACTCATTTCAGCTCAGCCATGTCGATCAATTAGTCGGTCAAAGAAGGTTCACCGACCGACTAGATGAGGATCTAGTCGGTTAGGAATCCTTCTCAGACCGACTAGTTGAGCTTGCCTCTGTACAGCCTGAGTTACTATTTACAGTTAGTCGGTCCAAGAACATTCATCGACCGACTAGTTATGAAACTAGTCGGTCAGCATTTGTTCTTAGACCGACTAGTGTAACTTGTATTCAGCTTCGTGCATTTCACTCTTAGTCGGTCAAAGAACACTCACCGACCGACTAGTTGGCAAACTAGTCGGTTGGCAAGTCTTCTTAGACCGACTAGTTCATGTTACCTGGAAATCACTCTTTTGGCTGTCGAGCTGTTAGTCGGTCCATGTTGAATCACCGACCGACTAGTTGATGAACTAGTCGGTCAGTGATCCTTCTTAGACCGACTAGTCTGCTTCAGATTTAGATCCGTTGGAGATTTGAAAGCGACGTTTCTCTCTCTCTTTTCCCTTGATCCTTTAAATACATGAAGGGGTTATTTCATAGGATCCAAGGCTGCTATTTCCAGAGCTCCATTGGTTCAAAGAGAAGCTTTCAACTCTCATCTTCAAGCTCTCCCATTCTCAAGAATCTCTCCCTCACTCTTATTCCTCAAGAGAGATTCATTGATTGTGAGCCTTCCAAGCCAAGGGCTTGATTCTAGGTCATCCATCTCATCCCTAGGCTTCCATTGCTGGTCATCTTCTTGAAGCTAGGGTTTGGTGACTCTTCCTCCATCAAAATCCTCTTTGCCCTAATTTGGTAAGAAATCTCAAGGCATAGGTATTTTGTTGGTAAGCATTTCATTTCAGTTATATTTGAATTGTATACTCTCGGTTGTGAGAGGTTTTGCGTGATCCCGGGTTGTGGGATTCACGGTCATCGATTGTAGGTCGTTTGCACTTGTGAGGTTTTCGCAAGTGGTCATATTGGAAATCTTGAGTTAGGGTTTCTAACTCAAGTATCCGGAAGGGATCCGGGTGGTTGGGACGTAGGATTACCGGGAACAAGTCGGGGAGACTTGGGTGGATCCGAACCCATTAAACCATTTGTTTGCGTTTGCATTTATTCTTGTTGATCGTTGTTATTCCGCATTGTTGTTTGTTAATTGCACGATAATTAGGAATAACTCTCCCTATTATTTAAAAGTACTATTCACCCCCCATCTAGTACATGGCAATGGCTTCCCAGGGCACTACACTAAACTCATAACCTTAAACAGTGTTACTAAAATAGATCATCATTACTCGTCTCATTGCCGAATCATGTTACAACTATAAGCATATCATAAAACTTAGCTACAAATCCGACCTTATCGTTCGAATTCTAACCCAAGGTTTTTGCTTCAAAATAATCAATACTTTGTACCAATTAACCATTGAAGGAAAAACACTAAGTATCCTCAACCAATACCATTTGCAAATTTCTTCACCCTTCACTTGTTATTGATATTAGAGCAATAACATCTTCTATGAAATCTCTAATGTATAGTTCATATATATCCAAATTCTCCAAATTATTTATTCTCCTAAGTGGTCTTATCCATTATATATCATCACATAGTCCATTGTATAACCTAACTTGCAACACTACAATGGAGACTTCTTCCAACTCTAATCTTATCTTTATATCTGATGACATACCAATTACTAATGTATGATGACAATTACAAATACGCCTAGTATACATCACCATTTACAATCAATAATTGTCCTGCTCCCAACACATTCTCTCTCGTGACAACTCATAAATTTAAACACCTAATTAACAAATTTTTGAATCACATCTTATCATTTCTCATTGAATCTTATCTCAAGCAACTTAGATCAATTAACGCAACCATCCATTCGTAACAACTTATCATATCATTTTCAACGTCTTCATCTTGCAATCTGTACGATGAAGTCTTATTACATTAAATACTCTATTATCGTCATCATAAATCATGTAATATCTACAAGGCTACTCTCAGCTGCTATTAAATGAATTCTAAATCCGCAATATGTACTCGTCTTCATGTGCACCACTCATAGTATGGATTCATATTGAAGCCATTATGAATGGGTATATACTAAATGTGAAATATAATTCTTGAGCACACTATTCCATCCATCATATTGTAAGTAATCAACACAACTACACCTTACATCATTATAATCCCCTAATAATAACAATAATTATATCTAATCATTCTAACAGTATAACAGATAACAAAATTTAACACTATTGATGATAGAAATAAAATTAGAAGTAAACATTTTAAAGAAAAGGTTATAACGCGCAAATTTAGAACTAATCTCGCTAAAGTAAGTAAATAGATGCACTAAGGTGGTAACCAAGAGATAGTGTAGGATACAGAGCTGTTTGATGTAACGAATCAAATTTGCGACGAATGGGTTCAGGTGAGGTAAGGGTATGGAGTTAACTTGATCAGAAAGATAATCTTAAAGAAGTAAGAATAGACATGCAATTACGAGCGGAAAGTAAAGTACTGGTGGCTGCTCAAGTGTGGCAAGTAAAGTGCATGTAATGTATAAAGTAAAGGTGACTGTGTAAGTGCAAAAGTAACGACGGTGGCATGTCATATGGTAGTAACAATGTTTTAATTAACAGGCAATGTGATGACAATAGTGAGACAACCAGGTAGACGCAGTAACACTGAAAAGGACAAGTAATAGAGAGCATTAGGAAAACAAATGTTGCTTGACTATCTAATAGTGTAGGCTGCCCTAATAATAAGAAGTCTAGCTAAACTCCCAAAACAGCCAAGCAGTCAGGGCTGGAAGGCACATGTCACTTCTATGACCGCAGGACAAGTCCTTTGGTTGACCAACCCCCTTCCCATTAGATTTGAAATCATTAAAAATTTAGTGACTAAAAATTTTCAGCGAAGGAACTCAAAATCAAAGAATAATTTTAAATCAGTGGAAAATATGAGGCCTATGTAAAAGATTTTAAAAAAAAGTTAAAATGAGCGAGAAATTTCATAAAAGAGATATCGATAGTAAAATAGTAATGGGAGTGATTCAAAGGATAAAGATGGCTGTCAGGAAGATCACATGGGTCGAAAGCAAGGATTAGAATCGGATGATCAATGTGAGTGCAGGTAGGAAATGACTTGTGAAAGGCTACGATAGATTCGTAAAGTCAAATAGTGGAACGTGAAATGAAAGGAGATTAAAAATCAAGGATATACTGATTTGGTTGACTAAGGATCAGGAAGCTTAGGACTGGAATCTCCCGATGAAGTTGATTGAGGTAGAAGATCCTAGGGAAGGTGTTGTTTGGGTGTCAAGATTGTAATATTATCTATGTTGTTTTAAAATATTTTGCATGAGCATTGACCTGCATGGGCCGCCACTAAAAACTGTCACGCCCCGCTTCCCATTAGATTTGGGAGCGAGGACGTGAACCGGCCCGCTTATGCAAGTCAGGAGGAGGTACTTTTGCTTTTCTTTCCCCCTTGACTTAACACAATAAGCGTCTGTGTGAAAACCACAGGTTCTTACTTGCATTACTTAAAAACAACACAGATGAAAAAATTTATTACAATCTCATTCGTCTCAAAATTTCAACAATGCAGGGATAGAAAAAAGAAGAGTGGGTCTTATGACCCGTACAATAAGTGAAAAGAAGTGCAATGAAAGTTCTCTAGTTTGACAGTTCTTGGTCCACTGGTTCAGCTATCTCAACTAGTCCTCCTGGTGCTATAGCTCGGGACCTGACATACATCCAAAAACATGAATGTATGTCAGCAAGGGTATGCAAGTAGAGATTAGAACACAAGGCAAGGTATACAAATTTATACTGAATTTAAGAGGCAATTATAAATTTAAACGAGATAACAATAAAAGTATAAGCATGCTGATTTTTAAAGTAAATACATCCTAACATGCAGTTCTAAGCAATCTTACGAGTAAAGTAAAGCATGACAATTTCACTGAGATAACAATTTCACTTTGCTAGTTTCAAGTTAGTGTCACACGTCTATAATAGGGTTCTCGCCTTTAGGACGTGATGAGTGAGTCGTTCTTCTCATGGGGGCTTACCGTGATTGGCGCTAACCCACCGCATACGGGTGGTGCCCTTGAAGAGAGTACTCGTTCATACGCCTAGCAGCCGCTCAACCCTAACTCCACCCCAAGATTGGTGCTGGAACACGAGCCAGCCTAGTCAACTCACATGACATCACGAAAGTCACGATTTCGCCTTCGAGGCGCACAGTTTCACGATGTCTCTCTCTCTTGTTAGTTATGCAGCAATAACATCATCATCTGTTCTTTTTCAGCATTTTCCAGAATTACAAAACAACATTCCCAATAATTTAACAAAAGAGTGAACATGAGAGTTTAACGATTATGATGCAGAAAGCTAACTTTACCTGCATTTGTTCTAAACTAAGGTATATCAAATTATATGCCGTTGGATCCCATTTTTAGCCACGGATGTCATGGAAGTGATTTCACGCGTCATTTCACGTGCAGGTTTTAAGTTATGTAACTTTACAAACAAGAAGCTAAAAGAACATTTACCTTCACAAATTCACTATAAATTGCATACTTGCCTGATTTCGGTGACTTTGGTGCCGTTGGGTTTGTCTCGACGGGTACTACGTGTTGGTACGTCCAGTTTTCTGTTTCGGTCAAACAAATCAATGAATTAGATTTTTCGTGAATGAACACAATATTAAAATAATTCCTAACTTGGGTTCGTCTGATTTTATCGGGTTCTCTAGTTAGGATGATGTTTATATTATGTTAAATTAACTTGATACGCCTCATTTTATTCTAATTATTAACCTAACGTTGTTTAACAATTATTCACATGATGGAATTATAACAAGTTACTGTTCAAATTAATATTAGTACCCTATTAATAACAATCTTACCTTAAGCTAATGGTGTATTTAACATTATGTCTAATATTACATTCAATACCCAATAGCAATGATGCCCCAAGACCCAATAATCTTAAAACCCAATGGCCATACCCAATACCCAATAAGAAACTAAACCCAATAGGAGTTAAAACCCAAATACGATGACTTTAAAACCAAACCCAATAAGATATTTTATACCTCCCTCTTAATTCCTTTAATATGGCTATTACCCTAGCCTGTCACCTACTTTTTAACACCTTTATTCATTCAACTCCTCTTCTATTTTAATCTCCATGTCTCTCTGTCTCCTCTCTCCCTTTTCATTTCGTTCTGTCCTGTTTCTTTTCTTTTTTTTTTCATTTGTTAACTTAACAGGCGGCCATGGCCCATGGGAGCTCACGCAAACACAAAAGGGGGAGGAGCCACTCACGGACGCGCGACGGGGGGAGGAGCCACTCACGGACGAGCTGCCGACGGCCGGCGGCGCAGAGGCGGCTTACAGCGGTCGTGGTGGCGCGACAGCTGCTCCGGTGGTTCCAGGCGGTGCGGCGGCTCTGTAGGCACGGCGGCGGGCTCCTGGAAATCGACGGGCGGCGGGGCACAGCTCCCTCCGACGGCGGCGCGCAGGCGTGTACGTGGGGGAGGGATGATGCGGCCATGGGGAGGAGGAGGAGGAAGAAGAGGGAAGGAGATGAAGGGTTTGAAAGATCTGAAGATTTGATTTTGAAATTGGTTGATCTGTAGTTTGAATCTGAGTTTTGTGTATGAATCTGAAGTTGATTTTCAGATTCGAGTGTTTCCCCCCTCTTTGATTCTGATTCAAAATCAGTTTGGGGTGTGTGTTTGGTGATGATTCGATTCCGGTTTGGGCTGAAATTTTATCCATCAAGCTTCAACTTTCAGTTTGAGGTTTGTTTGGAAAATGGATTTCTGGGGAAGAAATGATTTGAGGCTGATTTGTTTGATGAAGAACAGATTGTCGGTCTGGGTTTTGTAAAATGGTTTTGATTTGGAATTTTGTTTCAGATTTTGGATTTTGGTTTCGAATTTGGTTCTGAGAAGAATTAGGGAAGTTGAAGTTTGATCTTGGGGCTGAATTCGAAATGGGTTGATTTTGGGGACTGATTTGGGTTGTGATGGGTTGCAGGGAAGAGGAATGTTTTGCTGGTTGGAGATGGGCTTGCTGTAGGTAAAACGAAGGGGAGAAGGAAGTTGCATTGGGTGGAATAATAAAGCTTAGGAGCATACATATCCTATTAACATTAAAATGTGATGAATGAGTTTGGTGGTTGGGTGATGCCTGCCAACGAAGAAGGGGAGACAACTTGATGGGAGAGATAGTTGGAGGTGGGTGGAGAAGGTGATTGAATTGGGTGTTGGATCTCACTGGTTTCATTCGGTGGGATTCAATAGGGGTAGAGTTAGGTTAAGGTAACTTAGTTAACTAGTAAAAGTAAATGATAGGTAGTTAAAGTAATTAGTAAGAAAAAGTAATTAGTAAAGATTATATGGTGAAAGGTAAAAGTAATTACTAAATGTAATCATTGATTGGTGAGAGTAATTAGTGAATAGTAAAATTAGTTAGTAAGACTAATTAGAAAAATATTTAGTGGATGGTAAAAAGTAACCGTGATTAGTAAAGTGATTAGTGAATATAAAAGTTATTTTAATAATAGTATCTAAAAACTCAATTAATAAAACCGATTAGTAAAAGTAATTAGTAAAAATATTGGGTGGATGCTAGAATGGTAAATTTGATCGGCGAAGAGTAATTATTATAATATTGAAATACCGATTTTCACAACCTACTCCAAAAATTACAAAAATACCATGAGTTCGTATCCTCGCGAGAAGTACGAACACAAGGTCCATTTTAAGATCGTATTTGCATCAAATTCATATAAGATAATACGTAAAAATATTTAAACTCAAAGTCATATTTTAAAATTGTATAAACTATTTTTTTTTTCAAATCCTTCGGACGTATTTGAATCTTTTTTTGTAATAGTAATACGTAAGAGACGTAAAATGTGGAAATACGTGTATTGCTAGATACGGGTCATTACACCCTACCCACCTTATAAAAAATTCCGTCCTCGAAATTTCTTAGGATTGAGTCACCTCATCGTATTCTACGAGGTAAACTATGATCTGGAAATACTTCAAGATGAAGAAGTAAACTAGTCAGGAAGTGATACATGTGATGTGATTGAGTTTTCAAAAAGAGATTCGGATGACTAAGCACCATGGATGGCCTTAATCGCTAGTGGGCAAGAGAAAAGACTAGGGACAGATACCCAAGATGTGTACAGATGCGGATGAGTGATGAATAATGTATATACGTATCCTCTTAACAGCAACCCCAAATCTTAACACACATGTTGCTAAACTCATAACCTCAAACAGTGTTACTAAAATAGATCATCATTACTCGTCTCATCGCCGAATCATGTTACAACTATAATCATATCATAAAACTTAGCTACAAATCCGACCTTATCGTTCGAATTCTAACCCAAGGTTCTTGCTTCAAAATAATCAATACTTTATACCAATTAACCATTGAAGGAAAAACACTACGTATCCTCAACCAATACCATTTGCAAATTTCTTCACCCTTCACTTGTTATTGATATTAGAGCAATAACATCTTCTATGAAATCTCTAATGTATAGTTCATCTATAGCCAAATTCTCCAAAATTATTTATTCTCCTAAGTGGTCTTATCCATTATATATCATCACATAGTCCATTGTATAACCTAACTTGCAACACTACAATGGAGACATCTTCCAACTCTAATCTTATCTTTATATCTGATGACATACCAATTACTAATGTATGATGACAATTACAAATACGCCTAGTATACATCACCATTTACAATCAATAATTGTCCTGCTTCCAACACATTCTTTCTCGTGACAACTCATAAATTTAAACACCTAATTAACAAATTTTTGAATCACATCTCATCATTTCTCATTGAATCTTATCTCAAGCAACTTAGATCAATTAACGCAACCATCCATTCGTAACAACTTATCATATCATTTTCAACGTCTTCATCTTGCAATCTGTACGATGAAGTCTTATTACATTAAATACTCTATTATCGTCATCATAAATCATGTAATATCTACAAGGCTACTCTCAGCTGCTATTAAATGAATTCCAAATCCGCAATATGTACTCGTCTTCATGTGCACCACTCATAGTATGGATTCCTATTGAAGCCATTATGAATGGGTATATACTAAATGTGAAATGTAATTCTTGAGCACACTATTCCATCCATCATATTGTAAGTAATCAACACAACTACACCTTACATCATTATAATCCCCTAATAATAACAATAATTATATCTAATCATTCTAACAGTATAACAGATAACAAAATTTAACACTGTTGATGATAGAAATAAAAGTAGAAGTAAACATTTTAAAGAAAAGGTTATAACGCGCAAATTTAGAACTAATCTCGCTAAAGTAAGTAAATAGATGCACTAAGGTGGTAACCAAGAGATATTGTAGGATACAGAGCTGTTTGATGTAACGAATCAAATTTGCGACGAATGGGTTCAGGTGAGGTAAGGGTATGGAGTTAACTTGATCAGAAAGATAATCTTAAAGAAGTAAGAATAGACATGTAATTACGAGCGAAAAGTAAAGTACTGGTGGCTGCTCAAGTGTGGCAAGTAAAGTGCATGTAATGTATAAAGTAAAGGTGACTGTGTAAGTGCAAAAGTAACGACGGTGGCATGTCATATGGTAGTAACAATGTTTTAATTAACAGGCAATGTGATAACAATAGTGAGACAACCAGGTAGACGCAGTAACACTGAAAAGGACAAGTAATAGAGAGCATTAGGAAAACAAATGTTGCTTGACTATCTAATAGTGTAGGCTGCCCTAATAATAAGAAGTCTAGCTAAACTCCTAAAACAGCCAAGCAGTCAGGGCTGGAAGGCACATGTCACTTCTATGACCGCAGGACAAGTCCTTTGGTTGACCAACCCCCTTCCCATTAGATTTGAAATCATTAAAAATTTAGTGACTAAAAATTTTCAGCGAAGGAACTCAAAATCAAAGAATAATTTTAAATCAGTGGAAAATATGAGGCCTATGTAAAAGATTTTAAAAAAAGTTAAAATGGGCGAGAAATTTCATAAAAGAGATATCGATAGTAAAATAGTGATGGGAGTGATTCAAAGGATAAAGATGGCTGTCAGGAAGATCACATGGGTCGAAAGCAAGGATTAGAATCGGATGATCAATGTGAGTGCGGGTAGGAAATGACTTGTGAAAGGCTACGATAGATTCGTAAAGTCAAATAGTGGAACGTGAAATGAAAGGAGATTAAAAATCAAGGATATACTGATTTGGTTGACTAAGGATCAGGAAGCTTAGGACTGGAATCTCCCGATGAAGTTGATTGAGGTAGAAGATCCTAGGGAAGGTGTTGTTTGGGTGTCAAGATTGTAATATTATCTATGTTGTTTTAAAATATTTTGCATGAGCATTGACCTGCATGGGCCGCCACTAAAAACCGTCATGCCCCGCCTCCCATTAGATTTGGGAGCGAGGACGCGAACGGGCCCGCTTATGCAAGTCAGGAGGAGGTACTTTTGCTTTTTGTTTCCCCCTTGACTTAACACAATAAGCGTCTGTGTGAAAACCACAGGTTCTTGCTTGCATTACTTAAAAACAACACAGATGAAAAAATTTATTACAATCTCATTCGTCTCAAAATTTCAACAATGCAGGGATAGAAAAAAGAAGAGTGGGTCTTATGACCCGTACAATAAGTGAAAAGAAGTGCAATGAAAGTTCTCTAGTTTGACAGTTCTTGGTCCACTGGTTCAGCTATCTCAACTAGTCCTCCTGGTGCTATAGCTCGGGACCTGACATACATCCAAAAACATGAATGTATGTCAGCAAGGGTCTGCAAGTAGAGATTAGAACCCAAGGCAAGGTATACAAATTTATACTGAATTTAAGAGGCAATTATAAATTTAAACGAGATAACAATAAAAGTTTAAGAATGCTGATTTTTAAAGTAAATACATCCTAACATGCAGTTCTAAGCAATCTGATGAGTAAAGTAAAGCATGACAATTTCACTGAGATAACAATTTCACTTTGCAAGTTTCAATTTAGTGTCACACGTCTATAATAGGGTTCTCGCCTTTAGGACGTGATGAGTGAGTCGTTCTTCTCACGGGGGCTTACCGTGATTGGCGCTAACCCACCGCATACGAGTGGTGCCCTTGAAGAGAGTACTCGTTCATACGCCTAGCAGCTGCTCAACCCTAACTCCACCCCAAGATTGGTGCTGTAACACGAGCCAGCCTAGTCAACTCACATGACATCACGAAAGTCACGATTTTGCCTTCGAGGCGCACGATTTCACGATGTCTCACTCTTTTGTTTGTTATGCAGCAATAACATCATCATCTGTTCTTGTTCAGCATTTTCCAGAATTACAAAACAACATTCCCAATAATTTAACAAAAGAGTGAACATGAGAGTTTAACGATTATGATGCAGAAAGCTAACTTTACCTGCATTTGTTCTAAACTAAGGTATATCAAATTATATGCCGTTGGATCCCATTTTTAGCCACGGATGTCGCGGAAGTGATTTCACGCGTCATTTCACGTGCAGGTTTTAAGTTATGTAACTTTACAAACAAGAAGCTAAAAGAACATTTACCTTCACAAATTTACTATAAATTGCATACTTGCCTGATTTCGGTGACTTTGGTGCCGTTGGGTTTGTCTCGACGGGTACTACGTGTTGGTACGTCCGGTTTTCTGTTTCGGTCAAACAAATCAATGAATTAGATTTTTCGTGAATGAACACAATATTAAAATAATTCCTAACTTGGGTTCGTCTGATTTTATCGGGTTCTCTAGTTAGGATGATGTTTATATTATGTTAAATTAACTTGATACGCCTCATTTTATTCTAATTATTAACCTAACGTTGTTTAACAATTATTAACATGATGGAATTATAACAAGTTACTGTTCAAATTAATATTAGTACCCTATTAATAACAATCTTACCTTAAGCTAATGGTGTATTTAACATTATGTCTAATATTACATTCAATACCCAATAGCAATGATGCCCCAAGACCCAATAATCTTAAAACCCAATGGCCATACCCAATACCCAATAAGAAACTAAACCCAATAGGAGTTAAAACCCAAATACGATGACTTTAAACCCAAACCCAATATGATAGTTTATACCTCCCTCTTAATTCCTTTAATATGGCTATTACCCTAGGCTGTCACCTACTTTTTAACACCTTTATTCATTCAACTCCTCTTCTATTTTAATCTCCATGTCTCTCTGTCTCCTCTCTCCCTTTTCATTTCGTTCTGTCCTGTTTCTTTTCTTTTTTTTTCATTTGTTAACTTAACAGGCGGCCATGGCCCATGGGAGCTCACGCAAACACAAAAGGGGGAGGAGCTACTCACGGACGCGCGACGGGGGGAAGAGCTGCCGGCGGCCGGCGGTGCAGAGGCGGCTTCCGGCGGTCGTGGCGGCGCGGCAGCTGCTCCGGTGGTTCCAGGCGGTACGACGGCTCTGTAGGCGTGGCGGCGGGCTCCTGGAGATCGACGGGCAGCGGGGCACAGCTCCCTCCGACGGCGGCGTGCAGGCGTGTACGTGGGGGAGGGATGATGCGGCCATGGGGAGGAGGAGGAGGAAGAAGAGGGAAGGAGATGAAGGGTTTGAAAGATCTGAAGATTTGATTTTGAAATTGGTTGATCTGTAGTTTGAATCTGAGTTTTGTGTATGAATCTGAAGTTTATTTTCAGATTCGAGTGTTTCCCCCCTCTTTGATTCTGATTCCAAAATCAGTTTGGGGTTTGTGTTTGGTGATGATTCGATTCCGGTTTGGGCTGAAATTTTATCCATCAAGCTTCAACTTCAGTTTGAGGTTTGTTTGGAAAATGGATTTCTGGGGAAGAAATGATTTGAGGCTGATTTGTTTGATGAAGAACAGATTGTCGGTCTGGGTTTTGTAAAATGGTTTTGATTTGGAATTTTGTTTCAGATTTTGGATTTTGGTTTCGAATTTGGTTCTGAGAAGAATTAGGGAAGTTGAAGTTTGATCTTGGGGCTGAATTCGAAATGGGTTGATTTTGGGGACTGATTTGGGTTGTGATGGGTTGCAGGGAAGAGGAATGTTTTACTGGTTGGAGATGGGTTTGCTGCAGGTAAAACGAAGGGGAGAAGGAAGTTGCATTGGGTGGAATAATAAAGCTTAGGAGCATACATATCCTATTAACATTAAAATGTGATGAATGAGTTTGGTGGTTGGGTGATGCCTGCCAACGAAGAAGGGGAGACAACTTGATGGGAGAGATAGTTGGAGGTGGGGGGAGAAGGTGATTGAATTGGGTGTTGGATCTCACCGGTTTCATTCGATGGGATTCAATATGGGTAGAGTTAGGTTAAGGTAACTTAGTTAACTAGTAAAAGTAAATGATAGGTAGTTAAAGTAATTAGTAAGAAAAAGTAATTAGTAAAGATTATATGGTGAAAGGTAAAAGTAATTACTAAATGTAATCAGTGATTGGTGAGAGTAATTAGTGAATAGTAAAATTAGTTAGTAAGACTAATTAGAAAAATATTTAGTGGATGGTAAAAAGTAACTGTGATTAGTAAAGTGATTAGTGAATATAAAAGTTATTTTAATAATAGTATCTAAAAACTCAATTAATAAAACCGATTTGTAAAAGTAATTAGTAAAAATATTGGGTGGATGTTAGAATGGTAAATGTGATCGGCGAAGAGTAATTATTATAATATTGAAATACCGATTTTCACAACCTACTCCAAAAATTACAAAAATACCATGAGTTCGTATCCTCGCGAGAAGTACGAATACAAGGTCCATTTTAAGATCGTATTTGCATCAAATTCATATACGATAATACGTAAAAATATTTAAACTCAAAGTCATATTTTAAAATTGTATAAACTATTTTTTTTCAAATCCTTCGGACGTATTTGAATCTTTTTTTTGTAATAGTAATACGTAAGAGACGTAAAATGTGGAAATACGTGTATTGCTAGATACGGGTCATTACAAAACTACCACCTTTTGAAGGTGAGATAATGGAGTAAAGGTTTAAAATACTAAAAGAAACAATCATACGATAACTACGGTGAATTCGATTCTATGGTACCAATATGGAGATATGTGTCGGTTGTGATTTCGTTAGGGTGTTCGTAATCAATGACTATTAATATCTTCTTTATAGCTCAATGTTTCATCCGGCTAGGGCATGAGAACGTTGGAAAGTATGGCGATAAAGCGCATGAAATAATGTCAAAGAGTAATCACGTATATTATCGATTTCATAAAGAAAATACGCACAAGTGTCCTCTCGGGTCACGATACGTCTGTCAGGATTGCATCACGAATAAGTCTTACTCAGATCATATTCGATTCAAGCATGCACACGTCTCTGAAGAACATACCCAAATAAAGTATACTTATAAATTAACAAAATACGTGTTATAACATGCAACATAGGGCGAAAAGACAGTAAAATCAAATATTGCATAGCCCTAACTACATCACAACCAACACATATGGAGATTAGCCATGCATGGAGAGAAAAGATTCAATATTCATAGACTACTCAAAATACGTGTCAAATACGACAAATACAAGAGAAAAGATAGGGAAAATATCACCAAATACCACCAATTGAACCCTAGATCTCCTTCAACAATGTTTTTGTCTCTGTCTCTAGGGCCTCCAAAAGTTACGGCCAAATACGTGAAGAAAACATCAAAATATGCAAAGAATACGCCAAAACCCCTAGCAAATATGCTTATATATCGAGGCTGTGGATTTTAACGCTTAGCAGGTCCAAAACCGCACCAAACCCGCTCATCACAACCCGCTGGCAATTCTAGCCGTTCGATCTAGATAGGATCAAACCTACACCCGCCATGTGTCCCCTCGAATCTCTTCTCCGATCTGCGTTCAGCTTTGCCCTCGTTTGTTTGATCAGGCGAGAGATCGATGTGATCTCGCACGTGGCTCCAAGAGCGCGCGCTCTTCTTCGCTGCTTCATTCGATCTGGACCATCCATTCAAAAGGCAGGATTGAATGGTGTGCTGCCACCTGTCCCGCGGGTTTCGCCACTATGCTACATGGCAGCTGCGTTGATGCCCATTGGATTTTCATCAGACAGTCCTAAGTGTGCCACGTGTCTGTCACGCCCCGCTTCCCTAAAATAGAGGCGAGACGTGAGAAGGTCCGCACAGACGTGGGGCTGTGAAGCCACACGCTTGATAAGCATCAATAAATTAAAAGCAGGTCCCTGTAACCACGAACAGAATAAAGATAATAACACAAGAGAGACAGAAATAAAATCTCAAATCTCAGAATGGTCCAAAGATTTAAAATTAAGTTCAACATCTAGAAAAGCCACAAGGCTAAAAAGAAAGAGTCTAAAGGCCCAGAACAAGGCCAACAAGGACAAACATAAACAGAGTATTGGTGCCATGCACCGACAACAAAACAATCTAAACAACAACACAAACAGTCTCTACGACTGATCGCCCGTGTCCACGAAGTCCTCGTCAAACATAGGCTCGGGCTCGGCGTCCGCAAACACCTCGTCCTCAACAACGAATTCAGGCTCAGGATCTAACATGTGTCACCCAAAAGAGTAAAGGGGCACATGTCAGCAAGTCTAAAATACTTGGGCAAGGAAACTAAAAAGGAAGGTAAACTAACAACCTAGCAGTTATAGTATGCATGACATGGAAGTTATGGTATAAGTGCACAAGTAAGACATGGTGAAACAATAAGTACAAGAGAACAATTATCAGGGCATGTCAAGAGTAGCCAAGCTACTAACAATCTCAATCTTTTCACTAGTCACGTTTCAAGTTGTTTGTAGATGTTTACGCCTTACAGCTGAACTGTTTGACATTCACGCTGATTGGCCGCTTAACACTACCCCAGAACCCAGAGTTTACGCCTTACAACTGAAGTTGCTGATCGGGCATACTCCCAGTTGAATGACCGCTTAACCCTTACCCCACCCACATGTAAACAAGCTAGGGTCCCTGTACATGATGCTCAGTAAATGAGCCAGGGTTGCCCCGCACAAGAGCTTGTTATTAGGTTCACAATTTGGCGTAAGGGTTATGCCCGCTAAAAGCAGGTGCCTAGCCTCAATCATTTCACAAGGTGTAGCGGTGCTACGTAATCACAGGAACATTTAAAGAATGCAATGACATGACAATTAATTCGCGTACCGTTAATTGAAATTAAACATGACATGGTAGTTGTGCAACATGATAAATGACGGATCTAACTTCGTTGTCAAGCTAGATCCTGAAATTGCGCCTAGGCGAGTATCATTTCGTCGCCTAGCCTCTTTTACGCCTACAACAAGCAAATGGCCTAGGACATGGCCTAAAACCCTAAGTGGCAAGTTTCACTTGCAACCGAGGATGACGATCACGAAGGTTCTTCTCACAGACGCTAATCTACGGGGATGTCGCTGTTATGGAGAAACAACCATCAAAACAACATCCATTTCTATTAGGGTTTCACAAAACACAAATGAGTCATGAGAATATTAAGAGATCGATTTATTACCGAATCATTAACGGAAGAACGATGCCGAGCAAGCACGGCGACGGAAGAACGATCCGGGAACCTACGGTTCAGATCTGGAAATGGGGAGAAAATCTGGAGAAATGAGATTTTGGGGGGGGTTTGGGGGTTTTCCGGCGGCCTAGAGGTGATGGCCTGCCTAAATGGAGAGGAAGAGGGGCTCTTGATGAAGGAGGAAGGCTAGGGGAAGATGGATGATGATTTGGGGAAGAAGGAGGCTCATGAGAAAATGAAGGAAGAAAGAAAAACGTTTGGGGGGTTTAAATAGGCACAGCCGGCGGCTGGGCAAACCCTAGGTTTACGACAGCAGTTAGTCGGTCAAAGAAGGGTTGTTGACCGACTAGTTCAACAACTAGTCGGTCGGTCGACCAACTGTGACCGACTAAAACCAAATAGTAACTCAGGTTGTCGAAATGGTCAAAGAATTAGTCGGTTAAAGAACAATGGCTGACCGACTAGTTTGCAACCTAGTTGGTCGGTGGTTGTTCTTGGACCGACTAACGATAAACAATAACTTAGGTAAAATGTATCAAAGGAACTAGTCGGTCTGAGAGCAAGTTCTGACCGACTAGTTTCACATCTAGTCGGTCGGTGGTTGTTCTTAGACCGACTAATAGTAAACAGTAACTCCTGTACAATTAATTCAATGAACTAGTCGGTTCCAGTAGAGTTCCTGACCGACTAGTTTCACATCTAGTCGGTTGGTCCCCCTTCTTGAACCAACTAAGGTGCACAAAAAGTGCCGAATTGAAGCGCGAAGTTCTAGGAAGATTCCTACGGCCTCTAGGATCACTCTAATTCTAAAATATGATCGATTTGAAGTTCTTCGTGAGCGACTTACTCCAAGATTAACGATTCTAAGGAAGAAGCTAGAAAATCACGACGAAACGATCGAAAATGAAAGCTACGGAGACGAAAACCACACGTAAGGAGAAAATCCACCAAAACATATATATATAATATAGATAATCCAAATACATGAAAACCAGTCGTTACATCCTTCCCAACTTAAGAAAAATTCCGTCCTCGGAATTTTCCAACACTCACGTGTCCGGGAACAAAAGTGGGAAACGCTCTCGCATCTCATCCTCATTCTCCCAAGTAGGCTCTCCTGGCGAGCCGTGTCGCCACATCACCCTCACAAGATGGACAACCTTGTTCCGGAGTGACTTCTGACGCCTGTCCCAAATCTGCACTGGCTGCTGGTCATACGTCATATCAGGGCGAACGGTAATCTCCGAGAAATCCACAGCATGAGATGGATCGCTAATGTATCGACGAAGCTACGACACATGGAAAACATTGTGAACTCCTTCCAAAGATGGCGGCAAGGCCAAGCGGTAGGCTACCTCGCCAACTCTCTCCAGAATGTCAAACGGTCCAATGTATCGCGGGCTCAACTTCCCTCGCTTCCCAAAGCGAATCACACCACGATTCTGGTAAATCTTCAAGAACACATGGTCGCCTAGCTGAAACTCCAAAGGACGTCGTTTAGCATCCGCCCAATGCTTAAAACGGTCTTGAGCAATCCTCAACCTCTCCCGAATGTTCCTGACAACATCCACGGCCTCCACAATCATCTCAGGTCCCAACAGCTCCCGATCACCAATGTCATCCCAACTCAATGGCGACCGACATTTCCTCCCATACAGCGCGGCAAAAGGCGCCATGCCAATGCTCGCCTGGAAGCTGTTGTTGTAGGTAAACTCTACCAGATGTAGATGGTCCTCCCACGAACCCTTGAAATCCAACATGCATGCCCTCAGCATGTCTTCCAAGATCTGAATCGTCCTCTCGGAATGGCCATCCGTGTGCGGATGGTACGCCGTGCTGAAACTCAGACGCGTACCCAAACTCTTCTGCAAACTCTGCCAGAACTGAGATGTGAACCTCGTGTCTCTGTCTGACACGATACTCATGGGGACTCCGTGAAGTCGTACGACCGCCTCCATGTATCTCCTCGCTAGCGCCTCAGTGGACTGTCCTACTCGAAACAGAATAAAGTGCGCGGATTTGGTCAATCGATCTACGATCACCCAAATCGCGTGATTAATTCTGCTTTGGACTCCGACGTAGTCCAGTCACGAAATCCATAGTGATGTGTTGCCATTTCCACTCCGGAATCGGAAGCGGTTGTAGCAACCCTGCCGTACGCTGATGCTTCGCCTTCACTTGCTGGCAAATCAAGCACTTGGCTACACTCCGAGCCACACTCCGCTTCATGCCATGCCACCAAAAATTCAGACGAAGATCCGTGTGCATCTTGGTCCCACCAGGATGCACAGAATACGTCGAACTATGTGCCTCCACCATCAACTCCTCTCTAATATCCCCAGCTGGCACACACAACCTAGCTCCAAACCTCAGCGAGCCATCCTCATGAACCAAAAAGTCAGTCCGCAGACCGGCTTCCACCTGCTCCCGAATCTTCACCAGCTTCGGATCCTCAGCCTGACCAGCCTTGATCCGATCCACAATCGTCGACTGTATCTGCATACACATCAACAAAGAAGCCTCTCCAGGAAGAACAATCTCCACACCAGACTCGCAAAAATCCTGCTGCAATCTCCACCGTGAAGTCAAAATCATCACCGCTGGAAGCCTACTCAGCACATCCGAAACCACATTCACCTTGCCAGGGTGATACTGCAAATCAATCTCATAATCCGTCATGAGCTCCAACCATCGACGCTGTCGCATGTTGAGCTCCTTCTGAGTAAAAATATACTTCAAGCTTTTGTGATCGGTGAAGATCTTCACT
Source organism: Scilla litardierei (assembly GCA_030789695.1). NCBI lineage: Eukaryota > Viridiplantae > Streptophyta > Magnoliopsida > Asparagales > Asparagaceae > Scilla > Scilla litardierei. The sequence continues at coordinate 195,577,176 of CM061133.1, forward strand.
TTCTCACTCAGCAGAAAGTGCCTCCAAATCTTGAGCGCAAACACGACAGCAGCCAACTCCAAGTCATGCGTCGGGTAATTCTTCTCATGAGTCTTGAGCTGACGCGAAGCATATGCCACAACATGCCCGTGCTGATGCAACACACAACCGAGACCCTTGCCAGAAGCATCGCAAAAGATCTCAAATCCTCCACCGCGATCATGCACAACAAGAATAGGGGCAGTCGTCAATCTCTCCCTCAGAACACCGAAGGCATTCTCACAATCACCCGACCAAACAAAAGGTACATCCTTCCGCGTCAATCTGGTCATCGGCTCAGCAATACGGGAAAAGTCTTTAATGAAGCATCGATAGTAACCAGCAAGCCCAAGGAAACTCCGGATCTCAGACGCTGACTGCGGAACAAGCCACTCTCTGATGGCCCCGATCTTCTCGGGATCCACTGAAATACCATCTCCAGTCACCACATGCCCGAGAAAAGCAATTCTGTCCAGCCAAAACTCGCACTTCGAAAACTTAGCATACAACCGATGCCTGCTCAAAATCTCCAACGCCGTCCTTAAGTGCGACGCATGCTCCTTCTCTGACTTAGAATAGATCAGAATGTCGTCAATAAAGATAACGACAAACTTATCCAAAAAGTCGTAGAAAATCAGATTCATCAGATTCATGAAAACTGCGGGTGCGTTGGTTACACCGAAGGGCATAACCACAAACTCGTAGTGTCCATACTTCGTCCTGAATGCTGTCTTCGGAACATCTCCCTTCTTCACCTTCAGCTGATGATAACCACTTCTCAGATCCAACTTCGAAAACACCCTTGAACCTCCAAGCTGATCAAAAATATCATCAATGCGAGGCAACGGGTATTTATTCTTGATGGTCACCGCATTCAGCTCCCGATAGTCCACGCACATGCGACGCGAACCATCCTTCTTCTTCACCAGCAGCACCGGTGCTCCCCACGGAGACATGCTAGGATTGATATAACCCTTCTGCAAAAGCTCATCCAGCTGCTTCCGCAATTCCTCCAACTCAGCGGGTGCCATACGATATGGCGCCTTCGAAATCGGCTACGCTCCCGGAACAAGATCAATAGAAAATTCTAGAGCTCGATCAGGGGGCAATCCAGACATCTCCTCGGGGAAGACGTCATCAAAGTCCCACACAACCGCTGGCCTCTCCAGCTCCATCTGCATAGCCACAATCTCCACCGGCCTGGCCCGAAACCTGACCGGACCAAGCGAACTGCTACTTCGGCTGAACTCAAATACTGGATGTCCGGGAATCTCGAACACCACATTCTTCCTCCGACAGTCGATCGTAGCATAGAAGCTCGCAAGCCAATCCATCCCAAGGACCGCATCATAGTTGATGATGTCGTGGACAATGAAATCAGCGTAAAGCTCATGTCCACAGACCACCAACGAGCAAGAATTGCAACCACGATGCACCGAGACCACGCCATTCACTGTAACGATATTCCAACTCTGGAAAAGAGGGGACATCGACAAGGAATGCTTCTCCACGAAGCTCCGAGAAATAATGCACATCGATGCACCTGAGTCAAAGAGGACTCGTGCAGGAAATGTGCACACCAAAATCACACCTAACAAGCAATTTAACAATCAAATCCTAGTCTAGCAACCAATCATATGCAAACAACCAAACATAATCTAACAATTAAAACTAGCTAGGAAAGTAACAGCTAGATTGAGGATTACCTGTGATAACCTCATCCACAGCCTCGCTCTCCACAGCGGTCATCAAAAAAGCCTGCCTCCTCGGCGGAAAAGCCTGCCTCTGTGGAACAAGAGCTTCTCCACATCCAGCAGGAACATATGCTCTCTACTGCAACAGCTGTGCTGCAACATGTGCTCTCCGCAACTGATTCGCATGCCGACAATCCTTCGCGACATGAGAAGCATCACCACAAACCAAACACTGGCACAGAAATTTCCTACACCGATCCTTGATGTGGCTAGGCTTGTCGCAGAAATGGCAAGTCTTCTGATTAGGCCCTCCTGGCCTCTTGAACTGCACCAGATGATTAGGCTTGAAACCAGGCCTAACCATCGCCCTGGCCTGCTCCATAGGCCTCTTCCCAGCTCCAGAAACATGTCCTCTCCTCTGGCTCAGGTTCAGCTCCTGCCTCCTCGCAGCAACCAGAACCTTCTGATTAGAGTCCAGATCAGAGGAAGACACAAAACTCTGAAGCTCCAAAGCAAGTCCCTGCAGGAACCTCTGAGCCCTCTCATCAGCATCCTGCACCATCTTCGGTGCGAACCGACTCAGCCTAGTGAACTCTTGGTGGTACTGGTCCACCGACGAGCTCCCTTGCTTCAGCTCAATAGAGCGCTGCAGCATCTCCTTCCTAGCAGCCTTCGGAAAGAACTCCTCATCAAACCTGGACTTAAAGGTAGCCCAAGCTATCGGCTCCACCAACATCTTCTCTTCCGCATCCCACCAGTTCCGAGCATTATCCTTGAGCTGCCTCTTCGCCAAATCAACCCATCCAGCCGGGCTGATCTTCGCCATCTTCAAATTATCCTCAATGTTCCGAATCCACTCATCGGCAGCTAGAGGACCCTCAGACCCATCAAAATAAGCAGGACCCAGCTCCCGAAATTGCTTCGCTCCCGGCTCGGAGCGAGGGGCATCCTGGATTGCCCGAGCAGCTCGAGCAAGTGGAGCATTCTGGACTTGCAGGAGCACGCCCTGTTGCACCTGCATCATCTGAAGCATCATCCGCATCATCTCCCCACGGGTGGGCTCCCGCTCAGGCTCCTCGTCATGAGGGGGCGCACTACCACCACCACGGGTAAATCGCCTTCCTGCCATCTAATGACACAGAAAACGAAGCAGATTAGACTCATAGCTTATGACTCGGATGTCGAACTTAGTTTATTGGACATTCTAATATTATTACCGTTATTCCGATATTCGCAGTTAAAGAAGAGGGCCTGCATGGGCCACCAACAAAACCTGTCACGCCCCGCTTCCCTAAAATGGAGGCGAGACGTGAGAAGGTCCGCACAGACGTGGGGCTGTGAAGCCACACGCCTGATAAGCGTCAATAAATTAAATGCAGGTCTCTGTAACCACGAACAGAAAAAAGATAATAACACAAGAGAGACAGAAATAAAATCTCAAATCTCAGAATGGTCCAAAGATTTAAAATTAAGTTCAACATCCAGAAAAGCCACCAGGCTAAAAAGAAAGAGTCTAAAGGCCCAGAACAAGGCCAACAAGGACAAACATAAACGGAGTATTGGTGCCACGCACCGACAACAAAACAGTCTAAACAACAACACAAACAGTCTCTACGACTGATCGCCCGTGTCCACGAAGTCCTCGTCAAACACAGGCTCGGGCTCGGCGTCCGCAAACACCTCGTCCTCAACAACGAATTCAGGCTCAGGATCTAACATGTGTCACCCAAAAGAGTAAAGGGGCACATGTCAGCAAGTCTAAAAGACTTGGGCAAGGAAACTAAAAAGGAAGGTAAACTAACAACCTAGCAGTTATAGTATGCATGGCATGGCAGTTATGGTATGAGTGCACAAGTAAGACATGGTGAAACAATATGTACACGAGAACAATTATCAGGGCATGTCAAGAGTAGCCAAGCTACTAACAATCTCAATCTTTTTACTAGTCACGTTTCAAGTTGTTTGTAGATGTTTACGCCTTACAGCTGAACTGTTCGACATTCACGCTGATTGGCCGCTTAACACTACCCCAGAACCCAGAGTTTACGCCTTACAACTGAAGTTGCTGATCGGGCATACTCCCAGTTGAATGGCCGCTTAACCCTTACCCCACCCAAATGTAAACAAGCCAGGGTCCCTGTACACGATGCTCAGTAAATGAGCCAGGGTTGCCCCGCACAAGAGCTTGTTATTAGGTTCACAATTTGGCGTAAGGGTTGTGCCCGCTAAAAGTAGGTGCCTAGCCTCAATCATTTCACAAGGTGTAGCGGTGCTACGCAATCACGGGAACATTTAAAGAATGCAATGACATGACAATTAATTCGCGTACCGTTAATTGAAATTAAACATGACATGGTAGTTGTGCAACATGATAAATGACGGATCTAACTTCGTTATCAAGCTAGATCCTGAAATTGCGCCTAGGCGAGTATCATTTCGTCGCCTAGCCTCTTTTACGCCTACAACAAGCAAATGGCCTAGGACATGGCCTAAAACCCTAAGTGGCAAGTTCACTTGCCTAGCACCGAGGATGACGATCACGAAGGTTCGTCTCACGGACGCTAATCTACGGGGAAGTCACTGTTATGGAGAAACAACCATCAAAACAACATCCATTTCTATTAGGGTTTCACAAAAACACAAATGGGTCATGAGAATATTAAGAGATCGATTTATTACCGAATCGTTAACGGAAGAACGATGCCGAGCAAGCACGTCGACGGAAGAACGATCCGGGAACCTACGGTTCAGATCTGGAAATGGGGAGAAAATCTGGAGAAATGAGATTTTGGGGGGTTTTGGGGGTTTTCCGGCGGCCTAGAGGTGATGGCCGGCCTAAATGGAGAGGGAGATGGGCTCTTGATGAAGGAGGAAGGCTAGGGGAAGATGGATGATGATTTGGGGAAGAAGGAGGCTCAGGAGAAAATGAAGGAAGAAAGAAAAACATTTGGGGGGTTTAAATAGGCACAGCCGGCGGCTGGGCAAACCCTAGGTTTACGACAGCAGTTAGTCGGTCAAAGAAGGGTTGTTGACCGACTAGTTCAACAACTAGTCGGTCGGTCGACCAACTGTGACCGACTAAAACCAAATAGTAACTCAGGTTGTCGAAATGGTCAAAGAATTAGTCGGTTAAAGAACAATGGCTGACCGACTAGTTTGCAACCTAGTTGGTCGGTGGTTGTTCTTAGACCGACTAACGATAAACAATAACTTAGGTAAAATGTATCAAAGGAACTAGTCGGTCTGAGAGCAAGTTCTGACCGACTAGTTTCACATCTAGTCGGTCGGTGGTTGTTCTTAGACCGACTAATAGTAAACAGTAACTCCTGTACAATTAATTCAATGAACTAGTCGGTTCCAGTAGAGTTCCTGACCGACTAGTTTCACATCTAGTCGGTTGGTCCCCCTTCTTGAACCAACTAAGGTGCACAAAAAGTGCCGAATTGAAGCGCGAAGTTCTAGGAAGATTCCTACGGCCTCTAGGATCACTCTAACTCTAAAATATGAGCGATTTGAAGTTCGTCATGAGCGACTTACTCCAAGATTAACGATTCTAAGGAAGAAGCTAGAAAATCACGACGAAACGATCGAAAATGAAAGCTACGGAGACGAAAACCACACGTAAGGAGAAAATCTACCAATATATATATATATATATATATATATATATATATATATATATATATATATAAAATATAGATAATCCAAATACATGAAAACCAGTCGTTACAGTGTCCCACCTCACCCGAATCCGATTCGTTTTTTTGGTTAAGTCCCCACCGTTGGATCGTAGGTTAATGGCCTAGATTAGGCCACGTCGTCCGTTGTTGGCGCCCGTCGGATGAGGCGTGGACGGTCGGGATTAGGCCACATGGACTGACTGATGCGAGGCACTGTATTTTAATCATATATTCTTCGTATTCTGTCATATTTCCTCCGTATTTCTTCATTTAAATTGTTCTATGCCTTCAAAAATTCATAGAAAATAGCACAGATCTCAGAAAAATATAAATAAATAGCCGTTAGAATCGTAAAACTGAGATCAACACATGAAAAATATGAGAAGATAGAAATACTCAGTAAAATAGCATTTTGTGCATAGAATGAGAGATTCCTTTATGATTATGAATAATCACAATACACTTGTATTAGAGGCCTACATACGCATCAACTATGCACAAAATAATGCTAAATGAGGGGTTAAATATCCAATATTTACCCTAAATCACTCCTACTATGCCTAAAAGAAAATGTATCACAAGATTAAAAAGTAGATTATCTCTAACTCCAAGTAAACGGCTTATGTGCAACGTAAAAAGATAGTAAGAAAAGGTAGAAGACATGCGAAAATAAGTACATGTCACGCCATATTCTTCCAAATACCCCAGGGCACACGAGTTTGTTTTAAGATAGGTGAAGAAGAGGGAGTAACAAGTCGAGGTATATTACCAAGCGCAAATGTGACAACACACAGAAGGCATGTCACTGCGAATGCTGGTATCATACAGACAATATTATATATATATATATATAACTGCATATGCTCCAATGTTGCTAAAGTATGAACTACTACTGAGCTACACAGTCAAAAGTACATCTGAACATCATATGCTAAGTACAAATGAGAGCATCCAATCATATACATACGAAGTACTCCTAAACACTAAAACACCTATGACCAAAAGTACACTGCACCCGCTAAGCTAACCCAGAGTACACAAAGGTGGAATAACACCCACAGAGGAATCCACATCAACCTCAAAAGTAGGATCGATCTTCGGAGGGAGATCATGCTATGAGGACACCTGCTCTGAACCTGGAAATAGGGAAGTGGAACGTCAATGCGTGCCCAGTAGACAAACTCAACTTGGTAAGGAAATATAATTTAGGGTCATTCGGTCACACACAAACATAAAAGTAAGCCACAATAGGGAGAGAGACAAGCTAACTCATGCGTCACATGGGAATGCAACTTTCACAACCATAAGATGAAAATAAACAAAGTATGGTAATCAACATTAAATGTCAAACATTTCCTTAATTAGTGTGTGGAAACCTGGGTACAACGTGGAATATAAGGGACTGTATCTCACCCAGTGTGGGTGGCAACTATTATTCTGCTAGTGGTACACGAGCACTGTTTCCTTAACGGGGCCTCTCAAACTCTACCCACTCCCCCCCTAACGGGAGCATGAGTGAGAACATCATCCACATCAATACCACATCACATTAAATAACCTTGCCCCATGGGGCATCATGTATCACATCATCTCTTTTACATCAATCTAGTTCAGTCCTTATAATCACGCAATACTCAGTTTTTCCTCAACCCCATCCTAGGCCACTCACCTACCATAGGGTAGATTGAGGCATCCTAGGTCGTTTTACATGAGAAATTATCAAGTTAAAGCATTAAATAAGAACATGGAGAAATGTATCATAGCATAACAACATCCATAATGTAAATAACTACTCACAATTTGCACCCACAACGGTATCATCCACAACAATCACAACATAGCAACAATTGTAAATAGAATTTGACATGTATGTCTAAATGAAAATTGTAGATAATCAATACATAGTTTCAGATCCAAAATTTTATAATTTTTAGATATTTAAGCTAATAGTTATGACATGTAGCTTATTGGGCTCAGATTCTGAACTGAATCAAAAATATCATGCAGAAAGATCAGTGAATATCAAATATCTACAGTTAAATTCTAATTTAGAGCACAACATGAAAGTTGTAGCTGATGCAATGAAGAATTTACAATGTCTAAGTTTGTAATTTTTGAACATCTATGATGAAAGTTATGATCTGTACCACACAGTGGTGCAGAATCTGCCAGAAATAATACTATGATACATATCAGTCATTTCAGTCTAATTGCAGGCAAAATCCGAATTTTTTTATCATTAAAGTTGTAGATAACTTGACAAGCTTTCAGCTTATATTAAATCCTAATTTTTGACGAGCTAGAGTAAAATATATGCACAGTTGATATTAAAGAAAGGTGATGACCTTGACATGGATTCATATTATTTCCATAAAAGGATAACAGCTTGAATTAAACTCTAGCTACCACAATCAAGTAAGGTGTAACTACCACACCCTAAAATAAAATTCCCAAGATTCTATCTCAATTGCTTGGAAGATGAAAGCTCTTCCATCCTCCTCCTCCTTCCCCCCAAGCCCCCCCACATCTTCTCAGTTTAAAGGGGAATTTCAATTTCGACCATGGTAGAGAGAGGATGGGAAAGAAAAAGTGAGACGAAAAAGTGAGAAGAAGAAAGAAGAGATAAGAAGAAGGAGGGTTAACTTCTCTAGATTTTTCTCTAAATTTCCTTTCTTTTCTTTTTATTTCTTTTCTCTTAAGAATAGCATATACTATAGGGTGTTCAATGAATTTGAAAATTTATAAATGCCCCCTCACTTTTATAACAATTATTTCTATACCATTATGCAATTAAACAAAACCCCTTATTAATACTAAAATTTTCTAATAGGTCTCTCCAACATGCACACACTTACCTATCATTCACATACCACTACATAAGTATTCCATGTAGAACTATGGCCTAATTGTCCAAGTATATGAGTGTAGTACAGTAAGTCTTGGGTTGTCCCAAATAAACATCCTAAACAACGTGGGCAAGATTGTTATCACACATATACACTAGGTGATAAGGGTGTTACACTATATTGCATGCTTAGGGGGGGGGGGGGGGGGGTTATAGTTTAGAACAAAAATGTGACAGGCTAACAACTTAGACATTAAAAGACTTGTAAAGAAACTACTGGAGACATTATAAACAATTAAAAGACAAATAACGGAAGCTACTGAACTGAAATGTAATAGGCTAAGAGTGTAAAAACCTACATGCTGGGGACTATGGCTACACAATACACTAAACGAGGGCGTAAAAAGTGTAAAGGCAAGCAAAAGTACGTAATTTAAAGTTACTAAAACTCAACGTACAACACAGCAGAAATTAAAATGATATGCTTAACAACAACAACAACCACCACCACACAAAGAAAATATGTTAAAAAAATCGCAACCGCACGAGACGTATCCTGATTTAGATCCATATTCCAAGGAGATCCTATTACATCACCACATTGCAATCGCACTCCGTAGATCCACTAACAAGCCTTTTCCAAGGCAACAATTCTCCCACTACATGATTACAAATACAAAATCTCTTCCAGGATATCAACAATCTTTTCCAAGAGAAACACATCATATTCCAAGAGCCAACCACTTTTTCCTGAGAGACACTCCCATAATTTGGGATCAAAGTTACAACGAAACAAATGTAACATAAAATACACACTTACCTAAGCCTTGAGTAGATATTACCTATGTGAAGATGAATGCTTGGAAGTATGGACACAAAGTGCTTGAGATGATGAACTTAATGCACTTGGGAGCTTGTCTTAAGGCTAGGGTTTCAACCTCCAGATCACTCAATAAGAGTAGGAGAAGAGAAGAGAGAGTGAAGATGATGAGCTTTAGCATTAAGTTTTTGGCTCTATAAAATGCTTTCAATATGTGTGGAGAGATGCCAAACTAGCCCCACAAACTAGATTAAAAAGCCCCTCAAAACAGCCCACAAACGGACAAAAAAGGATAGAAACGGCTAGCTAGAAAGACCCAACGACTAGATTGGGGGACGACTGATGTATAAGGACTTGATGCCTGGTAAAGAGCGGTTAGACGTATGGTTCAACATTGTGCAGCGTCTAGTCTTACAGACTCTTCCCAATAAAACACCTGATCACCAAAACAGTTATAACTATCACAAATGAACTCCGATTGAGGTGATTCAAGATGTGTTGGAAAGCTAACAAAGAATGAAATCTGATCGACTTGGAATGGATGAGAAATTCCAACCATAGAAAAACTGACAGGGGTTTGAAGTCAAAAACAGATTGCAGAAAATTCAACAGACTCAAACCAGAAAAACACTTGATTACCAAAACAGTCATAACTAGCACAAATGGACTCCGATTGAGGTGATTCAAGATGCGTTGGAAAGCTAACAAAGAATGCAATCTAATGGGCTTGGAATGGATGAGAAATTCCAACCACAGAAAAACTGACAGAGGTATGAATACAGATAGACTGTAGAAAAATTGATTGCTGAAAACAGAGCGCACAGAAATTTTGTCTCACCTGATTAGGTGCTTGGAGTTCATTGACCAGATGTCTAATGCACTGTTCAGGTGCCTAGTCATAGAGTTTCGGGTGCATGGTTTTCCTATGGTTTTAGGCCATTACAGAACGAATATGCCAGACGTCTGGTGGGTGTATACCAGGCGCCTGGTAATAGGCTGAAAGCATATGATAGAATGTTTTGGCAATCCAACCTATTGACATAGAGTCTATGAAGTTCCTATGGATCACTAAGATGGAAATAGACATGTAAAAAGTGTGTGTGTGTGTGTGTCCATCTAATCAAGGTATACACATATTCTAGTAAGAAAGAGAAAAATACATAAAGAAATCATAAAAGATTTACAACATAATTCATAATTCTTCATGGCTTCATTAATACAATGCCTTATGCCTTAAGCCATCATCCTAACACCATATGTTGTCTCCCCCTTGATGTAATTGTAAGATCCTTGTCTATGAGGAAAACACTAGAAGGGGAGTTGAATAGTGTTTATACAATTTAAAATGATAATTGCACCAAATTAAATTCCTAACCAACAATTAATGAGGAATGAAAATAAACCCTAAAACGAAACAATGAAAACACAATGATGTTTCAAGGGTTTGGATTACCCAAGTCACCTCCCGCCATGTTCCAGGTAATCCTACAACCCTTCCACCAGGATACCACCGAATACTCAAGTTAGAACCATAAGTTGAGGTTTCCTTTAAACCCACTTGTAGCAACCCTACAAGCGAAATCGAAGTACACTCGATATCCTTGACTCCAACAACTTGGGAGCAAGCAAACCACTCTCACAAACCGAGAGTTAATCTAATAACTAAAGTTATGAAATATTGAAATGACAACACTTACAATCACCTATGCCTTGAAGTAGAACTTGAAGGAGCAAGTGTGTTGTGTGTTGATGTCTCTCTTGGAAGAGAGGAAAGCCTTTTCTCTTGTCACCATCAATTGCCTAGAAGATATCTCTTTGATTCTAGGTTGGAGAGCAAGAGAGTGAAAGATTGGATTTCTAGGGCTTTAGGATTTGAGAGCTTTGATCAAGGAAGATTGAAAGCTTGAATGGTTGAGTAGCAAACCTCTCAATGGAACAGTAGCGGCTGCCTTTATATGTTTCTCAAATCTCTCAAACTAAATCCCTAAAACCCCCTTTGAAATGCGGAGAAAAAGCCAACAGATAGAATTTACACAGTCGACAGTAGACTATTGAAGAAAACACAGTCGACTGATGCACTGTGTCTGAGGGTAGGTGAGAATTCAAATGGTAACTTACCACGTGGACAGTCGACTGATGAAGAGAAGACGGTAACTTACCACGTGGATAGTCGACTTTAAATCCAACATGCGACTGTAAATCCTTCTACAGGCGACTGGCCGCAATACGGGTAAGTTGAGACAATCTCAGAAAATACTGGGAATACATGACAGTCGATTGATGTGGAATACACATGCTCCTATGCCATGGACATGCGACTGTAAAACCAACATCAGTCGATTGTCACAAACCCTGACATTTTCTAGAGAGCAGTGTCTGCAGAGAGTTCAAAGACTGATGACTGTTGAAGCATTGACAGTCGACTGTACCATGGACATGCGACTGTAAATACAACATCAGTCAACTGGCACTTAAACTTGAAATATACCAGAGAGCAGATTCTACAGAGTAAACATGGACATACGACCGTTGAAGCATTAACAGTCGACTGTGCCTTGGACATGCGACTGTAGTTACACCATTAGTCAACTGGTCAGATGAAAATGAAAATGATCTTTGGGCTGAAGATAGACATGCGACTGATTAACAAATCACAGTCGACTGTCTCTTGGACAAGCGCTTGTAACATGTACATCAGTCGCCTAAAAGAGTTAAAGTTTAGAAAGCCCACAAATCAATTGATTAAGTATGTGCTTAATAGGCGACTGTAGAACCAATCACAGTCGACTATTTTTAGACAGGCGACTGTAAATCGTGCAGCATTTGACTGTTGAAATCACAACAAGCACACTCTTGAGAAATATGAATTGGGGTCTAAGGAAAAGTGATCTAATGATTTCCTAGGACATGAATGAAGATGTGTGTGCGCTCCAACATAGTTCTACTTCTAAGCTACATACTAGAAGAGTAAAAGAAGATTACATTATGTAGAACTCTCTCTTCTATCCAAAGTATGAAGTCTTTTAGGAGCTTCAATCACCATCTTTGATCATCCAATCCACTTTTCTTGCTTCCATTGATCTTTGAGTGACATCCATTGCTAATTGATCTTCATGACATCCATTGCAAATAAGGGATTAGTCACAAGTATTTATGTTTGCTCATCATTAACACCAAGTAGGGAGAACCAATACTCAACATTCTCCCCCTTTTTGATGATGACAAACAAACATAACAAAAAGATAAATAATTGTGCTTAAAGAAAACTTACTCCCCCTATGTAGATGCCAATCAAGTTAGTCAAATGAATATAAGGGCATCTATAGATCAAATGAAGCAAGTATGTAAGATATGAATGAATGAAATGATTTTCATGAAATCTTGAAATATAGGATTTTATAATCCAAATTCATTATATCTTACTCCCCCAAATCTAATGCAACTTCAATATTAGATTCAAGTTTATAATTAGAATTTACTTAGCACATAATTATGATATGTTTATTTCTCTCCTCCTATGGCATTATCCAAAAGGTGGGAGTAGAATAACAACAACAATCGTGCTAAATAAGTACTAAAACAATCATGATAGTCTAAAGATAGGATGTATATCAAATGTGATGCCAACATATATTCGGAGAATATCTAATCACAAAGGGGCATCTCATTGGTATACATACCAAAAACTCATAAAACACAAGAAATCTTAGTTGGTTAAAGGAACGAGAATCTAATATCAACATTTCAATCCAAGTGAGAAAACACAACTCATCATTTATATGATATAACATACAAAGAGACAATTGCACAACGTTCACACATATAAAAAAGGAGACAAGGTGTGAACCAACATATGAAGTAAAAAACATTTTCATACACACACACACACACACACACACACACACACACTTCATATGTTGCTTCATCCAAAAGTACAAGGAGTACAAAATAAAGATATAACTCCATGTATATCCAAAAAATGTGATTAAGATACAAACATCATCCATACATCAGCACTCAAAATGCAAAGTTACAGACAGACACTCCAACCAAAATAACAAAAAAAAATCCTATGGTGAGTCTATCCAGAGCAGCATCATCCGGCATCAGTCAATCTGGATGACGGATGGGTCTAAAGGGCGACCAGACCGACGGAACATCAATCTGGTGGAGCGACGAGTCGGGTACCCACGAGCCTTCCTCTTGGATGATGACGAACCAGCAGCAGGAGACTCCACGTGATCAGGCACACAGGGCAGTACATCAGTAGACAAAGGCTCAAATCCTGGAGGAGGAGGGACAACAGAATGGGGAGAATCCTCGGAAGGATGAAACATGGCATGGAGGGCAGACAGAATAGGAACGCTATGAAATAGGAACTACTTATACTAAAGCTCAAGAAGAAGCGAGAGCTTCTGATCCATGATGGAAACTTGCGTTTCGAGAGAAGAAACTCGGTCACACAATTGAGCAAGGAGAAAGTCGTTGAGCAGAACAGACGGTGGAGAAGAGGGAGGCTGGTCAGCAGGCAGAGGAGAGGGTTTGGCGACAGTGGCCGAGGGAAGAGGGTCAGCGACAAAAATACCCAAATACTCCCTCCCCTAAAGATGGTGGACTAGCTGGTTCCATAAAGATTGATCGATAGAAACAATGGCACAAACAAACGATAAATGAAAATGATACCTAATCCGAGAAGATTGACGGGAAGGATACAATAGACCTAGCAATCGAACGATTGGAAGAGTGATCGAAGAGTGGAGCTTCGAATCAGAGATGAAATCGACGGCAACAGTGGAATTCGAAAGGAGGAAGACGAGGGAAGTTGAGTCGGATGAGAAAGAAAATATCTGAACTAATTGACGGCTCTCAAAATTATAAGAAGGGGTCAAGAGAATCTGGGCCGTTGGATCGAAAAATTGACGGCTCAGATCAAGTTAATGAACCGCCACAGAAGTCGACAGTCAACTGATGAACAATCGTCAGTCGACTGGTAGAAGAGATAGAAATAAGCTTTGGTTCACAGACAGTCGACTGGTCCATAATTCATAGTCGCCTGTCGGAGAGACAATCGACTGTAACTTACACGATAGTCATCTGACAGAGAATCAAAATATGATGTTAAAAACAGAGACCTCTGAAGATTTGGACAGGTGCCTGATGACTAAATTACAGTCGCCTGTTACAGAGACAGTCGATTGTAAAATCTTCATCAATCGCCTGTGCAAAAAATACAGTCTGATGTATGAGAACTTGAGATGGGCAGTCGACTGTCGAAGGAATGACAGTCGTCTGTCCTGGTCCAGAAATGCACTTAGAGGTTAAAATCCAGAGGATAGAGACAACTCACCCTAGGACCTATACTCTAACAAAAATCTAATCAAGAAATCAATATCAAAATATATAGATTCACGTACAAATCTTGTAAATCAATACAAACAATCGAAATCTCAAAATCTCATATACATCTCTTAAAACAAATATATATGAAATATATAATTTATCACAAGAAGAGAAGTAAAAATGATGATATGAGTTCAAGCATGATATAACATGAAAGTATGACCTCCTACAATTCAGATTCACTCATAATCCCTAATTCTCCATGCAACCTCACACATGAATCTTCTTTAAGAGGTTTAGTGAAGATGTCGGCGATTTGTTTTTGGGTTTCAATGTACTCTAAGATGATGCCCTTCTTAGCTACATGGTCATTAATAAAGTGGTGTCTCACATCTATGTGTTTGGTACGGGAGTGATGTACCGGATTCTTGTAAAGACAAATTGCACTTTGATTATCAACTATGATAGGGCAAGTATCATAATTGACACCATAGTCTTTAAGAGTGTGTCTCATCCAAAGAACTTGTTGCACATACAAAACCCACGGCAATATATTTCGCTTCAGTTGTGGACAATGATACCGAGTTCTGTTTCTTGGAAAACCAAGAAACTAGGGAATTTCCTAGAAAATGGCAAGTGCCACTAATACTCTTCCTATCGGATTTTCATCCGGCAAAGTCGGCATCACTATATGAGATTAACTCATATGTACTAGACTTAGGGTAAAATAACCCATAATCTAGTGAATGATTGAGGTAACAAAAAATTCGTTTAACCGCAATCAAGTGTGACTTTAGTTCTAGCTTGATATCTAACACAAAGGCATACAAAAAACATAATATCGGGCCTACTAGCGGTTAAGTAAAGTAAGCTACCGATCATACCTTGATATAGACGAGCGTCTACATCTTACTCGTTCTCATCCTTGTGTAGATGGGTTGTCGTACTCATGGGAGTCCTTTTGCTTGAAGATGATTCCATCCTGAATCGCTTAATAAGCTCCCCGGTGTACTTTGTTTGATGAATGAAAGTCACATCCTTCATTTGCCAAATTTGTAGTCCAAGGAAGTAGTTGAGCTCACCCATATGGCTCATTTCGAATTCATCCTTTATAGACTTAGAAAATTCTTGGCAAAGATTAAAGTTAGTAGAACCAAATATTATATCGTCTACATAAACTTGAATTAATAGGATGTTATTTTCATAATCTTTAATGAAAAGAGTTAAATCAACTTCACCCATTTTAAAACCTAAAGCTAAAAGAAAGGTTTTGAGTCGACCATACCAAGCTCTAGGAGCTTGTCTCAACCCATATAACACTTTCTTAAGTTTGAAAACATGGTTTGGAAATTTTTCATGAATGAAACTGGGATGTTGAGAAACATAAACTTCTTCATTAACAATACCATTTAAAAATGCACTTTTAACATCCATTTGAAATAACTTAAAAATTTTTTGGGATGTAAAAGATAAAAGAAATCTAATAGGGTCTAATTTAGCTACGGGGGCAAAAGATTTTTCGAGATCAATACCTTCTTCTTGTCGATAAACTTGAGCTACTAACCTTGCTTTATTCCTTGTGATGACCTCGTTATCATCGGTCTTGTTCTTGAAGATCAACTTGGTCCCAATCACTTGGTGACCACTTGGAAGAGGAATGAGCTCCCAAACTTCATTTCTATCAAATTGCATGAGTTTTTCTTCCATTGCAACTATCCAAGAGCTATATTCACATGCTTCTTGGATGTTCTTTGGCTCAATGGTAGAGACGAATGCACAGTGAGAGAATTCATCAATTCTTGACCTCTTTCAAACACCCACACCAGTATCTCCAATAACTTGGTCATGGGGGTGATTACGAACATTTGGGTAAGCTTTGGTAATTCCTGCATCACTTGGAACATCTTCAACAATCTCATTAGTATTGTTAGTCTCAATAATAAAATCATTAATTTTGACATTACTAAGAGAATCACATAAAACATCTACACTATCATCAACAACATGAGGAAAAACAAAATCTTCATAAAATGATACGTGTAGTGATTTCTCGATCGTTGAAGAGGTTTTGTTGTATATCTGGCAGGCTTTGCTACGTGTGGAATATCCAACAAAAATTCCTTCAGCGGATCTTGGCTCAAATTTATCTAAGTTACCAAAAGTGTTCTTTATAAAACATTTGAACCAAAAACACGAAAATATTTAACTTGTGGCTTTTTGTCATAAAATAACTCAAAACATGTTTTGTTCATTCGAGGTCTCACTAGGGTCCTATTAGGCACATAACATGCCGTGTGCACCGCCTCCGCCCAAAATTGTAGTCCAAGATGACTATCATGGAGCATGGTACGAGCACACTCAATTAGGGTCCTATTCTTTCTCTCTATAACACCATTTTGTGGTGGTGCACGAGGAAAAGAAAATTTGTGAATAATCCCGTTGTCATCACAAAACTTTGTAAAAGATTCATTCTCAAATTCTCCTCCATGATCATTACGAATAGTGATAATGGTGGATCCTAAGAAATTTTGAATCTTCTTTGCAAATATGGTAAACTCTTCAAAAGATTCATTCTTATTGGTTAAAAATGAAACCCAAGTAAATCTAGAGAAGTCGTCAACGACAACTAATCCATAGTGAGCATTACCTAAAGAGGCGGTTCTAGTTGGCCCAAATAAATCTAGATGAAGTAATTCTAGGGGCCTCTTAGAAGTTATGCCTTCTTCAAGTTTGAAAGATGATTTACTAAGTTTACCTCTTTGACATGAATCACAAAAGTTTTTCTTACTAAAAGCAATTTTCGGAAAACCTTTTACTAAATCATGCTTAGCTAACTTATATAAGTGCTTAAAATGAATATGACCAAAAAGGCGATGCCATAATAGTTGTTCATTTGTATTAGCAACCAAGCAATGTTCTATGGTTTTAGGCAAGCTCAAATAATAAATATTTTTACGTCTAATACCGGTAAATAAAACATGTGAATCAAAATCTATAATTTTACACATACACTCTCCAAAGTTAACCTTGTAACCCTTATCACAAAGTTGACTAATGGAGATAAGGTTATGACATAAACAACTAACTAAATTAACATTTGTAATAAGTGGTTTGGAAGGATTACCGACTTTGCCTATTCCAATGATGGTTCCCTTTTGATTACCTCCAAAAGTGACCGTTGCACCATCCTTGATGCTAATCACTTCGGAGAGCAATGTGGGATCTCTCGTCATGTGTTTGGAGCAACAACTATCGAGTATCCATCCTGTCCTTTTAGAGTCAATATAACTTTTATTGCTCTCTTTCTTTTTCTTGGGTACCTACATAATATACCATAAGCTCATGGTATCCAAGTTTTGTTGGGTCCAAGGGGATTAGCCCTTTGGAAGCCAAGTCCAAGTGGACTTCCACTTCCCAATATAATTACCACTATTTATTACATCATTAAAATAGGAATCAACATAAGCATTCTTATCCTTTATGCTAGTGTTCTTAAGACCCCTAATTGTGTATGTTTTGGGAGTCCTTTTCCTAGTTGCATGCACAATTGATTGATTTCTATGTGGTATGTGCTTCCTAGGAACATGAGTTCTAGCATATGTAGATGGAGGTGGATAAGCATTGGACATATATGGGTTGTATGCAAACTTAGGAACATGCATGTTATATGCAACATATGTAGTATGCATAACATGAGGTGGATGCGCATACATGGAAGAATGATGTGTATGAGCATATGAGCGTGTAGGTGCACGTGCATGAGTATTTCTTATATGTGGGTTTGCACGTGTCCATGGGTGTGGAACATAAAAAGTTTCATGAGTGTCCACTTATGAAGTTGGAGATTTCCTACATGGATGAAGGTTGGTGTACATATAAGCATGGCTTCTCTTATGGTTTCCACCCTTAGTGGGTTTCTTGCCAAAAGAAAGAGACTGTGAAGTGGTGACTTTCTTGGTAGGTTTGCTACCAATAGTGTTTTTGTCACCACTTGTGGATGCACCAGAGGATGGCCTCAGAAAATCTATAGTAACACCACTATATGAGGTGCGAACATTGGATCCATTCGCTTCCACATAACCAAGTCCAACACGATGTGTGGCCGGAAATTGGTTTGCGAGCAATTCATCCAATTGTCCATTCCCTTTGTTAAATCTCATAACTCGGGAGGACATGAGGTCATATTTCTCCTTAAGAGAAGAAATATGGTATCCAAGGTAGACACTCATGTTTTGAGCTCGTGCACTTGGGTTTTAAGAGAATCGTTCTCTATACCCAATTGTGTGTTTTGTGAAGCTAGATCACTATTATCCTTAGAATACGTTTGATCTAGTTAAGATTTGAGGGTATTCACCTCATTTCTCAATATGTCATTTTGAGAAACCAAAGAGGTTTTCTCAAGTGTTAGTGTATCAACAATGGTGTCATTGTTGATAATGGATGGTATGGATGGTTTGCTAACATTTAATTTCTTTAAACTAGTATATCTAAGCATAAGAGATTGATACTTAGAAAATAGTTCTTCGATAGCTATATGAAGTTCATCCATTGTTACCATCGATGTCGCTATCACTCTCATCGGTGGATCTTCTCAGGCCATGAAACACATATGTGCATTTTCACCTTTCTCATCCTTGGATTTGCTTGAGGAATCTCTGCTTGAATCATCAAACATACCGACAAGTCCTTTCTTCTTGTCCTTCTTGTATTTGTCGGACTCGTGGTACTTTGGAGCCTTCAACTTCTCTTTGTTTTGGAGCATCGGGCAATCCTTCTTGATGTGCTCTGCTTGTTACACCTAAAACAAAGACTAAAACAATGAGATGAAGTGTTGTTAGTGGAATCAAATTTATTCTTGGAAGGAAATTTACCTTTGCGAAAGAAGCGTTGGAACTTCTTTGCCATTTGAGCCATTTCCTCCAAGTCCATCTCGTTCTCTGATTCTTCACAATTGGAGGATAAAGAATTAGCCTTGAATGCTAACACTTTCTTCTCGGCCTCCGTTTGGTTCATCATAGCTCGAATATTCAATCGGTTCTCCCGTCTTACTTCGTAAGACATGAGACTACCGATGAGATTTACCACGGTGTAGTTCTTCATGTTATTGACCTCCTCAATGGCGATAGCTCTTCTTTCCCATTTGGAGGTCATTTCCATTATAATCTTTCTCACCTTATCTTGTTGGGTGTAGACTTGCCCATAAGCTTCGAGTTCCTTGGTGATGTCGTTGAAACGTCCGTACATCGTTGCTATGCTCTCATTATCCTGCATGTGAAACATATCGAAATTTTGTACATCAACATATAGTTTAGACAATTTTACCTTATTTGTTCCCTCATGGATAACGACTAGATGGTTCCAAATTTGATATGCACTCTTACATGTACATATCTTATTAAACTCATCCGGATCCAACGCACAATGAAGAGCGTTCATTGCCTTGGCGTTGTTGACTTCGGCAGACTTCTCGAAGGGTGTCCACTTGTCAAAATCCTCTTCGGAGGGTTCAACATATTCCTTGTGGATGGTTCTCCAAAGAGAAGCACTCCTCAGAAACGTCTCCATTCGGCATTTCCAATAGCTGAAATTTGTACCATTGAAACGCGTAGGATGAACCGTTGATTGTCCTTTGAAGACGGTGGACGCACCACCACGGTCGTGATTGTTGTAAGAAGTCGGTGGAGGAACATTGTTGTTGTTGGATGCCATAGCTATAAACCAACGCTCTGATACCAATTGTAAGGTCCCTGACTACGAGGAAAACACTAGAAGGGGGTTGAATAGTTTTTATACAATTTAAAATGATAATTATACCAAATTAAATTCCTAACCAACAATTAATACGGAATGAAAATAAACACTAAAATGAAACAATGCAAACACAAATATGTTTCAAGGGTTCGAATTACCCAAGTCAACTCCCGACTTGTTCCTGGTAATCCTACGTCCCTTCCACCAGGATACCACCGGATACTCAAGTTAGAACCATACCTTGAGGTTTCCTTTAAACCCACTTGTAGCAACCCTACAAGTGAAATCGAAGTACACTCGATGTCCTTGACTCCCACAACTGGGAAGCAAGCAAACCACTCCCACAACCGAGAGTTAATCTAATAACGAAAGTTATGAAATATTGAAATGACAACACTTACAATCACCTATGCCTTGAAGTAGAACTTGAAGGAGCAAGTGTGGTGTGTGTTGATGTCTCTCTTGGAAGAGGGGAAAGCCATTTCTCTTGTCACCACAAATTGCCTAGAAGATATCTCTTTGATTCTAGGTTGGAGAGCAAGAGAGTAAAAGATTGGATTTCTAGGGCTTTAGGATTTGAGAGCTTTAATCAAGGAAGATTGAAAGCTTGAATGGTTGAGTAGCTAACCTTTCAATGGAACAGTAGAGGTTGCCTTTATAGGTCTCTCAAATCCCTCAAACTAAATCCCCAAAAATCCCTTTGAAATCCATGGAGGAAAAGCCAACAGATAGAATTTACACAGTCGACAGTCGACTGATGCACTGTGTCAGAGGGTATGTGAGAATTCAAATGGTAACTTACCACGTGGAAAGTCGACTGATGAAGAGAAGACAGTCGACTGTAAATCCAACTGGCGACTGTAAATCCTTTTACAGGCGACTGACTGCAATACTGGTAAGCTGAGACAATCTCAGAAAATACTGGGAAGACAGGATAAGTAACTGATGTGGAATACACATGTGCCTGTGCCATGGGCAGGCGACTATGAAACCAACATCAGTCGACTGTCACAAACCCTGACATTTTCCAGAGAGCAGAGTTTGCAGAGAGTTCAAAGACTGACGACTGTTGAAGAATTGACAGTCGACTTTTCCATGGACAGGCGACTGCAAATACAACATCAGTCGACTGGTACTTAAACTTGAAATACACCAGAGAGCAGATTCTGTAGAGTAACCATGGATATGCGACTGTTGAAGCATTTATAGTTGACTGTGCCTTGGACATGCGACTGTAATTACACCATCAGTCGACTGGCCAGATGAAAAGGAAAACGATCTTTGGACTGAACATAGACATGCGACTGATTAACAAATCACAGTCGACTGTCTCTTGGACAGGCGCCTGTAACATGAACATCAGTCGCCTGAAAGAGTTAAAGTTTAGAAAGCCCAAAAATCAATTGATTAAGTATGTGCTTAACAGGCGACTGTAGAACAAATCACAGTAGACTATTTTTAGACAGGCGATTGTAAATCATTTAGCAGTCGACTGTTGGAATCACAACATGCACATTCTTGAGAAATATGAATTGGAGTCTAAGAAAAAGTGATCTAATAATTTCCTCGGACATGAATGAAGATGTGTGTGTGCTCCAACATAGTTCTACTTCTAAGCTACATACTAGAAGAGAAAAAGAAGATTACATTATGTAGAACTCTCTCTTCTTACTAAAGTATGAGCTTGAAGTCTTCTAGGAGCTTCAATCACCATCTTTGATCATCCAACCCACTTTTCTTGGTTTCATTGATCTTTGAGTGATATCTATTGCTAATTGATATTCATGATATGCTTAGACAATGGATTAACTGCAGGGGATTAGTCACAAGTATTTATGTTTGATCATTATTAACACCTAGTAGGGAGAAGTCCAATACTCAACAGTAATCATTGTTAATAAACCGAGACTAAAACATTTAAGATGATTAACACACAACATAATGTTGATCATTATCAAAACAACATTGGCCATGAACTCAAGACCCAACATTCTCCTCCTTTTTGATGATGACAAAACATTATGTAAAAATATAAAATAAACATTGAAATACAATTTGTGTGCTAACAAACTCCCCTCATCAATATGCATATGTGCACAAAAAACATTTAAAGCATAAAGCATATTGATGGGTGTTATGTAAAACAATACCAAAAGAAAATATGCATAAATGCATATGGTATATATTTTTATATTACCCACATTTCTTCCCCTTTGGCATATCAATAATATGGGAAGGTGCCAATAGATAGATCCAAAGGTAAGAGAAAACCTACTCATTTGCACAACATAATGTAAATGACATAACATGGCATATGAAATAGAGATAAACATGCTAGCAAGCAAATGTTCCATACTACCCCTAAATCATACAATTCATGCAAAATTTGGTGATATGGACAATCTCATACTAAAAATGAGTACATAAAGCAATCATGCATAATACCCAAGCAATAAAGTAAGTGTGTGAGTGCTAGTAAGGAGAAAACTAAACAAATGTGGAGTTTGGTTTTCGTTTATAATAGCATGAAAAAATAACATTACAAACATACAATGCTATATAAGCGTTCCTATCATCCCGAGAAACATTCTTAGGAATCCACAAAGAAAGTGATGTAGGATTCCTAAGGAGAGGTAATGAAGAGGCATGAGTAGGAGGTGTGGGTGCACGCTTATGAGGTGGAACATAAACATCAGCATGCCCCGTTTGTGAAACATGAGATTGAGAATTCACATTATTCACATGATATAAATTTCTACCATGCATAGGAACATATGATTCATGCGAAGAATGAGAGGGTTCAATTCAGGCATGCAAACAATGAATATCATTCCTATGGGTAGAACCATCATGCATAGGTTTATCAACGGGTTTCTTAACAACTGCATAACCGAAATATAAAAATGCGTGATTCCTCTTTGGCTTTATAATCTTTGTTGATTTCTTGCCAAGACAGGGGTTTGAAGTGAAAATCTGCTTAAAAAGCTTCCCCACAAACTTGTTTTGGGTGCTTTTAGGAGAAGAGCTCGGTTTGGTTACGCTCAAAGTAGAGGATCCCAAAACCTTGTCCTTACTCAAAAGTTGAGTTGAAAATAGCCCACACTTCTTCAAAAGTGAAGAAATGTCATCATCCCTCTTGGATAAATATGAGCTAAGCTCAAGACATTGAGATTTGAGAGCCAATGTCCTATTTCTCAAAGCGTCAATTTGAGAATCCTTCACAAGATTGACATAGTCACTATCCGACACGTGAGCATCGTTCAAACGACGATTGAGAGAAGAATTTTCTTCTCGCTACTCACAAGTTTGAGAAAGAAATACTTCTTTCTTGATATGCAAAGATTCAATTAAAGACATATGAGAAGCATGCAATATAGTGCAATCATGTGTGTCATCATGATGTGAATGTGCACTACATATATAAGCATCTAATAAGTTTTTACTATAAATAGGATCATGCTCATAAGAGGATTGAGTTTGAGATACCTCATTATCGCTTGACTCATTGTCATCCTCCTCAAAAACTTTGCCATCGATGTATTTGTCTTCAAGAAAGCTCCACATCTCATGTGCCGTCTCCATCCATGATGTATTGTCGAATTCATGATCAAAGGTGAAGACTCACAAAATCCTCTTGGCTTGAGCCTTCATCGTGAAATTTGAAGTAGCCATAGACACCACATCCCAAATATTGTTGCTCTTGAGGTGATTGATCATCTTATTCCTCCATTGAGCATAGTTCTCCCCATCAAAGCAATGTGGATGTTGTTGAGATGAATTCATCATGCTTGGAAAAGCCACCAAACCAAGGCTCTGATACCGCCTGTTGGGGACCTGTGGCTACATAATACACTAAACAAGGGCGTAAATAGTGTAAAGGCAAGCAAAAGTATGTAATTAAAAGTTACTAAAATTCAACGCACAATGCAACAGAAATTAAAACAATATGCTCAACAACAACAACCACATAAAGGAAATACATCAAAACAAATAGCAAACACACGAGACGTATCTTAGTTCGGATCCATATTACAATGCGATCCTACTCTATCCCCCACGTTGCAATCGCACTCCCTGGATCGACTAACAAGCCTTTTCCAAGGCACACACTTCTCCCACTACATGAGTACAAACACAAAATCCCTTCTGGGATATCGCACTCTTTTCCAAGAGCAACACACCTTATTCCAAGGGCCAACCTCTCTTTCCAAAGAGACACTCCTACAACCCAGGAGCAAGGTTACAACAAAACAAATGTAACACAAAATACACACAAACATATGTCTTGAATATGTATTACCTATGTGAAGATGAATGGATGGAAGTGTGGAAACGAAGTGCTTGAGATGATGAACTTGATGCACTTGTGAGCTTCTCCTTAGGCTAGGGTTTCAACCTCCAGATCATTCAATCATTCAATAAGAGTAGGAGAAGAGAAGAGTGAGTGAAGATGACGAGCTTTATCCCCAAGCTTTTGGCTCTCTATAATGCTTTCAATATGTGTGGAGAGATGCCAAAAATAGCCCTTCAAACTAGCTTAAAAAGCCCCTCAAAACAGCACACAAACGGCCAAAAACGGCTAGAAACGGCTAGCTAGAAAGTCCCAACGGCTAGATTTTGGGGGTCGACCAGACGCCTAATGTATAAGGACCAGACGCCTGGTGAAGAGTGGCCAGATGTCTGGTCCAACGTTGTGCAGCGTCTGGTCTGACATACTCTTCTCAGAAAAATAGCTGATCACCAAAACAGTTATAACTATCACAAATGAACTCCGATTGAGGGGATTCAAGATGCGTTGGAAAGCTAACAAGGAATACAATCTGATTGGCTTGGAATGTAGGAGAAATTCTAACCATAGAAAAATTGACAGATGTTTGAAATTAGAAACAAGTTGCAGAAAATTCAATAGACTCAAACCCGAAAAACACTCGATCACCAAAACAGTCATATTGACACAAATGGACTCCGATTGATGTGATTCAATATGCTTGGAAAGCTAACAAATAATGCAATCTGATAGGCTTAGAATGGATGAGATGCAGAAAAACATATTGCTGAAAACAGAGAGCACACAAATTTTGGCTCAACTGATCAGGCGCCTGGAGTTCATTGACCATACATTTAATACATTGTTTAGGTGACTGGTCATAGAGCTTCAGGTACCTGGTCTTCCTATGGTGTTAGGCCATCACAGAATGGATACGCCAGACGTCTGGTGGGTGTATATCAGGCACCTGGTGATAGGCTGAAAGCTTATGATCGAGTGTTTTGGCCATTCAACCTATCGGGATAGATTTTAGGAAGTTATTATGGATCATTAAGATGGAAATAGCCATGTAAAAGTGTGTGTGTCCATCTAATCAAGGCATACACATATTCTACTAAGAAAGAGCGAAATCATATAGAAATCATAAATGATTTACAATGTAATTCATGATTCTTCATGGCTTCACTAATCCAATGCTCCATGCCTTGAATATATCATCCAAACACCATATGTTTTATCTCCCCCTGATGTAATCATTGTTAATAAATTGAGACTAAAACATATAAGATGATTAGCACACGGCATAATGTTGATCATCATCAAAACAACATTGGTCTTGAACTCAAGAACCAACACCACGGGACAATGCATGCATGTGATTTGCAATCTAATACTCTATTGTGAATGTTTATATGTTATGAGAGTGTAAAGTTGTGTTAGTGGTTATTTTATGTCAATTTTCATTTATAAAATGTTTCTCTTAATGTTATTATTATATTACTTGCATGTTTCATTATAATAATGTTTGAATAGCTGTTTTATGTTATTCTAAGAATCCCTAGTCATTCATCATTAAAGGTATAATGATGAATTGAAACTAGTATGAGTTTGGTTGATAATTATGAGATAATCATATGTATAGTAATACACATCAAACTTATAGGTACAAGGTACTGGATAGACTCGCTATGAGATCATTACATCGATCGGTGTCATAAATGATCTCATAATATCTTGATGTGTATCCTAAACGAGGAACATTATGTTTTGACATAACCAAACGTTCTCTTTAATCAGATAATCATAAAGTTTATGATTGAACATGATGTGAATTATGCAGAGGAAAGTGAATGAACAAGATGGAATTTGGTCCCTCTCTTATGATATAGATATCTAATGGGCCCCTCGATAAGTAAGACTGCGAAATGCATGGCCGTGCTCAAATGAATGTCATTTGATTTTATCAGTCTACTTAGTAATCGAGAAATTAAATGTTTGACCAATATAAGTATGACACTATCCATGACTTATGTTCAAATCAGATATCGTGTGACAAAAGGATTATGATATGTTCCATTGGTTAGGTTAATATCAGATTAACGATATTCATATTAATTAGGTAGCCATAATTTCTTGCTAGGTGCTTAACCCAAAATTATGCTCCTCTCAAGTGTCAGAGTTCGTGCAAGTAGTAAAGTTCCGGGAGTCCGGATATCGTATCCTCGGGAGAAAACCTGTTCCAACCACAAGTTCAAATCAATTAGATAATAATCGTAGAGAACCTAACTACTTTGAATAATGATGATTTAATGGTTTTAGATTTGGTTTTTAAGTTTATGAAAAATGAGCAAAGAATGTGTTTGTTTTTGAAAATATTTATGAGAAGTATGCACATGATATGGTTTCATTAGGAACCATGATTTGTATTAATTTGGTTAATTTTAGATAACACAATGACACCTCTTTTTGAGAGAAAGTCAACGGAAAATACCATTGTAAGGATTAAAGCACAAAATCGATAAATTTGTTGTTAAAATAATAATTTTTAAATAAGAGATGAAACTTCCTTTTGGGAAGATCAAAACTCACCCTTGTGAGGTGATCATCAACTCAATCATGTTATTTTAGAAGATAAAAGGATAGATTTTAAATAACGATTATAACTTTAACAACTTGAAATTGATAACATTAAGTTTCAACCAAATTAACACAAAACTTGTTCCCTAACTACGGCCATATCATGCACAATCAAAATCTAGCCACATATGTTGAAAATAAAAGAGAATATAAACAAAGAAAACATAATTTTATTTATATTAAAAGAATCTTGAAAGATAACAATAGAGTTTGAGGAGATATCACCGATTTACACCCTCCAATCTTTGCACATGAAAACACTTTCTTCTTCCTCTAAAATCCTATGACAAATCACTCACAATAGCCTCTATAAAATCAGGAATCTTTAAGAGAAAACTCCACCAAATTTTGATGCCAATAGATCAAGAAAAACCACTATTTATAGGCTTCACACTCTTCATGGGTTTAATGGTGCATGTCTCTTCATTTTCCCCTCATCAATATAGAGAAAACTCCAATGAAACCCTTCAAATTCTGATCCTTGAGTTGTTGATCATGAAAATAAGCTGAAGAGTCATAATTAGGTTGGAATTCTGATCAAAATCGCATCCAAAATCATCAAAATCCATCAAGAAACGCATCAAATGCATTTTAAGTCATTGCGGGTCTGATTTGTGCTAATGGGTCGGATCTGCGCCTGACTGTCCACAACCGCGCCTGCCTGCCCGCTTTTCTGCGCCCGCCTGGGTGTAAAAATGGGCCGGGTCGGGCTGCTTAGTAGCCCGACCCACAGGATGAGAAGGGGAGGAGAGTCCCACTCCTTTGAGCGGGACTTGCGCACGCGCGCACAAATTTTTTGATTTTTTTATATAACAATGCGCGCGCGCCTGAAGCTCTTTAGGTTTTGAAACCGGCTGGCCACACGGGTCGGCCCAGTGAGCTTCCTCTTTTTTTAATTTCATCTTTTTCTTTTGTTTCTTTGAACCGGGTTGCTTTAAAAATATGTAGAAATTACTCCCGAGCTTCGAAAAATCTGAATGAACAGCCGTTGGAATCGTGGGCTCGAGCTCTAATCCTGAAAAATATAAAGCAACACAAATTAGTTCAGAAAAATTAATAGTTGTGTAAATTATAAGTTTAGGCTCTAATATTATATGATTTTCTGAATATAATTATACTAGAGCTATTTTAGCATTTATGTAAGCACAA
This sequence comes from Scilla litardierei, assembly GCA_030789695.1. Taxonomy (NCBI): domain Eukaryota; kingdom Viridiplantae; phylum Streptophyta; class Magnoliopsida; order Asparagales; family Asparagaceae; genus Scilla; species Scilla litardierei. Next base: position 195,605,377 of record CM061133.1, read on the forward strand.
ATTTGGGTCCAATGAGGGGGAAATAAAGTAATATTATACTGAAATCACTAGATACCAATTATGACTTGTGGGCTTTTAATGGGATTAGGCCCACTACCAATTAGATATGAGTCTATTGGGTTGCACACAAAGAGCATAATAGATGTGATATGATTTTAAACGAGTTTTCGAATCTGATTCGAAATTCGAAATAAGGTGAAATATCTTAACTGTCAGATATTGTATATTGTTAAGATATTATGCATAAGATATCTCAGTATAACTGAAATGCATTAACATGTTAACGGATATAATATCTTGTCAAGTTATTATCCTTAAGATATCTATGTATAATTAAAACGCGGTAAAGGGTTAACGTGGGACTCTATATATGATATAGAGAGGATTTTCAGTTAGTTATGCAGTCAATCTATCACTCCCGGTTTTGAGAACAGCGAAGCGAGAGAGAAACCCTAGTTGCAGAGAAGGAGCTAGCACCCTTGCAATTCCCATTCGTGAGTTTATGTGTGGATACTGATAGAGGGTGGTCGTTTGTTGAGCATCACCTACAGTCTGATACATTCGAATAGTCAACAAAGGTTAGTAATCTCATCAAATCAATTTGAAATGCATGGAACTTGGTAGGTTTCTATTTTTCCGCTGCGTATGAACTTGTTATGCATGATAGAAACCCTAACAAGGTGTACCAATCCTAGGTCGTGACTCATTTTGGAGACTACGATATACAACCCGAAAACCACTTTGTACCACAAGTAGCTACCTTGGGCAGAGTCCAAAAATAGAAACATGAAGGGGCTCGGGATCCCTTCGTCAGGTAACAAGTTCATGAGTGTGTTTGAGGACCCCCTATGACAGGTAACATATTCATGAGTGGATCCAAATCTGAAACTGTGATGAAGTATGGCTCCAGTCGCGCGCACACACACACACACACACACACACACACACACTCTCTCTCTCTCTCTCTCCAATATGAGTTACCCAAAAATCGTTAGTCAATTGTAATGTCATTTTATTATTTCGTGTGATGTCGAGTGTAGTATTCAGGGACTATAACTATTGTTATATTTTTTTCATGTCATAAGTTGGTGTGTTAATTGTGATGTCCAGGTAATGTATTATTGTTTAGTTGTATATTAGTTTGCTAGGTTTGCATGTCATCAATGGTGATAGGTAATATCTGTTAGGATCCCTGAATACTAAGCATCACACTAGAGGGGGTGTGAATAGTGTATTGGCAAATTAAAAATAATTAAGCAAATAAAGAAATATAATTGCAACACAAAAAACAAAGAGGCAAAGACAGTCGCAAATACAAGATGTATCTTAGTTCAGCTACGCCTACTCTAGTCCCACCCTTATCACCCGAGCTGTGGATTTCCACTAATATCATTCTAACTGGGTACCAAAACTCAAACAGGAGTTACAATCCCTTAACCGAAATACAAAAGAGTAAACCCTCCTAGGTTGGAGTAAACCCTCCAATATGCTCTCACAACCTGAGAGCTAGGTTAAAACAAAATGTAAACAAATACACTCTTACATAAGCCTTGTAGATGATCTTACCATATGCAATGAATGCTAGGATGAGTGAAAAACACCAAGTGCATGAATAGGACACTTGGAAGAAAAACTCGCTTTGATGAAGATTCAAAGCTTAACTCTTTTTAAGAGAAAGAGAGAATTTTAGAAAGCTTGGAAATCTTCAAAATATGCTCAATAATAGTTGAAAATTAACTCAGTAAATTCAGCTTAAATAGGGCTAAAAAAATCTGTTGAAAACGATTCCCTAAAATGCCCTCCCAACGGAAAAATCGATAGCTTTTCGTAAAACACGGAGCCGTGTTTGTCAAGCAGCTGTGGCAAAAGTACTCGACTACAGTTCTAATGGGAGTAGACTATCTCCATAATGGTAGTCGACTATATATATAGCTATAGTTGGCTATTTTGAACATAGAGAAAACGTTTGTTTTCCCATACAAAGTAATCGGCTACTATAGTAAAAGTAGTCGGCTATTTTCATGATACATGAAAAACGTAGCGCAAAATTGTTCGGGAAATTATTTTAAATCATTTAAAAATTTTCCACAATATTTTTGTGAGTTTAAAAAATGATTTAAGATAATAATGAGTGCAACTATAAGGCACACAAAGTATATAATAATAAAGTGTAAATAACACAAAGAAAAAGCATAAAAAGACATCTTCAAGCTTATCTTTACTTCTTGCATGCTTTGTCATTGCCTTGAGCGAACATTCTTCCCTTTGATTCATCATCCCAAGCATCACATTGACTCTATGAAGATATCAATACCATACTGCTAATTACGTCCAATTTTCGCTCTTACACCAAAATCTTCAAAAAACCTTTTAGATGAATCTGTGACTTAAACAAGTAGAGTCATTAGTAACAACATAATGTGGTAATCATCATCAAAACCATATTAGGCATAATAACCAATATCCAACAATATTATGGTTCTAAAAATATCTCTGTTACATACTATCTTAAAATCATACAGCTTAGGGGTTTCTGATAACAATTCAGGTTCTAGTTCATGTTTTCAATAGGAATACTTATATCATGTGTGAACTCTAGTATCAAGCCAAAAGTCACTTCATTTCATGCATAACCACTAAATTACGCAATTTTAAGATATAAATAACAAATCTAAATCATTGCAGGTATGATAAGTTATTTCAGAATTGCATTCAAAATAATCTCATGACATGTAATCGGTCACAAGTTTGTTACTCTAACATTTTCAGACTAGTAAAACTATCTCATGCAATATGACCATTTTACATAAAATATGCAATTATGTTTAAAATAGATTTCAAAAATAATTTTGTTTAAGGAAATGGAAAAAATTGTAGTAGGCTGGGATCAGATTTAATCTTACGACAACCCAAAGTTATCACTAGTCTACCAACCCAAAGGGGACAACCGCAGGCCCAACAGACATGACAATAAGCTAAACCCACAGACCAAACAACAAGGAAAACAAATAAAAAGCCCAGGAAATAATTAGCAGGGCAAATGCTTAGGTAATCAGCAACGAAGAACCGAAAAAATGCCCAAGTAATATTCCAGAAAGAGGGCAAAAGTCCAGTGAGTAAACTACACTTAAAAAAGTCCATAGTCAACATCAAACAACAGGGCAAGGTCCATAGTTGAAAACAAATAGCAGTGACAGAACACAACTTTAGGCAGCAAGCCAAAGGCATTACCCCAATATAAAAATATACAGTTGATGGATGGATCCGCCGAACAGTAAAGTGGAGTTGACGAGGATGCCTCCGATGACTGGGCGCTTCGTCGGCTAGTGAGTGTGACCCACGGTAACTAGAACTTGGGCTAGGGAGAGTCAATCCTGGACTACTGAGAGTGAACACGACCTAACTCTGGGTTGCTCCAAGCTGTCCGAGCCACTTGTTGCGCCGTCCGTCGAGCTATTGCAGCACAAACAATCGTCAGGGGTCGGATCTGGGTTCTGACCCAAATCCAATCCGATGCTTAAGTTAGTATGAGACTTAAGGTGACTTGGGGCAGTGAAGACTGACCGAATGGGATGTCGACTTGCTGCTGTCGCATCGAGCTTTAGAGGAAGAAATATATAAGTGGAAAGTTAGGAATTGAGTTGTCAGAGGACCTAACGCTTAGTATCTCTGGAATGTGAACCCTTCTTTCGTTATCCTTTTTTCTATTTATAGATGATGGTTCCTCTATGGGTAATGTCTTCGTCCGTATGACGACGGGACCCTTTCCAGGAATGGGGATAACGGCTGCCTATTTACTTCGCCATTATTAACCAATCACTTGATTTTCTCAGAGCCTAACGAGCAGATGAGCTGGCACATTGACGGGGTAAAAGGCTAGTTTCGTGTAGAGGGCTCTTGGGCCAAATACTTTCTATTCTTCTGGGCTTTCCGTGTCTGTGACGACATCTCCCTCACCGCTTCGTGGGCTGGCCCGATGTAGTAACACTGGCCCCCATCACTCGAACTTAGAAGGGGTGACCGCTGATGCCGAGTGATGTTCTACGTCATTAAATGGGCACGACAGTCGAAGCGTGAACGTTTGATTTCGGCCACCAAAATTCCGATTCCTTTGCTTCAGCCATTACCTCAGAATGATGTTTGGTACACCGGGTGTTACTAGGTGCTGACATGCGCCCCCACTTGAATGGCTATGCTTTTGTTAGGGAGTAGGTTCTATGGACGATGGATACGGAACACCAAATTCTTCCATTTTCACTTCTTAGAAACTTCACCTCTATTCCAGCTTCCTTTGCTCTTCCAGCTTCCTCTTCTCTCCCTCAACTTCTGCCAAGGTAGGTTTCCCTCTTTCTTGCACGTGTCTCTTTTAGTTCTTTCCTTCATGTGGCCAATGTTGAGAATCAAATATCCATCCCAACTTGAGGCCCCAGGTGATCGCCAAGTCTCTCAAAATAGCATTGTCCATGGGAAAGGCATAAGGTTGATTATGGGGCCCAGATTGCCCATTTTACGGGCTGGGAAATCACCCGATGTGCCTTAACAAATCTTGAATTTAGTTCTCAAGCTTTCTTTTTCCCTAATTGACAAGATCCAAACAAAGTATATGTCTCCTCCTTATGGATTCCGATGCCTAAGTTGAATGAGAGGGGTTGTTTTCCTAAAAGGCGAGAGGTCGGGGTGTACTTGAAAGCTTTTTAGTGTGGTCTCCACTTCCCTCTTCACCCCTTCATCCTTGAGGTTTTGGGGGCTCCTAGAACTTTCTTTCTATCAACTTGTACATCATGATATCCCACAGGTGGTCGGTTTCATCATTCTTTGCCTGTTGAATGAAATAAAATCGATCCTTCCACTTTTTAGATTCTTTTTAGAAGTCAAGAGTGACCCTCGAGGCATATGTCATCACATTGTTACCCAAAAGGATAGAAAACTTATTCAAGATCTCCGTAACTCCGCCCACCATTGGGAAGATACCTTTGTATTTGTCACCTTCCCAAGTATAGCTGGGTTTCTCACTGATTTGGGTAGCCTCAATCCTTTTATCTCCGAGGAGCTGAGGCAATCCTCTATCGAGGTTGGAGCTGTGATATTTCTACTGGGTCATCCACAGGAAGAAAGATCAATCAAGCATTTTTTGGACGATGACATGATGAAGGCTGTCTTTTGGAGTCTGGGTTACCGTCTTGATGCCCCTTTCATGATTGCTCACCTTAATCTTCGTTCTTCTTGCAGAAATGGTTGGTCAAGAATTTGGAAACATGGCCACTGAGCTACAAAAGCTCCTCCTCATGAGGAAATGCCAGAAAAGAGTTGGTAGCTCGTCCGCTCGTCCGTCGCCTTGTCACAGCTAGGGGTCATCTGAGGAAGGGAAATAACCAGGCTTGAACTCCGGATCGTTACCTCAACCTTTCGTGCAATCGGCCCTTAGCCCGACCGTTCCTACTACTAGCATGGATTTACAATCATCCCCAGCCTCCGACGTTCTCACTCTGGCTGTAAGTTCGGGGCTCGAGGAACTCTTCAGAAGAATAGAGCTCTCCCCTCAACTGAAGAGGGAGGTGGAGAGAAGAGGAGCAAGAAGGATGAGGTGTTGCTTCCGAGTTTTGCTCCACCGAAGAGTGGTGCAACCACATCCTAAACCCCTCAAAGTCAAATAATAACCCTTAGTTTAGAGCCGGAGGCACCTATGCCATCCCTGAACCATCCCCGGGACACTTGGCCATGGGGCGGTCTCGTCCCGCCTAGACTGATCCCCTCGGAATATGATGGGATTCTATTGTTGAATCATTGATCGTCCACTCCTCAAGAGTATTCTGGGGGGGGGGGGGGAGCACCACCATCCCTTATATTCCATTTGGAAAGAGGAGTCAGCCCTTTTGGATTGTGGGGGTGGCCACTCGGCTTATGGAAAACTCCATCTTGTCCCACGATCGCGATGTCCTTCGACGAGTTGATCACGAAAGACTGACCAACTTCATGGTTTACTGTGGTTATTAGGTTGGTTGTCAATTCCCATACATCAGCTTTACATCATCTACAAGTCTGACCTTAGTTCCTCACAGATATCCTGGTTGGTGCGGAACTACATCGTCGGGTCATAGAGACAATCGACGTTGAGGCTAAACTTGCTTCAGAACACCAAAGAGAAATCGTCGTATAGGAGAAAATCGTATAGCTCGAGTCCCGAATAAAGAAGCTGGAGGAAGAATTAATCAAGGAAAGGAGCTTAAAGGCAACCGCCGAATGGGATCGGGCTGCTGCTTAAGATTTTGCCAGTAGCATATCCCAGGTGAGGGAAGAAGTTGAGAGACGGTGGCTTAAATAAAGATCTGAGCTTCAAAGTCAGATAGCTAATTTGTAGAAAGCCGATCGCTCAATGGTTTCTGTCAAAATAATGAGGCAAAAGCTTGCTTTCGAGATCACAAGTTTATTTAAGGAGACCTTCTTACACGTTCAAGAGAAGGTTCAAAACAAGTTCCTCAAGCCAGTGGATACAGATGGGTCGACGTTCTTTGCTGAGGCATCTTTAAATGAACCATCCGGTGACGCTGCTCCTTGAACTCGGGCTCATTTTGTATAGGCTCGACATGCCATTTTGCCATTCTGTATTAGTTGGTTGCCAAGGAAATAGTCATCATTTTGTAGCATGATTATAGCTGTCATTTGATAGTTTTTGAAAGTTGCACTCCTTTTTGAAAGTTTGCGCTCATTTTTGAAAGTTGCGATCCAAATCTGTATGGCTAGCTATTTATATGCACCTCAATGATCCGAGTGCATGCATGGTGAGAATGCAAAGCTCGGTCCGTTGAATGATAGGTGCAGTGTCCTTTACTCAGTTTGGTTGTCACAAGCATCCCCGATCATATAGAAAGATTAGAATAACCCATGCATTTTTGATATTGTGTAAAGTGGGACAAAACTGACCTCATAGTTGAAATGCATCTATTAGCTCGATAGAATACAAACGAAATAAAATAGTAACTAAGCGTGGCTCACTCGTTTCATTTGCATGCTTATTGGTAGTAATTTTGCAAGTGCTCCGTGTTCCAGGGGTGAGTGAGCTCCTTGTCCTTCATGGTAGAGAGTCGATAAGTGGCATGGCCAAGGACATCGGTCACATTGTAGGGGGCCTTACCATTTAGCGGGGAGCTTTCCTTGTCAAGCGATTTTCAGAGAAAAAGTTGTCTTCCGCAATACTAGATCACCTACATGGAAGCTTCGCCTCCGAACTCTAGAGTTGTAGTACCGAGCTAAATGGCCCTTTTGTCGGATGACGATAGTAAGGGTTCAGACTCTTACCTCGTCAATCAATTGCGAATTGAACTTGAGACCTTCCGAATTCATTTCTTCATCGAAGTGCTTGAGGCAGAGGGGCTCTTCTCCTACTTCAATTGGGACGACTTCCTCGCACCCTTAGGTAAGTATGAAAGGGGTCTCCCCCGTTAAGTCTTTGTGGGTCATTCTATATAACCAAAGTATCCTGAGGAGCTCCTCTGGACACATGCCCTTATCTTATCCGACCTTATTTCGCAGAGGATCGAAATGCACTTGTTAGTTGCTTCTGCTAGCCCATTGGCCTGAGGGAGCTCCAGAAACAAAGTGCAATTTGATCTTCCACTCGGAGAAAAGTTCCCTGAACCTAGCACTGTCGAATTGCGTTCCATTGTCTGTGACGATATTGGAACGAGGGAAGCCGAATCAGCACATGATTGACTTCCACACAAAGCTTTTTACACTCTTCCAGGTAACACAATCCAAAGGTTCTGCCTCAATCCACTTGGTGAAGTAGTCTATGGCAACAATCAGGAACTTTCATTGTCCGCTCGCTGGGATGAAGGGCCCAAGGATATCCAACCCACATTTAGCAAAGGGAACATGTCTTGTAATGGGAATTAAGTCCGTAGCAGGGGCCAAGTTGTGTTTTGCGAATTTTTGACACGTCGGGTATTTTCGCACGTACTCAGTCGCCTCCACAAACATAGTCGGCCAATAATAGCCTTATTTCAAGGCTTTCAGTGCTAGTGCGTTCCACCATAATGGGTTTCGCAAAGGCCTTCGTGGATCTCTCGGATCACATAATCAGCTTTCTGCATGCTTAAGCATTTAAAGTAGTGAAGAGCATCATACCTGGCCCATTACATATTGTAGAGTGAACCCTCGTGCAAAACAAACTAAAAAGCCCTTCTTTCCAACTTTTGTGCCTCATTTGGGTCGGTCAAATTTTCTCTGGTCCTGAGGTACTTAATTATGGGGTCCATCCATGTTGGTTCATGACAGATGTTTAGCAACTCTTCTTTGTGCACGCTTGGGTGTAGAAGGTTCTACACGTAAACAGCTCATCCCCGCTCGACCAGTAATGATGAGGCAAGCTTCGATAAGGCGTCGGCTCGGAGATTCTTTGACAGGGCATGTGGTGGACCTTCACTTGCTCGAATTTCTTTAACTTGCCCTTCGTAATCCATAGGTAGTTCAGCATCACTTCATCTCGAGCCTCATAATCCCCGATAAGTTGGTGGATGATTAGGTTAGAGTCAGTGTACAAGCATATTGTTCGTGCCCCCCAAAGCTCGAGTCATCAAGAGACCGTTGATGGTAGCCTCATATTCCCCATGTTGTTTATGGTCGGGAAATTGAATCGGAGAGCATATTAAAGTATGTTGCACTCTGGAGTTTGGACAACTATACCCACTCCACCCTCGGTCTTGGTAGCTAACCCATCCACATATATGATCAATGTTCCTCCTCCTTCTGACGTAGTTATTGACGAGCCACTACCTGTTAAGGAAGTAAAAGGGAGGTCGGTTATCAAATTAACTGTTTGTACCTTTTTCGGGGATCCGTCGTCATAAGTGCATTCAACGATGAAATCAGACATAACTTGCCCTTTGATGGTTGTCTTTGGCCTGGAGTGAATGTCGAATTTACTCAGCTCGACCCCCCACTTCAGCGTCCTACCCGATCAATCCAATCTCTTTAAAGTTTGTTTCAAGGGAGTATCCGTGAAGACTGGGATGGTATGAGCCTAGAAGTAGGGTCAAAGTCTTCTCGCCGACTGAACGAGGGCAAAAGACAACTTCTCAATTCTGATGTAATTGACTTTGGCCCCTCGGAGGATCTGACTTACATAGCAGACAGGTCGTTGTACTCTCGATTCTTTCTTGACTAAGGCCGAGCTTACAGCCTCTTGGGTGGCTGCTAGGTAGATGATCAATTGGTCTCCATCATCAGGTTTCGTCAAGAATGGTGGATGTTAGAGCTTTAAATTTATAACCGCAAGTGCACGACTGTCGCCATAGTGCTAACAGGTCATCCATAAGAAGGTTGGGTAATTGAGTACTAGCTTAATCCTAGGCCATGATTAGCTACGTGAGGGATATATGTGGTGTGCATAAAGTAGGTAGAAATAGTAGAATAAAAAGGAATATATGGATAGGATTCACCCAATTGTGGATTGGACATGGATTGACTTGGGTTGATCGGCTACTGAACTCATGAGATAAATAGATGTCGTCTAATCTAAGGGTATTCTCTTAGCCCACATTTCCATGGTGCATGATATGATATCCCCTTATACTAACCCTACCCCTACTTTTGTGGCGCATGATAGGCCTACCTAGCCCGTATCGATACCAACGTCAATCGTGCATCGATACGCACTAGGTGCATTACGTCTGACGAATGTCCCCAATCTTCCTCCATGCCACTTCCATAGATTAGGATTTGGATCTATGTTAGGAGGGCTCTAATCGATTACCGACGTCAATTGTGCTATTCGATAGTAACGATTAATGTATTCGAAAACCCTAGATTAACCCCGACGTCAATCACGAATTAATCTAATTACCCACAAAAGGGAAATTCGATTTACATTGATAATATTCATCCTAGCATATCTCTAATCGCTATTCATACTACAACCAATCAATTCTCATCAATACATGCACAAATTTCACAAATAGGGTTCCAACATTGCCCTAGATTAAGAATCTACTCAATACACATATTGAATCAATCACAAAGATTAACAAAGATACAATGAATAGATAGCAAAAACATATAGAAATTAACAAAACAAAGAAGGAGAAACTTATCTTGATGGTTGCAATTCAAAGATATGAAGATTACAAGCTTGTACCAATCAGAGAACGCCTCCAAAAACCTAATCTAACCTACCCATACTCCTAAAACTATGAAAAATGATGAAACAGGGAAAGAAAACGTCTCCAAGGGTTGGTCCCCCTTCAAAAAGGCACACAAACCCCTTTTATAACTCATGAGAAACCCTAACAGGTCGAGAAAAACCCGACCCGACGCGGCAGCGTGGAATAATCCACGCGGTCGCGTCAGAATTTCAGCCTGCACATCATCATCTTTAAGAAAATTTATAAAATCACTCCAACCTCAGAAAAATACTAATAAATATGCGTTGGAATTGGGACGAGATGCTCTTCGAATGAAAAATAAAGAGAAGTGAAGATGACTATGGGCTTGTGAGTAGAGCTTCAATCTTTACAGGACTTGTGCGCTTTCTCATGATATCACCTCCATGCGGTCGTGAGGGGTTAACCACACGACTGCATGGCTCCTCTTTTCTTTGGCTCTAAAGATAAGTTGACGTGGTCGTGTCACTTGGGTGATGTGACCGTGTCGTCGAAGGATAAGTTGGGCCAAAATTCCAGAGATTTGGCCTCTTTACGCAGCCGCGTTGCTTGATTGAAACGACCGCATCATTCTCGCTCTCCAAGCTCCAAAATTCTTCTTCTTGGCTCCGTTTGACGTGGTCATTTGGATACCTTCATGCGGCCACATCGCACTGAAACTTCTGCTCCTTGGCCCCGTCTTTGCTCTCTTCCACGCGGTCGTTTGAAAGGACGAACCGACCGTGTGGTTGTTGTCTTATGGGCTTCGTCATTAGTTGCTCACATGACCATATGGGGCTACCACAAGGTCGTGTGAGCTGCTTCTTTGCCTCCCTTTGTTGTGCATACCACATGGACATTTGTGTCATCACAACGGTCGTGTGGGCCTTGGAACCAGCCAAATCTCCATGAATTGAACTCCTTTGCTTTGCCATCTTGCCTATTAACTTCATTTTGCTCCCTTGGTGTGAATCCAACCTTTTTCGCCTTTTAAACCGCTATATGTCCCCGAATTCGTTCCTTTTTCCAGAAATGCACAATTTGGAACCAAAAAGTAAAAAGGGAACAAAAGCGGATAAAATGAAATGAAACGGTGAATAAAATGAGGCGAAATGTGCATGAGATGAGTGTTATATATATATATATATATATATATATATATATATATAAATATAAATATAAATATAAATATAAATATAAACCACTCATCAAAATCCCCCAAGCTAAACTCTTTCTTGTCCTCGAGGAGGACAAAGAAAGAGAGTAGAGTGGAGTATGCATCCATGGGATAAATAAAATCAAGTATCTCACAACGCGTAATATATATACATGGAGAGTGAAAAGCTTTCAGATTATAGAGTTGAATAACATGTCAATCTCTATCTGTCTATCAAGACATAGCTTAGTGCATTATCTCTAATATAAATCAACATCCAATATACGCTATCACAATTATACTCAAATCTTAAAACATTTCCTCTATCCCGCATAGGATATTAGAATGAGAATCAAAATTATACAATGATCGATGAAGAATTAGTATCGTAAAATGGGTCGTGAATCCATCAAGGAAGTGTTGTTTACGACACACTATCTTTCCATGATTCGTGAGATTGCTAGATTCGTTCATGTTCTTATTTTCACCATTTTTGGGGATTCTAAGTTGGTTTGTGTAAGGAGTGTTGGGTCAATGACTCCCAGATCAGACGACCTTAGGGCATCAGGCAAAGAAGGACCCTTTAGACCTACTAGCTTAAACCAGCAAAAAACCATTATTCGAATGCACTCCCCCAAGCTAAACCTTTCGGCGCGAGGCCCCGACACTTCCTGATGCGTGGGGATCCGGCTACTCAGTGTCGCTGGGAGAACGGTGCATTTATTTTTTCGTTTAATTTTTTTCGTTTCCTTGTTTCTTTCTCTCTTTTTTGAACATGAACAAGCTAAACAATATCACTCCTCCGTACTGGGTAGGTATGCTCTTAACCCAAATCATATGAGATTACTAACCATTATTCTCAACTAAGAGCTCCAAAATGCATGCATAAGATGGATTCTTAATACAAAACATAACCTAGGCATGTTTCAAGTACTTTTGTTTTAGGGATTACGAGCATAAATATAATAAGCATATGTCAATGGGATCTAATACTAAAGACATCCCCTAAGCATATATCACGATAAACAATGAGAGATTGAAAGAATAAAGTGTAAATCTGAAAAAAATTTCATAAAAATATCCTTGCATATAAAGACGTGGCATGGTGGAATTCTCAATAAGAAATATGCACAAATGATGACGAAATGCACATCCCCCAAGCTAGAATTAAGCATTGTCCTCAATGCTAAAGAGTGGAAATGGGGGGATGCAAGCATAAAAATACCTCCCCCAAGCTAGCATATAAGCGTATCCCAATATGAAAATACAATGAAAGTGCGGATGCAAGTATGGGAGTGTGGGTGTTTGGAGGTGTGAGTGTGTGTGAGTGTGAGTGAGTGTGTGAGTGTGAGTGTGAGTGTGAGAAATGAGGGCGAAGTGTGGGCATTAAAGCATATAAAGGGTTTTGGGTAATGGATGTGTCACGTACCGCTTCCCATTGTACTTGGAAGCGAGAACGTGAGCGGGTCCACATGTGCTTAAAGCAAAGAAGAAGTACTTTTTCTTACTTTCTTCTTTGACTTAAGCACAATAAGCATTTTTGTGTTATGCAATTAGGTCCTTGCAACCGTATTTCTCAGAAACAATACAAATATTTATTACAACTTCTTGTCCCAGAGTTTAAAACAAATACACAAACAAATTAGGCCTAGCATGGCTGTACATTTTATTACATAAGCAACACACCTGCAACAATAAATAGAGCTAAATAAATGAAGACTGCAACAATATTCTAGTCTTCGGCATGGAGGATCGCGGCGTCCTCGTAATTCTGGTCAGCGGGTTCTACCTCTTGGTACGGATCCTCGAAAGTGGGGTCCTCACTGTACTACGTCTCTGAACCTACCATATATTTCATAGGTTCATTGAAATATATGTCAGCGAAAGGCTCGGCAAGATTTTAAAGCAAATGAGAGCATTAATTTAGAGACAGAAATAAAAGAGCGTCAGAACACAATTATAGAGAACAAGTGCATAACTTGAAGTATGAGCATGCTGAAACAATTTAAGATATGATTTGCATTTTAAAGAATTTAAACACAGTTACAAGTTGAATACTTTCAGTTATTTGTGCTCTTGCAAGTCCATGTCTAAGTAAGTAAAGTGTTCTCGATACACCCTATCATTGGGGGTTTACCGTGACACTTCTTGCTATCCCTAACCTGGAAAATGGCCATGATGCTTGCTTCCATTAGTGTGGTATGGAAGTAGCCGTAATGTGTACAAGACACACTTACAGACTCTACTACATGGACCAACCCCACCCAAAGTGTCTGTCTAGTCTTCAACTAGGTTCATCCCATCTGTATTCGATGGTGTCACATGTTCGTTTCGAGGGTTGTGTCATACCCTTTGTCTAGTTTAGTTCGTTATGTTAACATGCAGATAGTAAATTATTCCAACAAACAACAACATTATTACGTGTCCATTTAAATCACAAAGCAACTAATATAATGAGGGCATGCAATTCAGTTTCTAATGCTAACAAGCGCATTAAAAAGAGAATTTAGCACTAAGGTTGCACAATTTACGTTGCAATTCATTTACGATAAAATACTTGCCTCGAGGGTTGTTGGGTGTCCAGACAGTCGTAACGAGAGGCGTAGTTATTTCTGCGAAGACGGATTTTTAATCGGTTACATGATTCTTAAGGTATTAATCGTAATATTAAGTTTTACTATATTTTAAATTATATAGCACACTGTTATATTCAACATACACTCCCCCCATATACACTATTATATAACTACATATATATACTGCATGTACATTACTAATTTAATACTAACATGCTATATTAATAAACTGCGTTATATACTAACACCTTCAGTATATATATACTAAAATTACAAAACTAACGTATCTTTTAACATATGATTACTATATACTGTATAATTTTTAAAAGAATTAACAAACAGATCAGAGTTATTATAAAGTAACATTGCATGTTAATTAATATCATGAAACTAACATTACAAAACTAACGTTATTATAAAAACTAACAGTACGTTATATACTAACTAACATTATAAAAACTAATGTATGTACTAATTTTAACTGTTTATTAAAACTAACTATATAAACTTACGTGTTTTGCAGATGGAGGCGAAGGTGACCGACGACTGTTGGCGAGCATCTGCAGCGGCGTCGGATGTCGGTGTCGTCGGCGAGCGTTTGCAGTGGCGATAGTGCAAGTGAGGTGGCGCGGCATCGAGCGGGAGGGATTCATCGGATGGAGGCACTTGGCGTGGGTGATGGGAGTTGTGCGACGCTGGTGGTGGCATCGGAGAAGGAGAGCGACATCGTTGTGATGGGAGGAGGAGATTTGGAGGTAGAGGATGGATGCATTTTATGGGGGTGCTCATCGGTGTGGGAGGCTGTGAGGTCGGGGTGATGGGGAACGACGAAAAGAGGAGGCGGAGGCTTGGGTTGCAGAGGAAGGCACAGTGTGGGGTTTGAAGGGAGGAAGCGCTGGGGTGGCGCAGCGAGGGAGGAGGGTTGCTCAGAGTTGGGGCCTGAAGGTCAGAGGCCGTGGCGGATTTTCTATGGGAGGAGAAGCTCAGAGATGGTGTTGGGCGTGCTAGGGGAGGGTTCGCTGGGCTTGGAGAGAGGAGGATGGTGCGGTGACTTATGGGTTGTACGAAGAAGAAGAATGATATTAAGGAGAACGAGCGAGGAGTTGTGATATCATGCACGAGGAGATCGCACGAGTTTCGTTATGTGGGTGCGTTGGTTGGGGATCGACCGTTTATGGGTTTGTTGAGATACAAGGGTTTGCGTAAGTTACGTGGATTTGAGTTGGTTAATCGTATTGAGGGAAGATCGCGTGGGTTCTCTTATTGAGATCTCCTCGCATCTGTGGCAGGGGAAAAGCGGGATGAGTTGGTTACAGATTATTAGTTAGGGTTATTAATATAAGTTTAGTTAAAACATGATTTAATTTGGATATAAAGAATTTGGTTAATATATATGTTTTGAATTTGATTGTTAGGATGTTTAAGATTTTCTTAAACTTATTATAATATATTAGCATATATTAGCATATATTAGCATATATATATATACTAGTCATTACCCGTGCCCATAGGGCACAATTTATTTAATGGCTGAGTTTTTTCCCCGCACAAATATCAAGTTCCCCCAAATTTCAAGTTTTCTCATAAAATTTCAAGTTTTCCCCCAAATTTAAGTTCCCCCCCAAAATTTAAGTCCCCCCAAAATTGTCATTGCCACCTAGGACAAACTTGCCACGTAGGACAAAGCTTTGTCCTAGTAGGATAAGATTCAAAATCTTCAAAGGACCGGAAAGAAATGGTCGGAAAGGGGGGAGAATAAAAAGTGTGGGTGGGTGTCTCTTATCCATGTCCAAATTCTCTTATCCAACTTCTCTTGATAACATCCCTCTTTTATATAATAGATATCCAAATTCTCTTATCCAATTTTTCATGTACAAATTCTCTTATCCAACTTCTCTTGATAACATCCCTCTTTTATATAATAGATAATAGATATCCAAATTCTCTTATCCAATTTCTCAGGTCCAAATTCTCTTATTCAACTTCTCTTAATAACATCCCTCTTTTATATAATAGATAACAGATATCAAATTTCACCTGTCCAAATTCTCTTATCCAACTTCTCTTGATAACATCCCTCTTTTATATAATAGATATACAAATTCTCTTATCCAATTTCTCATGTCCAAATTCTCTTATCCAACTTCTCTTTATAACATCCCTCTTTTATATAATAGATATCCAAATTCTCTTATCCAATTTCTCATGTCCAAATTCTCATATCCAACTTCTCTTGATAACATCCCTCTTTTATATAAAAGATAATAGATATCCAAATTCTCTTATCCAATTTCTCATGTCCAAATTCTCTTATCCAACTTCTCTTGATAACATCCCTCTTTTATATAATAGATATCCAAATTCTCTTACCCAATTTTTCATGTCCAAATTCTCTTATCCAACTTCTCTTGATAACATCCCTCTTTTATATAATAGATAATAGATATCCAAATTCTCTTATCCAATTTCTCATGTCCAAATTCTCTTATCCAACTTCTCTTGATAACATCCCTCTTTTATATAATAGATAATAGATATCCAAATTCCCTTATCCAATTTCTCATGTCCAAATTCTTTTATCCAACTTCTCTTGATAACATCCCTCTTTTATATAATAGATAATAGATATCCAAATTCACTTATCTAATTTCTAATGTCCAAATTCTCTTATCCAACTTCTCTTGATAACATCCCTCTTTTATATAATAGATAATAGATATCCAAATTCTCTTATCCAATTTCTCATGTCCAAATTCTCTTATTCAACTTCTCTTGATAATATCCTTCTTTTATATTATATATATATATATATATATATATATATATGGAAAAAGGGGATCTAAGGTGCCTCCTTAGATGAAAATCTAAGGAGGCGCCCCCATTTCAATTTTCCCACATCTCCTACAATTTTTTTGGAAATTTTTTTCATGGTGTTGTTGTTCACATCATGGATGATCAACATACAAAATTTCAAGGGATTCACATACTTTTTGAGCCACCATCTACCTCTTGCAACTTCAACGGTCTAAAAACGTGCTGAAAACCCCACGAAGTTGCAAGGGGTAGATGGGAGCTCAAAAAGTATTGGAATCTCTTGAAATTTGGTATGTTGATCATCCATAAGGTGAATAATAAACCCATGAAATTTTTTTTCAAAAAAATGTGTGAGATGTGGGGAAATAGGGGCGCCTCCTTAGATTGAATCTAAGGAGGCACCTTAGGATCCCTTTACATATATATATATAGGGTAAAGTGTTCCTAGGGTGACTCCTTAGATTCAATCTAAGGAGTCGCCCCCATTTTCTCCATATCCCACATTTTTTTTCGGAATTTTTTTTTCATGGGGTTGTTGTTCACCTCATGGATGATCAACATGCCAAAAATCAATTCATTCCAATACTTTTAGAGCCCCCATCTACCCCTTGCAACTTCATGGGTTTTCAGCACGTTTTCAGACTGTTGAAGTTGCAAGGGGTAGATGGGGGCCCTAAAAGTATTGGAATGGCTTGATTTTTGGTATGTTGATCATCCATGAGGTGAACAACAACCCCATGAAAAATAAAATCCAAAAAAATTGTGGGAGATGGGAGAAAATGGGGGCGACTCCTTAGATTTCATCTAAGGAGTCACCCTAGGAACACTTTACCCATATATATATATATATATATATATATATATATATATATATATATATATATATATATATATATATATATATATATAGAGTGAAAAATGGAGAAGAGCTGACAGCGCTGGAAATTTTTCCAGCGCTGTCCGCATTTTGGTCGAGATAAAAGTATTTTTTTTTGAAATTTTTTTTTGCAGTAGTTAGATATACGTGTTAGGAAGCTCTCCACAAAATGTCAGCTCGATCCGACACCGTTTGAGTCTCCGTTCATCGATTTCAAAAACGTTACGCAAATCTGTCCACAGTTTTGCGTAACGTTTTTGAAATCGATGAACGGAGACTCAAACGGTGTCGGATCGAGCTGAAATTTTGTGGAGAGCTTCCTAACACGTATATCTAACTACTGCAAAAATTTTTTTCAAAAAAAATACTTTTATCTCGACCAAAATGCGGACAGCGCTGGAAAAATTTCCAGCGCTGTCAGCATTGGCCCATTAACCTCATATATATATATATATATATATATATATATATATATATATATATATATATATATATATATATATATATATATATATAGAAAACCCAGAAAAATTCCCAACCCCCTCCACCTGCCTTCGGCTTAGGAGGGTAAGGCGAGAGCCCGGCCGAGACTATGCAAACTGGGGGGTGACCGTCGTGCCCCCAACGGCCCCCCGGGTTAGCCCGAGAGGGGAGATGTAGCCCCAGGGTAAATAATTCAACAACAAATTTCACAACAATTACCAAGTCACGGCGGCCATATGCCTCGAACCCCGCACCCCTTGGCTTTGGAGCGGAATGACTTACCACTAGGACACCCTCTCGGGGGATATATATATATATAATATATATATATATATATATATATAAAATATAATATATATATATATATATATATATATATATATATATATATATATATATATATATATATAAATAATATAATATAATATATATATATATATATATATATATATATATATATATATATATATATATATATATATATATATATATAGCCCTTTGCAACATTGACGGAGATCGTGCTTCGGATACCGACCCCCTAATCAATTGGGGACTGATGGGTTGCAGGGATGGGTCTGACTGAGGGAACATTGTTTGACTTTGTTTGATTTTGTTGCTTGTTGTGGGGGTCCAATGTGGGGGAAAATGAAAGGAAATAGAGGGTGCGACGCTTTTGCCCTATCCCCTCTTTACTTTTGCTCTGGACCCATATAGATCCCTCTGTATAGATTTTGTTTCAATATAGATACTCATTTTTTTTGAAGAATATGCTTTGCGTCTTTATTGATTTAACAAAAGAATACAAGGGCGCTCCCAGATGGAAGAATGATGTTTGTAAAGTGGGACAAGGGCACATGCGCCGTCATCCCAGCTAGTACAAACACCTTCCGCTATCTGAAGGGCCAAATAGAAACAAAAAGTACAAGACAGACAATCTAGTCAACAAGCCCCCAATTTGAGGGGGGGGGGGGGCTATCAGCACCACGGTCCCAGTCCATATGCCTCAGAGAAATTCTGACGTCATCAGCAATGTTCTCGAACAAAAGCGTTTGGATCTGATTGCTCCCCTCAAAGATTCTTCTGTTCCTCTCTCTCTTCAGATACTCATTTACTTTTCATATATATATATATATATATATATATATATATATATGATACAATCAGATTAAGGAAAAGATTGATATGGTTAAAAATATTCTAGTTATAATGATTTTGCCACTCCGGATCAATGATGTCCAAAAATGATGAAATTAGTGGCAGCGCGATCGCGAAGTCAAGTGGATCTCTAATATGGTATCGGATCACGCATACAGTCTGCGGTAATTAATCAATAAAATCAGAACACGAATAATCTCATAGTTCATTACATCAATAATGCAAGTATGAAATACGTACGATAAATACCTGTCGTTACATCCTACCCACCTTATTAAAATTCCGTCCCCGGAATTCTATCAGCTAAGGTTCAAGAAATAAATGAGGATATTACTCATACATTTCCTCTTCCCGTTTCCAGGTGGATTCTCCAGGTCATCCGTGACGCCACATCACTCTTACAAGATTGATGATTTTATTCCTGAGGGCCTTCTGTCGTCGGTCCAAGATCTAAACTGGCTGCTGCTCGTTTGTCAGATCTAGTCGAATGGTAATCTCGAGGTAGTCAACCGCATGAGTCCAGTCACTGACGTAACGACGTAGTTGGGAGACATGGAAAACATTATGAACTCCCTCTAATGAAGGCGGTAGACCTAAGCGATACACAACTTCTCCAACTCGCTCTAGTAATGAATCTCGGGCTAAGATTCCCACGCTTCCCAAAGCGTATCACTCCTCTGTTTGGAGATATCTTCAGGAAGACATGATTTCCTGGTTGAAACTCCAAGTGACGACGCTTGGCATCAGCCCAATGCTTGTACCGGTCTTGTGCAATGCGTAACTTGTCTATGATATTACGCACTACATCCACTGTCTCAACAATCATCACTGGACCCAATAATTCTCGATCACCAATGTCATCTCAACTCAACAGAGATCGACACTTCCTTCCATAGAGTGCTGCAAACGGGGCCATGCCAATAATGGCTTGGTAATGGTTGTTGTAAGCAAACTCTACCAAATGCAGATGATCTTCCCATGAGCCTTTGAAATCCAGCATGCACGCTCGTAACATGTCCTCCAATATCTGGATAGTATGCTCGACTGTCCATCAGTTTACAGGTGATACCTAGTGCTGAAGCTACCAGATTGGTCTGCAGACTCTTCCAGAATTGAGACGTAAATTTGGTGTCTCGGTCAAAGACGATGCTCACTGGAACACCATGCAATCGAACAATCTTCTGCACGGTTATTGATTACATCACAATGTATACTAGAAGAAGTTGTAAAGGTATAGGATAGATCATTACCTCCATATACTTCTTCGTAAGTATTTCCATAGATTGTCCCACTCGGAATGATATAAAGTGTGCTAATTTTGTTAATCGATCAACGTTCACCCAAATTGCATCATTCTGCTTAGCACTCCGAGGCAGTCCAGTCAGGAAATCCATAGTGATATGCTGCCACTTCCATTCAGGAATAGGTAGAGGTTGAAGTAATCCAGCCGGGTGATGATGTTCAGCCTTCACCCGCTGTCACATAAGGCACTTGCAACACTGCGAGCTATGCTTCTCTTCATTCCATGCCACCAAAAGTTCGGACAAATATCCTTGTACATCTTGGTGCCACCAGGTTGAATAGAGTAAGGAGAGTTGTGTGCTTCATTCAGTAGTTCATCTCTGATATCACTCGAAGGCACACAAATCTTACTACTATATCTCAAAGAACCATCCTCATGAATAAGGAAATCCGTCCGAAGTCCAGCTTCGACTTGCTCCCAGATCTTCCTTAACTTCACTTCTCCAGTCTGAGCAGCTTTAATTCAGCTAGCTACCTACCACGAATTCCATCATGCCCCAGCAACGCTCCTCTAAGCATCCATCGTAGGCGTCCACTTATAGCCTGCAAGGGACGAAGAGCATCGGCCTGATACAAAAAATTCTTTCCTAAGATATAAGTATCCCAGAGAGGATCATCAACATGGATTGAAAATTTTGAAGCTAAGTGACAGATACTCCATGAGAATGTTGTGCTATTCTCTGAAGATGGTGTGATCATCTCCACGTTCCTTCCTTCGATATCCTCACCAGGCGTTGACATGACCCATCGTACTTCAATAGATTGTGCACTTGTACCCTACAAGAAGTACGTCGTGTTAATAGTATCTAAATCTATATAATTTGGAAATGAAGATTGAGATTCAAAAATAGAGTTTTGAAAGTTTATAAAATTTCCCTTAGTGATGCCTGTGAGCTCAGATAAATGTTGAAGTGATGGATGTCAGCTGCAGTAGAAGGTATGGATGTGGATGTGCGTCTGGCTTGGTCCATGCTTTGCAGTTAGCTCGTTACTCTGACATGCTTCATGTTGGGGTGATGACTCTGGAGCGAAGCAAAGCTCGGATCCTGTTGTAACTGCAATCTCATCTTCACCTTCGCATAGCTTCTCCTCCTTATTGTCAAAGTGTATATCCAATGTTTCTACATCCCAGCTAGCTTGCACATCATCGGTGGTGAAACCTGCAAGGGAGAGGTAATCCATGAGAGACTTTAAAACGTTTGGGTTAGATGTGTTACGTTCCACTGGCATGATGGGTGACTCTTCCAACTTCTTTTCACTTTGGGGTTCCTCCTCCATGATCGGGGTCCTGAAGTCCTACTCTGACTGCATGTGTGAATGGCATCGGGATGCGGCAAGCAGGCTCACTTCATGGCATAACTGGCTGATCTGCTGAGAAACTTGTGCATATCGTTACGCAAACTGTCAGAGGGAGGTCTCGAAGTAGTCATTTTTTTGCTCTTGAACCTTAATGTATGCCTCCATCAAAGTCTCCAATCTAGATTTCTGAGGTGGTGGAACGAATGGTGGAGGGATTGGGGCAAATGCCCTTGATGCCCACCCATGAAGTTGTTCTTCCAATGTGTCTATCTTCATAGCAAGAAGTGAAGCGGCATCGTCATTGGAAATCATCATTCGTACTCCAGGATCCCCTGGTCAAACAAGAATAAGAAAGAACAAAGAGAGAGTCGTCAGTACGATGAAAAAAGATAGCACAAAGAGATAAACGGGTGGATGAAAAGACTTTTCTTTTTATTTATATATTAAAAAAATTTATGCACGTAAACTAACAGGCCTAAAATCAAACTAGAATCAATCAGGTGCAACCTCCCAGGCAACGACACCAAAAACTTGTTGTGGAAGTTTTACACTTATAAACCTCAAGCGCACGGCTGTCGTCGTAGCACTAACGGGTTGTCCACAAGGAGGTTTGGTTATTGAGTACTAATCATAGGACATGGTTAGCTATGTGAGGGATATATTGGTGTGTATAGAGTAGGGAGAAACAATAGAATAAAAAGGAAGCTAGGGTTAGGTTTCACCCAATTATAGATTGGACACAGATTGACTTAGGTTGATCGGTTGTTGAACTCATGAGATAGAGAGAGGTCGTCTAATCTAAGGATATTCTCCTACCCCCCACTTCCATGGCGCATGATAATATATCCCATTGTATTAACCCTACACCCCACTTCTGTGGCACATGATATGCCAAGCACGTACCGATACCGACGTCAATCGTGCATCGATACGCACTAGGTACATTACGTCTGACGAATGTCCCCAATATTCCTCCATGCCACTTCCATTAATTAGGATTAGGATCTATATTAGGAGGATTCTAATCGATTACCGACGTCAATCGTGCAATTCGATAGTAACGATCAATGTATTCAAAAACCCTAGATTAACCTCGATGTCAATCGTGAATTAATCTAATTACCCACGAAGGTAAAATTCGA
This sequence comes from Scilla litardierei, assembly GCA_030789695.1. Taxonomy (NCBI): domain Eukaryota; kingdom Viridiplantae; phylum Streptophyta; class Magnoliopsida; order Asparagales; family Asparagaceae; genus Scilla; species Scilla litardierei. Next base: position 195,628,317 of record CM061133.1, read on the forward strand.
TTTACATTGATAATAATTAGCCTATCATATCTCTAATCACTATTCATACAACAACCAATCAATTCTCATCAATACATACACAAATTCCACAAATAGGGTTCCATCATTGCCATAGATTAAGAATCTACTCGTTACACATATAGAATCACAAAGATTAACAAAGATACAATGAAGAGATAACAAAACATATAGAAATCAACAAAACAAAGAAGGAGAAATTTATCTTGATAGTTGCAATACAAAGATATGAATATTACAAGCTTGCACCGATCAAAGAACGCCTCCAAAAACCTCATCTAACCTACTCCTACTTCGAAAACTATGAAAAATGATGAAAAGGGAGAAGAAAATGCCTCCAAGGGTCAGCCCCCTTCAAAACAGCACACAAAATCCTTTTATAACTCATGAGAAACCCTAACAGGTCGAGAAAAACCCGGCCCAACGTGGTTGCGTGGAGCAATCCACGCGGTCGCGTCAGAATTTCAGCCTGCGCTGCCTCGTCTGTGAGAAAATGTATAAAATCGCTTTGATCTCAGAAAAATACAAATACATATGCGTCAGAATCGGGACGAGAAGTTCTTTGAATGAAAAATAAAGAGAAGTTAAGATAACCACATGCTTGTGAGCAGATCTTTAATCTTTCCAGGCTTGTGCGCTTTCTCATGATATCTCCTCCACGCGGTCGTGTGGGGGTAGCCATGCGACTGCGTGGCTCCTCTTTTTTTGGCTCTAAAGATGAGTTGATGTGGTTGCATCGCTTGGGTGACGCGTTCGTGTCGTCGTCGGATAAGTTAGGCCAAAATTACAGAGATTTGGCCTCCTTATGCGGCTGCATCACTTGACTGAAACAACCGCGTCGTTCTTGCTCTCCAAGCTCCAAAATTCTTCTTCTTGGCTCTGTTTGATGCGGTCGTTTGGATTCTTTCATGCGGCTGCGCCGCACTGAAACTTTTGCTCCTTGGCCCCTTCTTTGCTCTCTTCCTCGCAGTCATTTGAAAGGACGAAACGGCCACGTGGCTGTTGTCTTTTGGGCTTCGTCATTAGTTTCTTACACGACCGTGTGAGGCTACCACACGGTTGTGTGAGCTGCTTCTTTTCCTGCCTTTGCTGTGCATACCACACTCCGTTTGTGTCACCACAAACGGTCATGTGGGCCTTGGAACCAGCCAAATCTCCATGAATTGAACTCCGTTGCTTCGCCTTCTTGCATATTGACTTCATTTTAGCTCCCTTGACGTGAATCCAAACTTTTTCACCTTTTATTCCGCTATATGTCCCCGAATTAATTACTTTTTCCTGAAACGCACAATTTGGAACCAAAAAAGTAAAAAGAAAACAAAAGCGGATAAAATGGAATGAAACGGTGAATAAAATGTGGCGAAATGCGCATGCGATTAGCGTTATATATATATATATATATGTATGTATATGTATGTATGTATATATATGTATATGAATGTATATATGTATATGTATGTATATATATGTATATGTATATATATGTATGTATATATATGTATGTATGTATGTATGTATGTATGTATGTATGTATGTATGTGTGTGTGTGTGTGTGTGTGTGTGTGTGTGTGTGTGTGTGTGTCTATATATATATATATATATATATATATATATATATATATATATGGGTAAAGTGTTCCTAGGGTGACTCCTTAGATTAAATCTAAGGAGTCGCCCCCATTTTCCCCCATATCCCACAATTTTTTTTGGAATTTATTTTTCATGGGGTTGTTGTTCACACCATGGATGGTCAACATACCAAAAATCAAGTCATTTCAATACTTTTAGAGCCCACATCTACCCCTTGCAACTTCATGGGGTTTTCAGCACGTTTTCTGACCGTTGAAGTTGCAAGGGGTAGATGTGGGCTCTAAAAGTATTGAAATGACTTGATTTTTGGTATGTTGACTATCCATGATGTGAACAACAACCCCATGAAAAATAAATTCCAAAAAAATTGTGGGATATGGGGGAAATGGGGGCGACTCCTTAGATTTAATCTAAGGAGTCACCCTAGGAACACTTTACCATATATATATATATATATATATATATATATATATATATATATATATATATATATATATGTATGTATGTATGTATGTATGTATATATATATGTATGTATATATATAAACCACTCATCAGTGGACTATGAAGATACTCATTCAGTTCGAAAAAGCCCACTTACAGTCTGCATCCCATTCAATGATATTTCTCTCGCCGCTGGGGAGGGCTATAACCTTTCTTAAGACCTTGAAGAAAGGAGGCGATCTCTCTGCCGACTTTGACATGAAATGCCCGAGGACTGCAACTCTGCCATTTAGTCTTTGGAGATTCATGATTGTGGTCGGCTCCTTCATGCTAATTATCACCGCCTTTGTCAGGATTAGCTTTGATTCCTCGATTCGTAAGCATGAAATCGAGGAATTTCCCAGATCGGACTCTGAACGTGCATTTGGTAGGGTTTAGTTGGAGATTGTATCGTCGAATCTATGCAAAGGTTTTTGCAAGATCCGCAATATGGTCCATTGTGCTCTTTGAATTGACCAACATGTCATCAACATAGACCTCCAAGTTCCTTTCGATCCGTGCTTTGAATACCTTGTTCACCATTCGCTAGTAAGTCCTTCCAGCACTCTTCAACCTGAATGGCATCTTTTTGTAACAGAAAACTCCTCGATCTGTAATGAAGGAAATCTTTTCTTCATCCTCAAGTGCCATCTAGATCTGATTGTACCCAAAAAGGCATCTATGAAGCTCAGGAGCTCGTACTCAGAGGCATTATCCATGAGGTACTGGTCGATCCAATGTAGGGGATAACTGTTCTTTGGGAACGCCTTGTTGAGGTTAGTGAAGTCAACACACATTCTCCACTTGTCGTTCTCCTTCTTCACCATCACCACATTAGAGAGCCACTCAGTGTAATGGACTTCTCTAATAAAGCCGACCTTAAGTAATCGATCGACTTCCTCTACGTCCGACTTTATTTTATCACCACCAATGTTCCTCTTCTTTTGCTTCATTAGCTTGAAAGTCGGGTTGACGTGCAACTTGCAAGAAGCGAACCTGGGAGAGGAATACAATGGAAAGGCGAGGTGATGAAGTGTGATGGAGTTAAGGGGCTCAACCTTAAACTCAACAAATATATGAACCCATGGATACAAGAATACATGAACACACACCAATATATAATCGGAACACACATTCACACAAAATACTTAAGTCTCGCTTAAATAAACTTATTGTGGATTTCAATAAATGTAATGAACTTGATAAGCAATGAAATGAGAGTAGAGCTACATCCTATCATAGTTTATCATGAAATATACTAAGTTCACAGAGATGAATCCAATGTCACAAACTCATTCTCTAAGCAATATAAATATGTCATGATCAAACAGTTTCAAGCATGCATGGTCTTTGGTTAAGCTTCATGGAATGAGTTAGTAAATTCAATTAAGGTAAGGCAATCACCACACTATACTTGTTTCATGACTCCTAGAACCCATTAACTTTGTCCGTGACTTTGTTCTATATAGAAATCGAGATAAGGATATGGAATTTTTGTGTTTTATACTTTTGGCTATTTTTTGGCTTTTTGTCTTGCAAACTTGCGTAAACGCAATGGAGTGCAAGGAGCGGTCTATGCATCCTAGATAAGATGATCTTAGGGCATCGGGTTACAAGGAACCCCAAAGGACCTTTTACTTAGGATATTTATTTGATTTTTACATTTTTGGGACTTTTGCAAACTCACGTAAACGCGATGGAATGCAAAGTATGATCAAAGATCTTTTAGTCGGCTATATACAAAAGAAAAGGCAAAAGCATAGAATCTAGACATGGAATCGGTATCAAGTGTTCTATTCATCAATACTTTGGTTGTCGTGGGGTTATCATATCTCTTTTGAATTACTAGACATCCATGAAGCAATAGAATTATCAATCAAATCACGCAAAAATCAAATAATTTTCAGATTTTGATTCATTCATTTTTAGTTCAACTGTTTTGAGAATATGTCTGTGAAACTATGGATTCTACTATAAAAAAAGCATATTAACAATGATACTCTAATTAAGGAAATAAGCTCTAATCTAACAGATATCAGAGTTCACATAAAAAAGTAAATCCGCAATATTTCATAGAAAATGAAGTATATGAGACAGAGATAGAGAAGTGAATATGGTTCATCTGAAAATTTTAAGGTGTGTTTCACGATAAGGCAAAGTGCATTGGTCGATCCGGATTGTAACTCTGAAAACTTACCGCAAGTGCACGGTGTCAATGCTTTGTAATATAGCAAAATGTCGAACCCACAGGGAGGCAGATGATTCTATAGCCTTGGGTCTATTCTTAATCTCAAAACAAAGTCAGTTGGGCATACTCAAAAGGTTGTCATGAATGGTTACTATCTCAGATTAACAATAGAATAAAGAACTAGAGCAATAGGAATCATTACTAGGATCGTCGGATGTCGATGCTAAGTTACAATTTCTACGTTGAATCGGCTTTAGTAGGGCGAGATTGTTGCATCTAAAATGTAGAACTCATGGCCAACTATCGTTGTACCACTCATCTAACGTATCCGGTGCTTGGCCCCACCATCGTGGATGGCCTTACTTGTGATCCGTGCATTACAAATGACAACTATTCTCAATCTCTATTCACACCACCGTCGTGGGTTAGAGCTTCGATTTGTGATTTGCTGGCTCTCATTGATGCTACTATCGTAGGCATCAATTAGTAATATAGGATGCCGATGAAAACCATCAAAGTGCATGCCACTATCGTGGATCAAGAACTCTAATTGAATTCACTAACATACCTAATTAAGACATAGGATACCCATCTAGGATGTGTGCCACTATCGTGGATCACAAACCCTTTATGAGATCTCCTACAAGCTTGGCTAGATCAATCAAAACACATCCCTTTTCTACCAAAACAACGTAAAAATCCTAACTTTACATCTAAATCTAAGATCATAGGGCTAATGCATTAGCCCTAGAGACGAATACTCACAATTCATAATAATATCAACAAGAGCATTAACAATCGCAATAACAATCGACATCGCAATGAAAGACATTAAAACAAGCATAGAGAGACGAGAGATCGTTACCAAAGCGCTGAAGACAAATAAGCAATCATAGAAACTTAAGATAAAGAGATTCCAAAGCAAACTTCAAAAGTAAAAATACGTTCATTGTCTCCAAAACAATAATGATGGCTCAAACTCTCTAAGAAAACTAAAAACTAGAAATAAACTCAGCTCTCCTAAAACTAGGATAAAATCTATGCATAAATACCAAGGGGATGGACCCCACAAAAATCTGGAAGAAGGGCTTCTTGGCCCACAATAAGTTGGGCTGCGGCGCCCTACTCGGTCTAGTAGCTACGCCGCTCGGTTCGAGTCACTGATCAGCTATCGCTTGGTCTCATCTCGATTTGGCTTCAGATACGTGTTGCTCGGTCGATCATTGTAGGGCTCACTCAAGTTACTTAGGGATGTTGCGAGGTTCAAATTATCGCTCTGTAATTGATTCTGCTTGACCGAGTAGTTGCAGTACTCGGTCGAGTCGCTGGTCTACTCGGTCGAGCTACTGTATGCTGGAGAGGCCTTCAAAGACATCGTTTTGTTTGGAGTGGTATACTCGGTCGAGCTACTGTAAAGATCGTGGCCTTCGGTTGATGAAGAAGAAGTGGTATACCGGGCGGCTCCTCATCCAAGACCTTCAAGTAGGCGGCTAATGCCTTATCATATATGACGTCGTCGTCGTCATCTATGTCCTTCCTCATAAGATCTCTTGCAATCTCCTCCATGGCGTATTCTTCGGTAGCTTCATCCTCTAATAGCTCAAGATAGCTATCATCTTCACGCAGGAAGCACTCCTTCATCGGCTTTTATAGATGGAATTCAATCTCAATATTTCCAATATTCATAGATAACATCCCTTGCCGGATGTCGATCAACACTCCAGCTGTAGCCATGAAATGACGTCCTAGGATGATTTGAGAACTCCCCTCCTCAGGCATGTCCATAATAATGAAGTCCACCAGCACGCTATTCCTCCCGGTACTTGCAAAATAACGTCGCGTGAGATATCGACAGTGTAGGTGACGGATTGGTTCGTCAACTGTATGATCATATCGGTGGGTTCTAGCTCCGTTCCCGTATTCAATCGCTTGTAGATGGAGAGCGACATCAAGCTAATGCTCCCCCAAGTCAATTAGTGCTCTATTAATGGGGATGCCACCAATGGAGCATGAAACTGTAAAGGTTCCGAGATCGGTAATTTCTTCGGTAGGGTGTTCTTGAGGACCGAAGTGCAACTATCTGCTAACTTCACTGCTTCATGCTTTCTCTTCCCCGCTATTAAATCTTTGAAATTTTTTGCATAGGTGGGGATCTGTGTAAGTGCATCCATGAAAGGGATGTTCAAGGGAATACCCTTGAGAAGCTCTATAGATTTAGCATATTTCTTTTCGAGCTTTGCCATGGCTAATCTTTGCGGATAAGTGTTGAGGGATGTATGCCCTCAGTTCATTTGTATTTGATGCAAATGGATTAATTGCATTTGATGCAATAATATTTAAATACTTCGCAAAATTTATACAATGCATAGAAATGAAGAGGATTTTTCCATGAAAATCGGGGAGAAAACCATGCTCAAATCGGAGTCCAAACGGACCCAATAAGTCTATTTAGAAGGAGTTTTGAATAGAAATGAAGAAAGCCAAAAATAGGCCTAAAGAGGAAAGCCCAAGAGTTTTTTAAGACAAAAGGGGGTAAAAGGGCATTTATGGAGCCGGCCCAAATTGGGCCCAGTCAATAATTCAGGCGCCCTTACGGGCACCTGAAGCTTGTGCGCGCGCCTAGGGCACGTACATTGCACATGCCCAGCTGGGGCACTGGGCGCATGCCATGCACGTGCCCAGCCTGGCGGGCGGGTGGGGCCCATGGTGGGCCCCACCCAGCTGCTTTGACCTATTTTTTTGTGCAGGCTTTGACGGCTGCGTTTTTTCCAGCCTAAAGCATGTTTTTGGCAATCTTTGGACATACGTTTTAGGGGTCAAACAAAGTCGGATTGGAACCCCGTTTGTTTCTATGTGTTCACCATTCAGTGCTCTTCAATTTAATAGGTTGTATCACTAACGAAGCTCAATGGTGAGGGAGGAAAAATTCGCTAAAGTTTGGCCTTTGTGAAAGGCAAACTTTAATTAATTTTTCCTCCTAAAACTTTTAGTCCCACATTGGATATGATGAGAAGTGGAGGGGTCAGCCGCCTATATAAATAGGTTCAACACTCTCCTTAAAAACTTGCACCAAGTCTCCAAATCCAAGAAGCTCCCAAAAGTTTGGAGCACTCTTAGATTAAGACTTAAATTAATTATTCACTCTCTCCCTAAATTCGTCCTTGCTCTTGATCGGGCTTTAGCAAAGCTACGAAGGAGCTCGGATCGGATCCGAAGTCTTGACGGAGGATCCACTCAAGGTGAAATCTTCTTCGTCGCGTGGTTGGTCGGTGATAAGGGTGTTGCTCGCCTCGAGACGCGATGCGGTTCGGGAAGCAGTTCGGCTCGAGACGAGGTGCGGCTCGAGACACTGTTCGGCTTAGGAGAAGCGGCGCGGGGCCAAAGAAATGTTGCTGAAAACGACGCTTCGTATTCTGTGGAAACAAAGTGAAAGGTATGTAGTTTAAATATTCATGCGTTTATAATTGCGAATGTTAGATTGATCTATCCTTAAGGGTTGATCGGACCCAACCCCAGGATAGTAGACATCTTTGCTAGGGTTGTTCTCTTTAGGGATAGATTTAAAATAGTTTTAAATCTGTTTTTTTCGCTGCTATTTTCTTTTCTTCATCCGACCGACTTAGGCTAGACATCGATTTTATGGCCCTAAGGACCCAGAAAACCCATCAATAAGGAGGTGGAAGACGACTTCCATTGTCTTTGTCGGCATCCTTTGGCGTAGATTTTTCAGAAGGTGGAATATCCGCTGGTGTCGTGGTGATAGGAATAGATAACGTGGCAGGTGAAGCCTCCTTCTCTTTGTTGGCAGATGACTCATCAATATCTTTCTCTTTTTTTCTACAATGATGGGTCAGAAATAGTGGTATCCTCCTCTTGTATAGTCGTCGATAAAGGTGGATCCACATGCTTAGAAATCTGCACCATCACAGTATCGGTACTCTTTCCCCCTCTAGTCATAACCGCCACAACTGCATTAACTTGCCCCCCTTGGGTTCGGTTCGGGTTGAGATGTCAATCTCCCTTGAGCCTTCGTAAGTTGTGTCATTTGGGCCGACAAGTTATCAACGGTGGCTGAGAGTTGCCTTTGTGTGGCTGCCAATTCTGCGTTGTGCTTGGTTTGGGCGCTCATAAAGGCCTCAATTACCGCCTCCAATCCAGATTTTGGTTCAGCCGGTTGTTGGTATTGTTGTTGTTGTTGCTGTTGATAAGGTTGGTGATTATAATATCCTGGTGGTCTATAGGGCCCAGATGGCCTAAATCTGTTGTCACGCCCCGCTGCCCATTAAATTGGAGCGAGGACGTGAACGGGTCCGCATGTGCAAGTAAGAGGAGGTACTTTTGCTTTTCTTTCCTCCCTGACTTAACACAATAAGCGTCTGTGTGAAATCCTGCAGGTTCTTGCTTGCATTACTCAAAAACAACACAGATAAGTAAATTATTATTACAATCTCAAACGTCTCAACAGAATTACAAAAAGTGGAGAGAAAAAGAGTAGGTCTTATGATCCGTACAACAAATGAAAAGAAGTGCAATGAAAGTTCACTAGTTCAACAAGTCTTGGTCCACTGATTCAGCTATCTCAACTAGTCCTCCTGGTGCTATAACTCGGGATCTGACATACATCCAAAAACATGAATGTATGTCAGCAAGGGTCTGCAAGAAGATGTTAGAACCCAAGGCAATCTATATAAATTTATACTGGATTTAAGAGGCATTTATAAATTAAATGAGATCACGACAACAAGTTTAAACATGTTGATTATAAAATGAAATAAAGTGAAATACTCCTATCATGTAGTTCTAAGCAATTTAACAAGTGAGGTGAGAAGTTATGACATGGCAGTTATAACGAATTAAAAAGGAAGCACTATAAACATAGCAATCCCAATATGCGAGCAAGTGAACACGATTATTACAATTACAATCCAATGCTTTCTACCATGCATAGGGTTCTCGCCTTTAGGTCGTGATGAGTGAGTCGTTCTTCACACGGGGGTTTACCGTGATTGGCGCTAACCCACCGCATGCGGGTGGTGCCCTTGAAGAGAGTACCCTTTCATACACCTAGTAGCCGCTCAACCCTAACCCCACCCCAAAATGTTGTGCTGGACACGAGCCGGGCGCTAAACCGACATATACTGGAACACGAGCCAGACTAGTCATATGTGACCCTACTGGAACACGAGCCAGACTAGTCACACATGACCAACGGAGTAGCCATATTACAAGCACGAATTCACCAATTTGCCAACTCTCATGACATCACAAAAATCACGATTTTGCCTTCGAGGCGCACGATTTCACGATGTCACACATTTGTTAATTATTCCAAGACACACAACAATTAAATAATGTCACAAATTATTTTTATACAACATTTTCCTTGTTTGCAAGAGTGTCGAACATTATTCATAATAATTTAACGACAGGGTTGAACATGAGAGTTTAACGATTGTGTCACGGAAAGCTAACTTTCCTTGCTATTCTTCTAAACTAAGTATATCAAATTATATGCCGTTGGATCACATTTTTAGTCACGGATGTCATGGTAGTAATTTCATGCGTCATTTCACGTGTAGATTTTGAGTTATACAACTTTACGTGCAAAATACTAAATGAGCATCCAACTTCACAAATTCACTATAAATTGTACACTTGCCTAATTTCAGTGATTTTGATGCCGTTGGGTTCGTCTTGACAGGTACTACGTATTGGTATGTCCGGTTCTCTGTTTTGGTTAAACAAATCACTGAATTATATTTATCGTGAGAAAAGAAAATATCAAATCAATCTCTGAATTGGGTTCGTCTAATTTTATTGGGTTCTGTGGCTAGAGTTATGTTTATATTATGTTATACTAACATGATACGCCTTATTTCATTTTGATATTATCTAACAACAAGCTGCTAAAATTAATACTAAATAGTTAATTAATATTAACAACCTAATACTAGTTAATGACATGGTTATCATTATCAAATACTCCCACCTACTCTCCCTACCTCTTTAAAACCCATGTCTCCTCTTAAATCTTTATCCCCTAATAATAACTCTTAGTTTATATCCACATCTATCCTGCTCTCTCTCTCTCTCTGTCACTCACTTTCTCTCTGTCTCCCTTCTCTTCTTCATTTTTATTTTATTGTTTTTCTCATTTGTTAATTGGCAGCCAAGGGAGAACACTCATGCAAGGGGAGAGGAGTGACGTGCCCCCGATTTGCAAGCTGCAAATGGCCGGGGACCCAGTGGAGGTTTAGATATTTGTAACCGCAAGCGCACGATGTTGTAGTGTGGCTTGGGGGTCGAACACAGGGAGGCGAGGATGTGCTTGTGTCAAAGAGGATCAAAATCACCCCGTGGGCGAGCTAGCCCAGATCGGATGATGGGTTGTCACGGTAAAGGAATGCAAGGTATAGACAATATGAAGGAAAAAACCCGGGACTCTGGTTTCGACCCCAACGAGCGACTCTCGCCGATACGGCCTACGGGTAGGATGGCGATCGGAATTAGGGTCCAATGGTGAGACGTTGCCTCTAAAAGTGGTACCGGCATCCCATGGGCCCGATATTCCGGTCGGTGCCCAGGATGATACGCCGGACTTTCCGGGTTCGATCAGTGGGCACTCCCGTGTCCATTAACACTGATCGACTCCGGGAGCACTAAGCTCGCAACGATAACTCCCAACGTCTCATCCTGCCGCTCCCGCGTGCTAGGATTCGGCGTCTACGCTAAGGGCGTGAGCTATGGCTAGGGAGTCAACCGCCAAGTTTATTCCCCCTTGGCCCAACGGTCAAAGGCGGTCTTTTTACCGCCGATGACAATAAAACACCCCGCATAACCGTTAGATTCCTAATCCCTATCGATTTCCTAACCCTATGGACGCATCGGGAAGAGCACCCGAAGGGGTTTCCGCCAAAATCCCAGATTTGGGAACTACTCACAAATATTCATTAAAAAGCGATCTAAATGAAAATGAACCGTCGAAATCATAATCAGACAATAGAAATGCAATGGTAGTAAAGCAATTAAGATAATACTAAAGTTTTACAAAGATCCAAAAACTTACAAAAACTGGAAAATTACAGCCGTCACAAAATGAAGAAAACAGTAAAAAATAACCAACAACCGAATCTGGAAAATCTAGGGTTCTATTTATAGAAAACGACATCACCCGATCGGTTGACAAGTCAACCGGTCGGGTGAGCCGCTTCACAATATTACAGCGCAAAGCGGGGTTTCACCCGGTCAGGGTGAACCGGTCGGTTAGATCTTGGATGAGGTCGGTTGGATCTTGGTGCCGACCGGTTGGATCTTGGTGTGGACCGGGTGAGGAGACCGGTTGGAACTTCGTGTCTCGGCTGTTGAAATTCAGCTACAGTTGAACCGATCGGGTGAAGGTCACCCGATTGGTTGGTAATTCAGCTCCGAATTCCAGAGACTTTGAGCTTTTGACCCGGTCACTGAACCGACCGGGTGACTTCTCGTGAGCTCCAAGCTGCGTCCGGGTGGTGCACGCGTGCATCACCCGATCGGTTGGAGATGACCAACCGATCGGGTGAGGGGCTGAAAGATGCAATCTTCGTCGTTTGACCCCCTGGATCACGCGTGACTCCTCCCGTTGCTCCGGGGACACAAGATATCATCGTTTTACGCCCCAAATGCCAGCAAACTCCTGCAAAACACGGAAAACATGGAAAAGTGAAAGAAAACAAGAAAACACGAGAAAACACGAGAAAGCGAATAAAAGACGGCGGTAAAATAGGAAAAACACGGAAGAAAACGTGCGTAAATATATGAAATATAAACGCACGTCAAAATCCCCCAAGCTGAACTCTTCCTCGTCCTCGAGGAAGACGAGTTAGAGTAGGAGCTCGGAGGGGAAAATAAAGAGAAAGAGAGAAAAAGAAAGCTCTATATCCTAGATCGCCCGTCAGGGCCAACAAAATCAAGAACGACACACCAATCAAGCAAACACCAAATCATATCACTAAACCAAGGAGTACGAGTCTAGACAAGTGCCGTGGGCCCACGCGGTGAAGCGCGAGTGAGAGTGGTCGTGCGCTAGCAGTCGGTGTCACTATCTACGATGTGCAATAAAGCTCGATATACAAAAACCCAGGAAATGACCCAAATATCGATTCGAATTGAAATTGCGGTGAATAATAGCTCAAGCATGCATGAGAAGAGTATAAGAATAGAAGTGTATCATGCATCTGAGACTCCACAGCTAGGGTCTAGGAAAATCACGCCACTATAGCCTAGATAATAGCTAAAAAAAGTTCCTAAGCCAAGTGTTTTCGAAACCGATGGGGGTTGAGATGATGTGGAGAAGAACACTCGGTGCAAATTCTCGCCTTCCCTTTATTCTCGGTAGATAGAAAAAATATTCACACTGGAAATTTTTGGGTTTTGGGTATTTGTATTTTTTTTGAATTTTTGGATATATATTTTTTTTCTTTTTTTTATTTCTCTTCTTTTTGGGTTTTTCTTTTCTTTTCTCCTTTTTTTTTTGGATTTTTGGGGTTTTTTGGCTATACACATGTGTACTCGCCCAAGTGGGAGAACGGTACACGGCGAGGGGATTTGCACCAAGTAAAACAAAAAAGAAGTCGGAATCTAAACACTTGGGCAAAGGAAACTATTCTCGCTAAATAGAGCATGGGCTAAATGGGTTATCCTAGTCCTTAATTGTGGAATCCCGACACATGCGAAATGGAGCGTACGATATATATAGCATGCATACAGAAACAGGCAAGAGAAGCAAATATCGCATTATTCATATCAACTCGTGATAATCTAGGGGTCATTCCTGGACAGGTATATAAAGTAAATCACAAAGTAGAAGCACACCATACGGCTAGGCACGACACACGACTCACAAAAAGCTAAGTGGACCCACAATGCGTGAAATGCAGGGGACTCGATATCCTACGGTTAGTGAGTGTGATTATCGATGCTATGCTAGGTTTGTGAGATTCTGTGGCAGTTCATCATAGGGTTCATCTCTAGGAGAAAGAGATAAAAAGAAGAAAAGAAAAATTAAAAACACGATGAAAACGACACAAAAACGAAAAAGAAGGACTCAAATGACGCACAAAGTGAGACTCCCCCAAGCTGAAACTTGCATTGCCCTCAATGCAATAAGAGTGAGTATGGGAGGGCAATGAAAATGGGGGGGGGGAATACGCACCGACACAAAAAGAAATGAAAAACATGGAAAACACAGATACGAAACTGAAAATAAAGAAAAGCAAAAGTCAAACCACACGACACGAAAATAGAAAAAGAAGAAGGAAAATGAACAAACTAGACGACACAACACGACACGATCAAATCACACGACACAACACGACAAAAAGTAAAACAAGCACGCACACACAAAGAAAATAAAACACGACAACACAGCAAGACAGACTTCCCCCAAGCTAGACATGACAATGCGAGCAATGAAATATGAACGTGAAAGTGCAGAAATATGCAAGGGGGGTCAGAAAAAACAAAGTGAAATCAAAAATCAGGAGAAGGCGAATCCTCGCCCTCCTCGGAAGAGGGTGTGGATGGGTGGGTGGGGGAGATAGGGGGTGTGCGGAGAAGCAGGGAAAGAGGTGGAGGAATAGGTGCAGTGGTGGTGTGAACGATGGGAGGAGTGTCGGTGGAGGTGGGTGGTGGTGGAAGGACGGCGATCAAGGCAGTGGTGAAAGGAATAGAAATGGGGGGGGGGAGATGTGATGGTGACAGTAGTGGGTGGAGGTGGGAGAGATTTGGAGCGCACCGGTAATTTCTTGCGGCGCACATATGATGTGACGGTGGAGGAGGTAGAAGGTGGTGTGGGTGCGACAGAAGTGGTCATGAGAGGAGAAGTGGATACCGGGATGGGAATAGATGTGGGTGGTGGAGGGGGGGGGGATGTGTGGGAGGGTGGAGGAGAAGATCGTCGAGGTGGTGAAGGTGGTGGTGTGGGTGGTGGTGGTCCGTGGACGTGAGTGAGAAGGCGAAGAATGGCGGCCACGTTCCTCTCAAGTGCGAGGAAGCGTGGGTGAGTGAGAAAGGAGGACGGTGATGGGTCCGAGGGGGCAGAGGACATGGCAAGATCACGGAGGGCTGCGACCTCCCTCTCAAGAGCAAGACGGGCAGAGACCTGGCGGCGACCAAAGGATGTGGACTGACGTGAGACAGAAGTGGTGCCAACAGGTAGTGTGGAAGTAGTGCCGACGGCAGTGGTCATGCCGGCACTGGACACAAGGCCAGAAATGGCCGCAAAAAGGTGCTCAGAAGTGATGGGGCCAGGAGAAGAAACAGGGTGACTCGAGCCAGCCCCAATATCTCCCCGGGACGCAGGAATATCCTGCTCGCCTAAGTGGGCGGCAGGGGAAGGTGGTCTGCGTGCGTCCGGGGGAAAGAAAGGAAGGTGCAACGGCAAAGAACTCGGGATCGGGCGGAAAAGTCCAATCCGCCACGATAGCAACAGTCATGCGAGCTGGGTTGGGGAGAATGGTGTAGGGGTGAGGGGGGTGGCCGTAATTGAATTCGAAGCGACCGTCGGGGTGGGGCTTAATCATATGAATGTGCCGCAGGACGTCAATATCTAGACGTGAGGGTCCTGCGGCGATGGGAAGACCACGTGGGATATGGATATTAAACGGGAGGTAAGAAGCAATAATAGTGATAATGCCCCCACAGCAGATCTTGCCCTTCCCGGCCCTGCTAATCTCGAGAAGCTTGTAAGCTGTCACAAGCCAATCGCCAGCATGGACAGGGACAACCGGGGCCCTGAAGCTAACTCCATCATCATCACGAACAAAGAGGAAAGTCATGGCCCAAAGAATAAAAAGATCGGGGATAGTCACGGTGCCTGACTCATCCCGCAGGAAAAATGCAGAGGATATGATCCTATGGACCAGATGAAATATGGGATGGATGATGGAGGAGGCCTTGGCCTTACCCCGGGGATAGCGACAGAGTATGGTGAGGCGGAACCAAAAATTATCGACATCAAATTCCGGGGGATATCCGTAGTGCCGGATAGCGTCATTCCCAAGAATAGGGAAACCAAATATATCGCAGATGGTATCCAGGTTTGTGCGAATGGTTTGGTTACGCACCCGAAAAGTGACGGTCGACCCCGACTCACAAACGAGGGAGGAAAGGAATTCTAGGGTGAGTGACGGGTAGGATACCGCAGAGGCATTCAGGAAGGCCAACCAACCAAGGTTAGCGAAAAGAGTCTCGACCTCGGTGAAGACACCGAGGTCGACGAGTGATTGGGTGTGGGCAAACTTGGTTGATAAATGCCCCCGAGCATCTAGTCTGTGGTAGAAGTCTTTCTGCTCTTGGTTCCTAAATAGGTACCCATGCGGGCCCAACATGGGGTCCACAGGGGGAATGATAGGTGCGGGAGGGGCAAGTGTCAGTTCGTGTGTGTGGGGAGGATGACGTGTTTGTTTACGTCTCTTACGAGACGGTTCCTCCTCCCACATGATACTCTTCCCTTTATCTCTCTCCCGGGCCATGTGTGTGCGTGAGTGGTGCAAATGGGTCCAAAGTACTATCAAAGTGCACACACACAAAAACCAAGCAAATCAAATATCTAGGGTAAAAATTGAAATTCGAGAAGTGGAGCGAAGTTACCCCGCAGAAATTAGAGCTCCTCGCTTGTAGATGACCCAATGCTGTGCAATGGGAGAAGTGTGGAGCCGCGGCACTCTTCTTCAGCAAAAAATTCGAAAGTGGGGGTTGGTATTGGGGATTAGGGCTAGAGAAATGTGAAATAGGAGAGGGCGAGAGAGAAATAGACGGAGAGATGCAAGGGGGAGGTGGAGATAGAGGTTAATGGAGGATTTGAGGTTGTGGGAGAGGGGTTTTTGGCGGTCGGGTGCTTGGAGGAGACCAAACGATGGCGAAACGGTGAGATCAGGCGAGGGTTTGTGAACGGGTGGGTCGGGGGGTATTTATAGGTTTTAAGTCGAAAGGGTCGGGTGAGTTGTCACCCGGTCGGTTGACTTTAGGTCGAAATTTGATGCCGAAGAAACGCTACAGGCGACCCGATCGGTTGAGAACTCAACCGATCGGTTCACCGCTCCACACATTTTCCTGAGAACTCAGAGTTTCTCACCTGGTCCCTCAACCGGTCTCGCTTTTTGTCACCCGGTCGGTTGATGAATTCTGAAATTTTCCCGAGAGTTTCCCCAGGTCACCCGGTCTGTTCCGGTCTGTTCTTTCTCCACCCGGTCGGTTCATTTGGCGACAGACACGGCTGTTAGCTGATACATCCCAACCGATCGGGTGAGTTATCACCCGGTCGGTTGAGGCCTTGTTTTCTGCAAAAACCCAAAAATCGCCTAAGTTTCACGACGAAAGTTGTTGCGGCTGGATTTATTTATAAAAATAGATAAAATAAAGTTAAGAAAAAGTCCTAAAAACGGAAGTAAAAATTCAGAGCATGGGTTGCCTCCCATGAAGCGCTTTTGTTTAACGTCATTTAGCTCGACGCCCGTTGATGATGTTCATGGTGGGCGATACGGGTGATGCCCAAAATCCGGCATCTCTTCAACTCCAGAGGTTGTGGCTACTGGTGTAGTCGGCGGCCGTAAGAAGATTTGCTCAACTACCCTCCCTTTGTCTACAGGATCCGGGGGATTCTCCCTCAAATTGGCATCTACCGCCATCTTTTTCAGGATCCGGACCTCATCACCGGTGAGGTCCATGGGTTCTTTCCCATTTCTCCTCGTGGGAGGAGACTTAGGAAATCCAGGAGGGATCACATGTCGCCCAACCGCCTCATCAGCAACTTCAATCTTTGGGGAGCCAACTTGCTCTCCAAGGTCCCCCAAGATATTGGGGGGATTCCTCGAGAGCACTTCCCAGGCACTTGTTTCAACAGCTCTATCTTCTTCATTCTCCAGCATATTGATAATAGGATCATCCGGGGGATTTGGATGCTTCATCGACAAGCCTAAGTCAAATTCGACTCTTTCTTGGCCCACATTGAGGGAAAGCTTCCCATTCTTCACGTCTATCAACACTCCGGCGGTTGCCATAAAGGGTCGTCCAAGAATAATTGGTGTATGCTTGTCTTCCGGCATGTCCATCACCACAAAATCAACCGGTACATGTACTCCTTTCACATCGACGGGAGAGGTCGTCCACTACTCCCACCGGATACTTGACCGAACGGTCAGCAAGTTGTAATGTCATGCCGGTGGGCTCCAAGTCTCCCATCCCTATTCTCTTGTACAGCGATAGGGGCATTAAGCTGGCGCTCGCTCCTAGATCGACGAGCGCCCTCTGGATTTGCACTTCCCCAATAGAGCAAGGGATGGAGAAACTTCCGGGGTCCTTGAGCTTGGGCGGATTTGTGCGCTGAATGAGTGCGCTGCACTCCGCCGTTAACACGACCTTCTCTTTTCTAGATCCCCGTGTCACCAAGTCTTTCAAGAATTTTGCATAGGAGGGGATCGTCTCTATAGCTTCTAGGAAGGGGATTTGAAGGCTCATATCTTTCACCATGGCAAAGAATTTGCCATACTTCTCATCGATTTTGGCCTTGGCAAGCCGTTGTGGGAAAGGCACAACAGGCTTGAACACTCTTGGGTTCCCTTCCTCATCCTTCTTCTTCTCCTCTCTATGAACTCCCTCCGGAGTAGTTGGCTTTGGTGACGAAGCACCGTCGTCATTTAATTTCTCAGTTGGTCGTTCCACGACCAACGGTGCTTCCGGTCCTTTGGGGGGCTCTCTCGTAGGTATTTGAGTTCCACTCCTCAAGACGATGGCGGACACGTTCTCATGCTCATGTGTGAGCGCCAAGGTCCGATTTACCCCCCTCGGGTTCACCTCAGGCTGTGGCGGTAATAAATTCTGAGGTCTCTGAAGGTTCGCCACTTGCAACCCCAGTTGGGTTACCTGATCAGTGAGGACTCTTTGTCCCATCTCCAGCTTCAGATTTATTTTCTCCTGATTGGCGATGTATTGAGTCAGGAGGGACTCAACCGGAGAAATGGCCCTCTGCTGGCCGTATTGCTGCTGGGTGGGCTGCTGATTTCTAGGAGCATACTGTTGATACTGTTGTGGAGGTGGTTGCTGCTGATATTGCTGCTGCTGAAACTGCTGCTGGGGCCTAGCCGGCTGATATATCTGCTGTTGTTGCTGAGCCGGCTGTTGGTAAGGCGCCCGATAACTGAGGTTCAGATGATTCCGGTTGTTGGGAGAGTAGGCCGGGTTTGAGTTGGTTCGTGGTGGAAATGGCGCATTCCCCGTAGGATTGTAAAATAATGCGCTCGCCTGATCCAACGGTGGTGAGATGTCACCACCGTCGAACTCTCCAAAAACTTCGGATTCTACCGCAGCAATCTGTTGTGAACCGGCGCCACCGGTGCCTACCATCAATGCGGAGATCTGGGTTGATAGTAAGTCAAACTTGCTTGACAATTTGTCGACGTCTTCCACTCTATGGATGCCCCCAGACCTTGGTGTGGCTCTCTCGTCACACCACCGTTCATTGTTGGATGCCATATTTTCCAAAATTTGCCCGGCATCTTCTTCGCTTCTTGACATGAAGGACTCTCCAGCCGCGACGTCCATGGAAGATTTTAAATCGTCCCTCAACCCATTATAAAACAGATTTATGATCTGCCACTTGGGGAGCTCATGGTGGGGACATCTTCTCTGCATCTCCTTGTATCTTGTCCAAGCCTCATGCAAGGACTCGTGGCTGGCCAGAGAGAAGGAGGAGATCTCACTCCTCAGCTTCATGGTCTTCCCCGGGGGAAAGAACTTAGTCAGGAAAGCATTTGAGAGCTTCTCCCAGGTGTTGAATGTATTCGGGTCCTTCCCCCTAAGCCACAGCTTGGCTTTATCTCGCAAGGAGAAGGGGAACAGCTTCAGTCGGATCGCCTCAGTTGTGACACCGTTTATCCGGAAGGTGTCACATTTCTCCAAGAAGGAGTCTAGATGCTCAATCGGGCTCTCCATGGGCACACCTGAAAATTGATCCTGCTGGATCCATGTCACCAAAGATGGCTTAAGCTCGAAGCTTTGGGCCGTAATAGCTGGAGGACGGATGGCGGAGGTGGACTCGATGGAAGGCATCGAGTACTCCAACAGGGACTTGTGAGGCGGGGTGTTCTCCCCCATGGCTTCAGGATCCTCTCTTCTTCGCTTCTCGGCGGCCAAACGCCTTAGGGTGGCGTTTATCTCTGGATCAACGGGGATCAAGTCGTCGAGACTTCTTGAACTCCTGCGCATGAAAAACAACAAACACCCGTGAAGCGACAAGTGGGAAAGAAACAGATAAGATAAGGAATAAAAATAAAAATAAAAATAAAAAATGAGAAAATAAAAAGGAAAAAGAAGAATGCGAAAATTATCGCGAGGTAGGGATGAGAGCTAGACACGAGGGTTCATGAAATCCAAAAATAACAAGCACGTTGCCTCCCCGGCAACGGCGCCATAAACTTGACGTGCCCCCGGTTTGCAAGCCGCAAATGGCCGGGGGACCCGGTGGAGGTTTAGATATTTGTAACCGCAAGCGCACGGTGTTGTAGTGTGGCTTGGGGGTCGAACACAGGGAGGCGATGATGTGCTTGTGTCAAAGAGGATCAAAATCACCCCGTGGGCGAGCTAGCCCAGATCGGATGATGGGTTGTCACGGTAAAGGAATGCAAGGTATAGACAATATGAAGGAAAAAACCCGGGACTCTGGTTTCGACCCCAATGAGCGACTCTCGCCGATACGGCCTACGGGTAGGATGGCGATCGGAATTAGGGTCCAATGGTGAGACGTTGCCTCTAAAAGTGGTACCGGCATCCCATGGGCCCGATATTCCGGTCGGTGCCCAGGATGATACGCCGGACTTCCCGGGTTCGATCAGTGGGCACTCCCGTGTCCATTAACACTGATCGACTCCGGGAGCACTAAGCTCGCAACGATAACTCCCAACGTCTCATCCTGCCGCTCCCGCGCGCTAGGATTCGGCGTCTACGCTAAGGGCGTGAGCTATGGCTAGGGAGTCAACCGCCAAGTTTATTCCCCCTTGGCCCAACGGTCAAAGGCGGTCTTTTTTCCTGCCGATGACAATAAAACACCCCGCGTAACCGTTAGATTCCTAATCCCTATCGATTTCCTAACCCTATGGACGCATCGGGAAGAGCCCCCGAAGGGGTTTCCGCCAAAATCCCAGATTTGGGAACTACTCACAAATATTCATTAAAAGCGATCTAAATGAAAATGGACCGTCAAAATCATAATCAGACAATAGAAATGCAATGGTAGTAAAGCAATTAAGATAATACTAAAGTTTTACAAAGATCCGAAAACTTACAAAAACTGGAAAATTACAGCCGTCACAAAATGAAGAAAACAGTAAAAAATAACCAACTCCCGAATCTGGGAAACCTAGGGTTCTATTTATAGAAAACGACATCACCCGATCGGTTGACAAGTCAACCGGTCGGGTGAGCCGCTTCACAATATTACAGCGCAAAGCGGGGTTTCACCCGGTCAGGGTGAACCGGTCGGTTGGATCTTGGATGAGGTCGGTTGGTCTTGGTGTTGGATCTTGGTGCGGACCGGGTGAGGAGACCGGTTGGAACTTCGTGTCTCGGCTGTTGAAATTCAGCTACAGGTGAACCGATCGGGTGAAGGTCACCCGATCGGTTGGCAATTCAGCTCCGAATTCCAGAGACTTTGAGCTTTTGACCCGGTCACTGAACCGACCGGGTGACTTCTCGTGAGCTCCAAGCTGCGTCCGGGTGGTGCACGCGTGCATCACCCGATCGGTTGGAGATGACCAACCGACCGGGTGAGGGGCTGAAAGATGCAATCTTCGTCGTTTGACCCCCTGGATCACGCGTGACTCCTCCCGTTGCTTCGGGGACACAAGATATCATCGTTTTACGCCCCAAATGCCAGCAAACTCCTACAAAACACGGAAAACACGGAAAAGTGAAAGAAAACAAGAAAACACAAGAAAACACGAGAAAACGAATAAAAGATAGCGGTAAAATACGGAAAAACACGGAAGAAAACGTGCGTAAATATATGAAATATAAACGCACGTCAAGGAGCTCACGCACGGGTAGGAGGAGCTACCGGCGGCCACAAGCGGCGGCGGCGGTCACGTGCGCGCATGACGGTGGCGGTCGTGCGTGCGAACGGTGGCCGTCGCGCGCGCACGACGGCGGTTCTCCGGCCAGCTGATGGCGCAGGCATGGCACATCATAGGGCAGCGATGACGACGGTGGTTGGTAGGGAAAGAGGAGGAAGGAGGAGAAGCTAAATCTGATGTTTCTTTCATATCTGAGTTTTGGAGATTTGAGTTTGAAGTTGTTTGTTTTTGGATATGAATTTGGTTTCGATTTCGAATCTGAAGTGGTTTTGGGTTTGGTTTTCATTTTGATTTTAACTTCAGATCTGAAGTTAAATTTGGGTTTGATTTGATTCTGGTTTTGATGAAGTTGTGGAGGATTTGGGCTCTGATGGTGATTTGTTTTGATTATTTGGGGCTGATGAAGAACAGATTTGGGGAGAAACTGATGGGGGATTTGGGAGATTATAGTTCTGTAGAAGAGTTTTGCAGAAGAGGTTACATTGATGATCCTTAAGTAAGATTTAGCAGGGGACAAGTTTAATCAGATTAGGTTTCCAATTTAATGCTTTTTTTGACTAACGATTTGAAGAAAACGTGTTTGGTTTGATGTATCAGCAAAGGGAAAGTATCTGCATCTAATACGTGTTTCGTCAAATAGGTTAGGTTTTTGATTAGGATGTGAATTTAATGTAAGCTTGACTAATCGTGCGGGGGGGGGGGGGGGGGGGGGAGGAACCTGATTTACGAAATGTGTTTCTCTATTCTAACCCAATTATAAAATTAAAATGTGAAGGATAAGTTGTATTAAGCTAGGAGATTAAAGGATTAATATAATTAAGTAAATTTAAATGTAATAAAGTAATTAGTAACTTTTTAGAAGTGATTAGTAAAGTGTAATTAGTAAAATAATTAAGTTAAAGTATTTAGTTAAACTTGATGGTTAATTAATGATGATACGGTAAACACAAGAACAGAGACGCGCTCGCATCGACTCGTAACAAAGAAATTAAAGACGAAAAGATTATCTGGACGACTAAAATAAAATACTGGCATGCACGATCTAAAATGCGTTTAAAAATACATGCCGTTACATTCTATCCACCTTAAGAAAAATTCCGTTCTTGGAATTCTTATCAATTAATGAGCAGGAAACACGTATGGATAACGCTCTCGTATTTGTATGAGGTAAATTATGACCCGAAATACTTCGAGACGAAGAAATGAAATTGGTTGGGAAAAGACACAAGTGATGTGGTTAAGATTGAGTTTCAAAAAGAGGTTCGGATGACTAAGCACCATCGATGGCCTTAATTGTTAGTGGGCAAGTGAAAAGACTAGGGATGGCTACCCAAGATGTGCATGTATAATGATGAGTGATGAATAATAACGTATATACGTATCCTCTTAACATCAACCCCACTATTCTAACACACTAGTTGTTAAACTCATAACCTCAAACAAGTGTTCCTAAAATAAATCATCACTTCTCGTCTCGTCACTAAATAATGTTACAACTAAAAGCATATCCTGAAATCAAATATAGGTCAAATACTTTCCCTTTTGTTTTTAATTTCTATCTCATAATTCTTGCCTTAAACAAACAATTATTACTTTAAACAAGGCAACCTCGGAAGGGAAAATACCAACTGTCCTCAACCAATACTTTCTTACAAATTTCTTCACTCCTTCGCTCATCATTGCTATTAAGACATTAACATCTTCGCGGGGTCTTTAATGTGCGATATCCTTTATACCCAAGTTCTCCAAAAAGCTGTACATTCTCATAGTTTGTCTCATCCGTACTGTATCATCCCTTGCTCATTGTATAACCTAACTTGTAGTACTATAATTATGACATCATCTAACTCCAACCTTATTCTTATCTCAAGCAATTGGTATAACGACGCGTCACCAATTACTGATATATGAAAATAAGTACCAATGAGCACCAATGAGCCTAGTATACATCACCATCTACCATCAACATTTATTATGCCCCTAACTCATTCTTCATCGTGACAACTCATAAGTTTAAACACCTTAATTAACAAACTATTAAATCACATTTCATCATTTCTTATTGCATCCTAAGCAACTTAGATCAATTTACGCAATTATCCATTCGTATCAACATATCATATCATTTCCGATGTCTCCATCACCCTATCCGTACGATGAATTCTTGTTACTCTACATACTCTACTAATCATCATCGTTCATCATAAATCATGTAATATCTACAAAGTTACTCTCACCTGCTACTAATATGAATTCCAAATCTGTAATGTACTCATCTTCCAGTGCACCATTCATAGTAGGGAATCCTGTTGAAACCATTATGTTTATGTATATCCAAATGTGAAATATAACTCTTGAACACATCATTCTATTTATCATATTGTAAACAATCAATACAACTACACCTTACATCATCTCAAACTACTATTATCTGTAATTATAATCCTTAATAATAATAATAATAATAATAATAATCATATCAAACATCCTATCAACATAATGCATAACAAAATTCAATACTGCTGATGATAAAAATAAAGGTAGAAGCAAACATTTTAAAAGGGGTTGTAACACAAATTTAAAACTAATCTCGCTAAAGTGGTAACAAGTAAATAGATGCACTAATGTGGTAACCAAGAGATAGTGTAGGATATAGAGTTGTATGATGTAACAAATCAAGTTTGCAACGAATGGTTTCAGGTGAGGCAAGGATATGGAGTTAGCTTGATCATAAAGATGATCTTACAAGTGCAAGAAGTAAGAACAGACATGCATATACGAGTGGAAAGTAAAGTATTGGTGGTTTCTCAAGTGTGGTAAGTAAAGTGCATGTAATGTATAAAGTAAAGGTGACTGTGCAAGTGCAAAAGTAACGACGGTGGCATGGCATAAGGTAGCAACAAATTTTTTAACCAACAGGCAATGCGATGACAATAGTAAGACAACCAGGTAGATGCAGTAACACTGAAAAGGACAAGTAATGAGCGAGCATGAGGAAAACAAATGTCGCTTGACTATCTATTAGCGTAGGCTGGCCTAATAATAAGAAGTCTAGCTTAACTCCCAAACCAGCCCGGCAGTCAGGGCTTGAAGGCACATGTCACTTCTATGACTGCAGGGTTGACCAACCCCCTTCCCATTCCTTTCTAGACACTAATCAAGAAGTATTTTAAGACCGCTTATTATTATACCGTTCTATCATGTTCGAGTAGTCTCGACTTAGTATGTAGAACAGTGGTATCAAATCAGTAGTCGTGACAAGAGTTAGCTTGATCAGGTGGCTTAAAGATGATTATGAATGATTACATGGGAGAATGGGAGGCATGTGTAAAATGTGACGATATCCCAATAACGTATATAAGGAGAGTGAGTATGTGGTATACGTTAAAATAGTAGATAAGTAATAGACGAAAGAGTATGGGTGTAGAGATGTAGTGTTTGTTTCGTAAATGGAGATAGATTTTTACAAAAATTTTAAAGTATGAACACGATGAATGCAGAACTGATAAACCGAGGTAGTTGGAGTTCTATTTAGTAGTTTAGATTTGTATATGATCGGTTGTTTTGAAATCCGTTGTAGTATAGCAAGAAAGAAAATGCCATACATAATCATGATTCACGTCCTTGCGGTCCAACGGACACGGCAAGAGAAGTGACTAAGCCAGAATCACTTACCCCCAGTTTAGCTAGGGTGATCCAACAAACTTAGCCAAGCACATTGACCGGATCATGGTCCATTGAAGGAAGCTTATCATTTATATGCATGCCATCAACAAAAAGTTTAAAGATAAATATCTCCATATGTAGAAAGTAAAATATGTGGGTATGGATGGTATAGATTAGAAATCATTAAAAATTTAGCGACTAAAAATTTGCAGCGAAGGAAACTCAAAATCAAAGAATATATATAAGTTAGGTGAAAAACATGAGGCCTATGTATATATATTAAAGATTTTTAAAGAAGTTAAACTGGGCGAGGAATTCCATAAAAGGGATATCGACAGTAGTATCAGCATAGTAATGTGGGTGATTCAAAGGATAATGATGGATGTCAGGAAGATCACGTGGGTCGAAAGCAAGGATTAGAATAGGATGAGAAAATGTGAGTATGGGTAGGAAATGACTTGTAAAAAGGCTACGATAGATTCCTAAGGTCATAAAGTGGAATGTAAAATGAAGGGAGATTAAAAATCAAGGATATATTGATTTGGTTGACCTAGGATCAGGAACCTAAGGACTAGGATTTTCAAATGAATTGAGGCAGAAAATTCTATGGAAGGTGTTGTTTGAGAGTCAAGATTGTAATATTATCTATGTGGTTTTAAAGTATTTTGCATGAGCAGAGACCAGCATGGGCCACCACTAAAGCCTGTCATGGCCTGCTTCCCATTAAGATTGGGAGCGAGGATGCGAACGGGTCCGCATGTGCAAGTAAGGAGGATGTACTTTTGCTTTTCTTTCCTCTCTGACTTAACACAATAAGCGTCTGTGTGAAATCCCGCAGGTTCTTGCTTGCATTACTCAAAAACAACACAGATAAGTAAATTATTATTACAATCTCAAACGTCTCCACAGAATTACAAAAAGTGGAGAGAAAAGAGTAGGTCTTATGACCCGTACAACAAATGAAAAGAAGTGCAATGAAAGTTCACTAGTTCAACAAGTCTTGGTCCACTGGTTTAGCTATCTCAACTAGTCCTCCTGGTGCTATAGCTCGGGATCTGACATACATCCAAAAACATGAATGTATGTAAGCAAGGGTCTGCAAGAAGATGTTAGAACCCAAGGAAGGTATACAAATTTATACTGGATTTAAGAGGCATTTAAAAATTAAATGAGATCACGACAACAAGTTTAAACATACTGACTATAAAATGAAATAAAGTGAAATACACCTATCATGCAGTTCTAACCAGTTTAACAAGTGAGGTGAGAAGTTATGACATGGCAGTTATAACGAATTAAAAAGGAAGCACTATAAACATAGCAATCCTAATATGCGAGCAAGTGAACACGATTATTACAATTACAATCCAATGCTTTCTATCATGCATAGGGTTCTCGCCTTTAGGTCGTGATGAGTGAGTCGTTCTTCACACGGGGGCTTACCGTGATTGGCGCTAACCCACCGCATGCGGGTGGTGCCCTTGAAGAGAGTACCCTTTCATACGCCTAGTAGCCGCTCAACCCTAACCCACCCCAAAATGTTGTGCTGGACACGAGCCAGGCGCTAAACCGACATATACTGGAACACGAGCCAGACTAGTCATATGTGACCCTATTGGGACACAAGCCAGACTAGTCACACATGACCGATGGAGTAGCCATATTACAAGCACAAATTCACGAATTTGCCAACTCTCATGACATCACGAAAATCACGATTTCGCCTTCAAGGCGCACGATTTCACGATGTCACACATTTGTTAATTATTCCAAGACATGCAACAATTAAATAATGTCACCAATTATTTTTATACAACATTTTCCTTGTTTGCAAGAGTGTCGAACATCATTCATAATAATTTAACGACATGGTTGAACATGAGAGTTAACGATTGTGTCACGGAAAGCTAACTTTCCTTGCTATTGTTCTAAACTAAGGTATATCAAGTTATATCCCGTTGGATCACATTTTTAGTCATAAATGTTATGGTAGTAATTTCACGCGCCATTTCACGTATAGGTTTTGAGTTATACAACTTTACGTGCAAAAGACTAAATGAGCATCCAACTTCACAAATTCACTATAAATTGTACACTTGCCCGATTTCAGTGATTTTTGTGCCGTTGGGTTCGTCTTGACGGGTACTACGTATTGGTACGTCTGGTTCTCTGTTTTGGTTAAACAAATCGCTGAATTAGATTTATCGTGAGAAAAGAAAAATATCAAATCAATCTCTGAATTGGGTTCGTCTAATTTTATTGGGTTTTCTGGCTAGGGTTATGTTTATATTATGTTATACTAACATGATACGCCTTATTTCATTTTGATATTATCTAATAACAAGCTGCTAAAATTAATACTAAATAGTTAATTAATATTACCAACCTAATACTAGTTAATGACATGGTTATCATTATCAAATACTCCTACATACTCTCCCCACCTCTTAAAAACCCCTGTCTCCTCTTAAATATTTATCCCATAATAATAACTCTTACTTTATATCCACATCTATCCCTCTAACTCTCTCTCTCTCTCTCACTTCTCTCTGTCTCCCTTCTCTTCTTCATTTTTATTTTTTTGTTTTTCTCATTTGTTAATTGGCAGCCAAGGGAGAACACTCATGCAGGGGGAGAGGAGCTCGCGCATGGGGAGGAGGAGCTGTCGGCGGCCACAGGCGATGGTGGCGGTCACGTGCGTGCACGGCGGCGGTTCTCCGGCCAATTGGTGGCGCAGGCGCGACGCAGCACAGGGCGGCGACGGAGACGGTGGTTGGTCGGGAAAGATGAGGAAGGAGGAGAAGCTAAATCTGAAGTTTTATTTTAGATCTGAGTTTTGGAGATTTGATTTGGAGTTGTTTGTTTTTGGATCTGAATTTGGTTTCGATTTCGAATCTAAAGTTGTTTTGGGTTTGGTTTCATTTTGATTTTAACTTCAGATCTGAAGTTAAATTTGGGTTTGATTTGATTCTGGTTTTGATGAAGTTGGGGAGGATTTGGGCTCTGATGGTGATTTTTTTGATTATTTGGGGCTGATGAAGAACAGATTTGGGGAGAAACTGATGGGGGATTTACGAGATTATAGTTTTACAGAAGAGTTTTGCAGAAGAGGTTACGATGATGATCCTTAAGTAAGATTTAGCAGGGGACAAGTTTAATCAGATTAGGTTTCCAATTTAATGCTTTTTTTGACTAACGATTTGAAGAAAACATGTTTTCTTTCATTAATCAGCAAAGGGAAAGTATCTGCATCTAATACGTATTTCGTCAAATAGGTTAGGTTTTTTATTATGATGTGAATTTAATGTAAGCTTGACTAATTGCGAGGGGGGAGGAACCTGATATATGAAACATGTTTCTCTCCTCTAATCCTATTATAAAATTAAAATGTGAAGGATAAGTTGTATTAAGCTAGGAGATTAAAGGATTAAGATAATTAAGTAAATTTAAATGTAATAAAGTAATTAGTAACTTTTTAGAAGTGATTAGCAAAGTGTAATTAGTAAAATAATTAAGTTAAAGTATTTAGTTAAACTTGATGGTTAATTAATGATGATACGATAAAAACGAAAAACAGAGATGTGCTCGCGTCGACTCGTAACAAAGAAAGTACCTACGAAAAGATTATCCGGACGACTGAAATAAAATACTGGCATGCACGATCTAAAACGCGTTTAAAAATACAGGTCGTTACATCCGTATTACTGCTGTTGGTGGAGGTGGTGCTTGTTGTTGTGGAGGAGGTGGTGTCCTTGGTTGAGACGGCAATTGTAGAGCTTTGTTGGGGTTGCTATAGGAGAATCCTGGATATGACTTCCATGCCAGATTTGACCACTGAGGTCTAGGATTGCTCTCATCTCCAGCTATATAATTGACTTGCTCTGTCGATGCGTCCTTTCCCTCATAGGAACTTTCAATTGGAGCGTAACCTTGCTCGGCGTAGTCTTCGTAAGTGGTACATACCAGATCCCTCGAAGGCGAAGAAATAGTGCTCAACCTCTGCTCAATTCTTGCAACTTGCTTAGAAAGTGTCTCAAGTTACCCATCACTATGCGTAGCTACCTTTAATATAGAACCGGTACCTCTAGATGTTGAGCAATCATCGCTTAATTGTTGATTGTTGGATGCCATTTGTTCCAAAAGTGATGTGGCTTCCTCGGTTAGCTTAGGCAATAATGTGCCTTGTGCAGAGGCGTCAATAATCATCTTTGTGTCGGGCTTGAGGACATTATAAAAGCTTTGAATGAGATCCCAATCCGGAACGCCATGATGTGTGCATTGATGCTGCAAATCCTTGAAGCATTTCCAAGCTTCATAAAGTGACTCCTGCGGGAGCTGCTTGAAGTTCGTGATCTGTAGGATCCTGTCCAAAACAGAGTTAGGATCGATAACATGAAGTTTAGACTTACGCTTGCGTATGCGGCACGGTAGTCTACGAACTTCGCCTTCGGATTCGCCACGACGGATCGAGTCTTCTCACGAACGGAGTAAGGCTACTAATCCACAATCTAAATCTCTACTTTAGATTAAGAACTTGGATAAGAGGGAGAGAAAGGATTTCTGCAGAGCTTCGCTAGGATGAAGATGCATGCATGAATTTCATGCAAAATGGTGTAAGAAATGGCTTACCCTTGGGTCTTATTTATAGCCCCCAAGGTAGTTATTTTAGGGTAAGTTGTTCCTTTGGAACAACTTAATTAAGGTGTACCATGATACATGGCACATTATAAGCTTAAGTTGTACCATATGCATGGTACAACATAAGCTTAAGATATTCCCCCTTTATTAGCCATATGTCGCATGCACTTATGCATATATAATGCGACTTTCCCACTCATCCAGAGATCCTCTCCGCAAGGGAACAGATTCCCTTTGTACATGACTTCGTGTACGCGACGTTCGAGGTCCATATTCCCTCGTACATCCCCCACAAGGGTGTACAAACGTCTTCCATATCCAACATCTCCCACTCACACTTGAGGGGATTGTAAGAGAACGTCTTTCCCTTAGTTCTTTCATCTATCATACCGAGAAATAGACCGTGCGACCGTCATGCGCGTAGAGTCTGTTGTTGTGCACTTGTTAGAGATACACAACGACCTCGAAGGTGCAAAGTTGAGTAGTTCAACGCATGCTTTACCCTAGATTATTTCTTCACATTTCTTATACTTTATATTCAACAATTGAATCCCATCTGGATTACAATTGGCTGGCCAGCTTTGAATCATTAAAGTCCAAATGCGAATATGAAATCAATCTTCCTCTTCTTGCGAACCTTCTGATCTTGACTAGACTCGCTTTTCTAACGTGCCCCGCCGAGCCGAATTATCATAGCCCATAAGTAACACACTAAGATAGCGATCATTTCGTCAAATCTAAAGGAACCAATTGGAGTCCTTGAGGGTAAGAGTAAAGACCCATATGGCCTTTGAGTCTCACATAATAGCAAACACTATTGCTACTAACTCAGTGGTCGAAATGCATACGTGGTATGAACACGTATTACAACATCACTCCTTTCCCAGGGAGAGTATGTCTTAATGATGTTGTACGGATGAAAAGATCAGACACCAGAGTGACTATCTTTTTGAGTCCCCTTACTACTCGTGAAATATTCACGGACTCTCATCCTGCATACGACAGATAGGAAAAAATCCTATGAGATCTCTTTCAAATATCCTTGTGATACAGATCTCAGATCTTTTGTAAGCATCCATATGATGCAGATCTTTCATTCGACTATCTTGTTTAAGTCATGACTCTAAATCATTCGTCTAATGATTTTGACTTTAAACTAGTCTCATCTCTATCTTATCCATCTGATAAGATAAGGCGGTTGCTCATGTGAGAGAGCCAACCTTAATCTGTCCGACATACACACAATTCAGCTGAGATTTCAAAAATGTACACAAACATTTCTTAAGAAATTCATATGCAATGTTTGAAAAAGAACTTATTCTTTTATTAATTTTGATCATTTACAGACATGGGAATTTACATTGGTACAACTCAGCTCTTACGCAATCCTTGAGATGATAAGTGTTTGTAAAACACATCTCTGGGGATCGCCTTTGTAAGCGGATCCGCTATCATCTCATGCGTAGATATGTACCTTATGTCTACCTTCTTGGTCTTATCATAGTCTTTTGCAAATTTGTAGCGGATATCTATGTGTTTGGTCTTACAATGGAATTTCGGATCTTTGACATAGGCTATAGATGCTTGACTGTCGCTGTGTATAGGTACAGCACCTGAGTCACTTGCATTAATTAGCCTGTCTAAGAACTTCCTAAGCCAAACAGCCTCTTGAACTGCCATGCTAAATGCTACAAACTCGGCTTCCATGGTTGAAAGTGCGATGCAGGATTGTTTCTTGCTACTCCAGGATATTGCACCAGATCCGAGTAGAAAAACATATCCTGAGGTCGATCGTCGCTCATCGAGATCACCCGCCCAATCAGCATCAGTGTAGCCTTCGAGCCTCAAGGCATCTCCTTGATAGCATAAAGCAAAGTCTGCAGTTCCTTTGAGATACCGCATTATCCTCTTAACCGCTTTCCAGTGTACTTGCCCTGGGTTGGATTGGTAACGACTTACCATTCCAACGGCAAAACAGATGTCCGGTCTTGTACACATCATAGCGTACATTAGACTACCAACTGCACTGGAATATGGAACTTTTTCCATAATCTCCTTCTCTTTTTGGTTCTTCGGACATGATTTCAGACATAAATTGTCGCACTTGCTTATTGGAGTATCAATGGACTTGCAGTCCTGCATATTAAAACGTTCTAGAACCTTCTTTATATAAGTCTCCTGTGAAAGAGAAAGAAGTTTCTTCGAACGATTCCTTGAAATCTTAACTCCAAGGATATATGCGGCTTCTCCCATGTCTTTCATCTCAAAAACTGATGAAAGCCAAGCCTTGATATCCATCACAAAGCCCTTGTCATTTCCGGCTATTAAGATGTCATCTACATATAGAGACATAATAACATACTTGTTCTTATTCCTCTTGATATATACACAGTTATCTTCATCAAGCATGGAAAATCCATTTGATAAGACAACCTCTTGAAATCGTATATACCACTGCCTCGAGGATTGTTTAAGACCATATATGGATTTAAGAAGTTTACAAACCTTATGTTCGTTTCCTTCTTTTACAAACCCTGTTGGTTGTTCCATATAGATCTCCTCGTCCAATTCTCCATTGAGAAAAGCAGTCTTTACATCCATTTGATGTAATTCGAGGTCTAAGCAAGCTACCATTGCCAGAATCAGGCGAATTGAGGTAAAACGAACAACAGGTGAGAAGGTCTCTTCGTAGTCTATCCCTTCCTGTTGCGTAAAATCTTTCGCGACAAGGCGAGCTTTATATCTGTCAATAGAGCCATCAGCCTTATGCTTGATCTTGAGAACCCATTTGTTCCCAATAGCTCTACGTCCTCTGGGTAAGTCAACTAAGTCCCAGACTTGGTTAACTTTCATGGATTCTAATTCCTCTTGCATCGCTTCCATCCATTTGTCTTTAGCAGGGCAAGATATGGCCTGTTTGAAAGTAGCAGGCTCGTCATCTTCTTGTAGTAAAGTCATAAAGGTTTGCGGAAATTCATCCTCAAATCTTAGAGGAGCCAACCTTGTACGACTACTACATCGTATTTGAGATTCTTCAAGTCCTTGTTGACTTGAATTTAGATCAATTCTAATATCACTCCCACTTGGAATGTCGTTAGAATTGCTCCCACTTGGATCATTATTCCCGTATGGAATAGGATAATCGTCATTCGTATAATCCATTGGTGAAGGTTGAAACGTATTTTCATTTTCACCAAGAATTCTCCCACTCGAATGAGGTAATCCTTCTTGATCATAAATCTCAAATAGAGATAAGTCCTGACTTATCTCGCCCTGTCTTGGAAACTCGTTTTCCAAGAAAGTGACATCCCTCGACTCAAACTCAATTAGCCCACCATTTTCTTCCTGACTAACAAAAACATAACCTTTGGAGTTTTCTGCGTATCGTATAAAGATACATTTCCTTCCCCTTGGCCCAAGTTTGCCATACTTATGGGAGGAAATATGTGCGTAGGATGCACAACCCCAAGGTTTCAAAATGTTTAAGTCAGGAGACCTTTGGTTCCACAACTCATAAGGAGTGGAGCTAACTGATTTCGAGGGTACACGGTTTAAAATGAAAGTGGCCGTCAATAATGCATCTCCCCAAAAGGTGATTGGCAAGTTAGCTTGCGCCATCATTGAACGGACCATTTCCATTAAAGTCCTATTTCTCCTTTCTGCAACACCGTTTTGTTGAGGAGTATAAGGCATAGTTACCTGATGTACTATGCCTTTTTCATCACAGAGTTCCTTAAAACTTATTGATTGATATTCACCGCCCCTATCGGTTCGCAAGACCTTAATCTTGCGATCTAATTGATTCTCCACTAAACTCATATAGTTTTTAAAGCAAGCCAAAGCTTCACTTTTGTGGGATATCAAATAGATATGTCCGAATCGGGTAAAATCATCAATAAAAGTGATGAAATAGGACTTTCCGCGTCTTGTCTTGACATTCATCGGACCACATATGTCCGAATGGATAAGCTGTAATGGAACCTCGGCCCTTGTGCCGGTTCCAAACGGCTTGCGACAAGATTTCCCCACAAGGCAATGTTCGCAGGTCGACATTTCAACCTTTGAAACATTGGATAGAAGACCACGTTTGGCGAGTCTATCCATACGCGTTGGTCCAATATGACCAAGCCTTGCGTGCCAATAATTCACATCAGACTCATAAGTCTTAGAATTTGCAATAAGGAAATTTTCATTACATGAGGAATCATACATTGTACTCATTACAATAAATCCTTTAAATACAAACCCAGTACCAATAAGAGTATTATTACAACTTAAGTCCACATTACAATCATGAAAAAACCAGTTATAGCCAAGACCCATTAATACAACCACAGAAATTATATTCCTTCGAATATCTGGAGCGAAGAGGACATCATGAAGTAGGAGAGTGCGGCCGTTGTCCAAGACTAGCTTGCAAGTCCCAACGCCTTTCACTTCAACACGTGTGTTGTTTCCTACATAGATCCACTTCGTTCCTTGGGGTATCCGGTGATACTCCACGAAGGACCGTCTGTCCCTTGCTATGTGGTCGGTGGCACCTGAATCAATTATCCAAAATGGATTAGATTCCACAAGAAATATTGAACTAGAAACACATATGTAACTAGTATATTTACAAGTTACCTCGTCGCCTCCACTCGTACACGAACGAGCATAGTGACCGAGCTTGTTGCACTTGAAGCACTTGATCCTCTTCAAGTCTTTC
Source organism: Scilla litardierei (assembly GCA_030789695.1). Lineage (NCBI taxonomy): Eukaryota > Viridiplantae > Streptophyta > Magnoliopsida > Asparagales > Asparagaceae > Scilla > Scilla litardierei. Next base: position 195,662,709 of record CM061133.1, read on the forward strand.
TTCTTGTGCCATTTCTTGTGCCCACCCTTATGTTTGGGTTTCTTGGTAGACTCAGGTTGCTTATTACGTTCATTAGTGAACTTCGAACGATTTTTCCTTTTCTTTCCCCCGTGTGAGGAACTAGCAACCATGTGCACTTCTGCACTTGGCTTGGCAGCCGCAAGCCGCTCTTCCTCTAATTCGAGGTGCTTGGAAACATCGCTGAAGGTCTTGATGCTCTCATTGTGAGTGAGATGCATCTTCATTTGGTCCCACCCATTTGGTAGGGAACGTATGACTGCTTGGATTTGTTGCTCATCTGTGAGCACATGACCTGCGTCCTTTAACTCTGATATAAGGTTCGCCATATGTCGCAGATGTTTCCCCATGGAATGATCTGGACGTTTCTTATATGTATCGAACTTTATAGTTAAGGCGCGAAGTTTGGACACCGATGTGCCACCGAACTTCTCCTCTAGCTTGGACCATATGTCCATGGCTAGGTCATGTTCTCGGAAGATGCGCATTATGTCATCAGCCATACTGCTTAATAACGTAATGCGCGCTATCTTGTTCTTCCGAGACCAAGCATCAAAAGCTTCCTTGTCTCGTCGGTGTTGGGCCGTAGTGCCCAACTCAGGTTCAATCATAACGTTCTTTAGAGTTTCGAGCACTTCTTGCTCCTCTAGAACGTATTGTATCTTGATGGACCAAAGTTTGTAATTATCGCCGTTGAGTTTTTCACCTTTGTTTAACTCAGCGACGATATTCTTTGAAGCGGAAGACATTTTACTTTTAAAATGCTGCAAAAGACATAAAAACCGAAGGTTCGATCAAAAACATATTGCATAAAATTCTTAAAATATAACTCCCACTTGAAATTATATTATATTTGATAAGTTACTTTCGAAAAATATTGAAGATGTTGTTCTAGAATCGAAAAGGTCTCTTTGATTCCAATTACCATCTAGAACAACCTTCAATATTCCCCCATCACTTATCAAACAATAGTACTATTATAGTACTAGCAGCGGAAAAACGAGTTTGAAAACGTATTTTTCAAATATAATTCCCACTTGAAATGATAATAGAATATCCCATATGGATAGTTCTAAAATCAACTCCCACTTGGAATGATATTCATAATTTGATAAGTTACTTTCGAAAAATATTGAAGATGTTACTCTAGAGTCGGAAAGGTCACTACGTTTCCGATCACCATCTAGAGTAACTTTCAAAATTTCTCCCTCACTTTATCAAATGTTAGTACTCTTATAGTACTTTGCAGCGGAAAAGCGTTTTTGAAAACTTATTTTTTCAAAACGTATGAAAACGTATTTTTCAAATAAAATATATTTCAACTTAGTACCCTTATGATACTAGTGAAATATTCGGCACTTCCTGACCATTTGTCGGGAATGAGCCGTAGCCGTGCCTAGGTCGGATCCCCCTTTTGGGGATTTTTCTGCAAATTATCGTCGCCGGCTCCCGTATGGATCCAGGCGTTTCCCCCCGTATGAGAGAAATTTGATGCAGACGACTGTCGTTTGGCCCCGTATGGGCTAGTTCGACCAAGGCCTTTGCCGAATTGGTCTGAAACTTCCCCCGGCCAGTGCCGATCAGTCCGGCACCCGGCCAAGGACGGCCTGCGGCAGCCCTGGCCACTGCCAGGGCCGGCCTGGCCACTGGCCTGGCCTAGGCCAGAGGCCGGCCAGGCCTCTGCCTGGCCTGGCCTCGGCCAGAGGCCCCTGGCCGGGGCCAGGGCCCCTGCCCTGGCCGCGGCCAGGGCGGCCAGGCCCTGGCCGGGGCCAGGGCCTCTGCCCTGGCCTCGGCCAGGGCGGCCCTGGCCTGAGGCCAGGGCGCTGCCCTGGCCTCTGCCAGGGCGGCCCGGCCCTGGCCGGGGCCAGGGCCTCCGCCCTGGCCTCGGCCAGGGCGGCCGGGCCCTGGCCTGAGGCCAGGGCGCTGCCCTGGCCTCTGCCAGGGCGGCAAAGCCCTGGCCGGGGCCAGGGCTCCTGCCCTGGCCTCGGCCAGGCCCTGGCCGGGGCCAGGGCCCCTGCCCTGGCCGCGGCCAGGGAGGCCAGGCCCTGGCCTGGCCGCGGCCAGGGCCTTCTGGCCCTGGCCGTGGCCGGCCAGAGCCGGCCGGCCATGGCCATGGCCGGCCATGGCCGGCCGGCCATGGCTCGGCCATGGCATTTTTTGCCTTGACCGGCCATGGCCCTTTGGCCATGGCCGGTTTCCCCTTTCATGGGAGGCCGCACACCCCCGCCGGAGGGGGTTGCCGCGGTGGTTATTGGCCGTAGCCAACCCTCTCCGCATGGGGAGGGGGGTGCATGGCCTTCATAACCCATTTGGTCATGGTGCACATGCACAAAAAAATTCATCTTCCCCGATGGGAATAACCACCACCTTCTTCTCCGGTGAAGCACCCGTTCGTCGAGGAAGTAGTTGTCCTCCAATGGCCGTGTGCCAAAAAATGAACCCACTTCAAAAATTCGTAAACTACGCGCTCCACATGAAGAGAGCGCCCATTCCCTATGAATGGAGACTCAGCATCCATGAAGAGAGCGAGTTTGACGATATGAACGGTCGGTTCTTCCCGTCACGGAGAGTTCCTGCCATATCCGTAATGACAGAAGACCCTAACGTGAAAAGAACAACCGCTGCGTTCTCTCCGTCACGAAGCGTTCCTACCATATCCGTAATGGTAGGATACCCATCCGTGAAAAAGACAACGACTCGTTCATAGTTTCTCCGGGGCGAACCCGTATGGCTCTGATACCAATGTAGGATCCTGTCCAAAACAGAGTTAGGATCGATAACATGAAGTTTAGACTTACGCTTGCGTATGCGGCACGGTAGTCTACGAACTTCGCCTTCGGATTCGCCACGACGGATCGAGTCTTCTCACGAACGGAGTAAGGCTACTAATCCACAATCTAAATCTCTACTTTAGATTAAGAACTTGGATAAGAGGGAGAGAAAGGATTTCTGCAGAGCTTCGCTAGGATGAAGATGCATGCATGAATTTCATGCAAAATGGTGTAAGAAATGGCTTACCCTTGGGTCTTATTTATAGCCCCCAAGGTAGTTATTTTAGGGTAAGTTGTTCCTTTGGAACAACTTAATTAAGGTGTACCATGATACATGGCACATTATAAGCTTAAGTTGTACCATATGCATGGTACAACATAAGCTTAAGATATTCCCCCTTTATTAGCCATATGTCGCATGCACTTATGCATATATAATGCGACTTTCCCACTCATCCAGAGATCCTCTCCGCAAGGGAACAGATTCCCTTTGTACATGACTTCGTGTACGCGACGTTCGAGGTCCGTATTCCCTCGTACATCCCCCACAAGGGTGTACAAACGTCTTCCATATCCAACATGATCGCCCCCCTTAATCCTCATCGTTTTGGACGGTGGATAGTACTTGTTGACAAAGGCCAAGGCCAACTGCTCCCAAGTTTTGAATGTATATGAGGGGTGCGCCCTCAACCAATAAGCCGCATTGTCCCTCAAAGTAAATGAAAATAGACGTAGCTTTTTGGCATCTCCGCTCACATCTTTAACTTGGAAAGTGTCACACTTTGCCAAGAAAAAATCTATATGATGATTGGCGTTCTCATAAGGATGCCCATGGAAGGGGTCCTATTGCATTAAGTTAATTAAGCCCGCATTCAGTTCAAAGTTGCCCCCGCCAGTTGCGGTCTCAAGATAAAAGATATGCTAGATAGATTGGGCTTCATGTAATCCAGAACATTGGAAGAATGTGGAGGAGAATTGGGAGGAGTCCATGCCATTTGATCCTGTAAAGTTTGATTTCTCCTTTCTGCTCTGAGCTGTCCGCTGTCCTTTTTATCTCGGGGGTCAAATAATAGATCGTTGGATCCCCAAGACGAGTGTTCATGCGCAAGAAACAAACTCAGAGAAGATATCAGTAACAAAAGGAAAAAAATTAAAAATATGGAAAGATAAGATATGATAAGAGCAACTAAAAATTTCTTCGACTAAGAAAGTAACCCAAGAATAAACCATTTGCCTTTCGGCAATGGCGCTAAAAGCTTCTCCCTAGAAACGGCACCAAAATCTTGATCGATCTGAATTGTAACTCCGAAAACTTACCGCAAGTGCACGGTGTCAATGCTTTGTAATATAGAAAAATTTGGTACCCACAGGGAGGCAGATGCTTATATAGTCTTGGGTCTATTCTTAATCTCAAAACAATGTCAGTTGGGCGTACTCAAAAGGTTGTCACAAATGGTTTACTATCTTAGATTAACAATAGAATGAAGAACTAGTGCAATAGAAGTCACAACTAGGATCGTCGGATATCGATGCTAAGTTACAATTTCCACGTTGAATTGACTTTATTAAGACGAGATGTTCGCATCTAAAATGTAGAATTCATGGCCAACTATCATTGTACCACTTATCTAACGTATTCGGTGCTTGGCCCCACCATCATGGATGGCCTTACATGCGATCCGTGCATTACGAACGACAACTATTCTCAATCTCTACTCACGCCACCATCGTGGGTTAGAGCTTCGATTTGTGATTTGATGGCTCTCATTGATGCTACTATCGTAGGTCATCAATTAGTAATATAGGATGCCGGTGAAAACAATCAAATTGCGTGCCACTATCGTGGATCACGAACTCTAATTGAATTCACTAATGTGCCTAATTAAGATCATAAGATACCCGTCTAAGATGTGTACCACTGTCATGGATCGCAAACCCTTTATGAGATCTCCTACAAGCTTGGCTAGATCAATCAAAACACATCCTTTTTCTACTAAAACAACGTAAAAATTCTAAATTTACATTCAAATCCTAAGATCATAGGGCTATTCGATTAGCCTAGAGACGACTACTCACAATTCATAGCAATATTAACAAAAGCATTAACAATCGCAATAACAATCGACATCGCAATGAAAGACATTAAAACAAGCATAGAGAGACGAGAGATCGTTACCAAAGCACTGAAGATGAATAAGCAATCACAAAAAATTAAGATCAAGAGATTCCAAAGTAAACTTCAATAATAAAAATACGTTTTTTGTCTCAAAAACAATATCGACGGCTCAAACTCTCTAAGAAATCTAAAAACTAGAAATAAACTCAGCTTTCCTAAAACTAGGGTAAAAACTATGCATAAATACCAAGGGGATGGACCCCACAAAAATCTGGAAGAAGGGCTTCTTGGGCCCACAAGAAGTTGGGCTGCGGCGCCCTACTCGGTCGAGTATCGATGTTGCTCCGTCCGAGTCACTGATCAGCTATCGCTTGGTCTCATCTCGATTTGGTTTTAGATACGTACTGCTCGGTTGAGTCACTGCAGTGCTCGAGTAACTTCAGTGCTTGGTCGAGTTACTGAGGGATGTTATGAGGATCAAAATATCGCTTTGTAATTGATTCCGCTCGATCGAGTAGTTGCATTTCTCGATCGAGTCACTGGTCTACTCGGTCGAGCTACTGTATGCTGGAGAGGCATTCAAAAACATCATTCTTTTGGATTCAGCTCGATCGAGTGGCTGCAGTGCTCGGTCGAGTCGCCTTTGCGCTCTCTGATTTGATTAGGAATGGGAATGAGATTTAGTCAACTGAGTTGATCTTACTGAGTAGCTTCTCTACTCGGTCCGAGTGACATGAAATCTTCTCAGCTGGAGCTCCTTTTGGTCTGGATGTTAGCTTGGTCGAGTGCTGATGCACTCGACCGAGTACTCTGGGAAAACAACATGTTTCTTCTTGAGCTTCTTTCTCCCTTTCTCTTTTCTTCTTCTCCTCTAATCTTCTTCTCCACCTCATCGAACACCTAATGAACCTCTACACAGATGCTATGGATAGCTCGGATGTGTCCATATGTCAATATTGCTCCAAATCGCTTCAAAGTTCCTGAAAATCCACAATTCTCTACGAAAATCGAATATATCGTGAAAAGCACGATAATATATATAAGTGAACTTTGGACGACGAAAATGCTATGAAAATATGCAATAAAACATGGAAAATATGGACACCTCATGCGTACATTGTGCACTCCCCCAAGCTTAAATGTCACATTGTCCTCAATGTGTGTGTGATATGGATAGAGGACACCGACAAAATAGGGAGCTACACAACAAAATAATTTATCTCTCCCCCAAGCTAAATCAGATGGTGCCCGGTGTGGAAAGATGGGCATAAAAATTGGGGAAAGAAGCAAAGTAAGCATCATAAAATTAGGGTGGGCAATCAAATCAATCAAATCATAGAATAGGATATGGTGCAAAATATTATTGTGTAACCATCATATGTGGTGAATTTATTAAACTATGAAAGCATAAAAATCATATACGGTCCTCTCGCTGTCAAGAGAATTCGTGTTTATTTAAAGCATAAAATTATACACTACAGCTACACTATTGGATTGATACCATCTGTAGCAAAAGGCGGATCCAGTGTCTTAGTCGGTGTAGGCAAGTGCTCCATCTGATCCTTCTGTGGCTCAGCCAGGTGCGTGTCTCCACGGACTCCATCAAATTCCAGCAATGCGGCTCCCAGCATCTCCCCAAGGACTCCACCTGTACCCTGAAAAAGATAAGCCGCATCAATCTGGCGTGGATAATTCTTCCCCAAAATAAAATTTTTCCAAAGAAGGTCATCAAAAAATATGTAAGGTAAAGATCGGTTGATGACACTTCCCTAAAAATATATCTCCACTCTCATGCAGCACGACATGCAACTCCTTGTCGTTCGTTACGGGTTTTTTCAGGCAACTCTGGCGTATAAGTGTGGGTCTCATCAGGCGACTCCTCATCGTCGTCAGACTCATCCCAGTGCACCTTAAGATCATATTCAATGGCGTCTATGGTAGGTAGGTCCTCACTCTCCTCCTCATCAGACACGTCCCAATGTACCTCATAATCGAATGTGTAAGTGTCATGCAAAATATGTAACGTGTCATCAGTATCCGAATCATCATAAATACAATGAGTGGAAATAGATTCAAACAAGAGAAGAGAGTAGGTAAAACATTCTCCCTGAATGTGAGCAATAAGTGTAAGGATCGCCTTATCCTTGCAATACTAACAACACACACTAGAGGGGGGTGAATAGTGTAATGGCAATAAAATTGTCCAATTAAAATTTAACTTGCAAATACGGAATTATAAATGCAAGAGGAATTAAAAGGCACAATCAATCCAAACACAAACACAAAGTTTTACCCTGGTTCCCCAAACTTGGGTACATCCAGCTACACCAATATTCACTATATTCCCACACAGAGAAGTGAATACAAATCTCACAAGGAGATACCCCACAAAGAGGATTTATGCCCTACACAAGGACCCAACCAATCCTACACGAGGATCAAGACTCCCACACAGAGAATCACTAACTCCTACTCAGAGAATTAGGGTTAGCCCTACACTAGGACACTAAACTCCCACAAAGAGAGTTACTCCCACAAAGAGAGTTACTCCCACAAAGAGAGTTACTCCCACAAAGAGAATATCCTAAGTCCCACAAAGAGACAACCTCCCACAAAGAGAGAAAGATCTAATTCCCACAAAGAGAATTAGGAACACAAATTACACCAAGTAAAGTAAATATTCTTACCTATGCCTTGAGATGCTTACTCATGAAAGGATGCAAGGCATGGAAGAGGATCTCCAAGTGTTGGGATATGCTTGAGAGCACTTGGATGATTTCCCTTGAGCTGGACTTCAATGCATGAAGATAGATGAATGCTTAAATGAGGAAAATGAGGGAGCTTGAGAGTTGCTTATTGATCTCATGAGACTTTCTATAGAGTCAAGAGTTATCAAGTGTTGTCAAGAGTTCTCAAGTGATGGCAGCAAACTCAAATATATAGGGACCCCATATCAAGCCCCAAAACCCAAGGAAACAGCCAAAGAAAGAATCCAACAACGGCTAGAAACTGGGCGAAAACGACAGGAACAGTCGACTGATGATCAAAAGACAGTCGACTGATCAACGGCTAGAAAATATCCAACGGCTATAATCTAAGCCAGGATAGTCGACTGATGAAGTCAATACAGTCGATTGACAAACAGGACATGCGCCTGTTAATCCTTCAGCAGGCGAATGCTGCAGGTGATGGATCGAAACAGAGAGCTGCACTCTTTCTCCAATTCTCCGCACAAGCGACTGATGTTAATACTACAGTCGACTGTCAAATAGTCAGGCGACTGTACATTCTTCATCAGTCGTCTGTAGTATAAAATGGAGAAACAACAGAGAGATGTAGAGAATGCACTTATGCTATACATGCGACTGATGACCAATCTCCAGGTGACTGTAAAAATACAGACGATTGTAAACTGATCGACAGACGACTGTGCGTAAAGCTCAAGTTTGAGTCAATTGAAATGTTGACCTGAGCTGTGCATGTCAGACGACTGTAGAAGGATCTACAGTCGACTGTGTTACCTTCAGCAGGCGACTGACGGAAAGCCAGAGACTCCAAATGAGTCTTTGGACAGAGTGAACCTATTGGGTTGGATTCTATGATAATCCTAAGGCTCACTAAGATGGTTATATGCATATGCATGAATGAGTAAACCATCTAACCAGGCATTACATTAACTCTAGACTCAAAAAAGAGAGAAAGCAATAAAGTAAATTACATGAATTACAATGCTTTCCTTAGAGTCTAAGTCTTCAATCTTGATGCCTTGATTGCTCTTTATAATCTCCAAGCTTTGGCACTCCTTGAGTCCAAGCTTTGGCTCTTCTCCACTTGATGTCCATCTTTGCACCAAGTGATTAGTCTCCAAGAAAGATATTCTTGAGATAAAACTGAGAGACTAAAACATGAGAGTCATTAGCAACAACATAATGTTGTGATCATCATCAAAATAAGATTGGTATAAAACACCACTACTCAATAATCTCCCCCTTTTTGATGATGATACACATTATGTAAAATACAAAGTATTAAAGCACAATGCTAATGAGCTCCCCCTACTTATATGCACCAAATAAACAATGAGCTACACAAAGGTAAATACTCATAATACCAACTGAAATCAAGGTGACATATAATAGGCATGGATTACATAAACCAATTGTAAACCAAATGTAAAATATAATATCATGCAAACATGCAAGGTTTATCTAATCCCATATATCTCTCCCCATAGATATATCTCTCCCCATATGCATATGAATATATCTCCCAATAAATATTTACATAATGCATGCATATATCTCTCCCCATTGACATCGTCAAAAAGGTGGACAACAAAAATATCCCCCTTTGTCATCTTAACCAAGATGTGACAATATGCAAGAAAAGAAAGATATATATGATACCAAATTTAAAAATTTAGTGGGTATCAATTCACTATCCCATGCTCCCCCTAGATCATAGAAATGGTCAACTTTTGACTTCTAGGATCTAATACCAATTAAAATTAATGGAGCCATGGGCCTAAAGTGTATCAAAGCAATAGATATGGAAAAATCAAGCTTCAAAGATACACAAAGAATATTTCAAAAAATAAATGTATCATGAAACATGTTGGCAATATACAAGAGGTTTGGTTTGAGATCAAAAAACAACCAAATGTGAATAAAGATCTCAAATAACCTCCGAAATGAGAGTTAAAATATGTCTTAAAATACTTTAAACATATAACATATTAACTCCCACATTGACATACACATGGATCAAAAATGCATGCATGTCAATAAACCCCAAGGTCCACATTTTCATGAAAAATTAGTTTGAAAATATTTTCAAAATCATGAAACACACACAAACAATGGGTATGCTAAAAAACAATCAAGCACAATACCCATGCAATATGCATATGTGTGAGGAACCTAAACATTAGGCAACCAAACCCAAGAGGAGTTTGATTTCCTAATGTAATCACATGAGGTGATCACATCCCTAACTATAGAGTTGATGTAGCTATCCCTCTCTTGCACACTAACCTTAGTGGGAATCCATAATCTCAAAGATTTCCTAGGCAAGGGTTTTGCCTTTGCAAGAGGGGGGATGTGGCATGCTTAAGCGTAGAAACGAATTTCTTGGCATGCAAAGAATGAGGATTTTACTTCTTAGCAAAGAATGAGGATTTTTCATTCTTCCTCATTACCTCGTGATCTACATGCTTCTTGTTGATGTTATTGTTGTACAAGAAAGCATGGTGATTCATCTTAGGTGCTTTAGCAATATTTCTTGTGTTTGCACAATAAGAGGAATTAGAGGTGGGTTTGGGAACCACATTTTGAATATAACCCAAACCTCCTCTATGATTTGCCGGATGTTGTTTTTCCAACAAATCGTGGAGTGAATCCCTAGAATACACAAAGCTTATGAACTTACGGGATTCCTCTTCACATTTCAACGTAAGTTGTTGAATGTGAGCATCTAAGCTAAGGTTTTGAGCAACAGGGTTTTCATTTGTAAGACTCAATTCCTTAACTTGAGAGAGAAGTGTGTCTCTCTCACTAGTGTCATAGGCATGTATTTCATCATGAATTACACTAGCAATTTCTAGTTCAAGCAACTTAATCTTAGCAATTCTATATTTTTCTTTTAATCTATTGTAAGAGTTGATGCACTTACTAGCCTTTTCGGAAACTATACCGAAACGATGTTCAAGCTCCTCGTATGAGATCTTCTCTTCAATCTCATCAATGACATCTTCTTTGACTACCTCGTCACTTTCCTCCTTGCTTGAGCAAAGCAAAGACTCTTCCTCATTAGCCATGAGGCACGATTCCTCATAGGAATTGTAATTATCGAGCCAAGCATCCAATTCCTCCTCAGTTAATCCGGATAGGATTGGTGTAAGAGCAACAAAGGCTACAAAGCATGCATGAGCATCCTCCTTTGCATCCTCTTCTTCGTTGCTCGAAGTGTCCTCACTCGAATCATCAAAGGTCCCGATTAGTCCATTCTTTTGGTTCTTGGACTTGGACCTTCCTTTCCAACGCTTCTTCCCTTTACCCTTGTAAGTTTCTTTGATGGGTTTGGAAGGGCATTCGGTGGACAAGTGACCTTTTCCACTGCAAGTATAACAAGTAGGAACCTTGTTAGGATTGGAGGTAAACTTTGACAAATACTTACCTTGCTTGCACTCGATTTCTTCTCCACTTGCATCTTCTTGCTCATCTTCTTCACTAGGATCTTCTCGATGGAATTTCCTCCTCCACTTGATTGGCTCCTCCTTGGCATGGAATGCAACCCCCTTTTGCTTCTCTAGCTTCTCGGGCTTTGTTGGTTGAATCTCCTTCTTGTGTTGAAGCTTCACTTCATACGCGATGAGATTACCAATGCACTCCTCAACGGTATTTTAGACGTGTCATATGACTCCAAAATTTCGTTGGACTTTGACTCCCAACGAGGTGAGAGAGAGTCAAGGATCTTCTCTACACGATCCTCTTGGGAAATCATCTTCCCTAGTCCCTCCAAAGTGTTCACGATCTTAGTGAACCTTGTGAACATCTCTGAAATGCTTTCGCCTTCCTGCATCTTAAACATTTCATATTTAGATCTAAACACAGTTTGTTTATATTTCTTTACCTTCGTTGTCCCTTCATGAAAAATCTCCAAGGTATGTCAAATATCGTTGGCCGTTTTGGACATGGAGATGCGGTTGAACTCATTTGCAGAGAGAGCGCAATGTAATGCGTTCATAGATCTCGCATTGAACTTAATCGAGTCCTTCTCCGCCTTTGTCCTTGAAGCCACGGGTGTAGTGGGCTTCTCAAATGTCACCTACGTGATGTCCCATAGGTCTTGACCCTCCATGTAGATCATCATCCTGATCTTCAAACTTGGGTAGTTGGTTCTGTTGAAGAGCGGGGGTCGAACGGTTGAGTGACCTTCTTTATGAGACGCGAATGAGGCATTGAATGCCATTGTTGCAGTATGCTATAATCTCGCTCTGATGCCAATTGTAAGGATCGCCTTACCCTTGCAATACTAACAACACACACTAGAGGGGGGGGGGGGGGGGGGGGTGAATAGTGTAATGGCAATAAAATTGTCCAATTAAAATTTAACTTGCAAATGCAGAATTATAAATGCAAGAGGAATTAAAAGGCACAATCAATCCAAATGTAAACACAAAGTTTTACCATGGTTCCCCAAACTTGGGTACATCTAGCCACACCAATATTCACTATATTTTCACACAGAGAAGTGAATACAAATCTCACAAGGAGATACCCCACAAAGAGGATTTATGCCCTACACAATGACCCAACCAATCCTATACGAGGATGAAGACTCCCACACAGAGAATCACTAATTCCCACTCAGAGAATTAGGGTTAGCCCTACACCAGGACACTAAACTGACCGGCGCCCCCGCAGTTTGTGGTATGGGCGCAGTGTCGGTTTACCGCAAGTGCACGGTTAGTGTAGGGTGCGGGTATATCAAACTCAGGGAGGTGAGGTTGTGCTTGAGTCAGGTAGGACCTAAATCACCCCGAGGGGCGAGCTAGCCCGAATCGGTAAATGGTTGTCACGGAAAGAAATGAAGGGTATGAACAACAAGAAAGAAAACCCGGGACTTTGGTTTCCAACTCGACGAGAGACTCTCGCCGATATGGCCTACGGGTACGGATAGCGATCGGAATTAGGGTCTAATGGTGAGACGTTGCCTCTGAAAGTGATACCGGCATCCCATGGGCCCGATATTCCGGTCGGTGCCCAGTATGATACGCCGGACTTCCTGGATTCGATCAGTGGGCACTCCCGTGTCCATTAACACTGATCAATCCTGGGAGCACTAAGCCCGCAACGATAACTCCCAACGTCTCATCCTGCCGCTCCCGCGTGCTAGGATTCGACGTCTACGCTATGGGTGTGAGCTATGGCTAGGGAGTCAACCGCCAAGTTTATTCCCCCTTGGCCCAACGGTCAAAGGCGGTATTTTTCCCACCGATGACAATGAAACACCCAGCGTAACCATTAGATTCCTAATCCCTATCGATTTCCTAACCCTATGGACGCATCGGGAAGAGCCCCCGAAGGGGTTTCCACCAAAATCCCAGATTTGGGGAGTACTCCCAAAAATCCATGAAAAAGCGATCTAAATAAAAATTAACCGTTGGAATCATAATCGGACAATTGCAATGCAGAAGAAATAGAGTATATAAGACAATACTAAAATTTAAGAAAGAACTGAAAACTTACAAAAGAGTAACAATTACAGCCATCACAAAGTGAGAAAACAGTAAAAAACTAGCAGCTCTCGTTTCTGGAACCCTAGGGGTTCTATTTATAGACTCTCGCATCAACCGATCGGTTGACAAGTCAACCGATCGGTTGATCCGTTACAAAATAATAACAGAAATCGGCGAGCTTTCACCCGATCACATGAACCGGTCGGGTGAGTTCTTGAGTGACCGGTTGGATCTTGGAGCCGTCGGGTAGCGATCGGTTTGGTGCCCGTGTCTTCAGCTCTTCATCTTCAGCTACAGATGAACCGATCGGGTGAGAGTCACTCGATCGGTTGGCATTTTGCTCGAGAAAACAGAGAACAGGCCCCTGCTGAACCGGTCTGCAAACCGGTCGGGTGACCTCCATGTGAGCTCCGGCTGAGACCGGGTGGTGCACGCGTGCATCACCCGATCGGTTGGAGATGACCAACCGACCGGGTGAGGGGCTGGAAGATGTATTCTTTGGCGTATGACCCCCTGGATCACGCGTGACTCCTCCCGTTGCTCCGGGGACTTGGGATATCATCGTTAAACGTCCCCTACGTGGTCAATCCCCTGTAATCATGGATAAACAAAGAAAAGTGAAAGAAAACGAGAAAATACAAGAAAACGAATAAAAGACGACGGAAAAACACGGAGAAACACAAAAGAAAACGTGCGTGAATATATTAAATATAAACGCACGTCAAAATCCCCCAAGCTGAACTCTTCCTCGTCCTCGAGGAAGACGAGTGAGAGTAGGAGATCGGAAGGGAAAAATAGAGAGGAAGAAAGAAAAAGAAAACTCTAAATCCTAGATCGTCCGTCAGAGCCACCAAAATCAAAAACGACACACCAAGCAAGAAAACGTCAAATCACACCACTAAACCTAGGAAAACGAGTCCAAATAAGAGTCGTGGGCCCACGCGGTGAAGCGCGAGTGAGTGTGGTCGTGTGCTGGCAAATGGTGTCGCTATCTACAATGTGCTATGAGGCTCGATATACACAAATCCAAGATATGACCCAAATATCGATTCGAATTGAATTAAGCGGTGAATATATAGTTCAAGCATGCATGAGAATAGAGAGAATCGAAACATATCATGCGTCAGGGACTCCACAACTAGGGTTAAGGAAATCACCACACCGAAGCCTATATACTAGCTAAAAAGTTCCTAAGCCAAGTGTTTTCGATAACGATGGGGGTTGAGATGATGTGGAGTAGAACACTTGGTGCAAATTCTCGCCTTCCCTTTATTCTCGGTAAGTAGGAAAAAATACACACGGGAATTTTTTTTTGGGTTTTGTGCATTTGTATATTTTTTTGGCTTTTCGGCTATACAAAATTTTTCTTTTCTTCTCTTTTTGGGTTTTTCTTTTCCTTTTTTTTCGATTTTTTTTTTGGATTTTTGGGTTTTTGGCTATACACATGTGCACTCTTCCAAGTGGGAGAACGGTACACGACGAGGGGATTTGCACCAAGTAAAACAAAAAAGAAGTCGAAATCTAAACACTCGGGCAAATGAAACTATTCTCGCTAAATAGAGCATAGGCTAAATGGGTTATCCTAGTCCTTAGTTGTGGAATCCCGACGCATGCGAATTGAAATATACAATATAAATATAGCATGCATATAGTAGAAACAAATACCACATATTCAAATCGAATCATGATAATCTAGGGGTCATTCCTGGACAGGTATATAAAGTAAAATCACAAAGCAGAAGCACACCAAATAGCTAGGCACGACGTGCGACTCACAAAAAAGCTAAGTGGACCCACGATTCGTGAAATGCAAGAGGACTCGAAATCCTAGGGTTAGTGAGTGTGATTATCGATGCAATGCTAGGTGTGTGTGACTTTGTGGCGATTCATCATAGGATTCATCTCTAGGAGAAAGAGCTAAAAAGAAGAAAAGAAAAAAAATAAAAACACGATGAAAACGACACATAAAACGAAAAAGAAGGACTCAAACGATGCACACATTGCGACTCCCCCAAGCTGAAGTTTGCATTGCCCTCAATGCAATATGAGTGAGTACGAGAGGGCAATGAAAATGGGGGGGGGGGGGGAATACGCACTGACACAAAAAGAAATGAAAACGAGGAAAACACATAGATGAAACTGAAAAAGAAAGAAAGATCAAAATCAAAATCAAACAACACGAAAATAAAAATAAAACTACACGACACGACACTCAGAAAATGAAAAACAAGCACACACACAAAAATGAGAAAAACAAACAAAACACGAAAGCACACCAAAATAGACGTCCCCCAAGCTAGACCACAGACAGTGCTAGCGAAATGATATGATCAATGAAATCCAGAGATATGCAAGGGGGAGTCAAAAACAAACAAGGAGAAATCAGAAAGCAGGAGAAGGTGAGTCCTCGTCCTCCTCGGAAGAGGGTGTGGATGGATGGTCGGGGGAGGCTGGGGGTGTGCGGAGAAGTGGGGAATGAGGCGGAGGAATAGGGGCAGCGATGGTGTGAACAATGGGAGGAGTGTCGGTGGTGGTGGGTGGTGGTGGTAGGAAGGCGATCAATGCGGTGGTGAGAGGAATAGAAATGGAGGAAGAAGATGCGGTGGTGACGGTAGTGGGAGGTGGTGGGAGGGATCTGGAGCGCACCGGCAATTTCCTCCGGCGCACGTATGGAGTGACGGAGGAGGAGGGAGGAGGTAGCGTGGGTGCGGAGGAAGTGGTCGGGAGGGGTGAAGTGGATGCCGGGATGGGATTAGAAGAGGGAGGAGAAGAATGTGGTGAGGGGGGTGATGGATGTGGGGATGTGTGGGAGGGTGGAGGAGAAGATCGCCGGGGTGGTGAAGGTGGAGGCGGTGAAGGTGGAGGTGGCCCGTGGATATGAGTGAGAAGGCGAAGAATGGCGGCCACGTTCCTCTCGAGTGCGAGGAAACGTGGGTGAGTAAGAAAGGAGGATGGTGATGGGTCCGAGGAGGCAGAGGACATGGTGAGCTCACGAAGGGCAGCGACCTCCCTCTCAAGACCTAGACGGGCAGATACCTGACGGCGACCAAAAGATGTAGACTGACGCGAGGCAGAGGTGGTGCCGCCAGGTAAGGTCGAAGAGGTGTCGGCGGCAGTGGTCATGCCGACACAGGAGACAAGGCCAGAAATGGCCGCAAAGAGGTGCTCAGACGTGATCGGTCCCGGAGCAGAAACAGGACGACTCGGGCCAGCCCCTAAATCTCCCCCAGACGCAGGGATTTCCTGCTCGCCTAAGTGGGCGGCAGGGGACGGTGGTCTGCGTGCGTCTGCGGGAAGGAAAGAAAGATTCAACCCCGCTAAGAAGTTGGGATCAGGAGGGAAGGTCCAATCTCCCACAAGAGCAATGGTCATGCGAGCGGGGTTGGGGAGAATGGTGTAAGGGGCTGGGGGGTGGCCATAATTGAAGATGAAGCGGCCATCTGAGTGGGGTCTAATCATGTGGATGTGCCGCAGGACATCAATATCAAGCTGTGAGGGTCCTACGGCAACTGGAAGATTATTGGGGATGGTAATATTGAATTGGGCGTGAGAGTAGATGATCGTAATGATGCCCCCACAACAAAACTTCCCCTTACCGGCCCGGCTGATCTCGAGTAGCTTGTAAACAAGCCAATCGCCGCCATGGATGGGGACGGTAGGGGCCTTGAAGCTAATTCCATCATCATCCCGGACAAAAGGGAAAGTCATGTCCCAAAGGATAAAAAGGTCAGGGATAGTCACGGTGCCGGACTCGTCCCTAGGAAAAAATGCAGATGAAATGATCCTGTGGGCCAAACGAAACACGGGATGAATGATGGAGGAGGCCTTAGCCCTTCCTCGGGGATAGTCACGGATCATTGTGAGGCGGAACCAGAATTGATCGACATCAAACTCGGACGTGTACCCGTAGTGTCGGATGGAATCATCCCCGAGATTGGGGAAACCAAATATATCGTTAATCGTGTTCAGATTTATGGTGACACTACGGTTACGCACCCTGAATTTAATGATCGACCCGGACTCCCAAACAAGTGTAGAGAGAAATTCGAGTGTGAGTGCCGGGTAAGATATGGCAGATGCATTAAGAAAGGCCAACCATCCTAAGTTAGCGAAAAGAGATTCGACCTCGGTGTAGACACCGAGATCGACAAGTGTTCGTGTGTGCGGGAACTTAGTAAATAGATGCCCTCGAGCATCGAGCCTACAGTAAAAATCCTTGTGCTCCTGGTTCCTAAAGATATACCCATGTGGGCCCAACATTGGGTCCACAGGGGGGATAACAGGCGGGGGAGGGCCAAGTGTAAGTGCTCGTGTACGAGAAGGGGGGCGTGTTTGTTTTCGTCTCTTTCGAGACGGTTCCTCTTCCCGCATAATTCCCTTCCCCTTGTCCTTATCCTTAGCCATGCGTGAGTGTGCGTGTATGAATGAGTGCAAAAAACAGTGGATGCACACTAACACAAGCAAACGAGCAAGCACAATTTATAGGGCAAATATATAAATATAAGCTTAGGAGCGAGTGTACCCTGTAGGAAGATATATGCCCATACGGCAATTTATCTTGATTATACGTCTTGTTCATACCGTATATGGTACGTATTATTCTAAGTATAAAATCATTTGACTTAATATACTTAGATAATATCCATAGACTTATAGTTAGGCCCTTACATATCTAGATGAGATCTCGATTATGAGTAAGTAAGAGACCGAATAGAAACGTAAGTCTAAAACGGTTCGTGATCGTAGATGTGTCGAGAACTGGATATCGACACATCGGATAGATCACTGTGTCTTCGTCTTACCTTCGGGTAATGATGATCTCATAGTCATTCGACTTGGTGAAGTCGGAGACGAGACACAGGTGCTCATTGGAGAATGAGTTCACTGAACGACCAAGTTAGAGTTATTAAATGGTTAACTTTAATGATCTGTCTTTAATAACTCTAGGGTGATGATAGGTTAGTTGATCCTTAAGACCTGAAGTCATCTGTACAAACCTGTGAGCAGACGGTATAGCTTAGACCCATGATCTAGCTTCGAGGACCAGTCCTGCTGAAAGATCTTAGGTTGGGCTGCACCAGAAGCTCCCAAGGTGAGTAAGTGACTAAGATGGGATTCGTCACTTCCATTAAAGGGAAGTTAGTGTTATAGGCTCAGTACGGTCTTTATGTTAATCCTCGGCCGGGGTACGTTGCAAGTAGTACAACGTGTATACAATAAAGACCGCCGTATACTGACCAATGTTGTCTAATAGGGTTGACAGTAAACCATACCCTAGGCCAACAATAACACAGTCTCGACGAAGGGATTTTAGCTAACGGAATTCATCACTGACACAGCCAATGCTAACCCTATGATACTTTTGTCAACGGGTCGATCACGTTATGATGACTCTGAAATAGGGACGACAGCTACTGCTCGTAGTGACCGTCGTCTAGGGGTTTCGAGCCCCAACCTATAGTAAGGTCAGGCTGTAGGGTCTCACACCGAGGAGTGTTCGTGTCTTAGTAATAGGAATATAGAATAGAGAGAAATATCATTTGATGATATTCACAAGTTAAGTTATGAAAGTTAGTCGCATTAGCAATAGGGACATAACGTTGCATTAGATGCTAACTTTGACTAAACATGTTGTAAATTAGTTACGACGAATTTAGTAGGAACAAACTTGTTGGAAAGGGTTACCTGGATGACGGGATCGTCCCGGTCTAAACACAGGTTCAAACCGCGTCCAAATAGGAGCTCATACGAGCCCAGAAACGCAGAAAGAGTTCAAGGGGAAGTGGGTTAGACCCACTGGGCCAAAAGGCCCATGTGCAAAGGCAAAACGGGCGACGCCCGCTGGCTGCAACGGGCGCACGCCCGTTGCACAGCGGGCGCGGCCCGCTGCAGCAGCGGGCGCGGCCCGCTGTGTGCAGCGGGCGGGCGCCCGCTGCATCAGCGGGTGTGGCCCGCTGCACAGCGGGCCAGCGCCCGCTGATGCAGCGGGCACGGCCCGCTGCACGCAGCGGGCCAGCGCCTGCTGCAAGTGGGCGCGGCCCGCTGCACAGCGGGCCCGCGCCAGCTTGTGCAGCGGGTGGGCAGCCCGCCCTTGCTCCCTTGGGCGGGCGCGCCCGCGAAGCCTAGCGGGCGCGCCCGCAACTTAAGTCAAAAATTAGGGTTTTTTGAAACCCTAATGACGGCTACGAATTTTGAGAAATTGCTAAACTTTGAGCAATTGTTTGAGGGGTCAAACGAAGTCGAAATTCGTCACCGTCAGTTCCTACGCGTTCACAATTCCAAGCTTTTCTGATTGATAGCTTGTTTGGTGTCTGAAGTTTAGTATGTGAGGAGAATTAATTCGTTAAAGTTTGACTTTGTGGAAGGCTAACTTTAAAGTTGAAATTAAGCCAAATGGCTTAATTGAATTTCTCTCTTCATGGGAATTGTCCCACATTGCCCGCAACGAGAAGTTGAGTGCTCACTACCTATATAAATAGGGGTGCACTCTCCTCGTTGAAAAACACACCAGTAAACGATCGGGTAGTTCCAGATTTTTAGAGCAAGCTCGATCCGCGACTAATCTCTCTCTCTCTCTATTTTCCTATTCTCCGGAGTAGTCCTAGCACGACTACGAAGGGGGTTTGGATCTGATCCGGACGTCTAAGACGCGGGTTCTTCTCAAGTGAAACTTTCTACCGCGTGTGATCGGCTCGGAGGCGAAAGCAGCTCGGGCGGATCGGTGCGAGGGTGCGAGGCGGCTCAGGGAGATTGGGTCAACGCGGCTCGGCTACGAGGAGCTTCTCAAGACGGTGCGGTACATCTTGCCTGCTCCAGGGCCAAGATTCCGGGTATGTGGTTAAGCGTTTTTCTAGCGTAGTTTTAATTAGTCGCTCTAGTGTAGATCCTTCTTGGGGTGGTCAGACCCACTCCAAGTCGGCATAGATCGGGCTAGGTTCTGGCTCCCCAGAGCCTAGCTAAATAGTTTAGCTAGTGTAGAAATTTTGATTTCTGGTTTTCCGCTGCGCCTTTTGTGCCTCCGTGGTCCGTCCGACTTAGGACGGATACGGATCCAAGCTCTGGGGGTCCGCCAAAACCCCAACAGTGGTATCAGAGCCACGGTTATGCTATAGATCTACTATAGCGACTTTTTAATCGTTAATAATGCTTAGATTTAATATGCAAAACTTTTTTAGCTTTATGTTAAATTAGTTTTGAAAATTTTTTGTGTTTCAAAAATTAATTTTGCAACACAGAAATTTATTTTAATTTTGGAGCAAATTATTTTTATGCGATAAATCTAAAAGTAGTCTCCTTTGTTTTAAATGCTTTATAAAATTTTCATGAAACATTAAAAAAAAATTTAATAGAGTGTTTAAAGTTTATGTAAACTTTAGAAAAATTTTATTTTTGAAATTTAAGAATTTTTCTTTAGTTACATAAAGTTAGAGATCTTTAAAAACTTTATTTTAAAGCTTCTAAAAGATTTCTAAAAGTTTTAAAAGGGTTTTAAAATTATTTTAAATATGTAAATAATAGAAATGTTTTATTTTCATGAGATGAAACATATATTAATTTCTTTTATTACATAGATGTTTCTAAAATTATTATGTGACATTTTAATTTTAGAAATAAGGTTAAAATTTTTTAAAGGCCTAGGTTTAAAATTATTAGATAATTTTATACGACCTAGTTTTATGCGATAAAATTTTTATAAAGGCTTTAAAATTTTAATCTTTAACTTTAAATTTAGATTTGCATGTTTGTATTATATAGATAATTTTAAACTTGCAAATAAATTTTTTATATGTCACTAAGATGAAACTTTCTTTTATGCGGATAAAGTTAGTTGGTTCGTTTCATGTTGAATAACGTATTCACAAACCTTATTAGGTTAGCCATTAAAATTTTATAAGATGAAATTTAAATGTGACAGTGACATGCTAAGTTTGATAAAACAAAACAACATCGAACCCAATACCAGATTAGGGTAGTCCTTTTGTTTTGTAAATCATTTCATTAAAATGTTTAAATTATGATTTTCAAAAAAGACAAAATGTTGAATTGTTTTATTAAATCCTAATAAGATTGGGGTAGTAAGTTGAACGAAGAACCTTATAGATGATAAGGACTTAATAAAAGCTGTTCAACCAATCTGAAAATTTTGAATTTTAGGATCCACTAGTTGATAAGGATTAACTAGTTCTCTAAATTAAAAGCCATTTAGTTGTTTGGAAAACATAAGATTGATGACAACTCCTTCAATGGATCATGATGTCGGTCAATGTGCTTGACTAAAGTTTTTGGACCAACCTAGCTGGACTGGGTAACAAGTGGTCCTGGCTTAGTCAATTCCCTGGCCGCGTCCGCTGGACCGCAAGGAGTCGATTCATGACTATGTAAGTCCATCGACTATACCTAAGTCAATACGATAATAATCTTGTTCAAGATAAATCGTAGCCCTCCTTGTTTTAGGAGTTGGCAACTGTAAGAAACATGTTCCGGTTGTTGAGCTACACTCAAGCCGTGACATGTCAATCTTATAGAAACCGATTTCTTGATTGACATCTTAACCTGACTGAAACCGTTGTCTCATCCCTCGAGCTTCGGCGTAAGTCTAACCAAGAATGTAGTCTAAGACCTGACCCAAACCGGCGCGTCGTGCATACACCGAGCAAAGGGGCAAGTCAGGCTAGACACGAAAACAAGGGTCCGACTAGGCTAGCCATTGTGATCCGGTTGAGCACACTCATGATCACAAATGACTAGGGGTAAAAATCGATAGGGAATCATAGTAAATATGATTGACGACGAGTTCGTCTACCGACTGCAGAGTCAGACAACTTGTTGAGATACACTCAAGGTTGTCAGACTCAGGGTAGTCGGATCCCTCTCTCACAAATATTATTTTATAATAAATTGTTTATTATTATGGCTTTAAATAAATTTAGTGGGAGAATATAGTTTTATTAAAACCATTAAAACTATACTACGAACTTATACTAACTAAAGTATCTATAAAATGCAGAATGGACTCAGGTCTAAAATACATGGTAGAAAAGAACGTGCTGGATGGAACCAACTACAAAGACTGGCTTAGGAACATTAAGTTGGTCCTTTCCCTAGCTGGGATTGGATACATATTGTTCGAGGACGCTCCGGATAAGCCCGATGAGGATTCGACCCACGAAGAGAAAGAAGCCTTCAAGTTGTACCAGAGGGATGCAGAGAATGCAAGATGCCTTACTCTAGCTTCGATGACCAACGAACTGCAAAGGAAGCATGAACATATGGATGTTCAGAGCATACTCCTTAATGCACAAGAGTTGTATGGCAAGCGATCCAGAGCTGCCAAGTTCGAAGCTACTAGCAACCTCTGGGGCACGAAGATGACGACAGGACCCGTACAAGATCATGTTATCAAGATGATCGGGTACGTAGAGGACGCCGCCCAGTTAGGATTTGTCCTGGACAATGAGATGTCCACGAACATTATCCTAAAGTCTTTAACTCCCGAGTTCAAGCCCTTTATAACTGGCTTTATAATGAACAGCCTTGAGACGGATCTTCCTGGTCTCCTCAATATGCTCCGGCAGTTTGAGGAGATTGAGAAGAAGCCGACTGCACTGGTTGTTGGCTCTGCTACTTCCGACCAGCCGAAAGGCAAAGGGAAGAAGAGGCAGGTCCCACAACCTGCGAAGGCTAAGAATGGGAAGAAGAAGAACAAAGGGGTCCCGTCGAAATCTGAGTGCTTCCATTGCCACAAGATTGGCCACTGGAAGAGGAACTGCAAGATCTATCTTGCAGAGAAGAAGAAAGGGCATACTGATGCCTCTACCTCAGGTATAAATTAAAATTCAATTAAATGCAATTATTTCCATTCATATAGTGTGAGACACTTATAGACATCTGTGTACTGTATACAGGTGGCTGATAAGAACTGGAGATTGGAGAAGCACGGAGATCGGTCGGCAATCAAAGCAACAGTTGCTGCTGGGACCGCTCAAAGACTTCTGGAGACGCTGATCGTGATGGAGATGATGTTTTTCTTATTTGAATAAAATGTATCATCTTTAAGGATCGAAAACAATGAATGGGTGCTTTGCACTCAAGGTTTATTTTTGATAAACAAATTAAGGTTCTTTTTATGAACCCGTTGTTTTGGAATGGATGTCTCGTTTGTTGCAATTGAAATTGAATTGGCTTAAATTCTGTGGATGTGGTTTTTTCTGTGATGGTTGCGTATATTTTCGAATAATGGTGTATTGCTTCGATAATATTGATTTTGGAGCTAACTAAATGCTAGAAGTCAATCAGTAGTTAAGTGTAGGTTCCAGTGGGGGTATAAATTGTGTGCGATCACAATAATACGCATATCAAGATTAAATCTTGATTATCTGCATTTAGTTATTAAAGGAGTTAATACTAAATGTGGTTAAAGGAATAAGTACAGTGTAGGACGTCTTGATTGAACGAGTCAATGTCAAGTTTCCTTAAAACGATCTTGACTTGACTCATTCGTCAAACCGAATCTGACAATTGTACATTCCATCTGAGGCACTTACCAAATGGTTATTTTTGCACATAAATCTAAATATGATTTAGATATTATGTTGAAGAAATTTGACCAGGTAATTCTTAAAGTCAGTGGGAGCGAGTTAATATACTTAGTTCCGTTTTTCGGACTAAGTAAAAAGGATTTTTCACTTTAATGAATCTTCTATATAAATCATTAAGTCAAAATTGTTTTGATTTAATAGTATATATATAGAGACTTAGGGTGTCAAATATGTACTTGACATATTGACACAATAAAGTGGAGTGAGCTAGAACTGACTTACGGAAATGTTAGACCCCACATCTAAATCGTATAAGCTAACTGTTAGCTATACGAAGTTAGGAAAATTGATCCAGATCATTTTCCAAAGGATCAACCCTGTGTGATCAAGAGATTTAATTTCAATCCATTAAAATTCGTTGTAGATACTTATTAGTAGAACCATTCTTAGGTTTGCCATATCAAATGTCAAAGTGACTGATATGCTATAACGGTATGAGATACCGAGATAAATAGCCTAAGTGCAAGTGGGAGATGTAGGAAGATATATGCCCATAAGGCAATTTATCTTGATTATACGTCTTGTTCATACCGTATATGGTACGTATTATTCTAAGTATAAAATCATTTGACTTAATATACTTAGATAATATCCATAGACTTATAGTTAGGCCCTTACATATCTAGATGAGATCTCGATTATGAGTAAGTAAGAGACCGAATAGAAACTTAAGTCTAAAACGGTTCGTGATCGTAGATGTGTCGAGAACTGGATATCGACACATCGGATAGATCACTGTGTCTTCGTCTTACCTTCGGGTAATGATGATCTCATAGTCATTCGACTTGGTGAAGTCGGAGACGAGACACAGGTGCTCATTAGAGAATGAGTTCACTGAACGACCAAGTTAGAGTTATTAAATGGTTAACTTTAATGATCTGTCTTTAATAACTCTAGGGTGATGATAGGTTAGTTGATCCTTAAGACCTGAAGTCATCTGTACAAACCTGTGAGCAGACGGTATAGCTTAGACCCATGATCTAGCTTCGAGGACCAGTCCTACTGAAAGATCTTAGGTTGGGCTGCACCAGAAGCTCCCAAGGTGAGTAAGTGACTAAGATGGGATTCGTCACTTCCATTAAAGGGAAGTTAGTGTTATAGGCTCAGTACGGTCTTTATGTTAATCCTCGGCCGGGGTACGTTGCAAGTAGTACAACGTGTATACAATAAAGACCGCCGTATACTGACCAATGTTGTCTAATAGGGTTGACAGTAAACCATACCCTAGGCCAACAATAACACAGTCTCGACGAAGGGATTTTAGCTAACGGAATTCATCACTGACACAGCCAATGCTAACCCTATGATACTTTTGTCAAAGGGTCGATCACGTTATGATGACTCTGAAACAGGGACGACAGCTACTGCTCGTAGTGACCGTCGTCTAGGGGTTTCGAGCCCCAACCTGTAGTAAGGTCAGGCTGTAGGGTCTCACACCGAGGAGTGTTCGTGTCTTAGTAATAGGAATATAGAATAGAGAGAAATATCATTTGATGATATTCACAAGTTAAGTTGTCAAAGTTAGTCGCATTAGCAATAGGGACATAACGTTGCATTAGATGCTAACTTTGACTAAACGTGTTGTAAATTAGTTACGACGAATTTAGTAGGAACAAACTTGTTGGAAAGGGTTACCTGGATGACGGGATCGTCCCGGTCTAAACACAGGTTCAAACCGCGTCCAAATCGGAGCTCATACGAGCCCAGAAACGCTGAAAGAGTTCAAGGGGAAGTGGGTTAGACCCACTGGGCCAAAAGGCCCATGTGCAAAGGCAAAACGGGCGACGCCTGCTGGCTACAACGGGCGCACGCCCGTTGCACAGCGGGCGGGCGCCCGCTGCATCAGCGGGCGTGGCCCGCTGCACAGCGGGCCAGCGCCCGTTGATGCAGCAGGCACGGCCCGCTGCACGCAGCGGGCCAGCGCCCGCTGCAAGCGGGCGCGGCCCGCTGCACAGCGGGCCCGCACCCGCTTGTGCAGCGGGCGCAGCCCGCTGCTTGCAACGGGCCCGCGCCCGCTGCAGCAGCGGGCGGGCAGCCCGCCCTTGCTCCCTTGGGCGGGCGCGCCCGCTAAGCCTAGCGGGCGTGCCCGCGAAGCCTAGCGGGCGCGCCCGCAACTTAAGTCAAAAATTAGGGTTTTTTGAAACCCTAATGACGGCTACGAATTTTGAGAAATTGCTAAACTTTGAGCAATTGTTTGAGGGGTCAAACGAAGTCGAAATTCGTCACCGTCAGTTCCTACGCGTTCACAATTCCAAGCTTTTCTGATTGATAGCTTGTTTGGTGTCTGAAGTTTAGTATGTGAGGAGAATTAATTCGTTAAAGTTTGACTTTGTGGAAGGCTAACTTTAAAGTTGAAATTAAGCCAAATGGCTTAATTGAATTTCGCTCTTCATGGGAATTGTCCCACATTACCCGCAACGAGAAGTTGAGTGATCACTACCTATATAAATAGGGGTGCACTCTCCTCGTTGAAAAACACACCAGTAAACGATCGGGTAGTTCCAGATTTTTAGAGCAAGCTCGATCCGCGAATAATCTCTCTCTCTCTATATTTTCCTATTCTCCGGAGTAGTCCTAGCACGACTACGAAGGGGGTTTGGATCTGATCCGGACGTCTAAGACGTGGGTTCTTCTCAAGTGAAACTTTCTACCGTGTGTGATCGGCTCGGAGGCGAAAGCAGCTCGGGCGGATCGGTGCGAGGGTGCGAGGCGGCTCAGGGAGATCGGGTCAACGCGGCTCGGCTACGAGGAGCTTCTCAAGACGGTGCGGTACATCTTGCCTGCTCTAGGGCCAAGATTTCGGGTATGTGGTTAAGCGTTTTTCTAGCGTAGTTTTAATTAGTCGCTCTAGTGTAGATCCTTCTTGGGGTGGTCAGACCCACTCCAAGTCGGCATAGATCGGGCTAGGTTCTGGCTCCCCAGAGCCTAGCTAAATAGTTTAGCTAGTGTAGAAATTTTGATTTCTGGTTTTCCGCTGCGCCTTTTGTGCCTCCGTGGTCCGTCCGACTTAGGACGGATACGGATCCGAGCTCTGGGGGTCCGCCAAAACCCCAACATACCCAAGCGGAATGGCGGAGCTTGCTCGTAGATGTCCCCACACTGTGCAACGAGAGTAGCGTGGAGCCGCGGCGATCTCTTCCGGCAAGAATTTTCGAAATGGGGTTGTTTTGGGGGAATTAGGTCAGAAATTTGAGGTGAAAGGAGAGAAAGGTTGAAGATGATGGAGGGATTGATGGAGGAGGTGGAGAGAAGGAGTAATGGAGGAGTAGAGGACGTGGGGGAGTGAGAATCGGTCGTTGGGGAGGAGAGGAAGGTGAAACGACGGCGATTTTGGCGATCGGGCGAAGATGAAAACGAGCGGGTGGTCGGGGGGTTTATATAGGGTTTTAAGTCGAACCGACCGGGTGACTTGTCACCCGATCGGTTGACGGTTAGGTCGAAATTTCTTGCCAAAGAATTGCTACAGGCGAACCGGTCGGTTGACTTGTCAACCGATCGGTTGGCTGCTCCACTCATTTTCCCGAGAACTTAGGGCTGCTCACCCGGTCGCATCAACCGATCGCGCCCGAACTCAACCGATCGGTTGATATTCCCCAAAAATTTCCGAGAGTTCTCCCCAGCTCGCCCGGTCAGTCACCCGGTCTCTTCATTCCTCAACCGATCGGGTCATTTGGGGACAGATGTCGGCATGTATCTGATACATCCCAACCGATCGGGTGAGTTATCAACCGATCGGTTGGGGCTTTGTTTCCTGCAAAAACCAACAGATTTGTCTAAGTCCCCGAACGGATGTTCTTGCGGTTGATTTTACTTATAAAAATAGATAAAATAAAGTCAAAAATAACGCAAACAATGGGGAAAAAGTTTAGATCATGGGTTGCCTCCCATGAAGCGCACTTGTTTAACGTCGTTGGCTCGACACCCGCAAGAGATGTTCACGGTGGTTGATACGGGTGATGCCCGAAGTTCGGCATCTCTTCTTCATTGGAGCTGAAGGCCTTTGGAGTAGTCAGCGGCTAGAGAAATATTTGCTCGACTACCCTCTCCTTGTTCTTGGGATCCGGGGGTTTTTCTTTCGTATTGGCGCTTCCCGCCATATTATTTAGGATCCGGACCTCGTCTTTAGTGAGGTCCATGGGCTCTTTCCCCGTTCTCCTCGCCGGAGCAGCCTTGGGGAACCCGGGAGGGGTCGTTCTTGCTGCACTCGTTTTTCCAGCAGCTTCTTTGTTCTTGGGGCCGTCTCCATCTTCTGAATCCCCCAAGTTATCGGGGGGTTTCTTAAGAGAATCTCCTAGGAGCTCTCTTCAGCGGCTTTTTCTTCTTCGACCTCAAGCAAATTACACCGAGGGTCATCTGGGGGATCGGGGTACTTCATTGATAACCCCAGATCAAACTCAACTTTTTCTCCGCTGACGTTTAAATAGAGTTTTCTGTTCTTCACATCTATTAAAATGCCAGCAGTGGCCATGAAAGGCCGTCCCAGGATGATGGGGGTGTGTGCGTCTTCAGGCATGTCCATGACTACGAAGTCCACTGGCACATGCACCCCTCTTACATTTACGGGGAGGTCATCCACAATTCCCACCGGATATTTGACCGACCGGTCAGCTAGTTGTAGGGTCATACCGGTGGGCTCCAAATCACCCATTCCTATCCTTCTATACATCGACAAGGGCATCAAACTAACACTCGCTCCGAGATCGACGAGTGCACGATGAATCTTTACTGCCCCGATCGTGAAAGGAATTGAGAAGCTCCTCGGGTCCTTGAGTTTCGGCGGATTTGCCCTCTGGATGAGAGCACTACACTCCGCCGTCA
This sequence comes from Scilla litardierei, assembly GCA_030789695.1. Lineage (NCBI taxonomy): Eukaryota > Viridiplantae > Streptophyta > Magnoliopsida > Asparagales > Asparagaceae > Scilla > Scilla litardierei. The sequence goes on from CM061133.1 coordinate 195,691,269, forward strand.
ATACTACTTTCTCCTTCCTATACCCTCTCGTCACCAAATCTTTCAGGAATTTTGCATAGGAGGGGATTGTTTCGATTGCTTCTAGGAAGGGGATTTGCAGGCTCAGGTCCTTTACCATGGCGAAGAACTTGCCACATTTCTCATCAATTTTGGCCTGAGCTAACCGTTGTGGAAATGGCACAACGGGTTTGAACACTTTCGGGCTCCCTTCCTCCTTCTTCTTCTTCTCTTCTTCAGAGACTCCCTCCGGAGTCATAGGATTTGATGACGAAGCACCGGCGTCGTTTGATTTTTCGATCGGTCTCTCAACGACCAATGGTGCTTCCGGTTTGCTAGGGGGGCACTCTAGTAGGAATTTGTGTCCCGCTTCTCAGAACGATAGCGGACACATTTGCGTGCTCGTGCACGAGTGCCGATGTTTGGGTTGCTCCCCTCGGGTTCACCTCCGGTTGTGGCGGCAATTGGTTTTGTGACCTTGAAAGGTTCGCCACTTGTAACCCCAGCTGGGTTACTTGGTCCGTGAGGGTCCGCTGACCCATTTCCAGCTTTTGATTGATCTTCTCCTGGTTGGTAATATACTGAGTCAAGAGAGACTCAACCAGAGAGACGGCCCTCTGTTGGCCATACTGCTGCTGCTGCTGGAATGGCTGCTGATTCCTGGGGGCGTAAAATTGTTGCTGAGGTTGTTACTGAAATGGTTGCTGCTGAAATGGTTGCTGCTGAACCTGGCTCTGCTGTGGCCTAGCCGGCTGATATGTTTGTTGCTGCAGCTGCTGAGGCGGCGAGGGCTGAAATGGTGGCAGGTAACTGAAGTTTGGGTGGTTTCGGTTGTTTGCAGAGTAGGCCGGGCTGGAATTGGTCCTTGGCGGATACGGCGCATTTCCCGTGGGGTTGTAAAATAGTGCGCTCGCCTGATCCAACGGTGGTGAGATGTCACCACCGTCAAATTCACCAAAGAATTCGGATTCTACCGCTGAAATTTGCTGTGTACCGGCCCCACCGGCTCCTACCATTAGTGCGGAGATCTGGGTCGAAAGCAAGTCGAACTTGCTTGAAAGTTTGTCGACGTCCTCGACTCTGTGTATACCCCCGGATCTTGGTGTGGCTCTCTCGTCACACCACCGCTCATTGTTGGATGCCATATTTTCCAGAATATGTCCGACATCTTCCTCGCTCCTAGACATGAAGGAACCCCCAGCCGCGGCGTCCATAGAAGATTTCAGGTCATCCCTCAACCCATTGTAGAACAGATTAATAATCTGCCACTTCGGAATCTCATGGTGAGGGCATCTTCTTTGCATTTCTTTATATCTCGTCCAAGCTTCATGCAAGGACTCGTGGCTGGCCTGGGAGAAGGAGGAGATCTCACTCCTCAACTTCATGGTCTTCCCCGGAGGAAAGAACTTCGTCAGAAAAGCGTTGGAGAGCTTCTCCCAGGTGTTGAAAGTGTTGGGGTCCTTCCCCCTAAGCCATTGCTTGGCTTTGTCTCGCAAAGAGAAGGGGAACAGCTTCAGACGGATAGCCTCTGTCGTGACACCATTAATCCGGAAGGTGTCACATTTCTCCAAGAAGGAGTCTAGGTGCTCGATCGGGCTCTCCATGGGTGCACCCACAAACTGGTCCTGCTGGATCCATGTCACTAAAGACGGCTTTAGCTCAAAGCTTTGGGCCGCAATAGCTGGAGAACGGATGGCGGAAGTCGACTCGATGGATGGCATCGAGTACTCCAACAGAGACTTGTGAGGTGGGGTGTTCTCCTCCATGGATTCGGGATCCTCTCTTCTTCGCTTCTCGGTGGCCAAACGCCTAAGGGTGGCGTTAACCTCTAGATCGAGGGGAATCAAGTCGTCAAGACTCCTTGAACTCCTGCGCATGAAAAACAACAAACACCCGTGAAGCGACAAGTTGGAAAGAAACATATAAAATAAGAAATAAAAATAAGAAAAATAAAAAGAAAAAGGAGAATGCGAAAATTATCGCGAGGTAGGGAAGAGAGCTAGACACGAGGGTTCAAGAGATCCTAAAATAACAAGCACGTTGCCTCCCCGGCAACGGCGCCATAAACTTGACCGGCGCCCCCGCAGTTTGCGGTATGGGCGCGGTGTCGGTTTACCGCAAGTGCACGGTTAGTGTAGGGTGCAGGTATATCGAACTCAGGGAGGCGAGGTTGTGCTTGAGTCAGGTAGGACCTAAATCACCCCGAGGGGCGAGCTAGCCCGAATCGGTAAATGGTTGTCACGGAAATAAATGAAGGGTATGAACAACAAGAAAGAAAACCCGAGACTTTGGTTTCCAACCTGACGAGAGACTCTCGCCGATACGGCCTACGAGTATGGATAGCGATCAGAATTAGGGTCTAATGGTGAGACGTTGCCTCTGAAAGTGATACCGGCATCCCATGGGCCCGATATTCCGGTCGGTGCCCAGGATGATACGCAGGACTTCCCGGATTTGATCAGTGGGCACTCCCGTGTCCATTAACACTGATCGATCCCGGGAGCACTAAGCCCGCAACGATAACTCCCAACGTCTCATCCTGCCGCTCCCGCGTGCTAGGATTCGACGTCTACGCTATGGGTGTGAGCTATGGCTAGGGAGTCAACCGCCAAGTTTATTCCCCCTTGGCCCAACGATCAAAGGCGGTCTTTTTCCCGCCGATGACAATGAAACACTCCGCGTAACCGTTAGATTCCTAATCCCTATCGATTTCCTAACCCTATGGACACATCGGGAAGAGCCCCCGAAGGGGTTTCCACCAAAATCCCAGATTTGGGGACTACTCACAAAAATCCATGAAAAAGCGATCTAAATAAAAATTAACCGTTGGAATCATAATCGGAAAATTGCAATGCGGAAGTAATAGAGTAGATAAGACAATACTAAAATTTGAGAAAGATCTGAAAACTTACAAAAGAGTAACAATTACAGCCGTCACAAAGTGAGAAAACAGTAAAAAACTAGCAGCTCTCGTTTCTGGAACCCTAGGGGTTCTATTTATAGACTCTCGCATCAACCGATCGGTTGACAAGTCAACCGATCGGTTGATCCGTTACAAAATAATAACAGAAATCGGCGAGCTTTCACCCGATCACATGAACCGGTCGGGTGAGTTCTTGAGTGACCGGTTGGATCTTGGAGCCGTCGGGTGAAGCGATCGGTTTGGTGCCAGTGTCTTCAGCTCTTCATCTTCAGCTACAGATGAACCGATCGGGTGAGAGTCACCCGATCGGTTGGCATTTTACTCGAGAAAACAGAGAACAGGCCCCCGCTGAACCGGTCTGCGAACCGGTCGGGTGACCTCCATGTGAGCTCCGGCTGAGACCGGGTGGTGCACGCGTGCATCACCCGATCGGTTGGAGATGACCAACCGACCGGGTGAGGGGCTGAAAGATGTATTCTTTGGCGTATGACCCCCTGGATCACGCGTGACTCCTCCTGTTGCTCCGGGGACTTGGGATATCATCGTTAAACGTCCCCTACGTGGTCAATCCCATGCAATCATGGATAAACAAAGAAAAGTGAAAGAAAACGAGAAAATACAAGAAAACGAATAAAAGACGGCGGAAAAACACGGAGAAACACAAAAGAAAACGTGCGTGAATATATGAAATATAAACGCACGTCATAAACTCCCACAAAGAGAGTTACTCCCACAAAGAGAGTTATTCCCACAAAGAGAATATCGTAAGTCCCACAAAGAGACAACCTCCCACAAAGAGAGAAAGATCTAATTACCACAAAGAGAATTAGAAACACAAATTACACCAAGTAAAGTAAATACTCTTACCTATGCCTTGAGATGCTTACTCATGAAAGGATGCAAGGCATGGAAGAGGATCTCCAAGTGTTGGGATATGCTTGAGAGCACTTGGATGATTTTCCTTGAGCTGGACTTCAATGCATGAAGATAGATGAATGCTCAAATGAGGGAAATGAGGGAGCTTGAGAGTTGCTTATTGATCTCTTGAGATTTTTCTATAGAGTCAAGAGTTATCAAGTGTTGTCAAGAGTTCTCAAGTGATGGTAGCAAACTCACCCATATAGGAACCCCATATCAAGCCCCAAAACCCAAGGAAGCAGCCAAAGGAAGAATTCAGCAACGGCTAGAAACTGGGCGAAAACGACAGAAATAGTCGACTGATGATCAAAAGACAGTTGACTGATCAACGGCTAGAAAATATCCAACGGCTATAATCTGAGCCAGGACAGTCGACTGATGAAGTCAATACAGTCGATTGACAAACAGGACAGGTGCCTGTTAATCCTTCAGCAGGCGACTGCTGCAGGGGATGGATCGAAATAGAGAGCTGCACTCTTTCTCCAATTCTTCGCATAGGCGACTGATGTTAATACTACAGTCGACTGTCAAATAGTCAGGCGACTGTACATTCTTCATCAGTCATCTGCAGTATAAAATGGAGAAACAACAGAGAGATGCAGATAATGCACTTACGCTATACAGGCGACTGATGACCAATATACAGGCGACTGTAAATATACAGACGACTGTAAACTGACTAGTAGTCGACTGTGTGTAAAGCTCAAGTTTGAGTCAATTGAAATATTGACTTGAGCTGTGCATATCAGGCGACTGTAGAAGGATCTACAGGCGACTGGAAATCACCCAGTCGACGTGTTACCTTCAGCAGGCGACTGACGGAAAGCCAGAGACTCCAAATGACTCTTTGGACAGAGTGAATGATCGCTCCGGGACGTGACCCAAAAGAACGGTTGTAGTTTTACCGCAAGTGCACGGTGTAGCAGCGAGCGGGATATCGAACACAGGGAGGACGAATGACTGTGCTTGCTCCGATCAACCTGGCTATTTAAGAAGAGAAATTTACCTTTGGCGATTCTGTCACAATCGTCAGACAAATGTGCGAAATATCAAATCAAATAAAGAACGTCTAGGGAATGGGGAATCCCCGCTACACACCGTACTTCATAAATGTGGTTCATCGGTATCAAAATTGCTAGAATGAGAATTCGGATGAACTAGTTGCAACTGAATGTAGAACCAAGCTCACGCTCTCGCGCTGTTGCCGGTCTATAGCTATCCTAGGGTCGGGTCCAATCTCTTGCAAACCCTACCCTAGGGAAGCTAGCATTAGGATCAACATCATCGTCCAATCGCGCACCGAGCCCAATCTCTTGCAAACTCGGTCCACGATCTAGATTAGGATAGTTCCTACCCGTCCAATCTCTTGCAAACGGGTATCGGTATAGAATTGCAACCGGGAATCCTAGTATCGGTCCAATCTCTTGCAAACCGATACTTCGAAAAATCCGACTCCAACCCAATTTAGATTTCTAGGGCTTCCTATCAAATTGGGATCCAATCTCTTGCAAATCCCAATTGATATGAATACCTAGCCATCCGTAGTAAATTGATCCCAATCTAATCCCTAATAACAATCCTAGCTCAATTTTTACCAATTCATCACAAATATGAAAGTGGGCTTGTAGGGTTCATCCCCACGCCCCAAGACGTGGAGACTACTCACAAATCATAGCAAGATCACAAAAATAATCGTTGAGATAAGCAATAGAATTCATCACAACAATGATATAAACAATAAAAATAGAATTTTTAAGGAAAAGAGATGCAAACCAATGTAGTTCTTCAATTAATCCAACAAAAATCCAAGTTTTGCTCCTTCTCCAATCACAAGAATAAAGCTAAAAGACTAATCTAAAAAGTTGCAAAAAATCTAAGAGAGAGCTCCCAAAACTAGGGTAGAAACAGGGTTTAAATAGCCCCAAAAATCGTCCAAAAATCGTGACCAAAATACCCCTGCACAGCCTGTTTTCCGCAGTTTTCGCTACAGGCAGCGCATCGCACTCGGCCGAGTGACAAAAGTCGCTCGGCCGAGTGAGAAACCCTGTAATTTTCCAGTAAGTCAGGGCCTTCAGGGGTCTCTACTTCGGGGGCGGCTCGGCCGAGTGAGTTGTCGTCACTCGGCCGATGACTTCATGATACTCGGGCGGACGTGATTTACCACTCGGCCGAGTGGGTCTTCTGAAGTTCAGGCAGCCGAAAAACAGTAACTTCGATGTTTTGGAAGGGCTTCGTCTGGGCGCCACTCGGGCGAACGTGGTATCGTCACTCGGCCGATGTGGTCTTCGGTGCTCGGCCGAGTGCACATAGAAATCGTGTCTGAACTGGTCGGCCGAGCAGTGTCTCGCTGGTCGGCCGAGTGGCTCCTCCACTCGGCCGAGTGGGACACAAAAAATGCCCAATCTGCTTGTTTTGGCCTCCTCGTCGCTCCTGCGACGTTCATTCTTCTTCCGCTCCTCTCCAATCAGCAAAATACCCCTCGGGGAGGTCGTCGGTGGCCGTCTAGAGTAAGCACATCTCGAGATCATTCCAAATCGCGCCAAATCACCTGAAATACGACAAAAACAACAAATCGTGAAAAGTATCGCAATATCGTCGATATATCGTGAAAAACATGATTTGGGCGATCTAAATGGCATGCAAACATGCGGAAAAAAGGTGTAAAATAAGGAGTGATCAAAATCCCCCAAGCTTGCCTCTTACTCGTCCTCGAGGAAGATAAGTAAAAGGCGAACCCGGTGGATTCGGAAAACGAAAACGGCGAAAAACGGAAAAAGAAAAACGAAGAAGAGTGAAAGAGAAATAAAACAAAGAAAAAAGAAAGAAGCGAAGAGGTAGGATACTAGATCATTTTCTCAGGACGTGGGTTTCACTTACTCATATAGCATGCACCGAATGAAAAATACATGTCAAAGAATTTTATTTTGATATCATAGTATAATAGTGCAAATAGAAATAGAGAACCCACGAAAAACGATATAATCATGAAAAATGGAATAATTTTAAAATTAACGTCGTCTGAATCATTTAAAGCGGTATACAAATCACAGATCACACACTTTTCAATTGAACGCTTTCTATCAGGAGTATAAGAGTATCACACTATAGAATAGAGAGAATAGAAAAGTATGGGTTTCATGAAATGAGTGCTAGGCTTAGATTTCTGGATTTCGTAAAACTAAAATAATCTCACCGAGTATAAAATATTACTTAGCCTAGGTTGTCGTGCAATGTCAAGTAGTCACTCTCTCACACATCAATGGATCCCCTCCCCCAAGCTTATCTATAAGCGTGGTGGCATAAAAAATATTTACATCCCCATTTTTTTATACACATAGCTCCAAAAGCAACGAAAAGAAAGAAGAAAGAAAGAAAGTGAGATGGGATCTTTTATTCAGGATTTTTCCTCCCTTTTTTTCTTTTGTTTTTTTTCTTTTTTTTTCTTTGCAATAAGCAATATATACACAACGATCCCAACTCAGAGAGAGATAATGATGTACAAGAATGTTTTTCTCTCTTTTTTTTATAGAATAAGAGATTTGGAGCTAGGAATTAGTAGCGGGGGAAAATGCCATAAAATAGAATCACTAAGGGGAGATTCACCAATGATTTTAAAAGTAGAGAAATGATGTTCAAGATTTGTGGAGAAAGAAATAAATAACTCTCGGTTCACTCTATAAGACATGCACGACAACTTCAGCAGGGTAATCTAATCTACTCAGTTTCGATCACACAAAAGCTAACTAATCCAGATATATCATAGCTAACATCATTCAATCATCCTGAATTGAAGTGTACAATTCATGCATATAGAAGTGATATAGGAAAAGAAATTCAGTACTCCAGATATAAGCATTCAATGCGTGAATCTTGGTGTGTTTTCTGTGGTAGCATACATATGAATATTCAGACTCAGCTAATAATAAAATTTCATCCATTTTCATGTGAAAAAAGTGTGGGTTACTATCTCTAAATGCAAAGCAAGTCATAGCATATGATATCAGAAATAAAATCTAAGACATGACAAATATAGCATGCATATAGAGTAAGCTAAATCCAACATCATCATCATCACAGAAAAGTCATCTCTAGCATGAGATGAAAAAGAAAGAAATAAAGATAAAGGAAAAATAAAACTATGCAATGCGGCACACAGGAAAATAAGAAAAACGTGATGCATGACAAAATAAAAGAAAAATGATGAAAAATAAGTGCAAAAGCGAAAAAATGGTGTGAAAAACTAAAAATAAAGGTGGCAAATCGAAAAAGAACGTGAGAACTCACTCCCCCAAGCTAAATGGCACAGTGTCCTCAATGTGCAAAGTGTGGCACACCGAGAGACAAGCGATGGGAGGGGCAAGTGAGGATGCATGCATGGAAAAATGAAAAGAAAAAGGTAAAATAAAGAAATGAAAATATGATGCGGACATGATGCATGCACAGATAGGAGCGATACATAGATATAAGTGTCACCAAAAACTCTCCCTCTCCCAAAATAGATATAAAAAGATATGATCAAAAAGAGAATACCATAATAAGTGAGGGGAGGGGGGGTGGACAAAAAGTGCAACAGGACCCAGCAGAAACGGGTAGCACAACGGCAGGAATAAATCAAGGCATCAAGGGTGCCTAAGAAGGTGGTGCTGCGCCGTCTCCGTCCTGAGGCGGAGGAGGAGGAGGTGGTGGTGTAGGCTGCTGAGCTGGGGTGGGCGTGGAAGTGGAAGCAGGTCTAGTGTGTGTGGGAACCTGCTGGGTGGGTGGGGGTACGTGCGGGAGACGCTCCAGAACCTGGGTGAGACAGTAATGGATCTGGGGGATCAGCTCGAAGCGTCCGGCCATCGCAGAGACGGTGGAGGACAGGGTCCTAAGGTCACCTCTAAGACCACTCACCGCCAACTCAAGAGCACGTATGCTCTGCAGTACAGTGTCGGGCGGGGGGTGGGGCAGAGGGACGCACCGGTCTAGGCTGTGCAGGGCGAGGCTGGCGTACGCAAGTAGAGTATGTAACGGGCTCAGCAGGGAAGGGGACAAAAGGTGCCGTGCCTGCAAATGTGGGCCTGGCCTCAGTGTGAGGCCGGGACACCGGCTGGTGAGAAGTGGAGGCAGCGGCAGCGAAAGAAGTGTGCAAAAGTGGCAGCGAGGCGGCCAGAGAGGTCAGTGGCACAGAAGTGTGGACAGACGCCACGACACTCTCAGAAAATACAGCGGCAGTGGAGACAGAGGGCTCTTCGCACTCGACTACGGTCGGCGGGCGCTCGGGTGGGGCAGAGGAAATCGGCTCAGCAGACAGAGGGCCAGTGGTGGTAGTGGGTGCGGAGGTGGTGGAAGTGGTGACAGCCGCGGAAGTGGTGGAGGTGGTGGAAGTGGGCTCAGCTGAGGTACTCGTGACACTGACAGAAGTGGGGACAGAGGTGTCAGGAGCAGCGGAAACATCTGGTATGGGCTGAGGGGCCACTGGGTCAACATGGTCGGTAGCAGGCTCGGCAGGGTGTGCAGCAGGGTCTGCGGGGGCAGCCTGGGCAGCGTGGGCAGCGTGGGCCTGCTCGGCCTCCTCGGCCTCGAGCACGTAGGCAGCGGGGATGAGAACATCCATCGCAGGGAGCCAGTCGACGTGGGCTGGTGCAATCTGAGTCCGAGCAGGGCTCGGGAGAATCATGTAGTCGGCACCGTAAGGGCCGTGCAACCAGACCCAGTGACGCTCACCATGCGGACGAAGCATCTTCATCCGGGCCATAACGTCTATCGATAGAGAAGTGGGGCCCGGGACCCGTCGTAAGTCGTCAGGTAGGTCCTCGCCGGTCATCATGGTAAGCAAGGTGATCAGACCGCCGCAGCATATCGGAGAGCGAGCGCCCACCGATACAATGATGCGGTCTAAAAACCAAGCCGCAATGTCGATCACGACGGCGGGGACAAGCTCGTCTCCATCCCTAGATAGAGCTCTGGGACGTGTCATCGCAGAGAGCATGTAGAGCTCTGGCGTAGACATCGTGCCTGGCTCATATCTGGCCAAAAAGGTGGTCGCCATGAGGCGCTGGGCTATGCGGAGGCAGGGGTGGACAATGGCCGAGGCCTTGGCCCTACTAGGGTCAAAGGCAGCGTGGTGGCCCGTAATCCGGGCCCAGAAGGCACCGGCGTCGAAGGAAGGTGGGGGGATATGTGTGGGGCCGTAACCGCGATCGGCTCCGGGGACAGCGGGCCACGAGAAGAATGCTCTCATCATATCGAGAGTGACCTGGCACTCTCGGTCCATGAACCGAAACGAGCATCCCTCGTCGGTCCGGGCGATCGAACTCAGAACCTCAAGTGTCGGGCGGGTGAACGTGTCCACCGACACCTGAAGGAAGTCGCGCCAACCCACGTTGTCGTACAACGTGAGTATCCCCTCTAGTACCCCCAGGCGTCCTAGGTCAGCGAGGTGTGCAAACCTGGAGGGTACGATCGAGCGCTGGGAGATACGGTCGAAGACGGCGCGGTGTGCGTCGTCTCGGAACGTAATCCCGAGCGGCCCGACCAGTGGAGCCGGTGGTGGTGGCTGTGGGTCGGCAGGGAGAGGCTGTGCGGGCTGTGGGTGCACTGCAGGCTGTGCGGGGTGTGCGGGGCCTGCAGGCTGTGCTGGGTGTGCGGGGTGTGTGGGGGACGGTGGAGGAGAGTCCTCCAACTCGTGGGAGGGGCCGGCATCATCCGACCGCTTCCGCTTGGCGGAAGCTCTCTTCGACCGCGGCCGTGTCCGGGGCGGCATATCGGCCCCGAGCGCGCCGAAAAGTGAAAAAGTGCGGTGCGTGTAAAAGAGTGGAAAGAGTGTACCCCGACACACCGCGAGTGCTAAGCAGTGGAAGCGTGCGAAGTCAGCGCCTCCGCGAAGTCCGGATCAGCCCGTAGAAGCTCCCCTGAGCTCCCCTAAGCTCCAAAAAGCAACCTGCGCATGAAACGGCGATTTCAGCGGGTAATATTCAAAATGTATGGAGTATTAGGGGTATAATAGATAGATATAGGAATTGATTTGGGTTAGGGGTTCGATTAATACACGGATCCTCGAAAAATACACAAAAAGAGGCGAAAATAGGCGAAATAGGGGTACCGGAGGTGACCGGAGGCACGGCCGCCGGCGGCGACTCGGGTGAGGCGACGGGGGTGCTCGGCCGGCGGTGGCGGGCCGAGCGGCGGCATGGCAGTGGCGGTCGGGCGAGTGGGGGCGCGAGCGAGCGAGGATCGGGCGAGGGAGCTGAAGGGGCGCGGGTGCTTTGGGGGTTTTTGCGTTTCGAAAAATGTGCCCCCCCTCGCCCTTTATATAAAAAAGTTACGACTCGGCCGAGTGACGTGGTCACTCGGCCGAACGAGGCCAATGAAAATTTCCTCCCCGCTATCGCTTCGGCCAAGTGGCTTTGCCAGCCTCGGCCGAGTGGAGTAAATCCATTCGGCCGAGTGACTAAAGCTACTCGGCATGACTCGCCCTAGGAGGGTATCCGTTTCACTCGGCCGAGTGAATATATATACTCGGCCGAGTAGCAGTTATATCGAAATCAAGAAAATAAACAGAGAGTTGGGTACAGCAGACTTCCCTCGTTCGTGAGCGGCTCGGCCGGACGAACTTATGTACTCGGCCGAGTGACTAGTATGCTCGGCCGAGTGAGCCTTGTGTTCTGCTGTTTGTCTTCGTTTGGGCTCTAAACTCCGTCTTTCTTCCTCCAATCGATTTCATCTTCCTCCTAAGCGTCGAGCGCCTTCTTGGGGCACTCCTCGTCGACTCGTTCATCCTCCTCATGATGGATCTACCTATCTCCTCTCCTGTCAAGAAAAATAGGACCCATTATCACAAAATTTTTGGGCAAACGACTCAAAACACTTAAAATTTCTAAAACGAAAATAAAGGAAAAGTAAAAATAAAGCAAAAACCGTCGGGTTGCCTCCCGACAAGCGCTCGTTTAAGGTCGTGAGCTCGACCCCCTATAATTTTCAATCAATGCGGGATGTTTGGTGCATATGAGATGCACCCATCAAACTTTCCGGGGAGAACGCTTGGATTGGGAAGTTGCGGCGTAGTGTTCTCCTGCGGTGGTCTCTCGTCTCGAATAGTGTTGGGGGGAGGCTCCCCCAAGCTAGCATTTGCTCCGGTCAACGGCCTAACCGGTGATGCCGATTTCCGTACCGGCGGAGCTTTCTTTGGAGACTTTAGTTTCGAGAGCTTGCAGAGCTCTCGAATCCTTGCGACATCAGCGTCGCCTTCATCATCTTCAGCGGAGAGGTCGGGGGAATCATTTTTCTTCTCATCTTGGCCTAAATCCGGGCCTTCCTCAAAATCTTCATCGAAAAGAGCGCCAATCGAGTGAGGGATCGCCTCTTCAATCACCTCATCAAGGAGGTCCATGTAGTCAAGTTCCTCATGATAAGGCATGTGCTTCATGGCCTTAGGAATGTGGAGCTCCACCTCGATGTTTCCGACGTTTAAAGTTAGGGTACCTTCGCGCACGTCGACGATGACTCCGGCGGTGGCTAGGAACGGGCGTCCAAGTATCAATGAAGTGTCTCCCTCCTCCTTAACGTCCATGATCACGAAGTCACATGGCAAGCATATTCCCCCCGGGACTTGTAGCGGTATGTCTTCGGCAATCCCCACCGGCCTTGTTATCCGTCCATCGGCTAATTGAATGCGCATGTCGGTGGGTTTCAACTTTGTCCCGGTGTTTAGCCTTAAGAACATGGAGAGAGGCATGAGGCTCACACTAGCCCCAAGATCAACCAACGCCTTTTGAAGAGGAACGCCGCCCAAAGTGCAAGGAATCAGAAAACTCCCCGGATCTTTAAATTTTGCCGGCTCCTTCTCTCTCTTGGTGAACCAAGAGCCCTCCTCGGCTAGCATGATCTTCTGCTTCCTTTTCCTCCCCGAAATCAAGTCCTTCAAAAATTTAGCATACGTGGGGATCTCGACGATGGCGTCAAGGAAGGGAATGTTAAGGCTAACTCCTCTTAGGTACTCGAGAAATTTTGCTAGCCTTTTCTCCATTTTCGCTCTAGCGAGCCTTTGGGGGAATGGGACCGGTGGCATGAAGCGCCTTTCCTCAATCAATTGCTCCGCTCTAGATTTCTCTTTGTCTTGTGGCTCCTTCTCTTTTTCAACTTCAACTATCGGCTCAATTGGATCCAAGCTTTCCTCCACGGGCTCCTCAATAGGAATCATGGCGGGGGTGGTGTCCTTCCCGCCTCTAGTAGTAACGGCAACTACGGCATTGATGTGGCCCGTGTTGCCCTGTGGGTTTTGCTCCGGTTGCGCCGGCAATCTTTGAGTGTTCCGATTGAGCAATGCCAATTGCTCCGATATTTGAGCCACAACGGTATTAAGGGAGTCTTGCCCCGCCTTCAAGCTAGCATTTACCTTATTTTGCTCGACCATGAACGCCTCCACTCTAGTTTCGAAGTCGGATCGTTGTGGAGCTTGTGGAGGGTTTTGATTTTGATTCCTCCACCCTTGGTTGTATCCGGGAGGCCTATATGGTGGAACTTGTTGCTTTGGTTGAAAGTTTTGTTGTGGAGGCCCCCTCGGTGGATAGTATTGTTGTTGGGGTGGTGGTGGTCGAGCTTGTTGAGGTGGTTGTTGTGGCGGGTTCAAAGCTCCTTCATTGTTGGTGTAAGAGAATCCGGGATGATTTCTTGTGGCCGGATTGGCCCAATATCCTTGGTTCCCCGCAACATATTGTACTTGCTCCAAGGATCCTTCTACTTGCTCTCCTCCCGAGTACATGGCTTGAGATTGGTCTTGCCAATCACACATTTGGTTCGTCGGCGCGGAGGTGGAAGGGGTCCCTTGGGGCTCCGTGATGAACTTCTCCAATCTCTCCACTACCTTGTGGAGAGAATCAAACTTGCTCGTAAGCTCCGCTACGGCCTTTGCCTCGTAGATGCTAGTTGGCTTTAAGGAGGACGTAGAGTGTCCTCGCTCATCGCCCCATTGTTGGTTATTTGAGGCCATCTCCTCAATTAGGGCCGTAGCTTCCTCGGGAGTCTTTGACAAGATAGCACCATTCGCCGCGGCATCAATAATTTGTTTGGTCCCCGGTTGGAGACCGTTGTAGAAGCTATGAACTAGCTCCCAATCTTCTATACTGTGGTGCGGGCATTGATGCTGCAAATCCTTAAAATGCTCCCAAGCTTCATAGAGCGTCTCCTGGGGTCCTTGCTTGAAGGACATGAGAGCGCTCCGGATCTTCACCGTCTTGGATGGCGGATAGAACTTATCAATAAATGCACTCGCCAACTCGTCCCAAGAGGTGAAAACTCCGTCAGCCTGCGTCCTCAACCAATAGAGTGCCTTGTCCTTAAGCGTGAAGGGGAAGAGACGCAGTCTGATAGCATCGATGGAGACCCCCGGTATCTGAAATGTGGCGCACTTCGACAAGAATAATTGGATGTGGTAGTGGGGGTTCTCATGGGCGTTCCCATGAAATGGGTCTTGTTGCATCAAAACCACCAATCCAGTCTTTAGCTCGAAGTTCTTGTCGGCCGCCAACTGCGGCACGGCAATGGACGAGGTAGTAGAAGAGGTCTTAGGCCGAAGCCTATCGCGAATAGAAATTATCCTTGCCATCCTTGCCGCCAATTCTTCAGGAGTTTCCGGGTTGGTCATATACCTCCCTTCCGGATTTTGTCTCTTTTCCGCTCTAAGTCTCCGCGCGGTACGTTCGATCTCGGGATCAAATAATAAGGCTTCTAGGTCCGCCGTAGATCTCGTGTACATGCACAGGGAAAACAGAGTTTCAAAGAAATGATTAGTACCGTGGAAGGGTTAGGTAAAAAAAAAGAAATAAAAATAAAAGGAAAGAAATAGCTAGGATGGTAAGATCAAACGCAATCGCCTCCCCGGCAACGGCGCCAAAAACTTGATCGCTCCGGGACGTGACCCAAAAGAACGGTTGTAGTTTTACCGCAAGTACACGGTGTAGCAGCGAGCGGGATATCGAACACAGGGAGGACGAATGACTGTGATTGCTCCGATCAACCTGGCTATTTAAGAAGAGAAATTTGCCTTTGGCGATCCTGTCACAATCATCAGACAAATGTGCGAAATATCAAATCAAATAAAGAACGTCTAGGGAATGGGGAATCCCCGCTACACACCGTACTTCATAAATGTGGTTCATCGGTATCAAAATTGCTAGAATGAGAATTCGGATGAACTAGTTGCAACTGAATGTAGAACCAAGCTCACGCTCTCGCGCTGTTTCCGGTCTATAGCTATCCTAGGGTCGGGTCCAATCTCTTGCAAACCCTACCCTAGGGAAGCTAGCATTAGGATCAACATCATCGTCCAATCGCGCACCGAGCCCAATCTCTTGCAAACTCGGTCCACGATCTAGAATAGGATAGTTCCTACCCGGCCAATCTCTTGCAAACGGGTATCGGTATAGAATTGCAACCGGGAATCCTAGTATCGGTCCAATCTCTTGCAAACCGATACTTCGAAAAATCCGACTCCAACCCAATTTAGATTTCTAGGGCTTCCTATCAAATTGGGATCCAATCTCTTGCAAATCCCAATTGATATGAATACCTAGCCATCCGTAGTAAATTGATCCCAATCTAATCCCTAATAACAATCCTAGCTCAATTTCTACCAATTCATCACAAATATGAAAGTGGACTTGTAGGGTTCATCCCCACGCCCCAAGACGTGGAGACTACTCACAAATCATAGCAAGATCACAAAAATAATCGTTGAGATAAGCAATAGAATTCATCACAACAATGATATAAACAATAAAAATAGAATTTTTAAGGAAAAGAGATGCAAACCAATGTAGTTCTTCAATTAATCCAACAAAAATCCAAGTTTTGCTCCTTCTCCAATCACAAGAATAAAGCTAAAAGACTAATCTAAAAAGCTGCAAAAAATCTAAGAGAGAGCTCCCAAAACTAGGGTAGAAACATGGTTTAAATAGCCCCAAAAATCGTCCAAAAATCGTGACCAAAATACCCTTGCACTGCCTGTTTTCCGCAGTTTTCGCTACAGGCAGCGCATCGCACTCGGCCGAGTGACAAAAGTCGCTCGGCCGAGTGAGAAACCCTGTAATTTTCCAGTAAGTCAGGGCCTTCAGGGGTCTCTACTTCGGGGGCGGCTCGGCCGAGTGAGTTGTCGTCACTCGGCCGATGACTTCATGATACTCGGGCGGACGTGATTTACCACTCGGCCGAGTGGGTCTTCTGAAGTTCAGGCAGCCGAAAAACAGTAACTTCGATGTTTTGGAAGGGCTTCGTCTGGGCGCCACTCGGGCGGACGTGGTATCGTCACTCGGCCGATGTGGTCTTCGGTGCTCGGCCGAGTGCACATAGAAATCGTGTCTGAACTGGTCGGCCGAGCAGTGTCTCGCTGGTCGGCCGAGTGGCTCCTCCACTCGGCCAAGTGGGACACAAAAAATGCCCAATCTGCTTGTTTTGGCCTCCTCGTCGCTCCTACGACGTTCATTCTTCTTCCGCTCCTCTCCAATCAGCAAAATACCCCTCGGGGAGGTCGTCAGTGGCCGTCTAGAGTAAGCACATCTCGAGATCACTCCAAATCGCGCCAAATCACCTGAAATGCGACAAAAACAACAAATCATGAAAAGTATCGCAATATCGTCGATATATCGTGAAAAACATGATTTGGGCGATCTAAATGGCATGCAAACATGCGGAAAAAAAGGTGTAAAATAAGGAGTGATCAGTGAACCTATTGGGTTGGATTCTATGATAATCCTAAGGCTCACTAAGATGGTTATATGCATATGCATGAATGAGTAAACCATCTAACAAGGCATTACATTAACCCTAGACTCAAAAAAGAGAGAAAGCAATAAAGTAAATTACATGAATTACAATGCTTTCCTTAGAGTATAAGTCTTCAATTTTGATGCCTTGATTGCTCTCCATCATCTCCAAGCTTTGGCACTCCTTGAGTCCAGGCTTTGGCTCTTCTCCACTTGATGTCCATCCTTGCACCAAGTGATTAGTCTCCAAGAAAGATATTCTTGAGATAAAATGAGAGACTAAAACATGAGAGTCATTAGCAACAACATAATGTTGTGATCATCATCAAAATAAGATTGGTTTAAAACACCAATACTCAACAATAAGCTCTGTGGGATGGTCCTCATCGTCAGTAGAAGGGTGAGGTGACTGCGGAAGCTCTAATGGGAGAGGGTAGTGCTCGGGATCCTCATGAATGGCTGTATTCTCGTCCCGATGCACGACCTCCTCGGTGACAAAATCTGACTTCGTGTGTAAGGCCTCCTCAAAAGCATGCTCCAGCTTTGTAGGCTTATGTGTCAGGTAGGGGGACCAGTGGGATGCTAAAGTATCCTCGGGTTCTCCATGTATCGAAGTAGATGTGTCGCCCTTAGATGCATCATATCTGTCATCACATGCATGGTAGATAACCTCAATGTCTTCTCCCTCATAATCCTCTCTGTCCAACCACTCATTGTATGCATTAGCTAGATAGATGTGTGGGGGAGTGACGACGGTGTAACCCGGCTCTGCAGTGACACCTCCCGAGTGTCTCATCGTAGTTCTCTCATCAGAAGTGGTTACAATCGCGCTAGGCGTCATTGTCTCGTAAGAGGTGACATCGTCCATCTCCTCACACCGCACTGCTTCAGCCTCCTCCTTGGGCTTCTCAGGTATAGAAGGCAATGTAAATTTCATCTTCTCCTTTTTATGCCATCTTCTTCGTTTCTGTCCCGGAACTCGAGGCATTAGATGGATTGGCTTGGCCTTCTCAATAGTAGGTGCATGTGGCTCAATGGGCTCAAGTATCTCTTCCATGGTATAGAAATGGTTCTTATTCCCCTTAATGAAAGCGAATACTTCACCACTGATTCTGCCTGCAGGAGAGATGCGACGAGCAATAAAATTTTGAAATGCAAGCTCAGAAGGATCACCTGCCGTTATTGTCATCGGATCGGTGGATTGAACTACATCCACGATGCTCCTCAATAAGTCCATATATGTGTCCTTATTTTGCTCAACCTGAGGGAATGTTTCAAGAACGGGAGATGGCTCAGGCACGACATCAGAAGCAATGTCATTGTTGCTTTCACAGCCCTCATCCTCGATGTAATGGTGTGAATCTTCTCCCCCAAGTTGAACATCATCGTCAATCTCCATAGCCAATCTGTGTTATTCGCGTGCCTATGACGTCAGGTGCTCATAAGCTTGAAGAGCCCTGCAGAGTTCATCGACCTCTTGCTGCAACTTGATGGTCGCATTTCGCTGAGATTTAATAAATGCCCCGCTCTCCTCAAAACGTGCGAGCACCAAATTGATGGGATGGTCAGGACTCAATAGATAGATGTGGCTTTCATAGGGCATATGTCCATCCACTTCACAAGACTCGCAGTAGGCGTAGCACTCTGAGTAGTGGTCATATCCTTACATCTGATAGTATGGGTCCTATGGATACTATCTGTATTCTTCCATTGGAGCCTCATATTGTGCCGAATAATCTTCGCCCGAATAATCCCAAAATTGTTCCATTGTACCTGAATAGTCAAAAACAAACAACTTGGACAAGATATCAGTGGTACAAGAAGATAGAGATAATAATAAAGCAGGTGGTGGGGAAAAATTTCTCTTTCTTGTTTCTTTTTATAATTTTTTTTTCAAGTGTCTTATTTTTTTTGTTTTTTTTGAAGTCTAACAACCTAATTATGATAGATAAGTAATATCAAAATGCCTCCCCAGCAACGGTGCCAAAACTTGATCGGCCAGTGACTCACGCCTGGAGCGATGTCGTTTTACCGTAAGTGCATGGTACAACGACGAGCGAGTATCGAACACGGGGAGGCAGTACTATACCACCTATCGAACCTAGGTTGGGTTAGGCTTCGAGTTTTATTAGTGGAGATGGATTGTGGAGTTTCATAATGGTGGTAGATGCATAGGTCGTGTCCCTCAACGTCGCAAACTGACTCCACACAAAGAAATAAATAAAACAAAGAGAAAAAAAATGCGGGAAATATCGCTAGGGTGTCGGGATCCCCGTTAGGACTTTCAGGCTTGGATATCGGGTTAAGGACCCTTTCGTCGAACTATAAATGAGGGTAGGAGTGTCACATCCGAAGATGTGAACGCGTATTTAACTTTCGTTGTCATACTCATCTAACGTATCCCTAAGCTTAAATGCTTTTGCTATGAACTTCATATATGGATACATGCATTACGCTTAACATTGGTTCCTATATCACAGATCTGTATCCACTCTCATGATTTACGGATTGGGATACTACACCATGGCTGGTTCTAGTAGTCGGACAACTCTCGTAGTCATCGCCTAGCGGATTGGTGATGTGTCCATAATTTCCTTCTTTTCATAGCATCATTTCATTGCATTTCATGTCATATCCGCATCCAAATCCCGCATTTTCATACGATACTTTGCTTCTAACGCTATATTCGAGTTTCGTAGAGCTATGTGGATTTTCAGGGATTTTGGAGCGATTTGGAGCCATTTTGGGATATGGACACATCCAGCGCATCCATGACGCCATTGGCAAGGCTCTACGGGAGTTCGCCGAGGTTTGAAAGCATATGGGAGGAAAGGAGGAGAAACGAGCGAGAGAAAGGAACCAAAGCCCCATGCACATGTAGTTTTCCCCGGCGACTCGACCTGAGTAGCACCAGCTACTTGGTCGAGCTGACACTCGAATGCAGCAGGAAAACATGAACTTTCTACTCGACCGAGCAGAGTGACGACTCGACCTGAGTCGATCCAGCTTCGAGCTCCCTCCCACCAGCATCCTACTCGACCAAGCAAGGCCTACTTGACTCGAGTAGGCAGAGTGACGTTTTGGAGAAGAATATTTGATCCTCTGACGACTCGACCGAGCAGGGCCTACTCGGCCAGAGTAGGCAGAGCGTCATTTTGGAGAGGAGTTTTGATCTACTGACGGCTCGACCGAGTAGGCGGGCTACTCGACTGAGTTGCCCAGATCCGTTTTAAGCAAGCAACAGCTAAGGTGCCTGCTCGATCGAGCAGCCGATTTGGTCGACGACATGTGGGCCCCAAACTTCCAGACTTTCAGATTTTCTTGTGGGGTCCACCCTATATGTATTTAAGACGATTTTCCTGACGGTTTAGGGGCTTTTTGAATTATTTTTTAGTAGAGGAGAGATTTAATTAGTGTTTTTAGATCTAGGGTTTCCATTGTGCAGTCATTGCTAAATATTGGATTTTTATTGTCTCTTGCGCTTTGGAATCTATTGGATCTTGATTATTTTTTATTGGCTATGGTTCTCTCTTGACTTTGGTACGTAAAATTCTCATTTTTTACTTGTTTTAATTGCTATGATGTTTTCCATGGTAAAAATTGCATCTTTATTTGATGTATTTGCCATGTGTGAGTTATCCTATCTGGGGCTAATGGGTTAGCCCTAGGATCTTAGGAAAAAGATGTAGATCTGGAATTTTTAGATTGTGTTGTGAATAAAAGGGGAGTACTTTGGTTGATCCACCCAAATCCCTAGGAGAACCCGTACTGAGATCATGCCCACGGTCAGTGGAATTGATTAGATTAAGGAGTATCCTTAGAATTTAATTAGAGAGTTAGTGGATCCAACCAAGGCTCGTGACCATGCCCGGCTCGTTCCTTGAGGGGATATACCGACAAACTATATTACTGCATTAACGACTATCGACATTGCGTCAATGAGAGCCACCGAAGTACCTCGAAGCTCTAATCCACGAGAGTGGTACGAGCTGAGAGACCAACCCCATAAACCCAATGCAACGTAAAAACCATAGCTAATGTCGACTTCCAACGGTCCTAGCGGCGATCCCTAAAGTCCTAGTCTCTTCTTATATTGAATCAACACCATCACAACCAACCTTTCTAAATCGACTGCTATCTAATTTTGAGATCTAGACATAACCTGAGACCTCAATACACGGTCAGTGTCCTTGTGGGATTCGACAATCTTTTATACTATAATTTGACACCATCCGCTTGCTGATAGAACCCAGAATCGACACCTAGGGACCATACATCGCCTGGCGACCGTGATACCGCTAAGTGGATATTAGGTGTAAGTTATGGACGCGTCAATTGGCGGTTAATAATCACCCCTAGCGCACGATTCACTTTCATGATCACGAGCCCTAGAAGATGACGCTAATCCCTAATCAGATTCGTGAGGATCTTCCCTAGAATATGGAGCTACTTTCTCAATCCTCCAATTCTAGGGCTAATCCCCCAAAATCCTTATTCAAACTACCATAGAGCAACCCTAGATTCGTTCAACTAAGGTTAACCTAACATCTAATCCCTAGAATCCTAGGGTTCATCCCTAACCATAGTAATACATCTGCTCAATCATGGCAAAAATAAGAAAACAATAGAAATCACCATCACACGCATATACAAAGAGAAATCAAAAGGATTCAACAAAGGAAAATACTTAGCTTTGTAAAGTTTCGATACAAAATCACCAAGGAGGGGCCAATGGTATGGCCTAGCTTCCGAAAATCGTCTCCAAGAACAGAAGATGGATCCCCCTAATGATGGCTGCCCTATACATATATATAGCCCCCTAGAAAACCCTAAAAACCCCACAAAAACCCCTAAACCCCCCCCAAAAAACCCTAACAGATCGCAACTTACGGGTGCTGGGACCCATACTGCTCGGTCGAGCGCCTTCTTGGTGCTCTGGCTTCTTAGTCTGAGAAAAGGGACCGCTCGGTTGAGCGGGGTAGCCGCTCGGCCGAGCGCCCTCTGGGGCTTCAATTCATCGACCTGGGCAGAGGATGCCACTCGGTCGAGCGAGGTAAGTAGCTCGGTCGAGCTAATTCAACAGAGATTTCCAAGGCAAATCTGGGTGTCGTCTACAGAGAGTCGCTTGGTCGAGCGAGGTAGGTCGCTCAGTCAAGAGACCTGCTGCCTGGAAGCTCTTTTTAGCCATCTCTTTGCTCTTCTCTTTTGCGACATCAGCTCGGTCGAGTGGGGTAGCCGCTCAACCGAGCGACCTAGAATTCAACCATGGTCCCCTTCTTTCTTTCCTTCCTCCTCTTTCTTCTTTGCTTTCTTTTCTTGCTCCTCTCCAGCAGCATGAACTTCTCAAATATGATGCCGTTGATACTCCGGCATCGACGATTGTATCATCCTCTCTAATATGCTCCAAATTGCTCGATATTCCCTGATATACAGCCGAACACTATCGAAGTCAAATAGTTCCAATCAAAATAAAAGCGTATAAAATAGGAATTTAAGCAATCAATTTGATGCGTAAACAAATAGATAAATTGTGGAATATTATGACACATCAACGGCCGCCTTAGCATTGTTCCTCTTGTTCTGCTTCACTAGCTTGAAAGTCTGGTCGACGTGCAACTTGTGAGAGATGACATGAGGATCAATGCCGGGCATATCATCAGGTGACCAAGTAAAACGTTTACATTGGCCCTCAATAAAGCAATCAAATGCTCCTTTCGGTTAGGAGGAAGTCTCGATCCAATGGAGATAGTCTTCCTCACTTCGTCAGATATGCTGATCAACTGCATTTCCTCCACCGGAGTTGGCCTATTGTTTGCTGGGTCCTTCTTGTTGTTAAGGAAGTTCTCCAAGGGTACTTGTTCTGCCCTTCTGATCACGATAGATAGAAAGTAGCATGACCTAGCATGCAGCTGATTGCCTTTTACCTTCCTGACTCCTAAGGGAGTCTAGAACTTGATTATCTAGTGAAAGATGGTGACTACCGCTTCCACCGAGTAAATAAGCTGTCGACCTATAAACCCGTTTTAGGCTGAGTTGATTTTCACCACGATGAAGTTTGTTATTCAGGTGACTTGATGAGGGAACTTCCTGAGGGTGATCGGTAACACGATCATGACTACGACAGGAGCGACATGTCCTGTAAAGGCTATGAGGGGGCCAGACACTCTTTCAGTTCTAAGGAAGCCGATCCCATCTTCCATAGAGTGGTCAAGAAGAGCATATCACACAAACTTACCGTGTCAATGAGTAACCTTCTGACTTCGATTGTACTGATGATGGCACTGATAACGATAGCGTCATCGTGCAGCAGCTCCATACCCTAAAGATCATCATCTGAAATAGATATTGGGGGTGTGGTGCCACTCGGTTGCTTCTACCCAATAGCAGTAGTCATCACCCTCCCAGCGTAATATCTTTACAGGGAGATGGATAAATCATTTTGAGTGGGTCTACTGGATATCATGTTAAGGACATCAATATCTGGAAAAGTTGAAGCATCCTTCACAAGGGAATCATGCCTCTTCAGACTTTGGTTGATATTATGATTTGACATAGTCTTCTTGTTCAGGAGAGACGGGGATGTTGACTCAATTCCAACAGACGATACCAACTGTTGACGAATGGATCCACCTAACAGTAATGTGGAGCTAATGAGGACGCCTCCGATGACGTGGTGCTTCATCGGCTAGCGAGTGGAACCCATGGTAATTGAAACGCGGGTCAGAGAGAGTCAAGCTTGAACTATTGAGAGTGAACCTGACCTAACTCTGGGTTACTCCAAGCTGTTTGATCCACTTGTTGAGTTGTCCCCCGAGTTATATGTAGCACAGAAAATCATCAGGGGGGTCGGATCTGGGTTTCGACCCAAATCCCCTCCGATGCTTAAGTATGTATGGGACTTAAGGAGGCTTGGGGCAGTGAAGACTGACCTAATGGGAGACCTAATGGGATGTCGACTTGATGCTGTCGCACCGAGCTTGTAACGGTCGCTTTCCGATCGTATCTTCTTCGTGCACGTGCTGTTGACTGTGCACGTATTTGTTTTAGACTTTGTTTGTTTGTGAACACTATGGTGTGATATGTCGTTGTGAACGTCTCTGAGAGTATTAAATCGTGGAACTAATTTGGAACGACATTTCTCGGGTCGTTCTCCCACGATTTGATCTTATTCGAAGAGATGTTGTGATTTTTTACTTTAGACGTGAGACGTTTCTATTTTTAGTTTCGTTACCCGATGTCGAAATCGAGATCCGTCTTCTTAGTTTCCTTTCTCTCATCGTTCCGATCACAACAATATTTATTTCACAATTTTTGGAGTTTATTTGACCTATTTTACATTTTTAGCAAAGCTTATAATATTTTTAATAACTAAGTTTTAAAGTATTTTTTAGCCAAATATAATTTTTATTAGATTATAATACTTCAAACTATTTTTGAGCCAACTCCTAGCTCATCTTGGCCGCACCCTAGCCATGCGTGGGTTAGAGAGAGATGGTTTGATTTTTAATGATTTTTAAAATCCTAATCCTATTAGATTTAGCCCTAGACCAAGTCAACCCCTCTACACTATATAAAAAATCCCTAGGATACCCTATTTTCGCAAGAAAACAAACCCTAGCTGCCCACACAACTCAAAATCTCGCTTGCGACGTTCGTCGCAACCGCTCCCCGCAGCCGCCAGTACCGACCGAGGGAAATCCCCGTATTTTCTCGGTCTGACCGAGAGCCCCGCCCGCACCAAGCGCTCCGCTCTGCACCCAGTCGCCCCCGCTTCGCAAGCCTCGCACCGCCCCGCTACGACCGAGAGATTCCATCGGTCTGACCGATAGAATCCCCCGCACCGCCGCTCCGCTCCGCAACGTTGCAACTGCAACGTTGCAACCCCGCACCGAACGAGAGCCCCCAAGCAACTGACCGGCCCGCTACCCCGCATCGCCCGCTCCCCGCTTCGTTGCAGCACTCCACGTTGCAATCTCCGCTCCCCAAGCGCCCGACCGACGGATTCTTCCGCACCGACCCGCTGTGACCGAGAGCCCCGCCTTGCAACGATCTCCACAGTGCTGCACAGCCCGCCCGTAGTGTCTGACCGAGCCAAACTCTCGTAGCGGCCTGTGTCTGACCGAGCGACGTTCGTCGCAACGTTGCAACTCTCTCAACGCTTGCCACCGTGGTCCCCCCAAGTTCTCCAGAGGTGTTATGGGTCCCCCATTGGCCCCTAGCACTACTATGGGTCCCACCTAGGTGCTTTCTCTTCAAGGATTTGCCGTTTACGATGTTGCGATACGTCGTAGCCCGTCGTCACACGTTCTAGCTTTGGAATCTTGGTTCGTTGCTCTGGTTGCTGCCCAGACCATTCGAGCGAGGAATCTATTTTGGAATTTGGACTAGGAGCGCGTTCTTTTATTCCAACCCCTGGCATCGCTAACCGACGCCAGTGTAACTTTTCCGTCGTGTTGAGGTAACGATCTGCCCCCTTAGGACCCCCAACCTATTGCCTGTTAATGAAGACTAAAATCGATGTTTTTAAAGTGTTTTAAATTCACTAATTAAGATTAATAATATGGGACTGTAGG
Organism: Scilla litardierei; assembly: GCA_030789695.1. Lineage (NCBI taxonomy): Eukaryota > Viridiplantae > Streptophyta > Magnoliopsida > Asparagales > Asparagaceae > Scilla > Scilla litardierei. The sequence goes on from CM061133.1 coordinate 195,716,417, forward strand.
CCGGTGGACTTGTGCACATAGGTTGTTTGTGACTTGTGGACTTTTGGGCGGTGTTTTTCAGACGTCAGACTAGCAGGCAAGTGAAACTTGCCAACTTTTGATTAGGGCCATGTTTTAGGCCACTTCCTTGCTTTTAGCATAAAAGAGACTAGACAGTGAAATGATAGCTGTCTAGACGCAATTTTAAGATCTAGCTTGACAACGAAGCTAGATCTGTCACCCTGCCATATCATTCATGCATTGATATCTGTCATGTTTAAATTCCTTATCTGTACGCACTTAAACTGTTATCTGCCATGTATTGTATCTTACATGTCATCCAAGTTGAATGTTGCATTCGTAGCACACACTACATTACTTGTACTCCTTGTTCTGGCTAGGTGCACCCCTATGCCATCATGAAAAACACTTCCTGGCTCGTGATCCAGAAGATGGGTGCCAGTCCATATACACGTGGAGGGGTAGGGATAAGAGATCACTTGAGCTTAGGAGTCGGCCCGATCAGCCACTCTAGCCAAAAGGCGTAATCTCTGTGCACGACGTGCTTACTAGACTTGTCCTTGTACTTGTGTTTGTTCTTGTAAAACTTGACATCCATGCCATGATTTAAATGCCATGCTCATACTTTACTTTACTTGTTGCACTCATACTTTAACTGCCATGCCATTACATCATGCTAGAACTGCTAGGTTGTTTACTTTTACTTTCAGTTTCCTTGCACAAGTCTCTTATAGACTTGCTGACATGTGCCCCTTGCTCTTTTGGATGCCACATGTTAGACCCTGAGCCAGAGACCGTTGCTGAGTACGTGGTGTTTTGCTGATGCTGAGCCTGAGCCCAAGTCTGTCCAGGAGGAGTTTTGCGGACACCGGTGACCATTCCTAGTGACCTTGCTGAGCTTTCTTTTGTTTTTGGATTTCTGTTAGTTGTCGGTTGACCAGCGCCCCCCGAAGTTTTACGGTATGGGCACGGTGTCGGTTTACCGCAAGTGCACGGTTAGTGTAGGGTGCGGGAATATCGAACTCAGGGAGGCGAGGTTGTGCTTGAGTCAGGTAGGACCTAAATCACCTCGAGGGGCGAGCTAGCCCGAATCGGTAGATGGTTGTCACGAAAGGAAATGAAGGGTATGAACAACAAGAAAGAAAACCCGGGACTTTGGTTTCCAACCCGACGAGAGACTCTCGCCGATACGGCCTACGGGAATGGATAGCGATCAGGATTAGGGTCTAATGGTGAGACGTTGCCTCTGAAAGTGGTACCGACGTCCCATGGACCCGATATTCCGGTCGGTGCCCAGGATGATACACCGGACTTCCCGGATTCGATCAGTGGGCACTCCCGTGTCCATTAACACTGATCGATCCCGGGAGCACTAAGCCCGCAATGATAACTCCCAACGTCTCATCCTGCCGCTCCCGCGTGCTAGGATTCGACGTCTACGCTATGGGTGTGAGCTATGGCTAGGGAGTCAACCGCCAAGTTTATTCCCCCTTGGCCCAACGGTCAAAGGCGGTCTTTTTCCCGCCGATGACAATGAAACACCCAGCGTAACCGTTAGATTCCTAATCCCTATCGATTTCCTAACCCTATGGACGCATCGGGAAGAGCCCCCGAAGGGGTTTCCACCAAAATCCCAGATTTGGGAACTACTCACAAAAATCCATGAAAAAGCGATCTAAATAAAAACTAACCGTTGGAATCATAATCGGAAAATTGCAATGCGGAAGTAATAGAGTAGATAAGACAATACTAAAATTTGAGAAAGATTTGAAAACTTACAAAAGAGTAACAATTACAGCCGTCACAAAGTGAGAAAACAGTAAAAAACTAGCAGCTCTCGGATTCTGGAACCCTAGGGGTTCTATTTATAGACTCTCGCATCAACCGATCGGTTGACAAGTCAACCGATCGGTTGATCTGTTACAAAATAATAACAGAAAACGGCGAGCTTTCACCCGATCACATGAACCGGTCGGGTGAGTTCTTGAGTGACCGGTTGGATCTTGGAGCCGTCGGGTGAAGCGATCGGTTTGGTGCTCGTGTCTTCAGCTCTTCATCTTCAGCTACAGATGAACAGATCGGGTGAGAGTCACCCGATCGGTTGGCATTTTGCTCGAGAAAACAGAGAACAGGCCCCCGCTGAACCGGTCTGCGAACCGGTCGGGTGACTTCCATGTGAGCTCCGGCTGAGACCGGGTGGTGCACGCGTGCATCACCCGATCGGTTGGAGATGACCAACCGACCGGGTGAGGGGCTGAAAGATGAATTCTTCGACGTTTGACCCCCTGGATCACGCGTGACTTCTCCCGTTGCTCCGGGGACTTGGGATATCATCGTTAAACGTCCCCTACGTGGTCAATCCCCTGCAATCATGGATAAACAAAGAAAAGTGAAAGAAAACGAGAAAATACAAGAAAACGAATAAAAGACGGCGAAAAAACACGGAGAAACACAAAAGAAAACGTGCGTGAATATATGAAATATAAACGCACGTCAAAATCCCCCAAGCTGAACTCTTCCTCGTCCTCGAGAAAGACGAGTGAGAGTAGGAGCTCGAAAGGGAAAAATAGAGAGGAAGAAAGAAAAAGAAAACTCTAAATCCTAGATCGTCCATCAGAGCCACCAAAATAAAAAACGACACACCAAGCAAGCAAACGCCAAATCACACCACTAAACCTAGGAAAACGAGTCCAAATAAGTGTCGTGGGCCCACGCGGTGAAGCGCGAGTGAGTGTGGTCGTGTGCTAGCAAATGGTGTCGCTTCCTACAATGTGCTATGAGGCTCGATATACACAAATCCAAGACATGACCCAAATATCGATTCGAATTGAATTAAGCGGCGAATATAAGTTCAAGCATGCATGAGAAGAGTAAGAATAGAAGCGTATCATGCATCGGGGACTCCACAACTAGGGTTAAGGAAATCACGCCACTATAGCCTAGATACTAGCTAAAAAGTTCCTAAGCTAAGTGTTTTCGATAACGATGGGGGTTGAGATGATGTGGAGTAGAACACTCGGTGCAAATTCTCGCCTTCCCTTTATTCTCGGCAAGTAGGAAAAAATATTCACACGGAAATTTTTTTGGGTTTTGGGCATTTGTATTTTTTTTGGCTTTTTGGCTATACAAAATTTTTCTTTTTCTCTCTTTTTGGGTTTTTCTTTTCCTTTTTTCTATTTTTTTTGGATTTTTGGGGTTTTGGCTATACACATGTGCACTCTCCCAAGTGGGAGAACGGTACACGACGAGGGGATTTGCACCAAGTAAAACAAAAAAGAAGTCGAAATCTAAACACTCGGGCAAAGGAAACTATTCTCGCTAAATAGAGCATAGGCTAAATGGGTTATCCTAGTCCTTAATCGTGGAATCCCGACGCATGCGAATTGAAATATACGATATAAATATAGCATGCATATAGTAGAAACAAATACCGCATATTCAAATCAAAGCATGATAATCTAGGGGTCATTCCTGGACATGTATATAAAGTAAAATCACAAAGCAGAAGCACACCAAATAGCTAGGCACGACGCATGACTCACAAGAAAGCTAAGTGGACCCACAATGCGTGAAATGCAAGAGGACTCGAAATCCTAGGGTTAGTGAGTGTGAGTATCGATGCAATGCTAGGTGTGTGTGACTTTGTGGCGGTTCATCATAGGATTCATCTCTAGGAGAAAGAGCTAAAAAGAAGAAAAGAAAAAAAAATAAAAACACGATGAAAACGACACAAAAAAAAACGAAAAAGAAGGACTCAAACGACGCACACAGTGCGACTCCCCCAAGCTAAAGTTTGCATTGCCCTCAATGCAATATAAGTGAGCACAGGAGGGCAATGAAAATGGGGGGGGAATACGCACTGACACAAAAAGAAATGAAAACGAGGAAAACACATAGATGAAACTGAAAAAGAAAGAAAGATCAAAATCAAAATCAAACAACACAAAAATAAAAATAAAATCACATGACACGACACTCAAAAAGTGAAAAACAAGCACACACACAAAAATGAGAAAAACAAACAAAACACGACAGCACACCAAAATAGACGACCCCCAAGCTAAACCAGACAGTGCTAGCGAAATGATATGATCAATAAAATGCAGAGATATGCAAGGGGGAGTCAAAAACAAATAAGGAGAAATCAGAAAGCAGGAGAAGGTGAGTCCTCGTCCTCCTCGGAAGAGGGTGTGGATGGGTGGTCGGGGGAGGCTGGGGGTGTGCGGAGAAGTGGGGAACGAGGCGGAGGAATAGGGGCAGCGGTGGTGTGAACAATGGGAGGAGTGTCGGTGGCGGTGGGTGGTGGTGGTAGGAAGGCGATCAAGGCGGTGGTGAGAGGAATAGAAATGGAGGAAGAAGATGCGGTGGTGACGGAAGTGGGAGGTGGTGGGAGGGATCTGGAGCGCACCGGTAATTTCCTCCGGCGCACGTATGGAGTGACGGAGGAGGAGGGAGGAGGTAGCGTGGGTGCGGTGGAAGTGGTCAGGAGGGGTGAAGTGGATGCCGGGATGGGATTAGAAGAGGGAGGAGAAGAATGTGGTGAGGGGGGTGATGGATGTGGGGATGTGTGGGAGGGTGGAGGAGAAGATCGCCGGGGTGGTGAAGGTGGAGGTGGTGAAGGTGGAGGTGGTCCGTGGATATGAGTGAGAAGGCGAAGAATGGTGGCCACGTTCCTCTCAAGTGTGAGGAAACGTGGGTGAGTAAGAAAGGATGATGGTGATGGGTCCGAAGAGGCAGAGGACATGGTGAGCTCACGAAGGGCAGCGACCTCCCTCTCAAGACCTAGACGGGCAGAGACCTGACGACGACCAAAAGATGTGGACTGACGCGAGGCAGAGGTGGTGCCGCCAGGTAAGGTCGAAGAGGTGCCGACAGCAGTGGTCATGCCGGCACATGAGACAAGGCCAGAAATGGCCGCAAAGAGGTGCTCAGACGTGATCGGTCCTGGAGCAGAAACGGGACGACTCGGGCCAGCCCCTAAATCTCCCCCAGACGCAGGGATATCCTACTCGCCTAAGTGGGCGGCAGGGGACGGTGGTCTGCGTGCGTCTGCGGGAAGGAAAGGAAGATTCAACCCCGCTAAGAAGTTGGGATCAGGAGGGAAGGTCCAATCTCCCACAAGAGCAATGGTCATGCGAGCGGGGTTAGGGAGAATGGTGTAAGGGGCTAGGGGGGTGGCTATAATTAAAGATGAAGCGGCCATCTGAGTGGGGTCTAATCATGTGGATGTGCCGCAGGACATCAATATCAAGCTGTGAGGGTCCTGCGGCAGCTGGAAGATTATTGGGGATGGTAATATTGAATTGGGCGTGAGAGCAGATGATCGTAATGATGCCCCACAACAAAACTTCCCCTTACCGGCCCGGCTGATCTCGAGTAGCTTGTAAACAAGCCAATCGCTGCCATGGATGGGGACGGTAGGGGCCCTGAAGCTAATTCCATCATCGTCCCGGACATAAGGGAAAGTCATGGACCAAAGGATAAAAAGGTCAGGGATAGTCACGGTGCCGGACTCGTCCCTAGGAAAAAATGCAAATGAAATGATCCTATGGGCCAAACGAAACACGTGATGAATGATTGAGGAGGCCTTGGCCCTTCCTCGGGGATAGTCACGGATCATTGTGAGGCGGAACCAGAATTGATCGACATCAAACTCGGGCGTGTACCCGTAGTGTCGGATGGAATCATCCCCGAGATTGGGGAAACCAAATATATCGTTAATCGTGTTCAGATTTGTGGTTACACTACGGTTACGCACCTGAAATTTAATGATCGACCCGGACTCCCAAACAAGTGTAGAGAGAAATTCGAGGGTGAGTGCCGGGTAGGATATGGCAGATGCATTAAGAAAGGCCAACCATCCTAAGTTAGCGAAAAGAGATTCGACCTCAGTGAACACACCGAGATCGATCAGTGTTTGTGTGTGTGGGAACTTAGTGGATAGATGCCCTCGAGCATCGAGCCTACGGTAAAAATCCTTGTGCTCCTGGTTCCTAAAGATATACCCATGTGGGCCCAACATTGGGTCCACAGGGGGGATAACAGGCGGGGAGGGCCAAGTGTAAGTGCTCGTGTACGAGAAGGGGGGCGTGTTTGTTTTCGTCTCTTTTGAGACGGTTCCTCTTCCCGCATAATTCCCTTACCATTGTCCTTATCCTTAGCCATGCGTGAGTGTGCGTGTATGAATGAGTGCAAAAAACAGTGGATGCACACTAACACAAGCAAACGAGCAAGCACAATTTATAGGGCAAATATATAAATATAAGCTTAGGAGCGAGTGTACCCAAGCGGAATGGCGGAGCTTGCTCGTAGATGTCCCCACACTGTTCAATGAGAGTAGCGTGGAGCCGCGACGATCTCCTTCGGCCAGAATTTTCAGATGGGTGTGGTTTGGGGGGAAATTAGGTCAGAAATTTGAAATGGAAGGAGAGAGAGGGTGTAGATGATGGAGGGATTGATGGAGGAGGTGGAGAGAGGGAGTAATGGAGGAGTAGAGGACGTGGGGGAGTGAGAATCGGTCGTTGGGGAGGAGAGGAAGGCGAAACGACGGAGATTTTGGTGATCGGGCGAGGATGAAAATGAGCGGGTGTCGGGGGGTTTATATATGGTTTTAAGTCGAACCGATCGGGTGACTTGTCACCCGATCGGTTGACGGTTAGGTCGAAATTCTTGCCGAAGAAATGCTACGGGTGAACTGGTCGGTTGAATTGTCAACCGATCGGTTGGCCGCTCCACTCATTTTCCCGAGAACTTAGGGCTGTTCACCCGGTCGCATCATCCGATCGCGCTCGAACTCAACCGATCGGTTGATATTCCCCAAAAATTTCCGAGAGTTCTCCCCAGCTCACCCGGTCTGTCACCCGGTCTCCTCATTCTTCAACCGATCGGTTCATTTGGGGACAGTTCTCGGCTTGTATCTGATACATCCCAACTGATCGGGTGAGTTGTCACCCGATCGGTTGGGGCTTTGTTTCCTGCAAAGACCAACAGATCTGTCTAAGTCCCCGAACGGATGTTCTCGCGGCTGATTTAATTTATAAAAATAGATAAAATAAAGTAAAAAATAACGCTAAAAAGGAGGTAAAAAGTTTAGAACATGGGTTGCCTCCCATGAAGCGCACTTGTTTAACGTCGTTGGCTCGACGCCCGCAAGAGATGTTCACGGTGGTTGATACGGGTGATACCCGAAGTTCGGCATCTCTTCTTCATTGGAGCTGAAGGCCTTTGGAGTAGTCAGCGGCTGGAGAAATATTTGCTCGACTACCCTCTCCTTGTTCTTGGGATCCGGGGGCTTTTCCTTCGTATTGGCGCTTCTCGCCATCTTCTTTTGGATCCGGACCTCGTCTTTAGTGAGGTCCATGGGCTCTTTCCCCGTTCTCCTCGCAGGAGGAGCCTTGCGGAACTCAGGAGGGGTCGTTCTTGCTGCACTCGCTTTTCCAGCAGCTTCTTTGTTCTTGGGGCCGTCTCCATCTTCTGAATCCCCCAAGTCATCGGGGGGTTTCTTAAGAGAATCTCCCAGGAGCTCTCTTCAGCAGCTTTTTCCTCTTCTACCTCCAGCAAATTGCACCGAGGGTCATCTGGGGGATCGGGGTACTTCATGGATAACCCCAGATCAAACTCAACTTTTTCTCCGCTGACGTTTAAAGAGAGTTTTCCGTTCTTCACATCTATTAAAACACCAGCGGTGGCCATGAAAGGCCGTCCCAGGATGATCGGGGTGTGTGCGTCTTCAGGCATGTCCATGACTACAAAGTCCACTGGCACATGCACCCCTCTTACATTAACGAGGAGGTCATCCACAATTCCCACCGGATATTTGACCGATCGGTCAGCTAGTTGTAGGGTCATACCGGTGGGCTCCAAATCACCCATTCCTATCCTTCTATACATCGACAAGGGCATCAAACTTACACTCGCTCCGAGATGACGAGTGCACGATGAATCTTTACTGCCCCGATCGTGCAAGGAATTGAGAAGCTCCCCGGGTCCTTGAGTTTCGGCGGATTTGCCCTCTTGATGAGAGCGCTACATTCCGCCGTCAACACTACTTTCTCCTTTCTAGACCCTCTCGTCACCAAATCTTTCAGGAATTTTGCATAGGAGGGGATTGTTTCGATTGCTTCTAGGAAGGGGATTTGCAGGCTCAGGTCCTTTACCATGGCGAAGAACTTGCCATATTTCTCATCAATTTTGGCCTGAGCTAACCGTTGTGGAAATGGCACAACGGGTTTGAACACTTTCGGGCTCCCTTCCTCATCCTTCTTCTTCTCTTCTTCAGAGACTCCCTCCGGAGTCATAGGATTTGATGACGAAGCACCGGCGTCGTTTGATTTTTCGATCGGTCTCTCAACGACCAACGGTGCTTCCGGTTTGCTAGGTGGCACTCTAGTAGGAATTTGTGTCCCGCTTCTCAGAACGATAGCGGACACATTTGCGTGCTCGTGCACGAGTGCCGATGTTTGGGTTGCTCCCCTCGGGTTCACCTCCGGTTGTGGCGGCAATTGGTTTTGTGACCTCGAAAGGTTCGCCACTTGTAACCCCAGCTGGGTTACTTGGTCCGTGAGGGTCCGCTGACCCATTTCCAGCTTTTGATTGATCTTCTCCTGGTTGGTTATATATTGAGTCAAGAGAGACTCAACCGGAGAGACGGCCCTCTGTTGGCCATACTGCTGCTGCTGCTGGATTGGCTGCTGATTCCTGGGGGCATAAAATTGTTGCTGAGGTTGTTGCTGAAATGGTTGCTGCTGAAATGGTTGCTGTTGAACCTGGCTCTGCTGTGGCCTAGCAGGCTGATAAGTTTGTTGCTGCGGCTGCTGAGGCGGCGAGGGCTGAAATGGTGGCCGGTAACTGAAGTTTGGGTGGTTCCGGTTGTTTGGAGAGTAGGCCGGGTTGGAATTGGTCCTTGGCGGATACGGCGCATTTCCCGTGGGGTTGTAAAATAGTGCGCTCGCCTGATCCAACGGTGGTGAGATGTCACCACCGTCGAATTCCCCAAAGAATTCGGACTCTACCGCTGAAATTTGCTGTGTACCGGCCCCACCGGCTCCTACCATTAGTGCGGAGATCTGGGTCGAAAGCAAGTCGAACTTGCTTGAAAGTTTGTCGACGTCCTCGACTCTGTGTATACCCCCGGATCTTGGTGTGGCTCTCTCGTCACACCACCGCTCATTGTTGGATGCCATATTTTCCAGAATATGTCCGGAATCTTCCTCGCTCCTAGACATGAAGGAACCCCCAGCCGCGGCGTCCATAGAAGATTTCAGGTCATCCCTCAACCCATTGTAGAACAGATTAATAATCTGCCACTTCGGAAGCTCATGGTGAGGGCATCTTCTTTGTATTTCCTTATATCTCGTCCAAGCTTCATGCAAGGACTCGTGGCTGGCCTGGGAGAAGGAGGAGATCTCACTCCTCAACTTCATGGTCTTCCCCGGAGGAAAGAACTTCGTCAGAAAAGCGTTGGAGAGCTTCTCCCAGGTGTTGAAAGTGTTGGGGTCCTTCCCCCTAAGCCATTGCTTGGCTTTGTCTCGCAAAGATAAGGGGAACAGCTTCAGACGGATAGCCTCTGTCGTGACACCATTAATCCGGAAGGTGTCACATTTCTCCAAGAAGGAGTCTAGGTGCTCGATCGGGCTCTCCATGGGTGCACCCGCAAACTGGTCCTGCTGGATCCATGTCACTAAAGACGGCTTCAGCTCGAAGCTTTGGGCCGCAATAGCTGGAGAACGGATGGCAGAAGTCGACTCGATGGATGGCATCGAGTACTCCAACAGAGACTTGTGAGGTGGGGTGTTCTCCTCCATGGATTCGGGATCCTCTCTTCTTCGCTTCTCGGTGGACAAACGCCTAAGGGTGGCGTTAATCTCTGGATCGAGGGGAATCAAGTCGTCAAGACTCCTTGAACTCCTGCGCATGAGAAACAACAAACACCCATGAAGCGACAAGTGGGAAAGAAACAGATAAAATAAGAAATAAAAATAAGAAAAAGAAAAAGAAAAAGGAGAATGCGAAAATTATCGCGAGGTAGGGATGAGAGCTAGACACGAGGGTTCAAGAGATCCTAAAATAACAAGCACGTTGCCTCCCCGGCAACGGCGCCATAAACTTGACCGGCGCCCCCGAAGTTTTACGGTATGGGCGCGGTGTCGGTTTACCGCAAGTGCACGGTTAGTGTAGGGTGCGGGAATATCGAACTCAGGGAGGCGAGGTTGTGCTTGAGTTAGGTAGGACCTAAATCATCCCGAGGGGCGAGCTAGCCCGAATCGGTAGATGGTTGTCACGAAAGGAAATGAAGGGTATGAACAACAAGAAAGAAAACCCGGGACTTTGGTTTCCAACCCGACGAGAGACTCTCGCCGATACGGCCTATAGGAATGGATAGCGATCGGGATTAGGGTCTAATGGTGAGACGTTGCCTCTGAAAGTGGTACCGGCGTCCCATGGGCCCGATATACCGGTCGGTGCCCAGGATGATACACCGGACTTCCCGGATTCGATCAGTGGGCACTCCCGTGTCCATTAACACTGATCGATCCCGGGAGCACTAAGCCTGCAACGATAACTCCCAACGTCTCATCCTGCCGCTCCCGCGTGCTAGGATTCGATGTCTACGCTATGGGTGTGAGCTATGGCTAGGGAGTCAACCGCCAAGTTTATTCCCCCTTGGCCCAACGGTCAAAGGCGGTCTTTTTCCCGCCGATGACAATGAAACACCCCGCGTAACCGTTAGATTCCTAATCCCTATCGATTTCCTAACCCTATGGACGCATCGGGAAGAGCCCCCGAAGGGGTTTCCACCAAAATCCCAGATTTGGGAACTACTCACAAAAATCCATGAAAAAGCGATCTAAATAAAAATTAACCGTTGGAATCATAATCGGACAATTGCAATGCGGAAGTAATAGAGTAGATAAGACAATACTAAAATTTGAGAAAGATTTGAAAACTTACAAAAGAGTAACAATTACAGCCGTCACAAAGTGAGAAAACAGTAAAAAACTAGCAGCTCTCGGATTCTGGAACCCTAGGGGTTCTATTTCTAGACTCTCGCATCAACCGATTGGTTGACAAGTCAACCGATCGGTTGATCCGTTACAAAATAATAACAGAAAACGGCGAGCTTTCACCCGATCACATGAACCGGTCGGGTGAGTTCTTGAGTGACCGGTTGGATCTTGGAGCCGTCGGGTGAAGCGATCGGTTTGGTGCCCGTGTCTTCAGCTCTTCATCTTCAGCTACAGATGAACCGATCGGGTGAGAGTCACCCGATCGGTTGGCATTTTGCTCGAGAAAACAGAGAACAGGCCCCCGCTGAACCGGTCTGCGAACCGGTCGGGTGACTTCCATGTGAGCTCCGGCTGAGACCGGGTGGTGCACACGTGCATCACCCGATCGGTTGGAGATGACCAACCGACCGGGTGAGGGGCTGAAAGATGAATTCTTCGACGTTTGACCCCCTGGATCACGCGTGACATCTTCCGTTGCTCCGGGGACTTGGGATATCATCGTTAAACGTCCCCTACGTGGTCAATCCCCTGCAATCATGGATAAACAAAGAAAAGTGAAAGAAAACGAGAAAATACAAGAAAACGAATAAAAGACGGCGGAAAAACACGGAGAAACACAAAAGAAAACGTGCGTGAATATATGAAATATAAACGCACGTCATCGGTTCGTGGCACCTTTACTTTGTACGTTGTACTTTTGTTGGCCATGTGTGGGCCTTAGATTCTTTTCTTTTAGCCTGGTGGCTTTTTCTGCGATGTTGAAACTTATTTTATGGATATTCTAAGATTGCTATTGTCTCATTTCCTTTATTATTATCTTTGTTTCGTATCGCATTGCAAGGACCTGCCATTTAATGTTTATTGACGCTTATCGGACTTGCAGCTTTGCAGCTTTAAGTCTGAGCGGACCTTCTCACGTCTCGCCTCCATATTTTTGGGAAGCGGGACGTGACAGGTTTTGTTGGTGGCCCATGCAGGTCCGTCTTGCAATTGTGAATTATCAGAACAACGATAATAACTATGGAATGTCCATCAAATAAATTGCAACATCCGAGTCATAAGCCTTGAGCCTAGTCTAGTCGTATTCCTATGTCACTAGGTGGTAAGAAGACTTAGTTAGACGTCTGTGCTTGCTAGTTAGAGGTTCCTGATTGTTAGTTAGACTCCATGCTAGGAATTGATTTGATCATCGTAGGAGTTACCTTAGTGGTTCTTGTTTAACTCTGACCATATTAGACTTCTAGAATTTCTTTAGTCGTTCGCTTGGGTTCATCGATTTCGGACCAAGCTGAACGCATTTCATTACCGTCTAGCCCCTTAGAAAGTCTTAGCGCTTAGTTTCTAAATCTTTAGTTGGTCGACCGTAGGAGTTTCCCCATAGATTTTCCTGGGTCATATCCTAGACGTATGTATGTTTTGAACATCCGACCATTTTCCTTGCCTCGATTCACGAGATCGTCTCATGATGATCGTCGTCAATTTTCGAATCTCTCCGTTACAAATCTTGAATCTTCTGAAAGTATTTTTCGACTTCCTCTTTCCCTAAGTTTAAATTTGTTCAAAATTTATATATATATATACTTAGACTTCCTACTCTCTTGTTGACTTAAAATTTTTTTTGAACTTTTGTCGAAATTTTTGAATACTAGCTTATGATATTTTTCCAGCCTATAATTTTCATACATATGTAAATACCTTGTCCCTTCATATACTAATTTTATTCTGAACCGACTTTTATTTTGCCCAATTCGACTTCTAATTTTCTTTTCTTATTTATGCCATTCGAATGACACATCACGCTTACTTTTAAAATACTTTTCAAGTCACATGGGACTTCAGCTTTCAACAAATCAAAGTTATGTTCAACGTTTTCCCTATTACAGATTTTTGGAAAATTACTATTTCATAACCACTTCCTGATCTAGACCCTCCATAACTTGGTTTTTAAAGCTTTACTATCAATTTTGATAATTCTACTACTAAGTTATTATTATCTTTCCGTTCACCATACATACTTTTAGAATAATTTCTAAACTAAATTGAATTTCAATTGTTTTTATATATCCGTACCAGGCTCGTTGTGCTCGTATGTTAAGAGCTTTGTGTAAATCAGTTTTATTTTTGGCACATCCTGGTCCCTCTAAAAGTAGTTTCAATATTGATTATTTTAAATTTTTCACTGGCTTAAAGACTTTGAAAGCATTTAACATGAGCTTAAATTCTTCAGTTAATTTAATTTCATCTTTGAATTTCAAAACTTTTGCCAACATTATATTAAATCACTGCCGTATAATATTTTCTAAACTACGTCCCTAATGTTCGTGTGAATGATTTACTTCTTTTCATAAAAATTTTCATATAAGCCAATAAACCATTTTCTCTTATTATATCTATTCGTCTCAAACTTGTTTCGAACAACTTGTTTTATCGACCTCCAAATATTTTTATACAGATGAAGACTCCAACTTTTGAAGTACAGCAGTTTTCAAATTCCACGTATTTTAGCTTATGTTATTTACACTATTACCTTTCTCTAACCTATAAAAGTATCACTACATCTCCCTTTCCTCTACCTAAACATTCACAAGTGAGTCGCTGTTTCACCTAACCAAGCCGTCTACTTGTATTTGTCCTATCTGAACACGTGCTTATTGATCCTTCCCTCGTCACGCTTTCAACCTCGATCTTTCTCTATTGCTTAGGCTTTAGTGCTCGCCAATGACTGTGTCAACCCTAATTTGTTAGTAGGCCCTTGGACCTTTGTGATGTTGTCGTGGTGCATGTACCTAAGTGAGTGTGTAGGCTCGAATGAGTGTACTCCCCTGTAGTATATTAATGTTTGCCTATTATGCGATATATATACATACTCGGAGTTATTCATGATGTTATGAAGTTGTATGTGTGTTAGTGTTTATAGGTATGTGTGAGGATAGCTATACCCCTCTAGGGACGTCTGTGTATATATGAATCAGTGTTGGAATATCTAATGGGGTGTATGAAGTTGGAGATACTTATAATGGTTGAAATAATATGTTGGTAAAGTTATGTGTATGATAGGTGTGATAATAATAGGTGTACGTATAGTTAAGTGAGCATGCCTATTATATGAACTACGTGCTAGTACGTGTGAGTATGTGCTCGTACGTAGATACTATTGTGCTTAGACGTAAGTAGTTATGTATTTGCTGCATGAGTATACAGGTGATATACATATGGTAATAGGATTATAATTGTGATTGGTATTGCTTGCTTTTACGGGATGTCGTATGCGTGTATACCATGAGGTATACACGACTATTGCATATCTTAACTATGTATGAAGTAGATGTGTTAGTATATTAATTATAGGTAGTAGGATATGGTTTGAATATATGTTCTACATGTGTGTGACTATACGGTGAATGCATGTATTAGTGAAGGTATTATAATTATACGTGTGCTGAGGTCTGTATTATTATTATGGTATATAAAGTGATTGAACTATGTGGGCGTTACCTGACTAAATAATAAGTGTGATTGACTTACGGTATGTATATGGTTATATTGGTAGATGTGTATACATTGGAGTGGTATTGGTATAGGTATAAATACCGTGTTACATATATAGAGTATTCTGATATGTGTTTCGAGTCTAACTCAAGCTTGAGTTGGTATACTCTGAGTATATTGTTATGTATGTCTGTAGGTTGCATATAGCGAAGTTTGATGTATGTATAGTGATAGGAGTGTTTGTGCGTGGTTGTGTTATGCACATGATTATGGGTCGCTACACCAGTATATAGTTATAGGTGTTGGTCTTGTGGTATAGTTAATTACTAAGGATTTTCCTGTGTGAACGTATGTGTGCTAGCTACACTAGGCGCGTAGATGTGCTGAGTTTATAATGGTATGGCTGGTATGTATGTATGAAATGTTAGCGTGTGTGGGTGTGCACCATGCACGGATAATTATGTGCCTAGTTATAGGTATTGGTGACTATGATATGAGTGGCGTGACGTGAATATAGTTATAGGACCGTATGTGATGTGAATATATGGTGAAATATTTGCATGCATTTGAATGACTATATATTGTGAAATTATAGTAGTGGTGAATGTATATTAGATATAGTAAAACTTGATTCAATAATGGTATGGTGTGACTACATGTGTTGAGGTGTTTGGTATCGGATGAATATTAGGGAGTAGTATACCCATGTTTGTTTGGTGCATAGGTAGCTATCTATACGTAGAGCAATGATTGTATTGGCTAGTGTGGGACTAATCTTATGTGAGTATCTGAACTATTGATTTGTGCTAGGTTATTAGTAGTTATATAAGGGATGTATGCATATATATATGATTGAAATATGTGCATGAATGAATATATATACATGTTAGCATAGTTATTGTTTGACTACCTAATGTATGTATAAGTATTGGTAATGACTATACCTGGTTGAATTATAATGTGATGTGATCGGGATAGCTACTAGTCTAGCTAGAGTTATATTTATAGTTAGAAAGTCTGAGGACGGACTTTATTCTAAGGTGGGGAGGATGTAACGGTTGCTTTCCGATCGTATCTTCTTCGTGCACGTGCTGTTGACCGTGCACGTATTTGTTTTAGACTTTGTTTGTTTGTGAACACTATGGTGTGATATGTCGTTGTGAAGGTCTCTGAGAGTATTAAATCGTGGCACTAATTTGGAACGACATTTCTCGGGTCGTTCTCCCACGATTTGATCTTATTCGAAGAGATGTTGTGATTTTCACTTTAGACGTGAGATGTTTCTATTTTTAGTTTCGTCACCCGACGTCGAAATCGAGATCTGTCTTCTTAGTTTCCTTTCTCTCGTCGTCCCGATCACCCCAATATTTATTTCACAATTTTTGGAGTTCATTTGACCTATTTTACATTTTTAGCAAAGCTTATAATATTTTTAATAACTAAGTTTTAAAGTATTTTAGCCAAATATAATTTTTATTAGATTATAATACTTCAAACTATTTTTGAGCCAACTCCTAGCTCATCTTGGCCGCACCCTAGCCATGCATGGGTTAGAGAGAGAGGGTTTGATTTTTAATGATTTTTAAAATCCAATCCTATTAGATTTAGCCCTAAAACAAGTCAACCCCTCTACACTATATAAACAATCCATAGGATACCCTATTTTCACAAGAAAACAAACCCTAGCCGCCCCCAAAACTCAAAATCTCGATTGCGACGTTCGTCGTAACCGGTCCCCGCAGCCGCCCGCACCGACCGAGGGAAATCCCCGCATTTTCTCGGTCTGACCGAGAGCCCCACCCGCACCAAGCGCTCCGCTCCACACCCAGTCGCCCTCGCTTCGCAAGCCTCGCACCGCCCCACTACGACCGAGAGATTCCATCGGTCTGACCGATAGAATCCCCCGCACCACCGCTCCGCTCTGCAACGTTGCAACTGCAACATTGCAACCCCGCACTGACCGAGAGCCCCCAAGCGCCTGACCGGTCCGCTCCCCTGCATCGCCCGCTCCCCGCTTCGTTGCAGCGCTCCGCGTTGCAACCCCCGCTCCCCAAGCGCCCGACCGACGGATTCTTCCGCACCGACCCGCTGTGACCGAGAGACCCGCCTTGCAACGATCTTCGCAGCGCTGCATAGCCCGCCCGCAGTGTCTGACCGAGCCAAACTCTCGCAGCGGCCTGTGTCTGACCGAGCGACGTTCGTCGCAACGTTGCAACTCTCGCATCGCTTGCCACCGTGGGCCCTCCAAGTTCTCCAGAGGTGTTTTGGGTCCCCCATTGGCCCCTAGCACTACTATGGGTCCCACCTAGGTGCTTTCTCTTCGAGGATTTGCCGTTTACGACATTGCGATACGTTGTAGCCCGTCGTTGCACGTTCTAGCTTTGGAATCTTGGTTCGTTGCTCTGGTTGCTGCCCAGACCATTCGAGCGAGGAATCTATTTTGGAATTTGGACTAGGAGCGCGTTCTTTTATTCCAACCCCTGGCATCGCTAACCGACGCCAGTGTAACTTTCGCGTCGTGTTGAGGTAACGATCTGCCCCCTTAGGACCCCCAACCTATTGCCTGTTAATTAAGACTAAAATTGATGTTTTAAAGTATTTTAAATTCACTAATTAAGATTAATAATATGGGACTGTAGGCCGGTGGACTTGTGCACATAGGTTGTTTGTGACTTGTGGACTTTTGGGCGGTGTTTTTCAAACGTCAGACTTGCAGGCAAGTGAAACTTGCCAACTTTTGATTAGGGCCATGTTTTAGGCCACTTCCTTACTTTTAGCGTAAAAGAGACTAGACAGTGAAATGATAGCTGTCTAGACGTAATTTTAAGACTAGCTTGACAACGAAGCTAGATCTGTCACCCTGCCATGTCATTCATGCATTGATATTTGTCATGTTTAAATTCCTTATCTGTATGCACTTAAACTGTTATCTGCCATGCATTGCATCTTACATGTCATCCAAGTTGAATGTTGCATTCGTAGCACACGCTACATTACTTGTACTCCTTGTTCTGGCTAGGTGCACCCCTATGCCATCATGAAAAACACTTCCTGGTTCGTGATCCAGAAGATGGGTGCCAGTCCATATACACGTGTAGGGGTAGGGATAAGCGATCACTTGAGCGTAGGAGTCGGCCCGATCAGCCACTCTAGCCAAAAGGCGTAATCTCTGTGCACGACGTGCTTACTAGACTTGTCCTTGTACTTGTGTTTGTTCTTGTAAAACTTGACATCCATGTCATTATTTAAATGCCATGCTCGTACTTTACTTTACTTGTTGCACTCATACTTTAACTGACATGCCATTACATCATGCTAGAACTGCTAGGTTGTTTACTTTTACTTTCAGTTTCCTTGCACAAGTCTCTTGTAGACTTACTGACATGTGCCCCTTGCTCTTTTGGGTGCCACATGTTAGACCCTGAGTCAGAGACCGTTGCTGAGTACGTGGTGTTTTGCTGACGCTGAGCCTGAGCCCAAGTCTGTCCAGGAGGAGTTTTGCGGACACCGGTGACCATTTCTAGTGACCTTGCTGAGCTTCCTTTTGTTTTAGGATTTCTGTTAGTTGTCGGTGCGTGTCACCTTTACTTTGTACGTTGTACTTTTGTTGGCCATGTGTGGGCCTTAGATTCTTTTCTTTTAGCCTGGTGGCTTTTTCTGTGATGTTGAAACTTATTTTATGGATATTCTGAGATTGTTATTGTCTCATTTCTTTTATTATTATCTTTGTTTCATATCGCATTGCAAGGACCTGCCATTTAATGTTTATTGATGCTTATCGGACTTGCAGCTTTGCAGCTTCAAGTCTGAGCGGACCTTCTCACGTCTCGCCTCCATATTTTTGGGAAGCGGGGAGTGACAGAGTTTTAGAGGAAGAAATATATAAGTGGAAAGTAAGGAATTGAGTTGTCAGAGTACCTAATGCTTAGTATCTATGGAATGTGAACCCTTCTTTCGTTGTCCTTTTCTCTATTTATAGGCGATGATTCCTCTTCTCCCCTGTTTATGGGTAACGGCTTTGCCCTTATGGTGGTGGGATCCTTTTCGGAAATGGGGATGAAGGCTTCCCATTTACTCCACCATTATTAAACAATCCTTTGATCTTCTCAGGGACTAACGGGCAGATGAGCTACCGCTTTGACGGGGTAAAAAGCTAGTTTCCTACGGAGGGCTATTGGGCTGTTAGGCCAACGCCTTTCTATTTTCTTGGGCATTTCTCGTCTGTGAGAAAATGTCCCTCCCCGCTTCATGGGCCGGCCTGATGTACTAACACATACGTACATTAGGAAAAATGAGGATAGCGACTGAATTTGTCGTAGAGTCAAAAAGGGTTACTGAGACATCATGAAAATAAGGGGGAACATTCCCTCAAACCCACCATGATCATCATATCCCCAAAACAAAATCCTAACATACTTTATTGTTTAAAGGGTCTCATTTGAGTTAGAAAGAAATCACCCAATTAATTTTTGTAGCACACATTAATTTCCTTCAAAATATTTCAATTAAATTGCACAAATATAAATAAAGATTGGATCAGAAATAATCTACCATTCATTATAGATGGCCGAACCACTGCTCAAGCCCTCCACCAATGAGGATTGTTGAGAAGAAGCGAAATGATCAACCCCATGAGAAATCAAGACCAAAATCCCAAGAAATCAAAGCTAAAAGGCTAAGAAATTCTTTAGAGGAATAACTATGATTTTCGCATAAAAATCCCATAAAGAAGGAGAGGAGAGATATAGGAGTCGTGGGAGAGCCATTGGAGAATCTCGTAGGTTAGATCATGGCTGATCGTACACATAACGAAGAGCAGCATCGCCGTAGCTCGCACGAGATGGGGAATAAAGAAAAATTAAGGCGACTAGCATTTTCGTTGTGGAAGGGAAAGAGCAACCAAGGGTTTTTTCTCGAGCCTAGGGGATAAAATTAGAGAGGATACAGTTTGGGCTTTAAGTGGGGAAGTGAAGAAAAGTTTAAAGTGGGCTGTGGGCTTTTGGCTTGGAGAAAAAAGAACGGGAATTAAGAAGAGAGAAAGACGGCTGAAGGTGGGCTTGTGACCTCAGTTAAAGTGGGAAAAAGAATGGAAATAAGAAGGAAAAGAAATAAGGTGCAATGACCCGGTTTTTGGGGGCAATTACTAATTTAATATTGTTGCAGGTCCTGCAGTTAACCAGTGAAAACAATATAGTATGTGATGCAAAGATATACTGAAATACTCCGATAAGCATCCTCATTATAATAAACCAAACTTGAAATACAACACACTTAAACCAGTACTTAAAGAAATACATGAACTGAAAATGCAAAAGGAAATACATAACGAGACATATAAAGATACATATGAAAAAACGCACACGACTCAAGTCCTAAAACTCTGCACCCTCTGGATCGAATTCAGACTCCTCGAACTCGGGAGCATCCTCGTCAACATGCGTAGCATCTGACGGTGCCACAGAACGAGGAACCATAATGTAATGACCCCAAAATTCATATACGTGTATTAATACGTATTTTTGAGCGTATATATGTGCGTATAAGTTTTGGGGAATCCTTATGTATTTTATTTAATATTGTCAAGCAAAAAATAATTTTTAAATAATTTTGTATGACATGATTTTATTAAATAAAATATATGGTTGGAATACTAATGTCTTAATGAGTATTAAGCACTGTATGTGTATTAAGTGGGTATAGTTATTTTTCTAAAAAACAAAATCCTAATTTTTCCTAAGGGACACCTCCACCTTTGATGTGTCAAGATATCCTTGATCCTTATCTAACTCAAGGCTTGGTGGCATGCTTAGAGGATTTTAGGGAGATGAGGTAGCTACTCTAGGAATTAGAGAGAAGGTTTCATTTACTCACTCTCTTCCTAAAGATCAGGCAGAATTCATCCTTTCTCCTTGCTTCCTCTTAGACTTTAGGGAGGCTGAGCACCCATAGGGCTATGCCACCATCACTCTGTACACCCCCGTAGCATCCATGTCGTCGTTTGGGTGCTGTTGCTCATTCTAGGATCTTGTGGAGGAGAAGAAGGAGAAGGGCTTGAAGAAGAAGGAGCCATAGGGCTTTGGGCTACTCCCTTGTCTCTCATCACCACTAAGGTATGATTCCATCTCCAACTAGTATTAGAGTTGCATACTTAGTTTCATGATTGTTGTTGTTGTCGTCATTGTTGTTATGATTTTACCTTTTCTTAAGTTAAATTCTGAATTTTGAATGGTTTTATTCGTTGAGCAATTCTGAATTTTGTATGGTTTTGTGCGTTAAGCAATTCTGAGTTTTGTATGGTTTTGTGCATTGAGCAATTCTGAGTTTTGTATGGTGGTGCGCGGTAAGTAATTCTGAGTTTTATCAAGAATTAAATTCTGAAAAAATTATATTCGTGTAGCCCTTGAAATTCTATCCCAAAATCATATATAATATGCCATATGTTCAGTACAATAATTAGGATTCAAAATTCCATCATTACAACATGTCGAAATTTCATCCAGTCTGGACACAGTTTGGTAAAACGTAGATCAGTCCCTACACACTCCATAGAAATTGATGATCTTGGTCTCGTTGGAAAGATACCAACTTTTTCTACAACTTTCCCTTTGTGCACATTTTTGATATTCTAACTGTAACATATCTTAAACTAGAAATCTTTACAGCTCATAAAATCTTTCTGAAAAACAAATTTGATAGGTCTCACCAAACAATTCACCATAAATCACCCAGTTCATATTTCTACATGAAAATTTATAGGTGAACCCAGCACAACTATATCTACAACTTTTATTTATATTGTATGTGCATGTTTGATAAAAAATTATGGAGAAATGTGCTTCTTAATCTGACTGTTCTGTTTTTCCAGCAAGCTGAAAGATTTGAATGTTGTTTTAAGTTCTTTTTGAGGTTAAACTTGTCATTAATGTTCTTAATCATTTCTGTTACATGGTGATGTGTGGTTTATGTTCTTGGTACATGCAAAATGATGATGTGAATTTGGTTATATGTTTCATGTATATTATGAGAAATGAGAATGGGAATGCATAAGGCGATACATGTCCCAAATATGTGATGAACCGTGGAAAGAAAAGAAATGGAAAGTGTTATGTTTCACGAAAATGACTAAGTAACGTCCCCCGCTTATGCGTGTTAGATGTGTGCAATAATATGATTGGGGGTGTGAGATTTAAATATTTGTAACCGCAAGCGCACGGTGTTGTAGTGTGGCTTGGGGTCGAACTCAGGGAGGCGTGAATGTGCTTGTGTCAAGAAGGATCAAAATCACCCCACGGCAAGCTAGCCCGAATCGGATAATGGTTGTCACAGTAAATGGAATGCAAGGGATAAACAATGTAAAGGGAAAACCCGGGACTTTGGTTTCCACCCTATCGTGCGATTCTCACCGATACAGCCTACGGGTAGGATAACGATCGGAATTAGGGTCTAATGGTGAGACGTTGCCTCTAAGAGTGGTACCAGCGTCCCATGGGCCCGATATTCCGGTCGGTGCCTAGGATGATACGCCGGACTTCCCGGGTTCGGTCAGTGGGCACTCCCGTGTCCATTAACACTGACTGACTCCGGGAGCACTAAGTTCGCAACGATAACTCCCAACGTCTCATCCTGCTGCTCCCGCGCGCTAGGATTCGACGTCTACGCTAAGGGCGTGAGCTATGGCTAGGGAGTCAACCGCCAAGTTTATTCCCCCTTGGCCTGTCGGTCAAAGGCGGTCTTTTTCCCGCCGATGACAATAAAACACCCCACATAACCGTTAGATTCCTAATCCCTAACGATTTCCTAGTCATATGGACGCATCGAGAAGAACCCACGAAGGGGTTTTCACCAAAATCCCAGTTTTGGGAACTACTCACACATATTTAACAAAAAGCGATCTAAAGTAAAATCGACCGTAAAAATCATGATCAGGCAATTAAAAAGTAGTAAGAGCAATGCTAATAACACTATATTAAAGTTTAACGAAGATCAGAAAACTTACAAATATCTGAAAAATTACAGCCGTCAAGAAAGAGAAAAACAGCAAAAATAACAACTCTCGTTTCTGGAAAACCTAGGGGTCATATATATAGAATACGATATCACCCGATCGGGTGACCTGCTTTGTTTCTTCGACAGCTCGGAATATGACTTCACCCGGTCACCACGACACGGTCGGTTGAGGCATGAAGCTGATCGGTTGGATCTTCGTGCCGTCGGGTGAACCGGTCGGTTGATCTATCCGTGTCTTGGCTTCGGAGAATCAGCTACAGGTGAACCGATCGGGTGAAGGTCACCCGATCGGTTGGCATTCAGCGTCAGAATTCCAGAGAGTAGGGGGCGTTTGAACCGATCGGGTGACTTCTTGGCCGCTCCAACTTGTGTCCGGGTGGTGCACGCGTGCATCACCCGATTGGTTGGAAGTGACCAACCGGTCGGGTGAGGGGCTGAAAGATGCGATCTTCGTCGTTGACCCCCTGGGTCACGCATGACTCCTCCCGTTGCTCCGGGGACTCATGATATCATCGTTTTATGTCCCCTATGCCAGTAAACTCCTGCAAAATACGAAAAACATGGAAAAATGAAAGAAAACAAGAAAACACGAGAAAACGAATACAAGATGGTGGAAAATACGGAAAAATGCGGAAGAAAACGTGCGCAAATATATGGAATATAAACACACGTCAAAATCTCCCAAGCTGAACTCTTCCTCGTCCTCGAGGAAGACGAGTGAGAGTAGGAGCTGGGATGGAGAAAACAGTGAGAAAGAGAGAAAAAGAGAACTATATATCCTAGATTGCCCGTCAGGGCCAACAAAATCAAAAACGACACACCAAGCAAGCAGACGCCAAATCACATCACTAAACCAAGGAATACGAGTCCAGACAAGTGCCGTGGGCCCACGCGGTGAAGCGCGAGTGAGTGTGGTCGTGTGCTAGCTGTCGGTGTCACTATCTACGATGTGCAATAGAGCTCGATATACACAAATCCAAGAATTGACCCAAATATCGATTCGATTCGAATTAAGCGGTGAATATATAGCTCAAGCATGCATGAGAATAGAGCGAGAATCGAAACATATCATGCATCAGGGACTCCACAACTAGGGTTAAGGAAATTACCACACTATAGCTTAGATAATAGCTACAAAGTTCCTAAGCCAAGTGTTTTCGAAAACGATGGGGGTTGAGATGATGTGTAGTAGAACACTCGGTGCAAACTCTCGCCTTCCCTTTATTCTCGGTTAGTAGGGAAAATATTCACACGGGAATTTTTTTGGGTTTTGGGTATTTATATTTTTTTGGCTGTTTGGCTATACAAATTTTTTTTCTTTTCTTTTCTTTTTGGGTTTTTCTTTTCTTTTCTCCTTTTTTTTGAATTTTTGGCTATACACATGTGTACTCTCCCAAGTGGGAGAACGGTACACGACGAGGGGATTTGCACCAAGTAAAACAAAAAAGAAATCGAAATCTAAACACTTGGGCAAAGAAAACTATTCTCGCTAATTAGAGAATGGGCTAAATGGGTTATCCTCGTCCTTAATTGTGGAATCCCGACACATGCGAAATGAAGTATACGATATATATATAGCATGCAGAAGCAGCAGACAGTAGAAACAAATACCGTATATTCAAATCGAAGCATGATAATCTAGGGGTCATTCCTGGACAGGTATATAAAGTAAAATCACAAAGTAGAAGTACACCACACAGCTAGGCAAGACGCATGACTCACAAAAAGCTGAGTGGACCCACGATGCATGAAATACAAGAGGACTCGATATCCTGGGGCTAGTGAATGTGATTATCGATGCCATGCTAGGTGTGTGTGATTTTGTGGCAATTCATCATAGGGTTCATCTCTAGGAGAGAGAGGACAAAAGATGAGAAGAAAAAGAAAAACACGATGGAAAACGACTCAAAACGAAGAAAAATGACACGAATGACGCACGAAGTGCGACTCCCCCAAGCTGAAACTTGCATTGCCCTCACTGCAATAGAATTAAATACGGGAGGGCAATGAATAAGGGGGGGGGGGAATACGCACAGACACAAAGACAAACGAAAGACAAGAAAATCATACAAACGAAACTGAAAATAAGAAATAAAAATAAAAAGCACACCACACGACATAAAAACAGAAAATAAAATAAAATAAAATAAAGGAGGAAAATAAAAAGGAAAATCACACGACACCACAAATAAGCAAACACACAACGAAAAACAAAACACGACAGCACACCCAAAAAATTTGACTTCCCCCAAGCTAGACGTGACAGTGCTAGCGAAATGATGTGATTGTGAAAATGCAGAGATATGCAAGGGGGAGGTCAATCGGAGAAAAGAATGGAAATAAAAAAATAAAAAAAATAAAAAGGAAGGGACTTGACACGTGAATGGTTCCTCCCCCAACAGTGGTAAAGCAGGGCCCCGCAAGGACAGATGGGCACTAAAAATAGGGGGAGGCAAAAGCTGGATGGGAAAGTATCAAGCAGAGGTACCACCCTCTGGGGGCGGTGATGGGGGCCTGTGCTGAGGACCAGGAGTGGTGGGTGTGGGATGTGAAGCTCGGAGACATCGGGTGGGTCAGTGCGAATGTGACGAATGAGGCTTTGAAGGACGGGTAGGTCACGCTCGACGGACTCCTGAGTTGCCCGACCACCAGCTCCAGCTAGGAGGAGCATGGACATGAACCGGTCGGATTGGTCGTCGTCATGGAATGACACCTCGTATTCGGCATCGCCAATGTAAACGGGGTCAGGGGCGCGTGGGGTGGTGGATGAATTGGTGGTGGCGGTGGGTTGGGCGGTGGATTGTGTGCGATGATCGCGACGGGTGGGCCTAGGGTTGGAAGAGCTGGCGTCGGTGGGTTTAGCACGGCGAGGAGGCATTGTGCAGGAGTCGTGTGTGTGTGTGTGTGTGTGTGTGTGTGTGTGTGTGTGTGTGTAAAATACGATGAATACACACTAACACGGCAAACAAGCAAAATAAAATTCTAGGGCAAAATAAAAATTAAGCTAAGGAGAGAGGTTACCCAATTGGGATGAAGATCATTGCTCGTAGACGCCCCAACGCAACGCAACAGGAGCACGTGTGAAGCCGCGGCTAATCCTTCCAGCAAGTTTCGAAAATGGGGGAGAATGGGTGAAAATTAGGGCTTTGTGTGCAGGTGAAATCGAAGAAGAAGGGGGAGAAATCGATGGAGAGATGGATAAGGAGAGGGGGAAGATCGAATAGGGTCGGTTTAGGGGAAGAACGAGGTCAGGCGAAAGCGGAGGAGTCAAAACAGCACTCTGAAATTCGAAATCGGGCGAGGGCAGAACGAACGGGCGAAGGGAGGCTATTTCTAGGAATTTAAGTCGAACCGATGGGGTGAAAAGTCACCCGATCGGTTGACTTTTAGGTCGAAATTATTGCTGAAAGTCAGCTACAGGCGACCCGATCGGGTGAATGTCACCCGATCGGTTCGCCGCTTCACAAATTTTCCGAGAGTTTGGTACAGCTCACCCGGTCTTTCACCCGATCGCTTTGCGTGTCAACCGATCGGTTGATCATTTCCCAAAAACTTCCGAGAATTCAGCCCAATTCACCCGGTCTGTCACCCGGTCTTGGCTGGCTTCACCCGATTGGTTCGTTGAGTGACTGATACGGCCGGCAGTTGATGCATCCCAAACGATCGGGTGAGTTATCAACCGATCGGTTGGGGCCTTGTTTCTACAAAAGTGCACAAACGGCCTTAGTCCCTCAACAGAAGTTCTTGCGGCTGGATTTATTTACTAAAAATAGACGAAATAAAGTTAAAAATAGTTCTAAAAATTGGAAACAAAGGTTTAGAGCATGGGTTGCCTCCCATGAAGCGCTTTTGTTTAACGTCGTTAGCTCGACGCCCATTGATGATGTTCAAGGTGGGCGATACGAGTGATGCCCAAAGTCTGGCATCGCTTCAATTTCACAGCTGGTAGGTTTTGTAACCGGTGGCGACAAGAAAACTTGCTCGACCACCCTCCCTTTGTTGACGGGGTCCAGGGGCTTCTCCTTCGTGTTGGCGTCCACCGCCACTCGCTTAAGGATCCGGATCTCATCCCCGGTGAGCCCCATGGACTCTTTGCCTTTTCTCCTCGTAGGAGGAGCTTTTGGGAATCCGGGAGGGATCATGTGCGCCGCATCCGTTATCCCAGCAACATCATTCTTCTTCGGGCCGACTGGTTCTTTGGAGTCCCCCAAGCTATCGGGGGAATTTCTTGAGAGAATTTCCCAGGAGCTTTCCTCCACTTCTCTCTTTTCTTCTAACTCCAGCACATTGCATCTCCGGTCATCTGGGAGATCGGGGTGCTTCATTGACAACCCCAAGTCAAACTCGAATTTCTCGGTGCCGACATTTAGGGAAAGTTTCCCATTCTTCACATCGATTAATACGCCAGCAGTGGCCATGAAAGGCCGTCCAAGAATGATGGGGGTGTGTGCATCCTCAGGCATGTCCATGACAACGAAGTCCACAGACACATGCACCCCTCTGACATTGACAGGAAGGTCATCAACAACACCCACCGGATATATTTAACTGAACGGTCTGCAAGCTGTAGGGTCATTCCGGTGGGCTCCAATTCGCCCATTCCTATCCTCTTATACAGCGACAAGGGCATCAAACTGATGCTCGCTCCAAGATCGACGAGCGCATGATGTATCTTTACCTCTCCGATCGCACAAGGGATAGAGAAGCTCCTCGGGTCCTTAAGCTTAGGAGGATTGGCGCGCTGAATGTGGGCGCTGCACTCCGCCGTTAATACGACCTTCTCCTTTCTCGATCCTCGTGTCACCAAGTCCTTTAGAAATTTGGCGTAGGAGGGGATCGTCTCGATAGCTTCGAGGAAGGGGATTTGCAAGCTCAGATCTTTGACCATGGCAAAGAATTTGCCATACTTCTTATCTATTTTGGCTTGGGCAAGCCGTTGTGGAAAAGGCACAACAGGCTTGAATACTCTGAGGCTCCCTTCCTCATCCTTTTTCTTCTCCTCTCCATGGACTCCCTCCGGAGTAGTTGGCTTTGGCGACGAAGCACCGTCGTCATTTAATTTTTCAATTGGTCGTTGCACGACCAACGGTGCTTCCAGTTCCTTGGGGGGCACTCTCGTGGGGATTTGCGTTCCGCTCCTCAAGACGATAGCGGACACGTTCGCATGCTCATGCGTGACTGCCAAGGTTTGATTAGCCCCCCTCGGGTTCACTTCAGGCTATGGCGGTAATAGATTCTACGGCCTCTGAAGGTTCGCCACTTGTAACCCCAGCTGGGTCACCTGATCTGTGAGAACTCTCTGTCCCATCTCCAGCTTCAGATTTATCTTCTCCTGGTTGGCGATGTATTGAGTCAAGAGGGACTCAACCGGAGAGATGGCCCTCTGCTGGCCATATTGCTGCTGGATGGGCTGTTGATTCCTTAGAGCATATTGCTGATACTGTTGTGGAGGTTGTTGCTGCTGGGATTGCTGCTGCTGAAACTGCTGCTGAGGCCTAGCCGGCTGATATATCTATTGTTGTTGCTGAGTCGGCTGTTGATAAGGCGCCCGGTAGCTAAGGTTGGGATGATTCCGGTTGTTAGGAGAGTAGGCCGGGTTGGAGTTGGTTCGTGGTGGAAAAGGCGCATTCCCCGTAGGATTGTAAAATAATGCGCTCGCCTGATCCAACGGTGGTGAGATGTCTCCACCGTCGAATTCTCCAAAAACTTCGGATTCCACCGCAGCAATCTGTTGTGTACTGGTGCCACCGGCGCCTACCATCAGTGCGGAGATCTGGGTCGACAGCAAGAAAAACTTGCTGGATAATTTGTCGACGTCCTCGACTCTGTGGATGCCCCCAGATCTAGGTGTGGCTCTCTCGTCACACCACTGCTCATTGTTAGATGCCATATTTTCCAGAATCTGTCTGGCATCTTCTTCGCTTCTTGACATAAAGGACCCTCCAGCCGCGGCGTCCATGGAAGATTTCAAATCATCCCTCAACCCATTATAGAACAGATTTATGATCTGCCACTTGGGGAGCTCATGGTGGGGACATCTCCGCTGCATCTCCTTGTATCTAGTCCAGGCTTCGTGCAGAGACTCGTGGCTGGCCTGGGAGAAGGAGGAGATCTCACTCTTCAGCTTCATGGTCTTCCCCGGAGGAAAGAAATTCGTCAGAAAAGCATTTGAGAGCTTCTACCAGGTGTTGAATGTATTCGGGTCCTTCCCCCTAAGCCACAGCTTGGCCTTATCTCGCAGAGAGAAGGGGAATAGCTTCAGACGGATCGCCTCAGTTGTGACACCGCTTATCCGAAAGGTGTCACATTTCTCCAAGAAGGAGTCCAAAAGTTCAATGGGGCTCTCCATGGGTGCACCTGAAAATTGATCCTGCTGGATCCACGTCACCAAAGACGGCTTAAGCTCGAAGCTTTGGGCCGTAATAGCAGGAGGACGGATGGCGGAGGTGGACTCGATGGATGGCATCGAGTACTCCAGCAGGGACTTTGAGGCGGGGTGTTCTCCCCCATGGTTTCAGGATCCTCTCTTCTTTGCTTCTTGGTGGCCAAACGCCTTAGGGTGGCGTTTATCTCTGGATCAACAGGAATCAAGTCGTCGAGACTTCTTGAACTCCTGCGCATGAAAAACAACAAACACCTGTGAAGAGAAAAGTGGGAAAGAAATAGATAAGATAAAAAATAAAAAATAAAAATAAGAAAATAAAAAGGAAAAAGAAGAATGCGAAAATTATCGCGAGGTAGGGATGAGAGCTAGACACAAGGATTCATGAAATCCTAAAATAACAAGCACGTTGCCTCCCCGGCAGCGGCGCCATAAAGCTTGATGTCCCCCGCTTATGCGTGTTAGATGTGTGCAATAATATGATTGGGGGCGTGAGATTTAAATATTTGTAACCGCAAGCACACGGTATTGTAGTGTGGCTTGGGGGTCGAAGTCAGGGAGGCGTGAATGTGCTTGTGTCAAGAAGGATCAAAATCACCCCGCGGGCGAGCTAGCCCGAATCGGATAATGGTTGTCACAGTAAATGGAATGCAAGTGATAAACAATGTAAAGGGAAAACCCAGGACTTTGGTTTCCACCCTATCGTGCGATTCTCACCGATACGGCCTACGGGTACGATAACGATCAGAATTAGGGTCTAATGGTGAGACGTTGTCTCTAAGAGTGGTACCAGCGTCCCATGGGCCCGATATTCCGGTCGGTGCCCAGGATGATACGTCGGACTTCCCGGGTTCGGTCAGTGGGCACTCCCGTGTCCATTAACACTGACCGACTCTGAGAGCACTAAGTTCGCAATGATAACTCCCAACGTCTCATCCTACCGCTCCCGCACGCTAGGATTCGACGTCTACGCTAAGGGCGTGAGCTATGGCTAGGGAGTCAATCGCCAAGTTTATTCCCCCTTGGCCCGTCGGTCAAAGGCGGTCTTTTTCCCGCCGATGACAATAAAACACCCCACATAACCGTTAGATTCCTAATCCCTAACGATTTCCTAGTCATATGGACGCATCGAGAAGAACCCACGAAGGGGTTTCCACCAAAATCCCAGTTTTGGGAACTACTCACACATATTTAACAAAAAGCGATCTAAAGTAAAATCGACCGTAAAAATCATGATCAGGCGATTAAAAAGCAGTAAGAGCAATGCTAATAACACTATATTAAAGTTTAACGAAGATCAGAAAACTTACAAATATCTGAAAAATTACAGCCGTCAAGAAAGAGAAAAAACATCAAAAAATAACAACTCTCGTTTCTTGAAAACCTAGGGGTCATATATATAGAATACGATATCACCCGATCGGGTGAAAAGTCACCCGATCGGGTGACCTGCTTTGTTTCTTCGGCAGCTCGGAATAGGACTTCACCCGGTCACCACGACCCGGTCGGTTGAGGCATGAAGCTGATCGGTTGGATCTTCGTGCCGTCGGGTGAACCGGTCGGTTGATCTCTCTGTGTCTTGGCTTCGGAGAATCGGCTACAAGTGAACCAATCGGGTGAAGGTCACCCGATCAGTTGGCATTCAGCATCAGAATTCCAGAGAGTTGAGGGCGTTTGAACCGGTCACTGAACCGACCGGGTGACTTCTTGGCCGCTCCAACTTGTGTCCGGGTGGTGCACGTTGGAAGTGACCAACCGGTCGGGTGAGGGGATGAAAGATGCGATCTTCATCGTTTGACCCCCTGGATCACGCGTGACTCCTCCCGTTGCTCCGGGGACTCATGATATCGTCGTTTTATGTCCCCTATGCCAGTAAACTCCTGCAAAATACGAAAAACACGGAAAAGTGAAAGAAAACAAGAAAACACGAGAAAACGAATACAAGACGGCGGAAAATACGGAAAAACACGGAAGAAAACGTGCGCAAATATATGAAATATAAACGCACGTCACTAAGTCCTCTTAAAGGAGGGTGACATGGGGTTTGGGGGAAACACGGGTAAATTAAAGGAGTTAAGGAGCGGACAGATGATATGAATTCTCACCGATGTGTCACTCCCGAAAGGGGGAGTTGAAAGGGTTGGAGAGGCTGCTGGTGTACTCGTGATGCACCATGACGGTAAATGATGGTTTTCTCCATTTGTCCGATAGAAAAACCGAGATGAGTCTCACTCCTACATTGCCAGTCGGGTACGGAGTTACGAGAGGCCTCTCCGGTGCTCGTGTCGCTGGTTGCGGTACCACTTTTCACCCACCTTGGGTGAAGTCTGACTCCTTAGCGTCCTACGATTTATCCGGGTTCCAAAATGCTAATCCTCGTTATTCTTGTAGCAATGGTAAATGAATGTGTTGTTTACTTGTGTTTCTTTACTATGGTTCTTTTATGTTGTATACCATTGTTGTACACCTTGCCTGTTGCACGTGCACGTTTTCACATGTTCATAACTATAGTGTTACTTCCTTTACTATAGTAGCTGTTTATGCCATGGCATACACTCTGCCGGCTCACGTGCACCCTTTCCACACTTCATGTAAGGACTAGTTGAGATATGGAATTCCTACTGGGTCACGCGTTGAGTGCCCCACCGTTGAATTTTCAGGTTCAGGTGTTGGAGTTGGTTGGCAGTTGTGAGGTGGAGCAGTAGAGTTCTGTAGATGAGTTAGGTTGGGATGGCGATGGGAGAGGAGAGGGTGTTTGTACTTCTGGGTTTTGTTTGGGGTAGTGACGAGATGATAATGATGTAATGATGGATGTATGTACAGATAGATGATGTATAAGTTATCAGACCTTTTTTTGGGTTTAGTTGATGTACAGTTTCCCTCTGTGATTCCTTTGTGTTTATGTTATTGGTTACTTGGTTGTGCTTTGGGAACATTACAGGTACTACCCTAGTAGTGCGCAGTGGACCTGCTGCTTGTGTTTTTAATTTTGTATTTCCTTCGTAACACTCGCTGCTTCGGGAATACCTAATACGGATTCTTACTTATCAGGTATCCCGGGGAGCGGGGCGTTATAGGTGGTGGCCCATGCAGGTCTCCGCACTGCGGCTGTGTAAGGATAGTGCATGTAGTGTTCCAGAGGTAGTTTGGTCTTAAAGTGGGTAGGAGTTCTGCCTTAAGATAGAGCACTAATATCAGAAGTTTGATGTATAGAGCCCTGAGGGTAGACACTGGACTATTGATTGTTTAAGAATGTTTGTATATATCTGTGTGTGTGTGAGTATGTGTGTGTGTGTGTGTGTGTGTGTGTGTGTGTGTGTGTGTGTGTGTGTGTGTGTGTACCTATACATCTGTAGCTCTATACGTGTAGAATATGACTTGTTGAGCATATTGAGATGATATACTCATGTACATATGATTATGGTATATGTACGAATGATTATATGGCTATGTGATTGTATTTGAAGTATATGTGTTAATACATGGTTGACTTATGAGTAATGTGTAGAATTGAGTTATATACTTGATTGAGGTGCAGGTAGTGTATAGATGTACTGTGTTGTGGCAATATATTGTATGTGATATGCACATGTATAGTGTGCAGTCGCATGTGTGGATCTTTGAGTTCCACACATGTATGTGTGGATATGTTTTAAGAATATTAGTGTTATGTGTTGATATATGTGATGAGTATATGATATATGTATAGCTGTAAGCCGGTACGCTTACACCTGTATATGGATGAATATAATTTTGTATGGTTATCTATGTGCATGGATATTGATATGGTAGACCTAGTGTGATGATATATCTGTGAATGTTGGATGGATGCTAGGAGACATACATGATTGTATGTCTGAGTATAGAGGTGCATGCATATATATGTTAATATATGGTAACCTATGAGGAGTGTGTATCATGGACCTATATAGTTGATTGAGCTCTAGGCGATGTATAGATATGACATGTCGTATGTATTTGTAATATGTGGTGTATATGTATATGCTGATTGTGTAGATCCATACGCGATCTTTGTGTTCCACTCAGGTATGAGTGGGCATGCCCTAGGTGTATTAATGTTGTGTGTTTGATATATATATACTAGTATATACCCGTGCCCAAAGGGCACGGTTCATTTAAAGTATACCCCCTTCAAAATATTATATCCCCTAAATTAAAACGAATAACAATAAGTAAACCATAATAATTGTTATTTTGTTATCCCAAAAAATTTAAGTTCCCCAAAATGTAGTTCTTTATTTCTCACAAAAGATTTTAGATCCCTCCAAATTTAGTTCCATCAAGATGTAAACTCAATTGAAAATTTAGATCCCTCATAACCATTGACTCCTTAAAATTAAATCCTAACTGCCTTTCTACCCACTCCTTAAAACAAAAATAACACATTAAACAGTTTAATCAATTAAAAGTAGTAATAAACACCTATTTACAAGAGTTAGCTAGGAATCAGAAAGTAACACTTAACACTTAACCTATTTAGCATCCAGATAATGCTGCCCATGCCCCTACATATTCAATTGCTCCATCATTGCAGTAAGCTGCTTTCATAATGGAAAAAATATGATACTTTATAATGGATCCGATGTAACAAACTACCTCAATTGAGTCAGTTACAGAACACAAATAACAAATAGTTTGCACTTCGCACTTGGATACAATATTCATTAATGCATAAATATATATTTGATTACTTTAAGTTACGGAACATGTTGAATCAATACAAATCAACAAATTACAACAATTGAGTCAGTTAAAAATAACTATTCTCAACCATCATTGTTTCGCAACATTAAGCTATAGCTTATATAAGTGTTGTGATCTTATTGTTGAATGTTTCATAGTCAACATTCGGTTATAGGAAACACAGAACTGCCAAATATATGGGAGAAATATATTTTTTGTAAATACCAGGAAAATATTCATTCCAAATTTCTCTTATATCTTGAATGTGTTCGTACATGTGCCAACTCTTTGTGCCCGCATCATCGAAAGATGCATTGTTACCATCAGTTATCGCATAATTCGCACACTTTTTAGTGGGACGTTGAAGTTCACATACACGAAGGAAAGCTGAAAAGAAAATTATGCGGCAATGACACAATATCAACTAAGAAATTGAAATGCATTAGGAACCTGTGACCTAATCAAGAATTCTGGTTGATTTTGGTGAAAGATTGCAATATCACAAATAATTCAAAGATTCAAATTGCCTAGTATTCACCAGATGCATAGCCAAATAGTTAAAAATTACCACTGAACTAACAAACATATGTAGCCAACTTATGAATCCCAATATAAGTTGCAAAATGAAGAAATAATAAACAGATCCCATGGAAGATAATGATAGTTCATTCAATTTTCTGACCGATCAAGCAATAATTCAACTAAAACCCCAGAGGGTTATAAAACTCAAAACCGTAACCAAACCCGCTAGCAGGAGCGTAGATCAAGACCAATAGTTAACATCCAATAGTTAAATCCATGTTAATATGCAGGTTGAACAATAAATGTTATATGAAAACACCCTAATATTTAACAACCAATTGTTCTGAATATATAAATGTTGTTATGTAGGTTGAATAAAATTTTTGTTATGAACACAGAATCAATGTTAACCATAATCTATCTTAAATGAGTGTAGAAGTGTACACAGATTTAGTGTAGCAGTCTAGAGAGACATGTTGCATAGGGGAAAATTTAACACTAATATGTTGCTGGGGGGAAATTAACACTACTATAACATTTGTAGTGGAAAATTATAGCATGTGCAGGGGGAAAAATTTTGGGGGAAAAATCAGAATGTACATTACACTACTATAACATTTGCAAGGGAGAATTAACCTAGATAAAACTAATATAACACTAATATAACACAATTGGCAGGGGAAAGAAGTAGCATAGAAGTTTGGAAAGTTCAGAATTAATATCATTTGCAGTGGGAATAGAAGTTCTGAAAGTTATGAACCCTGAAAGTTATGAACATTGAAAGTTATGAACCCTGAAAAAGGTTAAGCACTCTGAAAAATTTCGACATGGGGAAAAAAGTTATGAACACATGAAAAAAGTTAAGATGTCCCAGCCATAATATAGACGAAATTCTGAACACATGAAAAATTTGTGAACACTACTAAAGTAATTCAGAATTTTGAACACATGGAATGTCTGAATTTAGATGCACACATACATGAAAGGTCTGAATGTAGACAAAATTTTGTTGTGAACACATTTCATGGAAAAATTTTGCGTAGAATGCAAGTTGTGAACGTAGTTCTGAACAATGAGGAAAGCAGACAAATTTTTTTGTGAATTTAGACAAAAATTTACGATGTCTCAGCCATAATAAAGACAAACCTCTGGGAAAAAAATTCTTAATCAATTATTTGTATCTCATCATTACCACCTCAAAGATCAAGGAAATTGGAATAAGGTTGCAAATTTAGAATGCAAACACAAAAAAGAGTAAGACCAAACACAAAACCTAAACATATATAGGTTTTTTTCGCTTAGGTCTAATTCAATTTACTCAATTTTGAGATCAGTAGTGCAATTAAAGCAACTAATTTCTCAAAATTAAATTCTAAAATTCAATTCTAAAATGTTTGTTCATGTACAACTAATTTGCAAATTATCTAATTTGCTCAAAATTTTAATTTAATTCAATTTTGAAATTCTAAACAAATTGCTCAGATATTTCTCTTATTTTGAAATGTTCTGTTCGTGTACATCTTTATAATGTTACTCTTATTTTGAAATATTTGCAATTCATGTGAATCCAACATATTAGAACATCTGAATTCTGACAGATGGCATCTTAAGGAGCACTACTTGGCAAATTTGCTGGGTTACTGAACATTCTGCCACACATTTATTAACAGCTTCAACTAAGAGGCATTAAGTGCATGGTCCAGGACATGACAATTTCAGGCATGCGTTAGGTTGGCTTGTGTCAGTAGTTACATTTGGGTTTGTTGCAGTTTGAGTTCTAAAGAGCCATTTGATTGAAATGTGTTCTTAGACCTTTAGATAAAGGCATGCAATTGTTTGGGTGCAACTTGCAGTTTGTGTCAAACATGTCAGTACATTATCTTTCTGGCTTGTGCATGTTTGACCCAGATGCCCTTCTCATCCACCTTACTCAGCCCACCCACCTGCTTGAAAGGAATAAAAAGAGAGTGTGAATTAAAAAAACTTTTTAATAACGCAGGTTTCTTGTTTTCCCTGTTGTGGTCCTCAGGGTTGGGTTGGGATTAAATTTGGGTTTTTGCCATTACTGTATTAAGTTCACTATTTATTCTATGAAATAAAACATCATTTATTTTCAAATGTGCATGAACAGAGATGTACATGAACACACCATTATTTCAAAAGATGTTGGATTCAAAACATGTACAGAACATTTCAGAACATTAAAAATAATCGGAAAATTTCTCAGAAATCAAAGAGGCAAATTTCTCAGATATTCGAGCCATGTTAATGTTTTCGAAAGATTTCCATCTGAATCTTAATTAAAAGAGGGACATCAAAGGAAGATACATGTAACCCACCAATTCTAAATAAAGATCTGAACTCACCTTAAATTTTTTCTCTATATTTTACCTCATACAAAATGCAAAAAACAGGATTAATTGTTAACAAACAATAAATACATGAATTAATATAGGGGGAAACGAAATTAAATTAGAAAGGTGGTTACATATGCACACTACATTGAACGAATAATTGCTAGAATTTAATTAAATAGGATATAGGGTCCGGCACATGATCAGAGATACAACTACATGGGTCTACATCCCCCTGAGCAAAGCCTTCTATGATGTGTTTACTTTATGGATTACATTATCAGGCAAGGTGGACAGAAATTTAAACATAATTCATACATCTTCTGTAAAGTATAATTCTGAGCATGTTTAAATAATTAACATATTCTCTCAAAACACCTAAAAGATTGGAACCATATAAAGAATTATCAATAACTTTATCTCCAAAACAGAATGTTCAATGGATGAAGATAGTCACTCAAAAATATAAATCTTCTCATATTCCTTTTGCTCAAACCATCATGACATACATTTGTCAATAGGGAATATAAACAAATTCTTATCACAGATTCTCACTGCATTGTTGCATCCCTTCATGTAAGAATCCACGCCCTCGCCCATTACGTAATGTTTCAAACATCTCTAAAACAATTTGATCAAAAACAACACCTCCCAAAAAGGGATCTTTACATAAAGTCCTACATTACCTGAGTTTGCTTATCGTATGCAAGCCAAACGATGGAGAAATTCCCCAATCCTAGCTTCCTCTACACGATGTAGATGCCACTGGCGAACTAATCGCAGATTCTCACCACTGCTGGTGGGTTCACAATCTCTCCTCTAAGGATGACAACAAAATTTTCAACATTTCTACTTCAGGAGAACTGCCAAAAATTTTCAGCAACTTCATTGATGATTGACAATACCTGAGTTAACAATAAGACAGAAATTAGGGAAGTAATTGCAGAAGTAGCAAAGGAAATTATGCACGCACCTTAATGAATCAGCAACCTTTTCCACTTCAGCAAGCATATATGCATATACTAACTTTTATGGCTGGAAAGGAAGCAAGACAATCTAAGAATTTCCAAGTACCTTTAAATATTCATATACTTCTGTCCTCTGTAAAAATTATTCCGAGATTACATTACTATGATAATTAACTTAATATAGTAATCAACTACAATAAACCAGTGATCACACGGAGCTTTTCAAGCCCAACACACATGTAACAATTAAGTAAGAAAATCTGAATAAACAGCATGATGTCTAGAATGCTGCTAGCTTGGAGCAGAATGATAACTCAGCAGTTGCATTACTATTTAACTTAAGGGTAAACTCAAACAAATGCCATAAACTGAAATATAGCCATAGTAATTATGGTGAAATATAGCCACAATGAATTATGGCCAAAGGAGGCAACACATGGATGCCATACATGGCCCTGTACAAATCATACAAATTTGTATAGATGAAAAACCATATGCCATGGAGAAAAATGAATGAACCAATATATGTTACCAACAATATATACAGTGAACAAATCAACCGTTTAAGAAGAACAGAAAAACTGATGTAGTTAGCAAAAAGCAATGTTTCAAACATCTCAAAAACTGTCTAATCAAAACCTACACCCCCAAGAAGAGATCTTTAGATAAATTCCAAGATTTATGTAAACATGTACTTTGTTCTCAATCAACAGAAGCCGATAACTGATATCCTGAAAAGTTTATTATCAGGTCCTAGTCAGCCCTAAATTGTTATCCATTCTTCTTGATAGAACCTGATATCCTGAAAAGTTTAAAAATGCTATCTGCTATCTGAAAGTTTAAAATGCTACCTGAAAAGTTTAAAATGATATCTGCTATATGGTTCAGGATATGCAAAGATTATAGAATTTGATATCTTGTTAACACTATGAGATAAAATTTATGAATTTTTCATGTTCACCGAAATAAAACTTACCTCTTAATAGAGTTTACCATTTCTTATTATCATGTGTCAATGATGATTATTGACGCAATGTTGCTGCTACATTCTGGAAATTAAAATCAGTACTACATTATAGCATGCATATATAACCAAAAAATGTTAATTGGTGGTATGTTGTAAGAACTGACAGATACCAAAAAATGCAGGTTTTTTAATATCAGAAGACTGGGAAAATGTAATGGTAAATTGGCATCTCAACTTTAAAGAGTTTTATATACAGAAGTAAAAATATCAGTGACAGCTAACATGAGTCAGATGTAGCACAACATTGTCTAATTTATCAAATTTGAGGCTAGTTTATAAGCTCTTAACCAAAGGTCAGCTGTTAATTGTACTAACCACTTCCATTCTACAACCTTAATGTTAATATCGTGCATAAGATTAGTGATGGAAAGACACCATCAGGTAAGCAAGGAGAAATGAACTCCAAAAACACAATAGAAGAAAAGCATAGAGCAACTGTAGTATATAAGAAGTTGAGACTTTTTTGTTACACGTTATTTTCATATCTGCTAATGTGAAATTTTCCATCAGCTTCCCTGGCACTTCCCTAAGTTCATTGTGGTTTAAAACCCTTTTAGTACTTTTGGAACTACAGTAAAGATCAATAGCTCCTTTGCAGAAAATATTTCAAAAAACTCGTTATGTATGAACAATATTTCAAAAAAACCCATTTGCAGGTTTCAATCAAGAAACATTCCTAGATAATGAAGCAAGCCTTCAAACTTGGAAATGTCTACGTAACTATTATGTTGCACCTTCTTCTTCTATAAATCCAAATCCATTCAATTCCTTTTGAGAGCAAAACAAAATTGGATAAACAAAAATATAGATACATGTTGATTATAAGCAAAACAGAACTGGATTTTCTGATACATAAGAGTACTTGAAATTAAACTTTTGGCAAAAAAAATTTGGGTCATAAAAATTGACAAAAACCTTATGAATAGGACCTGAATATTCTGGTGCTAGGCACAGTCGATCGAATTGGAAGATCCTCCACCTAATTGGACCAATAAACCATCAAAATATTTCCCATCCTGAATTTCATTCAAAAAGTTTGAAATAAACATCCAAAATATCATGAAGCAAACCAAACATTGCAATGTCGCAGTGCTCTGAATCTATCATCACGTAGAGCAGAAGAGAGAAGGAGATGACCCAAGTAGCCACTTGCTGGCATGTAAATCCTTCGTGTACATAATATCTTTCATCTTCCTCGTGAAATAAACCGCGGGTAGTAGGACCAACCGTGTACATGACTCATTTTTTTGAAACCCTTCAATGGAAATGCTCAGAACAGAAAGCCATGCTATCATGAAGGCCATATTCTGTTTGTTTTTTATTAAAGCCATGCTATCATGAATATATAATTTTCGTAATAATTCAACCTTCCTAGTTCTTCACAGAAACTTCTGTAAGGCAGTTTTGGTCCTGGTAGCATGTGATGATGTTATTGACGAATAGAGATATGTTGAGGGCCATGGGGATTTTGTCACTCCATATCTGCATTGCATTAAGATTAGTAATTATTTAATACATTTGCCCAAACTTTCATTGTTGCATCTAAATTTTCTTTAAAACATAATATTGCTTAATGATCTATCATGAGAATAATAAGACAAATGGGTCATCCCCTTACTTACTTGATCGCTTGTTGGAGATAACATTCTCTTCTTTCTACAAAAAGGCCCACCTTTCATGTTCCCTTAACTATTTAATCAATCCCAATACCAGAAACCAAAACAACTCAGCAATCATTCCCCAAACGTTCAGTTTTCTAATAAGTAAAAAAATCTAATCTTTACAGTCTCTTACCTCTTATTAACCTCGCCAAAAGTCCTGCCCCGAAGCAATGAAAGTAAAATTTGAAATTTGCTGAACATTGATGACCTACCAGGCACATCAAAGAGCATCAGATTGAGGAGCAATCGCCGGCTGATCTCTTGGGCATGATGCACTTTACGAAGAAAGATTGCATGGCTCTCTTACACCATTGATGCCGAATGTTAGGGCCTCGGCCCCAGACGCAATGACCAGCTTGTCATGCACCACACTAAATTTTCACGGCTCCACGGTTTTCTTATCATCTCCTTTGGAGGCAGTTTCACGGTGCACCATACATAGCATCAGAAAGGCTCAACCTTGATAGCAAAAGAGAATTCTCAGGACAAAAAACTGTATGCAACAAAATTGGTAGAACATACAGCAAATTGAATGCAACAAAATTGAACATACAGAAAATTGAATGCAACAAAATTGAACAAACAGCAAATTGAATGCAACAAAATCGAACAAAATTGGCGGATTTTAAGTTGAGGATTAAAAAGAAAAAGAAGAAAAAATAAATTTTTGCCCCGTTGCCCCGAAACCTCTTCCTGAAGGGCCCATCGGTGCAGTGGTGTCCCTCCCAGAGCTCCAGCCCATCGCGGGGGGGGGGGGGGGGGAGGGGGGGGGGAGAGAGAGAGAGAGAGAGAGAGAGAGAGAGAGAGAGAGAGAGAGAGAGAGAGAGAGAGAGAGAGAGAGAGAGAGAGAGAGAGTACAGATATCCTGTAAAAGTTTTTTGACAAAGTTTGCAACTAATGAATAATAATAACCAAGGATTTGCAAGTTAAAATTTAAAAATTGACCTGGATGTATGAGCCATGTATGAGATTGCATAACTAAAAGTTGAGTAGGATGATTTAGTTGGCAAAAATAGAGTTTCAGGTTCTGTTTTTTTAGGATGTATGAGATTGAACATCAAAGTCTTCATCAAATGTATAACAGATGTTACTCTAGTTTAACTCACTAAAAGAGTACACTATAGTACACTCAGATATGCATGTAACATTCAATGTTGTTTGTGTGAAATCTGAAAGTGTGCATCTTAAAAGGCCATGATGCACTGCTATGAGATATAAAAACCATCAATCAAAACTTCCCTTACCCCTATAGGATGCTAGACATGTTACATTGAAAAGGGTAATACAAAGTAATACATCAAGTGAAAGGTAATAATACACAAGTACTACAAATTCTTACAGGTGGTCCCCCATCGCAGAACTCAATTATCCCATGTGATATAAGTTACCCTGAAATGAAAGAAAGCTTAATATATTCATACTGTAATGAAGCCAGAACAGCTGAAATATAAATAACACAATAAAAAAGTGAAATTTGATTTAATTCCATATCTCAACAAATTTGGAAAAGCAATCTCATAAGAACAGAGATTATATTAGTTGTAGTATGTGCAACATTACAGTTTCTAAAATTTTTTAGCTCATATAACTTCAAAATTAATCACCATTCACAACTGCAAGAAGTTAACAGACTTTTTTTATCGCACAATTCGTTTTTATATTTAATTGAATAGAAGATGCATACAGAACCAATAGATTTAGACCTAAAAAAACTCAAGCATAACTTTCTAGACGGAATATAAAAGACCACAAATAACATCAAATATTCTAATCCCCCTCTACCTAGACTTTTAAATCAAATTTTACAATCCCAGGACAATAGTCAATCAGTGAAGTCCAGATCCTAAACAAAACTCGGTAATACTTGCGTGTATACTCATCGTCTTTTCTTTCATATCAATAAGTTGGAGATACCATTGATTCTCTGACATTATTGAAATACTCCCAGTGACTTCTAATTCTCAAACACCAACAATGCTAAACTCCTAATGAAACTTAACCTAACACGACACAAAAATAGTGTCGATGAATAAGCTGTAAATAGCACCCTCTGTTGACTAACGTCAACCAAGAAGAAAAAATAACATGATCAATTGACTTCAAAACTATAGACAGAATGAACCCCTTTTCTCGTCCTGCATAAATCTTAAGCAATAGCTTAAGCCCCCCAAAGTAGCAGAACCGCATAAAAACATGATAGCCATTCCGCTGGCAAGTTTGCAGGATGAGTTGACCACACATGAGTTATAATAATACATAATGTGTTTTTTGACTAAACGAAGATTGATCAAGGATTGTGAAAAGAATTGCTTTTTTTTGTTTTTGTTTATACATGCTGCCATTTGATGCAAGGCATAACACCAAATAATGTTTTTGTACTGCTGGAAATGAAATACAGTGGAAATGAACCAAATAATATGATATTGCCAGTTCAACAAAGATTTCTGAATAAAGATATTGATACTATGGGGAATATTGCCCTTTGTGCAAGGCATAATCCAAAAGTATTCTGAATAGTGCCACTTCAACAACCATTTTAAGGTTTTGTACTGTTTTTGTACTGCTGGAAATGAACCAAAAGTATTCTGAATTTGGAGAATTTTGTGGTTGCTTTCTGGAAATGAACCAATAGTTTCAGGGAAT
The DNA here is from genome assembly GCA_030789695.1 of Scilla litardierei. Taxonomy (NCBI): domain Eukaryota; kingdom Viridiplantae; phylum Streptophyta; class Magnoliopsida; order Asparagales; family Asparagaceae; genus Scilla; species Scilla litardierei. The sequence goes on from CM061133.1 coordinate 195,759,180, forward strand.
GGCAATATTAGCATTACTAACAAATTGACAACATTAAAATGGCTAACATGAACTCTTGCTCACAGCAATTGCAGAACACTAAAATCGGATTTTAAATCATTGCACACTAAAATGCAATTGTTTAATCGGAAGCAATTGCAATTGCAGAAAACTAAAATCGGATTTTAAATGCAGAACAATTGCAATTGCAGAACACTAAAATGTAGAACAATTGCTCACATTTTAGAATCATTGAGCCCATTAACTCAAAAGAGTTCATGCTCACAGCAATTGCTCACATTTTAGCATCATTGAACCATTAACTCAAAAGAGTTCCTGCTCACAGCAATTGCTCACATTTTAGAATCAATCTTTACAGTGAGCATGAACTCTTGCTCTCCTCAGCATCGGAAGCAATCTCCAGCAAGCTCATATGAGAAACTAAGCAACTCGGGTAAGAAGAACCCTCAGATTCCAGAAATGCAATTGCACACACAAAACCCAATTACACACACATTTAGTCGCAACTACCTTAGTAGTTTGGTCTACTAAAAAACCATGCAATCTATGGTAACACCTCTATTTTGAGTTTGAGAGATTAATTAATGGATGCATTTTGATATTTTCTCTATACTATTTGCATTATCATATTTAGATTGTGGTTGTAGTAGGCACTTTGTTAATCACTGCCCAATGGATGAAACATTATAAAGCGGCAACCTTGCTGATTGTTGAGCTTCTGAAGTGTTATAGCCATGGATCCAGATCAAATAGAAGAAGTTAGATATTTATTTCCAAACTCAAATAGTAAGATATATGAATGAAATTGGTATGTGCTTTTTGTTGTGCCCTATAAAAAAAATCAAGTTAAAAGCATCAATCTCTCAAAATCCAAATTCTAACATACAAAAAATTTGACAAAATTGTTTTAGGTAATAACAATCAACAACCTAATTACCACAAAAGAACCATCTAAATGAATTCAAACAAAAAACTCCCCAAATTTCAGAATAAAAAAGAGGATTAATTTACATGTTACTAATGACTTAGAATTGTGTTTGGCAGCTTCCAAGAGAATTTTTGAATTCCTTGATATCCCAAAACCTTTATTCAATAAAGAAAACACAATTAATATAATCTGAAAGTAAAAAAACATCTAAAATAATTATGGACAAACCATTTGTGAGAGTGCGTCTGCGCGCGACAAACCTTTTGAAAATTTGAGGGCGCGCGCATGCAATATCATGCTTAAAGAAAAGACATATGGGAATCTGAATTTTATTATTTTTGGACTGTCAGACACTTGGAAATCAAAACACTGGATGAACTACCCTGACACTCCTATAAAACTACCTTGGAGATTTGATATGCAAAACTGAGTTATGTGTGTATGAAGTAAAAACCTGATTATGTTTCATGGAACTATGAACCAGTTAATTAAATAGAAACACATAAGCACATTCACATTCACACTCATAACATGCACGCGAGTCATTGTATTAACTTCAACCTGATAAATGGACAAAACACCATGTATAGAGGTAGATCTAGCTCCTATTTCCTACATAATAACCGAAGTTTGTTAACTGTATGGCTTTCTATGTCGTACATCCAGAGGAAATATCTCCAATGTTGTCAACAATCACTGTAAAAGAGATAATAATACAAAATACACCTTGACACCAGAATTACGAACTTACTGTCTCATGTTGAGCTTGCAGAGCCTGATTCTCCACCCTCTTTGCAGGCACGTCCGCCTGCCTTGTATATTCCTGCTTCTTCGTAAATTCAAACACATAAAACCAACACGGAAAAAATCAAATCTGCAATCACAATTAAAACAATCCACCAAACCCCAACCAAAAATCCTACCTTCTTCGCATATGACCTTAAGCTTCACACACTCTATCGTCTCACTATGCTTCCATCTAAACCACTGACATTTGCCTTTGCACACAAAACAACAATAAAATCAACATAAATCAGACCTTCATCAAAGAAACCCTAGAATTAGAAATTTTTGAAATTAAGGTGGTAGATAGATGATTACAATCTCGTCGGGTTGCAAAAACAAAAACAATTGTCTCATATAGTTTCCCGATCTTTTAATCCCATCATTTTCTTCCTATAGGTTATATCTCAAATACTTTTCTACCAATTTATTTGTATTAATCACCAAAGACATTCAAAAAAACCTCTGTTTTATATCTCCATTGAATTGCCATGAATAAACCTCTGATGAGGGGCATCAAAGAAGAGGTCTGATATCACATCCTCGGCCTAGATTTAATGAAACATTTAGAACAAACGTAATGAGAAATGAAATCCTTTAGGTACAACAAAAAACAAAAACAAAAGACCATGATGCATCCATGCATGCATCAATTATCATGAAGATCCTTTGATGTCTTTGTATTCATTTCTGGGTGAAAACATAAAACAACCTGTGGGAATCTCTCCATTAAAAATCATTACTTCATTAAAGAAACCATATCATTAGAAATTGAAATGATGCTGATGCTGGTGAGATATTGAACTATAAAGCATTGTCTGCTAGAGTAAAGGGTGAAGTTTAGTTATTCTATATCATTCTTATTGGCTTAACACTTTTTATTTATTTCTATCAAGTTGTAAGATGCGAAAAAGATAGCTTGGTATATTGAATCGATACACTTCACAACTAACAAAATACCATGTCCACTCTCACATGTTAAGTACAAAAATATAAATGCATACGTATTGAATTTGTTGGATGCTTTTTTTCAAATTTATATATAGATTAGAAGAGTTTCATAAAATACCTTCACTATTTTTGACGGAATAAGCTTTAGATCAGAATGCCATCAGAATCCTCGGAATCTCGATGAGTTTTAACTTACCTGCTTCATCAATGTACAAATTAAATGATTTTCAAGCAACAAAACAAACTGGGCATCTCTAAAATGTCAACTAAAATCCAAAAATCCCACACACAAAAATAATTAGGGTAATTTAGCGTAAAGAATTTATACTATCAGTTTAAGGATAGCTCATAGCTGACAGTTCCACTAATTTAACCTAACAATAATTAATAAAAACATCTTATCACATAAGAAAAATTCACAAAATTTCCAACACAACCACTTGAAAATTGAACCGAACCAACCTAAACCAAGCCACCAAAAGTTTGACAAACATAAATAAATAAAAGTTCAAAGCCATGCAGAATTCTAAAAAATACACAGATTTTTATTTTTTTGAGGAAAAATTAAGATACAATATGTACCGATGAATCCGAAAATTAAGATACAATAACAATTTGAATAAGTGGAAGTTGCTCATGTCCATAAATATAAAGTTTTCAGCTCATTTCCCTATTTTGAAGTATATTGATTTTTACTGGGCAAAATTGAGTTTTCCCTTCTAGCATATGGAGAAAACTAATGCTCAAACTTAGTTTGATGCTCATACTTGATGTAGCCAAATACTATAATGAATCAAATACATGAATTTAGTTCAAGGAAACATGAACATGAACAACATAGTTCAAGTTCGATTTCGGCGTGGACTGTGGACTGAAGATGAAATCTGGAAATGAAACAAAAGGAACTCGACTTCGGTGTGGACTGAAGTTAAAACTTGAACAACATAGTTAAAACTTGAACAACATCATGGACTGAAGTTAAACAACAACATGAACAACATGGACTGAAGTTAAACAACAACATGAACAACATAGTAAAACAACAACATGAACAACATAGTTAAAACTTGAAACCCCAATTTGACAGAAATGAAACCTTAACCGTACTGAAGATGAAGGGCTGAACTCGACTTCGGCGTGGAGGACTGAACTCGATTCTGTAAATGAAACAAAAAGTAAGTAGAAAAAAGTTTAGGACTGCATAAATAAACTCCTATGATTAGATCACAACTACAAACACATAAATACACAATGGAAGTTAAAACTTGAAACCCCAATTTGACAGAATTTGACAGAATCCCCAATTTAGCAGATGTTGACAAAATCAACAGATTATCAAACACAGCCAAAATGAACAAACAAAAACTATGTGCTATGTTGAACCAAAAACAAAGCCACAAAATTTTTTGAAGCAGAACAGAGCTAATCAAAAAGATATAGTAAAAATCTTTTTTGAGAACCAAGTACAAAGCCTCCACAAATATCCAGTCAAATTGAGTACACACAAAATGAATACACAGTACTGAAGGAAAAAAGACCGTTCAGAAATATACATCAAAAGATAATTTTTTTGTGAACCAAACAAAAAGCCCCACAAATATCCAGGCAAATTGATTTAAAAAAGCATGAATACGTAAAAATTGAAGCTAATACAAAGCCCCAACGACAAAATAACATTGTGAACCAAAACATTGATGAAAACAAAATTACAGATCAGAATCAACAGATTCAAACAAAACAGATCCGAATAAAAAGGCACAAACAGAGTCGATCAAATACCATTAGCAGATCGCAAACACAACAATCGTTTTTATGAACCTAATACAAAGCCACAACAAAGTAACATTGATTAAAACAAAATAAAAAACAGATTTAACCAAAGAAAAATAACAGATAACAAATTGAGGGTTTGAACAACAGAGGAAAGAGGAGGGCCGTACCAAATGGAGATCCATTCAGATTGCAAGCTTGATCCGAGGATTGAGGCTTAAAGGGTTTGAGGCTGTGAGTGATCCGAGGTTGAGCGTGATCCAGGGTTGAGGTTTGAGGGATGAAGAGGCCTTTGAGGGATGAGGTTTGAGGTTTGAGGGATGAAGTGATCGAGGGCAGAGATATTGAGTTTTTCCCACGAAAATTTGATTTTCCCCCCAAATGTAAAGCTGTGTGCGAAAGCGTGAGCGGCTATTCCAAAGTGAATTGGAAAGTGTGAGGGGCTATTCCAAGGTGTGAGCGAAAGTTTGGCTGCGAGACCCATTTGTTTACGTGGCATCATCTTGACCCTTTCCCTAAGTGAATCTAAGCCATTCTTGGTGACTGGGACAAACAAACTTATGACTGGACTTATGACTGGGACAAAATTCAAAAAAGGTCCTCTTTTATAGAATAGATATATATATATATATATATATATATATATATATATATATATATGGAAGATGTATATGGTTGCATGTATGGTTGTAAGCGGATACGCTTACAACAGTGTTTGGATAGATATATCATTATCTGAATATCCGTGTGTGTTAGTATTGTTGTATGAGACTTTGTGTGATGACATGTATATGTGTGCCTAGATATATACTAGGAGACATACATGGTCGTATGTCTATATCGATATATAGAGATGTATGTATGTTTGTATGCATATACGCTTATGTGTTTACCTATATATGTATAATAGCGTAAATATACGTATGGATGTAAGTTAGTATACATGGTTGAAGTATTTGTATAAGTATTTGTTTATCGGTGTGCTTTTCCTTCATATGAGTGGGGTAGATTGACCATGTATATCTCTATTAACACTTACATATGTTCTGAGTTGAAAATTCCGAGGACAGACTTTAATTTAAGGTGGGTAGGATGTAATGACCCCAAAATTCATATACGTGTATTAATACGTATTTTTGAGCGTATATATGTGCGTATAAGTTTTGGGGAATCCTTAGTATTTTATTTAATATTGTCAAACTAAAAATTATTTTTAAATAATTTTGTATGACATGATTTTATTAAATAAAATATATGGTTGGAATACTAATGTCTTGATGAGTATTAAGCATTGTATGTGTATTAAGTGGGTATAGTTATTTTTCTAAAAACCAAAAGCCTAATTTTTCCTAAGGGACACCTCCACCTTTGATGTGTCAAGATATCCTTGATCCTTACCTAACCCAAGGCTTGGTGGCATGCTTAGAGGATTTTAGGGAAATGAGGTGGCTACTCTAGGAATTAGAGAGAATGTTTCATTTACTCACTCTCTTCCCAAAGATCAGGCAGAATTAATCCTTTCCCCTTGCTCCCTCTTAGACTTTAGGGACGCTGAGCACCCATAGGCTACGCCACCATCAATCTGCACACCCCCGTAGCATCCATGTCGTCGTTTGATTGTTGTTGCTCATTCTAGGATCTTGTGTAGGAGAAGAAGGAGAAGGGCTTGAAGAAGGAGCCATAGGGATTTGGGCTACTCCCTTGTCTCTCATCACCCCTAAGGTAGGATTCCATCTCCAATTAGTATTAGAGTTGCATGCTTAGTTTCATGATTGTTGTTGTTGTCATCGTCGTCGTTGTTGTTGTGGTTTTACATTTTCTTAAGTTAAATTCTGAATTTTGTATGGTTTTATGCGTTGAGCAATTCTGAATTTTGTATGGTTTTGTGCGTTGAGCAATTCTGAATTTTGTATGGTTTTGTGCGTTGAGCAATTCTGAGTTTTATATGTTTGTGTGCGGTAAGCAATTCTAAGTTTTATTAAGAATTAAATTCTGAAAAAATTATATTCGTGTAGCCCTTGAAATTCTACCCCAAAATCATATATAATATGCCATATGTTAAGTATAATAATTAGGAGTCAAAATTCCATCTTTACAACATGTCGGAATTTCATCCAGTCTGGACACAGTTTGGCAAAACGTATGTCAGTCCCTACACACTCCATAGAAATTGATGATCATGGTCTCGTTGGAAAGATAACAACTTTTTCTACAACTTTCCCTGTCTGCACATTTTTGAGATTCTAAATACAACATATCTTAAACTAGAAATCTTTACAGCTCTTAAAATCTGTCTCAAAAACAAATTTGATATGTCTCACCAAACAATTCACCATAAATCACCAGTTCATATTTTTGCATGAAAATTTATAGGTGAACCCAGTACAACTATATCTACAATTTTTATTTATAATGTATGTGCATGTTTGATAAAAAAATTATGGAGAAATGTGCTTCTTAATCTGACTGTTCTGTTTTTCCAGCAAGCTGAAAGATTTAAATGTTGTTTAAAGCTCTTTTGAGGTTAAACTTGCCATTAATGTTCTTAATCATTTATGTTACATGGTGATGTGTGGTTTATGTTCTTGGCACAAGCAAAATGATGATGTGAATTTGGTTATATGTTTCATGTATATTATGAGAAATGAGAATGGGAATGCACACGACGATGCATGTCCCAAGTATGTGATGAACCGTGGAAAGAAAAGAAATGGAAAGTGTTATGTTTCATGAAAATGACTAAGTCCTCTTACAAGAAGGTGACATCGGGTTTGGGAAAAACACAGGTAAATTAAAGGAGTTAAGGAGCGGACAGATGATATGAATTCTCACCCGATGTGTCACTCTCAGAAGGGGGAGTTGAAAGGGTTGGAGAGGCCGCTGGTGTACTCGTGATGCACCATGACGGTAAATGATGGGTTTCTCTGTTTGTCCGATAGAAAAACCTGTTGGATCTGGATCTAAGCCTAGAGGGGGGGTGAATAGGCTTATAAAAATTCTCGTGCAACCCACGAGAAATCACACACAGTTATAGCACAATCAACCAGATGCAGAGTATAAAAAAGCAGTCACAGCATGCACATGCGATATACCCTGGTTCGGTCGCACCCACGACCTATATCCAGCTCCAAAAGCAATACTAGATTATTAAAGTTAACTGGTGCAACCTGTAGCTAGAGCACCAACCCTACACTCACCTGGCTCTCAGCACCTGCACTCACCAAAGTGCCCAAACAATAACAATACTAGTAAAGCCCTCTCTTGGCTAGTCCCAACTAGCCAAGTCCCCAAACAAATAATAAAATAGTTTCAAAGAGATCACAACATCAAACCACAAATAAAATAAAGTTCAGAGTTTAGAATTGCTCAGTCGTGACGGTGTTGATGTCTCTGTCAATCAGCGCGAGGTCAGATCAATGTGATAAGTAGTAGTCCCCTCTGATGTCGCGACAATATATGACGCTCCTCAACTCGAACAAAACATCCGACAGTGAAACTTGTGTGATGAACTCTCAGCAAAAAGAGTCACACACACAAAAGAGAACCGGCCCCTTCTTATTTAGATTTTGTTGCGGCTCCAGAAAAAATTGCCAAGGTAACAGAATTTTGGCCTCTTGGATTTAAAGACAATGGAGAGAAAAAATAGAACCGGATCTTGAAGAATTCAAGGGGTGCGACCTTCTGTTTGTGCGGCTGCCATGAATATTTTTTGGGGTGATGAGGATTCGGCAGCAGGCAGCTCAAAAAAATGATGTGCTTAGAGTTTTTTTTCAAGGATTTCGACGGCTAGGAGATTGAGAGAAAAAGCCCTGTGTTATACTCTCAAGAAGGGATAAGGATCATGCGGCTGTTGAGAATTTTTAATGGGAAAGTTGCAGCAGAGAAGGGTATTTCTCTTTGGGATTTTTGGCTTGCTCCTCGGGTGTTTTTTTAATTTCTCTCGTCAAGAGCACAATTGCGGCTGCTAGGTCTTTCAAAGGGGTTTGTGCGACGCCTCCGTAAAAGGAAACAAGAGATGGACCCTAAGTGCCCTTGGGAGATATTTTCGGCTGACTCTCTTTTTGTGCACTCTTGAGATTTTTGTATTTGAAGAGGGATGTTGGCTTGCTAATAAAAATAGTGCTGCTCTCCTTCTTTTTTAAAAATCTTTTGATCATCTTGACCCATTCCAATAAGTGTAGCAATTCCTCCATCACGATGATCAAGTCACCACTTGAAAATTTACGAGCGTGCCACTCCTGAAAAATACTTAACACACACATTAGAAACGTTCACACACATTTGTTATCATCAAACACGAGCTTCACAGATCGTTGCTAACAACAATCTCCCCCCTTTTGATGATGACAAACTAAGTATAAGATTTGAGCAATGAAATTCCAAATAGTGTGTGTGATAGTGGGTGACATGCAATGAGATGAAATGATGTGCGAACAATGATGTATAAAGTATATTAATAAGCATGCTCCCCCTACTTTTGTGCTTCCCCAATATGCTCCCCCTTAATCAAACAATCATGTATTTGCGAGCATTACAAAGATAGTACCAAGTGAATACCAATACCAAATCTATGAATACCAATACCAAATCTTCACAAATTTTCTCCCCCTTTATTATCATCAAAAGTCACACCACGTAGACAAATACATATATATTATGCAAAAAGAATGTATTATTAGCCATTACCAACAATTGCATGTATACACTCATAGAATAATCAAGGCAAAATCCAAGGAAATTAAACAACTACGACTTCAACACCAACGTGTACGTGCAATAATTAAAATTGAAGCACAGAGGGAGAATCATTGAAGAAAGTCAACCAAAACCAATCCACATTTTCCAAATAACAGTTTATCACCTAGGATTGATTTTTCCCCATCTCATGAAAGAATGAGTTCAAGATACCACACCCAAAACATAGCCAATATGGACTCTTAGATGTGGGGGTGGCATTGCTTGACGAGTAAATACACCAACGCTAAAGTTTACCCATAAAGCTTATGTTGGATACTTGTGGGTAATACCGTTGCCAAGGATTGTATCCATTTTTCATACAGAGCAATTAACCTTCTTTTTCATTTTTATACTTGTAGTGTCATCAATTTTTTAATGCTCAATTTTTATCTATGGCAAGGTATATCATATCCCTTAGATTATCAGTTAAGTTTTCCTCCTACATTCACATTTCCAATTTCAAAAACGATATCTCCAAATGTGCAACAATAATAATATATGTGGAAGTGTAGTAGGTGGTGTAGAAATCAGGTTATTTTCAGTCATTGAACATGCCATGAATATTTAGAAAGATGGACATGCACATGTAGTAAAATAAATAATACAACAATTTCTACATAGATATGAAAATCATTTTTGAATACTTCTTTTAATGAATCAAAGAGAAAGATACACATTGAAGCACCATTTTTTTTCGTTTTTGTTTTTCATTTTTTTTGTTTTTGTTTTTGAATGCATGAGATACTAAAGCAAACATGAGATGCAATCACATAAATAAAAAATAAATCATGCACACATAACAATGCAACTACTAGCACACAAACAAGAAAAAAGTTCAAGCACACAAGAAAGCATGGAGTCTCGTACTAGGTTTTATCAATAATACCAAGCTCAAGACGAAGACGACAAAAGCGAGCCTCAACCAAAGGTTTGGTGAATATTTCTGCAAGTTGTGATTCCGTAGGAACGAACTCCACAGACACATCCTCTTTAGTGAGGTGATCTCTAAGAAAATGGTGTCTTACGTCAATATGTTTAGTACGAGAGTGGTGTACGGGATTATTAGAAAGATCTATGGCACTCTTGCTATCACATCGAAGAGGAACTCTTTTAAGAGCTAGTCCGTAATCAGATAATGTTTGCATCATCCACAATACATGAGTACAGCAGCTGCCGAGAGCAATGTACTCTGCTTCAGTAGTGGATAATGCAACACTATTTTGCTTACGGCTAGACCATGAAACTAAAGAGTGTCCTAGCATAAAACAAGTGCCACTAGTGCTCTTTCTATCAGTTAAACTACCCACATAATCAGCATCAGAATAACCCACCAAATCAAAATTACCACTAGAAGGATACCAAAGGCCTAAAGTAGGTGTACTAAGTAGGTACCTAAAGATCCTTTTAATGGCTTTCAAATGAGATTCTTTTGGGTTTGATTGAAAGCGTGCACACAAGCATACATCAAACATTATATCAGGCCTAGAAGCAGTCAGGTACAACAAGGAACCAATCATACCACTATATAGCTTTTGGTCCACTGCAACTCCTTGTTCATCTCTGTCCATTTTTGTGTTGGGACACATCGGCGTTCCAATTCCTTTAGACTTCTCCATCCCAAACTTTTTCAGAAGCTCCTTGATGTATTTGGTTTGAGATAGAAAGATGCCTTCCTTTCCTTGCTTTACTTGGAACCCCAGAAAATATTTCAGCTCGCCCACAAGGCTCATCTCAAACTGATCCTGCATGACTTTCTCAAACTTTTGACATAGAAGATCGTTAGTAGCACCATAAATAATGTCATCAACATAAATTTGCACAATGAGAAAATCTTCAGATTCATGCATCAAAAATAGTGTATTGTCAGCACTCCCCTTTTTAAAATTATTTTCCAACAAATATGTGCTTAGACGGTCATACCAAACTCGTGGAGCTTGCATAAGACCATACAAAGCTTTTTCTAATTTATAAACATGGTTTGGAAAATTATAGCTTTCAAAGCCTGGGGGTTGCTCAACAAATACCTCTTCTTTTAGGTAGCCATTAAGAAAAGCGCTTTTTACATCCATTTGTTTCAGCTTGAGCCCTTTATAACTTGCAAAAGCTAGCAAGATTCTAATGGACTCAAGCCTAGCAACTGGTGCAAAAGTCTCATCCACATCAATTCCTTCCATTTGATAATACCCTTTAGCTACCAACCTAGCCTTGTTTCTAATAACATTACCAAATTCATCTTGCTTATTTTAAACACCCATTTAGTACCAACTACATGATAATCAGTGGGTCTAGGCACTAGTTTCCAGACATTATTCCTGACAAATTGATTTAATTCCTCTTGCATGGCCAAAACCCAACTTTCCTCTTCTAAAGCAATATCTATAGTCTTAGGCTCTATTACAGAAATAAAGTCACCATAAATACATAGAGCACAAAGATCTCCAAAAGATGAACGTGTGCGAATACCTGCCGTAGGCTCACCTAGAATTAAGTCTGGTGGGTGATTTGGATTGAATCTCAGCTCTCCTCTGGTAACTGCTTCATCTTGTATTTCTGTCGTGTCAGTTTCAGCTTCCTTTTGTATTTCAGGTTGCTCCTCATTAACTTTTGGAACGCTTTGTTGCTCTACATTTTCCTCTTCATTGTTCTGCCTGCAATCCAAAGAGTTTATATCAGATTCATCAAAATTTACATTTATAGATTCAACAATAGCAAGTGTGCGTTTATTATAAATCCTGTATGCTCCGCTTCTTGCTGAATATCATACGAACACTCCCTCATCTGATTTTGATTCAAAGGTGCCAAGCTGATCTGCAGTATTTAATATAAAGCACATGCATCCAAAAACTCTAAAGTAAGAGACTTTCAGGGTGTTACCATGCCATAGTTCATAAGAAGTTTTATTTAGTATAGGTCTAAGCATAACTCTGTTGTATACATGGCATGCTGCATTAATGTCCTCAGCCCAAAAAGACTTAGGCAAGATATATTCATTTAACATACTCCTAGCCATTTATTTTAATGTGCGATTCTTTCTCTCGACTACCCCATTTTGTTGAGGTGTTCTAGGAGAAGAGAATTCATGTAAAATTCCTTTTTCAAAACAAAATTTTTCAAAAATAGGATTTTCAAACTCACCTCCATGATCGCTTCTAATTTTTACAATGGACAAATTTTTCTCATTAGAAACTTGTATGCAAAAGTTTTGAAAATGGTCAAATGAGTCTGATTTTTTGGCTAGGAAGTATACCCATGTATATCTAGAGAAATCATCCACCAGTACTAAACAATACTTTTTACCTCCTAGGCTAGCAATGTCTGTTGGACCAAATAAATCCATGTGCACTAATTCCAATATGCGTGTGGTGGCAACTTCATTAATGCTAGAGAAAGTAGATCTAGTTTGCTTACCTTTGGTGCATGCCACGCACAACTTACCATTCTCATATGTCTGATGCGGTAGTCCTCTTACCAAATTTTTGTTTTCCAGCTTCTTTATCAGTCCCATGCTTGCATGTGCTAATCGTCTATGCCATAACGTGGCCTCTTCTTCACCTACAAGCAAGCATTTAGAAACAGTTAGTTCTTCAATCATAAGAGTATAAACATTATTCTTTCTATTTACAGTAATAATAATGTCACCTGTGGAGATATCAATGATTCTACAAAGTTTTGCATCAAATTCAACTTTCATACCTTTGTCGCACAGCTGACTGATAGAAATGAGATTATGTTTCAACTTTTCAACCAATAGAACATCTGTAAGCTGAAAGGTGTCGTTGCCTACAACACCTTTACCAATTACCTTGCATTTTCCATTGTCCTCCTAAAGTAACACTTCCTCCTTCATGCCTTGCAAGGCTAAGGAACTTTTCTCTTTCACCTGTCATGTGTCTTGAGCAGCCAGAGTCTAAGTACCACTCATACTTTTGTCCCTTAGCCGTGCCATGTACCTACATATAAGAAGAGCATGATATGTGTGACCTAGGAATCCAAATAGGTCCACTAGTGTTAGTCACTTTATATTTTGGAACCCAAATTTGCTTAAATTTGATGTTGGTATTCCTATATTTGCCATTATAATAAGCATGACCAACACCACCACATGTATAACAGTTAGCAAACACACTTCTTCCTATACCAGTTTCTTTTTGATGCTTTCTATTACTTCTAGGCCTCTCATCAATTTTATTTCCATATCCCAAACCACGCCTGTTATTTCCTTGTATCTGATTACCTAGAATAATGTCTAATGAATGCTTTCCAACACCAAATTTTTTAATAGACAGTTCAAGATCAGATATTTTAGACTTTAAAAACATGTTCTCATTAACAAGCATGGTGCATTTACTAATGAAGGCCTTCATGTTCTCTTCTTCACTCTTTTTCAGATTAGCCATCTTCTTTTCTAGCTCTTTGTTTTCATTTATTAGCATGCAAATCTTCTCATTTAGCGATTCATTTTCTACTTCTAGCTTGATCATATTTAGTTTAAACATGCTAATATCTTTAAGTAAAGTAGAACAGTTCAGACACTCAGTTTCAGTAGACATACAAGATTTTCTCCTTTTCAAAGAGTTAATAGTAGAATCACATGCAACAAGCTTCTCTTTAATTTCATCAACTTCTAAAGACATATTATAATTGTCTTGTTGCAATTCAAAATTAGCATTTTTAAACTTCTCTACATGGGATTCAAGTAACTCAACAGTTGATTCCAACCTTTCAATTTCATCTTGCATTTCTTTAAAGGTAATCACAAGTTGAGCTTTAGTTAAAGATTTTACCTGATCTAGTTCTCCCATCAGACAAAGAGAGGAATGTGCAACTTTCTCTTGAGATTCATCCTCGCTGTCCATATCACATGTGAGCACCAAAGATTTTCCCTTTTGCTCTGCAGCGTTATTCTTTCCTTGATGGCATTGCTTCATAAAATGTCCCTGCTTTTTACATTTAAAACATGTAACCAGATCCGTAGTATTCTGCTCAAAAGATTTATTATTAGAATTAAATTTAGAGAGATTAAACCTTTTCAGCATCTCTGATCTCACGTTGCCAGTTCTGATATATTTCTTGAAGCTCCTCACCAAAAAGGCCTCCTCTTCATCTCCATCTTCATCCTCTTTAGCCTGAAGGGCTATTGCCTTTGAAGTCTTCATTTCATCTTTCTCTCTCAGTTCAATGCTCTGCAACTCTAGCTCGTGGGACATCAGGTTCCCTATCAGATCATCCACTTTCATTTGCGATAAATCCCTTGCTTCCTGAATAGCTGTGATTTTAGGAAGGAAGGTACTAGGCAATGCTCTTAAGATTTTTCTGATCTGCTCCAGACTCGAGTACGGCTTTCCAAGAGAGGTAGATTTGTAGACGATGTCTATGAACCTCGCAAACATCTCTTTAATTGACTCTGATGGAAGCATGCGGAAGCTTTCATATTCAGTGCTGAGTAGTGCAAGTCTGGACTCCTTAACTTGCGATGTACCTTCATGAGTCACCTCCAGAGTATGCCAAATTTCCTGCGCAGTTTGACATTGAGATATATGGTTAAACTCAGCTTTATCTAAAGCACCGATCAATGCATTCATAGCTTTGTTATTCAATGAAAAGCGCTTCTTATCAAAGTCATCCCACTTATCTTCTGGTTTTATCATTTCATTATTAGCAACATTAATAGTGGGAGGTTTATAGCCTTTTTCTACAATGCTCCATACATCATAATCAACAACAGCTAAATAAATCCTCATCCTAGTTTTCCAATAGGCAAAGTCAACACCATTAAACTTGGGGGGACGAGAAATAGACTGACCCTCAGCAAAAGCAGAATCAGACATATTCATAGACATGATCAACAAGGCTAGATCCGCTAACCTGGCTCTGATACCACTTGTTGGATCTGGAACTAAGCCTAGAGGGGGGGTGAATAGGCTTATAAAAATTCTCGTGCAACCCACGAGAAATCACACACAGTTATAGCACAATCAACCAGATGCAGAGTATAGAAAAGCAGTCACAGCATGCACATGCGATATACCCTGGTTCGGTCGCACCCACAACCTACATCTAGCCCCAAAAGCAATACTAGATTATTAAAGTTAACTGGTGCAACCTGTAGCTAGAGCACCAACCCTACACTCACCTGGCTCTCAGCACCTGCACTCACCAAAGTGCCCAAACAATAACAATACTAGTAAAGCCCTCTCTTGGCTAGTCCCAACTAGCCAAGTCCCCAAACAAATAATAAAATAGTTTCACAGAGATCACAACATCAAACCACAAATAAAATAAAGTTCAGAGTTTAGAATTGCTCAGTCGTGACGGTGTTGATGTCTCTGTCAATAAGCGCGAGGTCAGATCAATGTGATAAGTAGTAGTCCCCTCTGATGTCGCGGCAATATATGACGCTCCTCAACTCGAACAAAACATCCGGCAGTGAAACTTGTGTGATGAACTCTCAGCAAAAAGAATCTCACACACAAAAGAGAACCGGCCCCTTCTTATTTAGATTTTGTTGCGGCTCTAGAAAAACTTGCCAAGGTAACAGAATTTTGGCCTCTTGGATTTAAAGACAATGGAGAGAAAAAATAGAACCGGATCTTGAAGAATTCAAGGGGTGCGGCCTTCTGTTTGTGCGGCTGCCATGAATATTTTTTGGGGTGATGAGGATTCGGCAGCAGGCAACTCAAAAAAAATGATGTGCTTAGAGATTTTTTTTCAAGGATTTCGACGGCTAGGAGAATGAGAGAAAAAGCCCTGTGTTATACTCTCAAGAAGGGATCAGGATCATGCGGCTGTTGAGAATTTTTAATGGGAAAGTTGCGGTAGAGAAGGGTATTTCTCTTTGGGATTGTTGGCTTGCTCCTCTGGTGTTTTTTTTTAATTTCTCTCCTCAAGAGCACAATTGCGGCTGCTAGGTCTTTCAAAGGCGTTTGTGCGACGCCTCCGTAAAAGGAAACAAGAGCTGGACCCTAAGTGCCCTTGGGAGATATTTTGGGCTGACTCTCTTTTTGTGCACTCTTGAGATTTTTGTATTTGAAGAGGGATGTTGGCTTGCTAATAAAAATAGTGCTGCTCTCCTTCTTTTTTAAAAATCTTTTGATCATCTTGACCCATTCCAATAAGTGTAGCAATTCCTCCATCACGATGACCAAGTCACCACTTGAAAATTTACGAGCGTGCCACTCCTGAAAAATACTTAACACACACATTAGAAACGTTCACACACGTTTGTTATCATCAAACACGAGTTTCACAGATCGTTGCTAACAACAAAACTGAGATGAGTCTCACTCCTACATTTCCAGTCGGGTACGGAGTTACGAGAGGCCCCTCCAGTGCTCGTGTCGTTAGTTGCGGTACAACTTTTCACCCACCTTGGGTGAAGTCTGACTCCTTAGCGTCTTACGATTTATCCAGTTTCTAAAATGATAGCCAATGAATTAGTTGTTAATCCTCATTATTCTTGTTGCAATGGTAAATGAATGTGTTGTTTTCTTGTGTTTCTTTACAATGGTTCTTTTATGTTGTATACCATTGTTGTACACCTTGCCTGTTTTTTTGATGGGTTAATAGTTACTCTATATTAATAATGCTGAAAAGGTTACAAAGTAGCAACGCAAATAAGAACAAGTAGATAATAAAGAGAGAGGGGATATGGCACACGCGCCGTCACCCTCTACTGAATACTATCTACTGCTATTACTTGGCTTGTCTAAATGGGTATATACATGGCAACGCAAAGAAGTCTATACATTAGAAACATAACAATAAGAAATTCGAATTGCTATCCGCAACCTTGAAATCCCAATTTGAGAATGGTATGATGTCAGTAGCCTCATCAATATCCAAGTGGCGAAGGGTATACTGTTGCATGTGCACGCTTTCACATGTTCATAACTATAGTTGTTACTTCCTTTACTACAGTAGCTGTTTATGTCATAACATACACTCTGCCTGCTCACGTGCACCCTTTCCACACTTCATGTAAGGACTAGTTGAGATATGGAATTCCTATTGGGTTACGCGTTGACGTGCCCCACCGTTGACTTTTCAGGTTCAAGTGTTGGAGTTTACTGCGGTTATGAGGTGGAGTAGTGGAGTTCTGTGGATGAGTTAGGTTGGGGTGGCGAGGGGAGAGGAGAGGGTGTTTGTACTTTTGGGGTTTTATTTGGGGTAGTGATGAGATGATAATGATGGATGTATGTACAGATGGATGATGTATAAAATATCAGACCTTTTTTGGGTTTAGTTGTTGTACAGTTTCCCTCTGTGATTCTTTCTGTGTTTATGTTATTGGTTACTTGGTTGTGCTTTGAGAACATTACAGGTACTACCCCAGCAGTGTGCAGTGGACCTGCTGCTTGTGTTTTTAATTTTGTATTTCCTTCGTAACACTCGCTGCTTCGAGAATACCTGATACAGATTCCTACTTATCGGGTATCCCGGGGAGCAGGGCGTTACACATAAGTAAGTCATAATAATTCTAGAAATGGAATTAAACATGGTGTACAAGCAATGAATATACCAGGCAATGAAAAGTAACTAAGGATGGTCATGCAAGTACGATTAAAACATACGAAAGCGACAATAGTTGCAACGCATACATGTCATCGCACTAACATTACTTCAACTAGCATGCAAGGCAGCTTCAATAGCGAGACAAGCATGCAAAATCTGTAACAACATTAAGGCATGCAAAGCAGTAACAGAAAAGAGACATGGATGAAATGAAATAGTTTATAGTTGTGCTTACAGTAATTAACTAAAACTGTTTATAGTAAGCAACCATTGAGTCCATCTCTTACCCAGGTACACTTACCCGAGTGATGCCAAAAAACAGGTTGCATGACATGAAGATGAACTCCAGTTACTCCCTTACCTCTCAACTATGAGTTACCCCAAAAACCCAGTGAAGTGTCAAGTGTTTTAAGTCTACATTTCCAACATGATTTTCCAACATTGGATTCCAGCATGAGATTCCAACATGATATTTGACGTGCGTTTATATTTTATATATACACGCACGTCTTCTCCGTCGTTTTCCGTTGCTTTTTGTTATTTCGTATCTGTTTCTATGTGTTTTTAGTTTTTCTACTTTCGTTGAGTTTATGTGCACTTGCAAGACATTGCTAGCACAGTGGATATATATGGCCAACATTATGAGTCCCTGACGTCCCCCGCTTATGCGTGTTTGATGTGTGCAATAATATGATTGTGGGCATGAGATTTAAATATTTGTAACAGCAAGCGCACGGTGTTGTAGTGTGGCTTGGGGGTTGAACTCAGGGAGGCATGGATGTGCTTGTGTCAAGAAGGATCAAATTCACCCCATGGGCGAGCTAGCCCGAATCGGATAAATGGTTGCCACAATAAATGGAATGCAAGGGATAAACAATATAAAGGGAAAACCCAGGACTTTGGTTTCCACCCTATCGTGCGATTCTCGCCGATACGGCCGACGGGTAGGATAACGATCGGAATTAGGGTCTAATGGTGAGACGTTGCCTCTGAAAGTGGTACCAGCGTCCCATGGGCCCGATATTCCGGTCGGTGCCCAGGATGATACGCCGGACTACCCGGGTTCGGTCAGTGGGCACTCCCGTGTCCATTAACACTGACCGACTCCGGGAGCACTAAGTTCGCAACGATAACTCCTACCGTCTCATCCTGCCGCTCCCGCGCGCTAGGATTCGACGTCTATGCTAAGGGCATGAACTATGGCTAGGGAGTCAACCGCCAAGTTTATTCCCCCTTGGCCCAACGGTCAAAGGCGGTCTTTTTCCCGCCGATGACAATAAAACACCCCGCGTAACCGTTAGATTCCTAATCCCTATCGATTTCATAGTCCTATGGACGCATCGGGAAGAACCCACGAAGGGGTTTCCACCAAAATCCCAGATTTGGGAACTACTCACACATATTTAGTAAAAAGCGATCTAAAGTAAAATCGACCGTAAAAATCATGATCAGGCGATTAAAAAGTAGTAATAGCAATGCTAATAACACTATATTAAAGTTTAACAAAGATCAGAAAACTTACAAATATCTGAAAAATTACAGCCGTCAAGAAAGAGAAAAAAACAGCAAAAAATAACAACTCCCATTTCTGGAAAACCTAGGGGTCATATATGTAGAATACGATATCACCCGATCGGGTGAAAAGTCACCCGATCTGGTGAAAAGTCACCCGATCGGGTGACCTGCTTCGTTTCTTCGGCAGATCGGAATAGGACTTCACCCGGTCACCACAGCACGGTCGGTTGAGGCATGAAGCTGATCGGTTGGATCTTTGTGCCGTCGGGTGAACCGGTCGATTGATCTCTCCGTGTCTTGGCTTCGGAGAATCGGCTACAGGTGAACCGATCGGGTAAAGGTCACTTGATCGGTTGGCATTCAGCGTCAGAATTCCAGAGAGTTGGGGGTGTTTGAACCGGTCACTGAACCGATCGGGTGACTTCTTGGCCGCTCCAACTTGTGTCCGGGTGGTGCACGCGTGCATCACCTGATCGGTTGGAAGTGACCAACAGGTCGGGTGAGGGGCTGAAAGATGCGATCTTCGTTGTTTGACCCCCTGGATCACGCGTGACTCCTCCTGTTGCCCTTGGGACTCATGCTATCGTCGTTTTATGTCCCCTACGCCGGTAAAATCCTGCAAATATAGAAAAACACGGAAAAGTGAAAGAAAAAAAGAAAACACGAGAAAACGAATACAAGACGACAGAAAATACGGAAAAACACGGAAGAAAACGTGCGCAAATATATGAAATATAAACGCACGTCAAAATCCCCCAAGCTGAACTCTTCCTCGTCCTCAAGGAAGACGAGTGAGAGTAGGAGCTCGGAGGGAGAAAATGGAGAGGAAGAGAGAGAAAGGGAACTCTATATCCTAGATCGCCCGTCAGGGCCAACAAAATCAAAAACGACACACCAAGCAAGCAAACGCCAAATCACATCACTAACCCAAGGAATACGAGTCCAGACAAGTGCCGTGGGCCTATGCGGTGAAGCGCGAGTGAGTGTGGTCGTGTGCTAGTAGTCGGTGTCACTATCTACGATGTGCAATAGAGCTCGATATACACAAATCCAAGAATTGACCCAAATATCGATTCGATTCGAATTAAGCGGTGAATATATAGCTCAAGCATGCATGAGAATAGAGCGAGAATCGAAACATATCATGCGTCAGGGACTCCACAACTAGGGTTAAGGAAATCACCACAATATAGCCTAGATAATAGCTACAAAGTTCCTAAGCCAAGTGTTTTCGAAAACGATGGGGTTTGAGATGATGTGGAGTAGAACACTCGGTGCAAACTCTCGCATTCCCTTTATTCACAGCAAGTAGGAAAAATATTCTCACGAGAATTTTTTTGGGTTTTGGATATATGTATTTTTTTTGGCTTTTTTGGCTATACAAATTTTTTTTCTTTTCTCTTTTCTTTTCTCTTTTTTTGGATTTTTTGGGGTTTTTTGGCTATACACATGTGCACTCTCCCAAGTGGGAGAACGGTACACGACGAGGGGATTTGCACCAAGTAAAACAAAAAGAAATCGGAATCTAAACACTTGGGCAAAGGAAACTATTCTTGCTAATTAGAGCATGGGCTAAATGGTTTATCCTAGTCCTTAATTGTGGAATCCCGACACATGCGAAATGAAGTGTACGATATATATATAGCATGCAGAAGAAGCAGACAGTAGAAACAAATACCGCATATTCAAATCGAAGCATGATAATCTAGGGGTCATTCCTGGACAGGTATATAAAGTAAAATCACAAAGTAGAAGTACACCACACAGCTAGGCACGACGCACGACTCCCAAAAAGCTAAGTGGACCCGCGATGCATGAAATGCAAGAGGACTCGATATCCTAGGGCTAGTGAATGTGATTATCGATGCCATGCTAGGTGTGTGTGATTTCGTGGCGATTCATCATAGGGTTCATCTCTAGGAGAGAGAGGACAAAAGATGAGAAGAAAAAGAAAAACACGATGGAAAACGACTCAAAAAAGAAGAAAAACGACACGAATGATGTACGAAGTGTGACTCCCCCAAGCTAAAACTTGCATTGCCCTCAATGCAATAGAATTAAATACGGGAGGGAAATGAATAAGGGGGGGAATACGCACAGACACAAAGACAAACGAATGACAAGAAAGTCATACAAACAAAACTGAAAATAAGAAATAAAAATAAAAAGCACACCACACGACATAAAAACAGAAAAATAAAATAAAATAAAATAAAGGAGGAAAATAAAAAGGAAAATCACACGACACGACAAATAAGCAAACACACAACGAAAAACGAAAAACGACAGCACACCCAAAAAATTTGACTTCCCCCAAGCTAGACGTGATAGTGCTAGCATAAGGATGTGATCGTGAAAATGCAGAGATATGCAAGGGGGAGGTCAATTGGAGTCGCTAGCGGTAGAATGGTAAGGAGACGGTGAAGAAGGTGGTGAATAATGGTAGAAGGAATCTTCCGAGGACGAAGGAGAGGGTGTGCGAATAGGAGAAGGAGGAGCAACATGCAAGACAATCGGAGGATCGGGATACAGCGGTGGATCGTGGTGAATGATGGTGGGACAGGGTGGACCAACACAAGGGTTCCAATCGGGAGGATCCATGGGTGGGAAGTGAACGAGTGAAGCGTACCAAGGATCTGGGTAGAACTCCCAGGGTAGGTGTGTAAGTCGTAAGGAGAAACGCTCCGGAGACGAGGGTGGGAGGATGGCAAAAGGAGTGTAGGCAGGACTATAGAGGTAGGCTACGTGATCCTCCCCAAAAGGGGTAAGCATACAGATAGAGATCAAGTAATCGCGATCGATACGGCTACGTCCTGGGACAATAGGGAGGTCAGGTGGCATCCTCAAGACACAACTGACAATAAGAGTGATCATTCCCCCACAGCAAATAGAGCCGAAAGCTGCGCGGCTAACAGATAGGATCTCGTGGATGATCCAATGGGCGTTGTTTAAAGGTAAAGGGATGTTGCCATGAACCCGGTCATGGGACATGACATAGAGAAAGAGCAACTCGTCCCTAGACACCGTGGATACATCTACGCGAGGAAAAATGGTGTTGGCAAGGAAGCAATGGGTGAAACGGTAGCATGGGTGTATGATGTAGGAGGCGAGGGCTACCGCAGGAAACGTGGTATATCAGGTGAATCGTTGCCAAGCGCCATCGGCCCGAAAGCGAGAAAAGATGTCAGATCGATCAAGAGATGAGCATTCAACATGGCGATCGGGGTGAGGAAAGTATAGAATGTCATTAAGCGTGTTGAAGCTCATGGAAAAACCACAATTGAAAGCTCAGAAGGTGAAATCATGATCGGACACTTCAAGAGAACTGAGGAACTCAAGTGTGAGATTCCGGTGTGTATTGGCTTGGGTCCGCAGAATATAATCGCAACCTATGAAGCGAAAAAGTGCACAGACGCCCCTAAATAGTACAAGAGATTGTAGGGTGGGAAAGTCGGCAAAAAGAGTAGGTCGCATTGGGCGATGAAGGAGGGCTTGTAAGTGATCGGATTGCTCTTTGGAGGAAGGGTTTATGCCGAGGAAAGATGGGGAGAAGGGACTGTAAAGGGGATGTATGTGTGACGACGAGGCTTTTTTCCTTTCCCTTCCCAGACATGGTGGCGGCGAGGGGAAAGACGATGGAGCGGGAAATGGAGTCTATGAAGATGAAGAAGCAGGTAAAGTGTGCAAAAACAAATTCAAGATATCACATAAAATGAAATAAATGTGAAGAGTGAAAGAGGTTACCCATCGACGTTGTGAGGTCAAGCACCTGAAAGACCCCGCGCAATATAAGGAAGCAATTTGGGAAGCAGCCACTCGTTGATCCGACAAGAATCGAAATTTTCGAAAATTTGGGGGTTAGGGTTAGGGTTTGGATGTTTTGATGAGAGAATGTTGATGATTGGTGAGGTGGCGAGGGTGGGGGAGTATGGAAATGAGTGGGAATTGAAGACCTAGGGGCAGTGGGGTGGATGGAGGAGGTCGATTCGGCAGTTGGAGGGAGGGAGATCGCGTGAAGGGAAGTTTGGGGGTCGGGTGGAGGAAATCACGCGACAGGGGTATTTATAGGGGCGAAAATGACACGATCGGGTGAGTTTTCACCCGATCGGGTGGATAAGTCTCGAAAACTTTCCGTCGGCCAACAGCTACAGATGAACCGATCGGGTGAGTTTTCAACCGATCGGTTGATCGCTTCTCAATTCTTCCCACGAGTCTGTAACTTTTCACTCGGTCAGCCACACGACAGCGGCTTCACTCAACCGATCGGTTGGTGTATCCTCTAAATTTCCCGAGAGTTCGCCCCTTTTCACACGGTCTGCCACCCGGTCACGCGATGCCTCACCCGACCGGTTTGCAAGGAGAGCAAATACGGCCATCGTCTGATACGTCTCACCCGATCGGTTGAGAAGTCACCCGATCGGGTGAGGGCTTGTTTCCTGCAGAAATTCACGATTGGCCTAAATTTCTTGACGGATGATCTCGCGGCCGAATTCAATTATTAAAATAGATAAAATAAAGTTAAAAAAATTAGTTTAAGAACAAGGGTGAGAGTGTAGAACATGGGTTGCCTCCCATGAAGCGCTTTTTTTTAACATCGTTTGCTCGACGCCCCATATGGTGGTCAATTGGGGTCCGGAGGGTTTGAGGAAGAGTCGTCGGTCGCTGAGAATCTGACCGGAGGGAATTCTGGTTCTCCTACCGCATAGTGTTTCAGGCGCTACCCGTTGAGTTTGAATGGCTCATCCCTTCCCATTATCTCAATAGCCCCATGCAGGAAGACCTTGGTGACGCGGAAAGGTCCCGACCACATTGACTTAAGCTTTCCAGGAAAGAGCTTCAGCTTTGAGTTGAATAGGAGAACTAAGTCTCCTTCCTTGAATTCCCTCTTCAAGATGCGCTTATCGTGCCATCGCTTCAGTTTGTCCTTGTAAATCTTGGCATTTTCATAAGCATTGAGCCGGATCTCGTCGAGCTCGTTAAGTTGTAACTGCCGGTACCCTCCAACCTCCTTGGCGTTAAAGTTTAGGTTCTTGATTGCCCAAAATGCCTTATATTCCAATTCCACAGGCAGATGGCATGCCTTCCTGTAGACAAGCCGGTAGGGGGTTGTGCCGATCGGAGTTTTAAATTCCGTCCTGTAAGCCCAAAGCGCGTCAGGAAGTTTTGATGACCAATCCTTCCTAGAGCTGGCCACCGTCTTTTCAAGTATGCTTTTGATTTCCCGGTTAGAGACTTTCGCCTGGCCGCTAGTCTGCGGGTGGTAGGCACGCCCCACCCGGTGTTGTACCCCGTACTTTTTCAAGAGAACCTCAAATTTCTTCTCTATAAAGTGGCTCCCTCCGTCACTGATCAGGACTCGAGGTACATCGAACCGCGGGAAGATGTTGTTTTTAAAGAACTTGGCAACCACTCTGGAATCATTGGTTGGACTGGCTATCGCTTCAACCCACTTCGATACGTAGTCCACGGCTACCAAGATATACTGGTTCCCTGAAGAGGAAGGGAATGGTCCCATGAAGTCCACTCCCCACACATCGAAGATCTCTACCTCTAGGATGTAGTGTTGAGGCATCTCATTCCGCTTGGAGATATTCCCCGTCCTTTGGCATTTGTCGCAGGCCTGGACATAAGCATGGGTGTCCTTGAAGAGGGTTGGCCAGTAGAATCCGCTTTGGAGAATTTTCGCAGTCGTCTTATAGGTGCTCGCATGCCCTCCACATTGCTGACCATGGCAATGGGAGATTATAGAGGTCGTTTTAGTTTCAGGTATGCATCTCCGTATCACCCCATCATTGCAAGTTTTGTACAAATGGGGGTCGTCCCAATAAAATTTGCAGACCTCATGGAAGAATTTCTTCTTCTGCTGGTAGCTCACATTGTGGGGGATGATGGCACAAGCCAGATAATTTGTGATGTCGGCGTACCAAGGGGTCCAGGCGGAAGAGACGGAGAAAAGATGCTCGTCAGGGAGCGAATCATCGATCGGAGTAGCGTTCAAATCGAGGGTAGACATTCTGGACAGGTGATCGGAAACTACATTCTTCGCCACCTTCTTGTCTCTGATTTCTAGGTCGAATTCCTGGAGGAGGAGAATCCATCTAATGAGCCGCGGCTTAGCCTCCTTCTTGCTCAATAGGTATTTTAGAGCCGCGTGATCTGTGTGCACGATCACCTTAGCACCAACGAGATATTGCCAGAACTTGTCCATGGCATAGATGACCGCTAGCAATTCTTTTTCCGTGGTGGTATAACTTCTTTGGGCGGCATCAAGGGTCTTGCTCGTATAATATATGACATGCAGATTTTTATCCTTCCTTTGCCCCAAGACGGCACCAACGGTATAATCACTAGCGTCGCACATTAGCTCGAAGGGTAGATTCCAGTCCGGTGGCTGTATTATGGGCACAGAAATCAAAGCTTGCTTCAGATGGCGGAAGGCTTCCATACACCCCTCGTCGAAGATGAAAGGCGCGTCCTTCACGAGGAGTTGGGTCAGTGGCCTGGAAATCTTCGAGAAGTCTTTTATGAAGCGGCGATAAAATCCCGTATGTCCTAAAAACCCACGGACTCCTCAAAGATTGAGCGGTGGCGGAAGTTTTTCAATCACCTCAACTTTAGCCTTATCGACCTCGATTCCCCTCGAAGGGATGACGTGTACCAGCACAACTCCTTCTTGGACCATGAAGTGGCATTTCTCCCAGTTCAGGACTAATCCCTTTTCTTGACATCTCTCCAGTACTTTAGTTAGATTGCTGAGGCATGAGTCAAACTCAGTTCCATAGATAGAAAAATCGTCCATGAAGACCTCCATGATGTCCTGTGAGTAGTCGGAGAAGATAGCGGACATGAGTCTTTGGAATGTAGCTGGGGCGTTACAAAGTCCGAACGGCATTCTTCTATAGGCATATGTCCCGAATGGGCAAGTGAAAGTAGTCTTCTCCTGGTCATCGTTATGAATAGGGATTTGAAGGAATACGGAGTACCCGTCCATGAAACAGAAATAGTTGTGCTTCGCCAGCCTCTCGAGCATCTGATCAATGAAAGGGAGAGGATAGTGATCCTTCCTCGTGGCTTTGTTCAGCTTCCTATAGTCAATGCACATCCGGTACCCTGTGACGGTCCTCGTAGGTATTAGCTCGTTCTTCTCATTGCAAACCACTGTCATTCCTCCTTTCTTGGGTACGACGTGCACCGGGCTAACCCAGCGGCTATCGGAGATAGGATATATGATACCGGCATGTAGAGGCCTAACAATCTCCTTTTTCACCACCTCCATCATTATGGGATTTAGCCTCCGCTGCGGCTCAATCGAGGAGGCTTGCTCATCCTCAAGCAGTATCCTGTGTGAGCAGAGGCCCAAGCTAACTCCTTTTAAATCTTCAATTGCATATCCGAAAACACCCTTAAACCTTTTTAAAACACCAAGAAGTTTGGTCATCTGGTCTTCAGGCAGCGAGGAGTTCACTATGAACGGCAGGGTCGAGTCCGTCCCCAAATATTCATACTTTAGTCCCAGGGGTAACTCTTTCATCTCAACTTCATGAGGCCCCGATGCATACTTCTCAAGCTGAGCGTCCTTAAGCAAAAGGACTTCTTCGTGAACCTCTCGAAAGCCAGTGTTCGGAACATCATTCCCACCCGTGGTTCCACGTGGTAAACCCTCGCAAGGTATCGCGGGGGCAACCGAGGAAGGCGCCGGGTCTTTCTCAAGCTCATAGTAATTCTCGGGGAAGAAAGCTTCGATGTGAAAACAAGTTTCAATGGTCGATGATTCCCCACTGTTGCTCCCAGCTTCCTCGTTCCCCTAAGATCCGGGATGCTCGATAAAAGTCTGTAAGGTATAGATCGGCCCTTGTCCAATGCAACCGACAAACTCTCCCTGGTGGTTCTCCTGACCAGGCTCTGTGAACAATTCTTCTCCCCCGAATCTGGAACTGGGTAGGTCGATACACGCTATATCATCAGGAGGAAGGAGAGTTGTCGTGACTGGATCCTGCTGCATATCAAGATACCATCTCTGATTTTCCACAGCGGTAAACAGAAGGGTTAGAATATTCGAAGCATTTAGGGATTCTGCCAAGGTTTGTGCCAAGCAACGGATGTGGTGCGAATGATCCCATATATCACCCGAAACGGCATACAACATCCCCGTCATGGGGCAGAAAACCTATAAGAAAGGAGAGAGAGAGAGAAATGCACAAATAGCAAACACGTCAAAAGCACAGGTAGCATAAACGGGAGGCGAATGTAGCGATAGCAGCACGGCGACTCAGTCAATCAGTTCTATACAACTACTATTTACAATATGTACAAGTGAAATCAAAAAGCGTAGAGTGCGAAAATTATCGTGAGATAGGGATGAGAGCGAACACAAGGGTTCATGAAATCCTAAAATAACAAGCACGTTGCATCCCCGGCAACGGCGCCATAAAGCTTGACGTCCCCTGCTTATGCGTGTTTGATGTGTGCAATAATATGATTTGGGGCGTGAGATTTAAATATTTGTAACCGCAAGCGCACGGTGTTGTAGTGTGGCTTGGAGGTCGAACTCAGGGAGGCATGGATGTGCTTGTGTCAAGAAGGATCAAATTCACCCCATGGGCGAGCTAGCCCGAATCAGATAAATGGTTGTCATAGTAAATGGAATGCAAGGGATAAACAATATAAAGGAAAAATCCGGGACTTTGGTTTCCACCCTATCGTGCGATTCTTGCCGATATGGCCGACGGGTAGGATAACGATCAGAATTAGGGTCTAATGGTGAGACGTTGCCTCTGAAAGTGGTACCAGCGTCCCGTGGGCCCGATATTCCGGTCGGTGCCCAGGATGATACGCCGGACTACCCGGGTTCGGTCAGTGGGCACTCCCATGTCCATTAACACTGACCGACTCCGGGAGCACTAAGTTTGCAACGATAACTCCCAACGTCTCATCCTACCGCTCCCGCGCGCTAGGATTCGACGTCTACGCTTAGGGCGTGATCTATGGCTAGGGAGTCAACCGCCAAGTTTATTCCCCCTTGGCCCAACGGTTAAAGGCGGTCTTTTTCCCGCCGATGACAATAAAACACCCCGCGTAACCGTTAAATTCCTAATCCCTATCGATTTTCTAGTCCTATGGACGCATCGAGAAGAACCCACGAAGGGGTTTCCACCAAAATCCCAGATTTGGGAACTACTCACACATATTTAGTAAAAAGCGATCTAAAGTAAAATCGACCGTAAAAATCATGATCAGGCAATTAAAAAGCAGTAAGAGCAATGCTAATAACACTATATTAAAGTTTAACAAAGATCGAAAAACTTACAAATATCTGAAAAATTACAGCCATCAAGAAAGAGAAAAAACATCAAAAAATAACAACTGCCGTTTCTGGAAAACCTAGGGGTCCTATATATAGAATACGATATCACCCGATCAGGTGAAAAGTCACCTGATCAGGTGACCAGCTTCGTTTCTTCTGCAGCTCAGAATAGGACTTCACCCCGTCACCACGGCACGGTCGGTTGAGGCATGAAGCTGATCGGTTGGATCTTCGTGCCGTCGGGTGAACCGGTCGGTTGATCTCTCCGTGTCTTGGCTTTGGAGAATCGGCTACAGGTGAACCGATCGGGTGAAGGTCACCCGATCGATTGGCATTCAGCGTCAGAATTCCAGAGAGTTGGGGGCGTTTGAACCGGTCACTGAACCAACATGGTGACTTCTTGGCCGCTCCAACTTGTGTCTGGGTGGTGCACGCATGCATCACCCGATCGGTTGGAAGTAACCAACCGATCGGGTGAGGGGCTGAAAGATGCGATCTTCGTCGTTTGACCCCCTGAATCACGCGTGACTCCTCCCGTTGCTCCGGGGACTCATAATATCGTCGTTTTATGTCCCTTACGTCGGTAAAATCCTGTAAATATACAAAAACACGGAAAAGTGAAAGAAAACAAGAAAACACAAGAAAACGAATACAAGACGGCAGAAAATACGGAAAAACACAGAAGAAAACGTGCGCAAATATATGAAATAGAAACACACGTCAGTCCCGTCCTCGTAGCAACAGAAAGTGTCGCATGAGATCTCGAGAGCCATTCGTCAAAGATGACTATGTATCAGCTCTCACCCGATCGGGTGGAACAGCCACCCAATCGGGTCATGCATTCTATGTCAGTGCTGAAGAAGAGACTGTATCACCTGATCGGTTCAGTGATCGGGTGGATGTATGACAAAGTGCTGTTTTGAAGGCCAAAGCTCACCCGGTCGGTTAACTTGTCAACCGATCGGGTCATGCATTGTAAACCAATCGGGTCGACACTTTCACCCGATTGGGTCAGCTGCTACTGTTTCCCAAGCTCAAGAAATTGAAGACTCACTTGATCGGTTCAGTGATCAGGTGAGATTTATCAGAGCTGAAGACATATTTTTCCATCGTTTCACCCGATCGGGTGAGTGTCTGTTTTTGTCTTTTTGTGGGAATATTCCCTGGCATCTTGCCCACTTGTATAAATAGTGCTAGGTTTTCCCAAAAACAGAGTCCCCACTTTTTAAGCTGTTTTAGGGATTTTTCAGCTGCTTCAATTAAACACTTAGTGTAAGTTCTTTGATCGTTTTCATATTTTGATATTGTGTTTATGCTTCTATTTGCTACGGTGAACAATTGCTTGATTTTAATTCTTATGGCTGTATCTTCTGTTATTGCATTTGCTACCATGTTTAGTGAGTAGTTCTTCAATTTAGGACATTGGTGGAAGCCCTTCGTGGGTTCTTCCTAGAATGGCCATAGGTCAAGGGATCCAATTGGATATAGGGATTTTGATGGTTACGTTGGGGTGTTTTATTGTCATCGACGGGAGAAAGACCGCCTTTGACCATTGGGCCAAGAGGAAATAAAACGGGAGTTTGATTCTCTAGCCATAGCTCACCCCTTAGCGTTGACATTGAGTCCTTGCACGTGGGAACGGCTTGGACGAAATGTTGGGAGCAATCATTGCGATCTTAGTGCTCTCGGAGTCGAATGGTGTTAGACATGGGAATGCCCACCTTCCGAATCCAGGTAGTCCTAGCGTATCATCATGTGCATCGACCGGAATATCCGGCCCATGTGATGCTAGGTACCACTTTTAGAGGCAACGTCTCACCGCCAAACCCTAGCATTCGGTCATATTCCTCCCATTCGGTCGTAATAGTGAGAATCCATGATTAGGGCAGAAGCCAAAGTCTTAGGTTACCTTTTTACCTTTTACATCTGTTCTATTAGTTTACAATCGTGACAAACATCGAGAATAGGCTGGCGCATCCACCGGGTGATCCGGTTCCTGAATGTTTGCAAGTACAACACACACCTTCCCATGATCGACCCCCAAGCCACACTTCGACACCGTGCACTTGCGGTTTATAAATTCTAATTCTAGTATCCCCGTACCATTTTGCATGTCAAACGGACGGCCGGTCAAGCTTTATGGCACCTTTACCGGGGAGGCAACGTGCTTGTTACACTTAGGACCTTGTTATCCTTGAGACTAGATCACATCCTCACCCGTGATCATTTTCACAATCTACATTTTTATTTTATTTGTTTTTATTTCGTATCATACCATACGTGCTTCACGATATATCTTAATTTTACATGCGCAGGAACTCAAGGAGTCTCGACGATTTAGTTCCTTTGGATCTTGAGATCAAAGCTACCGTGAGACGTTTGAACGCAGAAAGAAGACGAAGAGAAGAATTTGCCGCCATGGAGCAACCGTCACTCCTCCAAAGTCTTTGCTTGAATATTCGATGCCGTCTATTGGGTTTACATCCAGCATTCAACCTCCGGCCATTACGACCGGAAACTTTGAGTTGAAGCCATCACTTGTGGCTTAAATCCAACAAGATTAATTTTCTGGAGCTTCCATAGAGAATCCCATCGAGCACTTAGACTCTTTTTGGAGAAGTGTGAGACATTTAAGATCAATGGCGTATCAACCGAGGCTATTCGGTTAAGCTTATTCTCGTTCTCTCTACGGGATAAAGCGAAGCGGCTTAGGGGCAAGGACCCCAACACATTCGCTACTTGGGAGCGGCTTTCGAACGCTTTATTGAACAAGTTCTTTCCTTCGGGGAAGACGATGAATATGAGGAGTGATATCTCCTCTTTCTCCCAAGCTAGCCATGAGTCGCTACATGAAGCGTGGGTGAGGTACAAAGAAATGCAAGGGAAATGTCCTCACCATGAGCTCCCCCGTTGGTAGATCATCAACCTATTCTATAATGGACTGAGGGACGATTTGAAGTTCTATATGGATGCCGCAGCAGGTGGATCTTTCATGTCGAGAAACGAAGTAGATGCCGGAACTATCCTGGAGAACATGGCATCCAACAACGAGAGGTGGAGTGATGAGTGTGCGAGCCGGTGGCATGCATCGGATTGAGGAAGTGGACAAGCTATCAAGCAAATTAGATTTGCTTTCCACTCAAATTTCAGCGTTTATGGTTGGAGCCGGTGCCGCTAGCCCACAGCAAGTAGCGACCGTGGAAACTGAAGTGATTGGAGACTTCGGTATTGCAGAGATTTTGGAGCCTGTGGATCAATCAAGTGCCTTATTCTATAATCCTACGTGAAATGCGCCTTATCTGCCAAGAACAAGTTCTAACACTAGATATTCTACTAACAATCGGAATCATCCGAATTTTAGCTACAAGGCACCCTACCAACAATTTCAGCAACCTCCTCAACAACAACAATACCAACCTCCTCCGCCTCAGCAAATGTATCAACAACAACCTCCGCCCCAACAACAACAACAGTACAATCAACAACAACGAGTGATCTCTCCGATTGAGAACCTTCTAGGTCAATACATTTCAAATCAGGAGAAGATCACTCAACAATTACAACTTGGACAGAAATCACTGGCCGACCAAGTAACCCAATTGGGGTTACAAGTAGCCAACCTCCAAAAGGCGCAGGAACAATTGTCGGGTAAACCGGAGGTGAATCCTAGAGCACCGAGCCAAACATTAGCTTTGACACCTAGTCAATCGAATGTTTCCGCTATTGTTTTGAGGAGTGGAAAAAAGATTCCGGCATGGGAGGCCGAGAAAGATAAGGAAGCGCCCATTGTCATTATGCAACCGAAGATGGAGATGAACGACAATGGAGCTTCAACATCAAGTCCCGTGACTCTGGAGGAAGATTCTGAGAAAAGGAAGAAGAATGAAGGTGAAGACTTGAGTGTTTTCAAGCCTTCAGTCTCATTTCCGCAAAGGCTTGCCAAGGCCAAGATCGACGAAAAATATGGCAGGTTCTTTGAAATGGTGAAAGATCTAAGTCTTCAAATCCCGTTCATTGAAGCAATTGAACCTATACTTTCGTACGTAAAATTTCTCAAAGTTCTAGTGATGAAGGGAACAAGGAAAGAAAAGGTGGTTCTTACAACAGAGTGTAGCGCCTTGATTCAATAAGCCGAACCGCCAAAGCTTAAGGACCCGGGAAGTTTTTCGATTCCATGCTCTATAGGGGAAGTCTCTATCAATAGAGCAATTGTTGATTTATGAGCAAGTGTGAGTCTGATGCCCCTTTCACTCTACAGAAGAATCAACATAGGAGAACTAGAACCTACTGGGATGACTTTGCAGCTAGCGGATCGGTCCGTCAAATATCCCGTGGGAGTCGACAATGACCTACCAGTTAATATCCACGGTGTACGTGTGCCGGTGGACTTTGTAGTGATGGATATGCCCGAGAATAATCACACTCCGATTCTTCTCGAAAGGCCTTTTATGGCGATCGCCGATATGCTTATCGACATGAAGAAGGAAAAGTTGTCTTTGAACGTCGGTGATCAAACGGTGGAATTCGACTTAGCGCTATCCATAAAGCTACCACCCGAGGAATCTAATTGCAATCCTCTGGAGATTGAAGAAGAGAAAGTCTATGAAGCTGGAGCATTGGAAATTCTTTCTAGAGACCCTCTTGAAGACTTGGATAGTGTAGAGGAGCACTCTAGGCTAGACGAAGAGGAAATTTCTGAGCCAAAATGTGTCTCCCAATCAACTCACCCTGGATTTGAAAAGAATGCTCAGATGAAAAGCAAGGGCAAGGAGCCTTTGGTGCTCACCACCGACGAAGTGCGAATCTTGAAGAGAGTGGCATGTGTCACCAACACTAAGGAAAAGCCTCCAGATATTACCAATGGGGGAGTGATTGAGACCGTCTACTTATCTCTACCGTCAACAACCGGAAACTTTGTCCCAACTGCTGAGAAGATGTCAAACGTCGAGCGTCACCCATGCAAGCCACCTTGAACATCGTATCGGGAGTCGAGCGAACGACTATAAAAAAGAGCGCTTCATGGGAGGCAACCCGTGTCCTAAACTTCTACTGGCTTTTAATAAGATCAGTCTATTAATTTTAGTGTATGTATGCTGCTATGAGGATCATTTGTTGGGAAACTTAGAGAATTTGAATTTTTTGTGCATGAATTGCCTCACCCGGTCGGGTCATACACCACCCGATCGGGTGAATTGTTTCAGTATGTGGCCTTACTTCAGTCGAAGAACCAACCGAACGAGTGATAAAGTCGGCCATCGGGTGACTGATCGGGTGAATTAAAACAAATACTTCAGAAGTTTTTCAGAGAGCGGTCAACCGTTCGGGTGAGTTCTCATCCGATCGGGTGACCTGTAGCTGCTAATTCAAGATAATTTTTGAAAATTGATCCAACCGATCAGGTAGATTTCCACCCGATCGGGTCACCAAAACCTTATATAACCACACCCCCACCCGACTGCCATTTCACCCGACCTCAAAACCTATTTCCACCCTATCGTTTGGATTTCTTTCCACACGATCTTCTCCATTACTCCTTACTGTTACTAATCATCCTCCTCTACTTCCTCCACTAATTCCCCACCATCAAAGCCCCTCCATTAACCCCATTCAAGCCACAAATCCCATCAAACCCTAGCCCTAACCACCTTTCCCCTAATTTTCAAAAACTTTATTTTCTTCGGATTGGTGTGCGGCGGCTCTCCGGATCACTTCCTCGCACATTGTGGGAGCTTTTGGAGCCAGGAGCTGCATCGATTATTGGGTAAACTCGTTCTGTATCTTAGTTATTATATTACACAGAAATTTCATTTTGTCACTTTGTCATTTGTTGTGTGCATTCATCTATCATCTTGCATATCATATTCGATCGCCACAATATCATGGCTAAGGACAAAGATAAAGGAAATTGACCTATGGTGGATGAGGAGCCGTCTCACAAGAGACAACGATCCACACGTCCTACATATGGACACGCTCCTCAAACACCGCCTACCCAACCACCACCACCACCCATATCGTACCAACAAGAGACCCACTACTTGGACCATAGGGTATTCGCTATTTGAGCCAAGTCCACAAAGATTTTTTCTCTCGCCTCGACCAACGTCCTCACCTCGCCACTAAGTTTGTGCATGACCAAACCTTATTCGATCTTGGAGTTTTCTCCGAAGTCGAATCCTTGTTCGCGAACTTAGGATGGCTTAGCTTCCTCTACGCCCATGCTCATTCCTACCTCATGCTCACACTAGAATTCCTTTCCACGATAAAAATCGAGACGGGGTCGACCATCGTTTTTTTGCCTTCGGAACCGAAAATTCCGTGCTCCTTTAACCACTATCAATGATATCTTTGGGTTCCCTAATCTTGATGGCAACCCCTTGCCAATGAATTTCATGCCGAATTTGACGTCCACTTCTTTTGGAAACGTCTCACCTTGCACGATCAATATCCTAGGGGCAAGTGACGTCACCTAGATTTAGCAATATTGGCAATATGATCAGGGATACCAGATTTAAATATTTATAACCGCAAGCGCACGGTGTTGTAGTGTGGCTTGGGGGTCGAACTCAGGGAGGCGTGTGTTGACCTTGTTGTCAAGTAGGAACCAGTTCACCTGATGAGTGAGCTAGCCCGATCAATCGGTAGGTTGTCACAGAAATAAAAATACGGTGGATATATGATATAAAAGGAAACCCATGACTTTAGTTTCCACCCTATCATGTGCCCTCTCTAGTACGACCGACGGATAGGATTACGATTGGATTTTAGGGTTTAGTGGTGAGACGTTGCCTCTAAAAGTGGTACCTAGCGTCCCATGTGCCCGATATTCCAGTCGATGCCCAGGATGATATGCTAGGACTACCCGGGTTCGAACGGTGGGCATTCCCATGTCCATTAACACCAACTGACTCCAGGAGCACTAAGCTCGCAACGATTGCTCTCAACATTTCATCCTGTCATTCCCACGCGCTAGGATTCAATGTCTACACTAGGGGTGTGCGCTGTGGCTAGGGGATCAAACGCCAGTTTTATTTCTCCTTGGCCCGACGGTCAAAGGCGGTCTTTCTTCCTCCAGTGACAATAAAACACCCTGCGTAACCATCTAAATTCCCAAACCCTATCGAAATCCTATTCCTATGGTCGTTCTAGGGAGAACCCACGAAGGGGTTTCCACCAATGCCCTAGATTGGGGAACTACTCATAATTCATAGCGAAAATAGCATCACAATCAAATTCAACCATTGAAATCATAATCGAGCAATAAAAAAGAGAAGCTAGCAATAGTATTAACGCAATATCAAAGTTACAAGGCAATCAGAAAACTTACAAGACGGAATAAATTCCGAGCCGTCAAAAATCCCAAAAAGACAGAAAAAACAATGGGGATCCGTGTTTGGGAAAACCTAGGTCACTATATATAGAAAATGAGGTCACCCGATCGGTTGAAGCATCAACTGATCGGGTGAGCTGATAGTCGCTTTGGCCATCAAGCTTCAGAAGCATCAACCGATCGCTGAGCTGAGCGGTTGGCGTCACGGGTCGTGAATTGGGGATTTTCGGCTTCAGATGAACCGATCGGGTGAGATATCACTTGATCGGTTGGAATTCAGATCAAAATAACAGAGAGCTCTGTCGATCTCACCCAATCACTAAACCGATCGGGTGAGTTGCTCTTCACTTCAGCTCATGTCTGGGTCAGATACGCGTGCTCTAACCGATCGGTTGGCTCTGTCCAACCGATCGGTTGGGGGCTGATACATGTATTTCTTTGCCGTTTGGCCACCGGGATCGCGCGTGACATCTCCCGTTGCTCCGGGGACTCATGATATCTTCTTTATATGTCCCCAACGCTGTCATTCTCCTGCATTGGCACAAGAATACAATAAAGTGAAAGAAAACTAAAAATCACGAGAGAATAAATACAAAACACAGGAAAATAACAGAAAATCACAAAGAAGACGTGTGTGAATATATAAAATATAAACGCACGTCAAAATCCCCCAAGCTGAACCCTTCCTCGTCCTCGAGGAAGACAAGTGAGAGTATGAGCTCGGAGGGAAATATAGAAAGGAAGAAACAGAAAGAGAGAGATCAAAGTCCTAGATCGCCCGTCAGAGCCAACAAAATCAAACACGCCACACTAAGCAAGCAAGCGATAAAACACATCACTAAACCAAGGAATATGAGTCCATACAGGTGTCGTGGGCCCACGCGGTGAAGCACGAGTGAGTGTGGTCGTGAGCTAGCAGACGGTGTCACTATCTAAATTTTACAATAAAGCTCCATATACACATACCCAAGGAATGCCCCAAATATCGATTCAATTCGAATAAGCAGTGAATAATAGCTCAAGCATGCATGAGAATAGAATAAGAATCGAAGTGTATCATGTGTCGGGGACTCGACTGCTAGGAACTAGAAGATCACCGCACTATAGCCTAGATAATTGCTAGAAAATTCCTATGCCAGTGTGTTCGAAAACGAGGGGGGTTGAGAAGGTGTGGAGTAGAACACTCGGTGCAAATTCTCGCCTTCCCTTTATTCACGGCGGATGGGAATGGTATTCACAACGGGATTTTTTTTGGGTTTTGGGTATTTGTATTTTTTGGATTTTTTGCTATACATTTTTTTTCTTTTCTCTTTTCTTTTTGGATTTTTCTTCTCTCCCCTTTTTTCTTTTGGGTTTTTGGATTTTTGGCTATACACTTGTGTACTCTCCCAAGTGGGAGAACGGTACATGACGAGGGGATTTGCACCAAGTAAAACAAAAAAGAAATCGGATTCTAAACACTTGGACAAAAGAAAATTTTTCTCGCGAATCAGAGCATAAGCTAAATGGGTTATCCTAGTCCTATTGGTAGAGTCCCGACACATGCGAATTGAAGCATACTATATATATATTTCATGCACAGAGAAGCAGATAGTAGAAGTAAAATATCGTATATTTGAAATTGAAGCATGATAGTCTAGGGGGTCAACCAAGGACAGGTATATAAATCAAAATTATAAAGTAGAAGCACACCACTAGCTAGTCACGACATACGACTCACATAAAAGCAAAGTGAACCCTCGAATCATGAAATGCAATATGACTCGGCTTCCTAGGGTTAGTGAATGTGGTTATCATAGCAAAGCTAGGGGTGTGTGTGATTTTGTGGCAATTCATCATGTGGGGTCATCTCTAGGAGAGGGATAATAAAAAGAAAGAAAGAAAAAGAAAAACACGATGAAAACGACTCAAAAACGAGGAAAAAGACACAACTGACGCACAAAATGCAACTCCCCCAAGCTGAAACTTGCATTGCCCTCAATGCAGTAGTAGTAAATACGGGAAGGCAACGAAAATGGGTGAGAAGTACGCACCGACACAAAAATAATGAAAAACGTGAAAAAACACATCCAAAGAACGCAAACACACAAATAAAAGATAGAAAAACACATCCAAAGAGCATATATAAACATGCCCACCACAACGACATCACACGACAAAACACACAAAAATCGATTTCCCCGAAGCTAAACATGACAATGCTAGCAATATGATATGATCATGGTGATGCAGAAATAATGCTAGGGGAAGTCAGAAAAGAAAAATAAAGAGATCAAAATACAGGAGAGGAAGTGTCCTCGTCCTCCTCGGATGAGTTTGGAGGGGTATGGGCGGGAGAGGTGATGGGTGTGCGGAGAAGTGGAGAAAGGGGTGGATGGATGGGTGCGGTGGTGGTGTGTATGATGGGTGGAGTGGTGGTGATGATGGTGAGTGGGAGGGATATGATGGCCAATGAAGTAGGTGAGGGAAGTGATCTCGAGCGCACCGATAATTTCTTGCGGTGAGTGTATGCTGTGATGGAAGTGGATAGTGGGAGTGTAGGGTCGACGGTAGTGGTCGTGGGTGGAGAAGAAGTGGAGGGAGGTGGGGATGATCACCGAGGGGGATGGAGGAGGCGATGATCGTCGAGGAGGTGAAGGATGTGGTGATGGTGGTGGAGTAGGTGGAGGAGGACCGCAGATGTGAGTGAGATGGCGGTGAATGGTGGCCACATTTCACTCCAGTGCGAGAAAACATGGGTGCGAAAAGATAGAAGAGGATAGGTCCAAGGAGGTAGAGGTAGATGCGCCAGAACGTAGAGAAGCTAACTCAGTCTCTAGAGCAAGATGAGTGGAGGTGGCTCCACGAACAGTGGAAGGGGTGCCGGTGGAAGTGGTCATGCCGGCACCGGAGGCAAGGCCTAAGAGGGCCGAAGAGAGAGCCTCAGAAAAAATAGGGACAGAAACCAAGGTGTCGCCACTAGGTCCAGCCCCGGGGTCTCCTCTAGACGCAGGGATGTCCTGCTCGCCTAAGTGGATGGCAGGGGACGGTGGTCGTGGTGCATCTGGGAGATGAAACTGAAGATGCAACCCCCCTAAAAACTCTGGGTCAGGAGGAAACGACCAATCTGCCTCTAGATGGATGGACATACAGCCTGGGTTGGGCAGAATGGTATATGGAGCAGGGGGTGGCCATAGTAAAAGACAAACTGATCCACGCCTCGTGGCTTGATCATGTGGGTGTGCCACATGACATCAAGATCTAAATATATAGATCCTACGGCGTGTGGCAGATCTCGGGGGATAACAATGCTGAACGGAGGGTAAGAAACAATGATGGTGATGAGGCCCCCGCAGTAATATTTGCCCTTGCCGACACGGCTAATATCAAGTAATTTTTGAATAAGCCATGCACCGCCATTAATGGGTATGCGAGGGGCCTCAAAAGAGATCTCGTCGGCACCGCGAATGAAATCAAACGTCATAGCCCAAAGGATAAAAAGGTCGGGGATAGCCACGGTCCCGGACTCATCCCGGGGAAAGAATGTGCTCAAAATGATGGGATGGGCTAGACGGAATACATGGTGGATAATGGAGGAGGCATTGGCCTTGCCTCGAGGATAACGATCATGAAGGATAAGCCGATTCCAAAATTGGTTGACATTGAAGTCGCGGTGATATTCATATGGACGGATATCGGCACCGAGAATGGGAAACTGAAAATGTTGTTGAGAGTGTTCACGTGAGTGCGGATGTTTCGATTTTGTAGGCGAAAATCGACAATGGACCCCGCCGCAGTTTTGAGGGACGAGAGGAATTCGAGTGTGAGGGCGGAGTACGATTGCGCATGGGCGTTGAAGAAGCCTAGCCAACCTAAGTTTGCAAAGAGAGTCTCGACACCGGAGAAAACTCCGAGATCGATCAGGTTTTGGGTGCGGGCAAACTTAGTGGCTAAATGGGACCGTTGGTTAAGTCGATTATAAAAATCCTTATGCTCTAAACTGAAGAAACGATATCCCCGCGATCCCATCAGTGGGTCCTCGGGAGGAATGATGGGTTGGGGTGGGGGTTGGGTAGGAGGAGCAGGAGGAGCACGTGCACTTGGTGGACGTGTAGATTTGTGTCTCTTGCGAGACGGCTCCTCTTCCCACATTATCCTCTTACCCTTGTCCTTGGCCATGATAGTATGGCGATGTGATGAGAATGCAAGATTATATGAATGCACACTATCAAACGACAAATTGAGTGAAATGTAAATACTTGGGTAAAGTAAAAAAGTTAAGCTTAGGAATGACTTTACCCAATATCAAAGTGATTCTTTGCTCACAAAGGACTCCACGCAGCGTAATGGAGAGATTCGTGAAGCCGCAGCACTTCGATCCAACAAGATTAAAAATTTTCGAAATTGGGGGGAGGTAGGGTTAGGGTTAGGGCAAAAAATTGCGGGTTGAATGGGGGTAGAGAGAGGATTGATGATGGGAGAGAGAGATGGAGGAAGTAGGGAGTGTATTGAAGAGTGATCGGAGTGAGAGAGATGGCCGTTTGAAGGAAATGAAGATGAAACGACGGAGGAAGAGAGAGTTCGGGTGAGAGAAATGAAATCGGGTGAGGGGGGTTTATTTATAGGGGTGGGCCAACCGATCGTGTGAGATTTCACCTGATCGGTTGGGTTAGTTTTCGAAAACTCTTGTTGGAAGGCAGCTACAGGCGAACCGATCGGTTGAGTTTTCAACCGATCGGTTGGCCGCTTCATAATTTCCTGAGAGCACTGCAATTCTCACCCAGTCTTCTACCCGATCACCGCTTCAGCTCAACTGATCGGTTGATTAATCCCAAAATTTCCCGAGAGTTCTGTCGTTTTCACCCGATCTTCGACCGTTCAGCCGCATTTGCCACCTGATCGGTTGGCTGATGTCTTGATATGGCCATCTTTAGATACGGCTCAACCGATCGGTTGATGCATCACCCGATCGGTTGAAGGTAATTTCCTGCAAAAACACAAAAGTTCATCTAAGTCTACCGACGATTATCCCCATAGTAGTATGTATTCACCAAAAATAAGAAAACCAGCTTAAAAATAATGATGAAGGTTTAGAACATGGGTTGCCTCCTATGAAGCGATGTTGTTTAAAGTTGTTTGCTCGACTCCCGGTATATGATCTTCAAGGTGGTTGGTGCGGGTGATGCCCAATGATTGGCATCCCATCAGCTTTTGGAGCAGCGGTCCTTATCGGTGATGGAGGCGACAGGTAGACGCTCTCAACGATCCTCCTGCTGGTGGTGTCCGGGG
Source organism: Scilla litardierei (assembly GCA_030789695.1). Taxonomy (NCBI): domain Eukaryota; kingdom Viridiplantae; phylum Streptophyta; class Magnoliopsida; order Asparagales; family Asparagaceae; genus Scilla; species Scilla litardierei. The sequence goes on from CM061133.1 coordinate 195,800,277, forward strand.
GCTTCTCCCTCACTTTGGTGTCTATCGCCACTCTTCGTATGATCCGGACTTCATCAACATTAAGCCCCATGGGCTCTTTTCCCTTGCTCCTCGTCGGAGCAACCCTCTTGAATGGAGGGGTCTTCCATAAGATACACACTTCTCCAACTATTTCTTCTTCTTTCATCCCAATTTTCTCCTCAAGACCCCCCAAGCTATCAGGAGGGTCCCTCGAGAGAATCTCCCAAGCTCCAGCTTCAACTATTCTTTCTTCTTCAGCCTCCAGCACGTGGCAATTTTGCTCCTCCTGTGGGTGCTTCATAGACAATCCCAGATCAAATTCTACTTTCTGTTCACCCACATTTAGGGATATCTTCCCCTTCTTCACATCAATAAGCATGCCAGATGTCGCCATGAAGGGCCTCCCGAGGATAATCGGGGTATGGTTGTCCTCCGACACGTCCATGACTACAAAATCCACATGCACGTGTATGTCGCTGATGTTCACTGGCAAGTCGTCCACAACTCCCACCGGGTATTTCACCGATCTATCTGCAAGTTACAGTGTCATTCCGGTGGGTTCAAGGCCGCCCTTTCTTATCCTCTTATATAATGATAGAGGCATAAGACTCACGCTTGCATCGAAATTGACGAGCGTTTGGTTGATTTTCACCTCTCCTATCGAGCATGGGATAGAGAAGCTCCCGGGTCCTTGAGTTTTGGCAGGTTCGCTCGTTGAATCAGAGCGCTGCACTCCGCTGTCAGGACAACTTTTTCCTTCCTTGTACCCTTCGTCACCAAGTCCTTCAGAAATTTGGCATAAGAAGGGATGGTCTCTATAGCCTCTAGGAAGGGGATCTGCAAACTCAAGTCTTTAACCATGTTGAAAAAATTGCCGTATTTCTCATCTATTTTTGCCTTGGCAAGTCTTTGGGGAAATGGCACCACAGGTTTGAAGACCCTCAAGTTTCCTTCCTCATTCTTCTTCTTTTCTTCCTCAGAAACTCCCTCCGGAGTTTTGGTGTTTGATGACGAAGCAACATCGTCATTTACTTTTACATTTGGTGGCCGATCGACCAATGGAGCTTCGGGCTCTTTGGCAGCCTCCCTAGTCGGAATCCGTGTGCCGCTTCTCAAAACTATCGCAGACACATTTGCATGGTCATGCATTAATGCTAATGTTTGATTTGGCCCCCTAGGATTTACCTTCGGCTGACCCGACAATTGGCTCTGTGCCTTTTGAAGATTTTCCACTTGCAACCCCAGCTGGGTTACTTGATCTGACAAATCTTTCTGTCCATTCTGCAGCTGCAGGTTAATCCCCTCCTGGTTCGATATGTATTGGATCAAGAGAGTCTCGACCGGAGAGATTACCTGTTGTTGGTTATATGGTTGCTGCTGTGGCGGGGGCTGCTGATTCCTCGGGGGGTATTGCTGGTACATCTGCTGGGGCTGTTGTTGCTGCAGGTACAACTGTTGATGCTGTTGAGTATTGGACTTCCCCATACTTGGTGTTAATGATAAGAAACATAAATACTTGTGACTAATCCCCTATTTTGCAGTTAATCCATTGCCTAACCTTATTATAAAGATCTACTAGCAATGGATGACTCTCAAAGATCATTGAAGGTAAATGAAATGGATTGGATGATCATTGGTGATGATTGAAGCTCCATGAAGACTTCAAGCTCATATGTTGGATAGAAGAGAGAGTTCTTCAATGTAAATTTCTTTTATCTCTTCTAGTATGTAGCTTAGAAGTCGAACTTTGTTGGAGCACTCTCGCACATCTTCAATTCAGTCTTAGGACATCTTTAGATCATTCGTCTTTAGACTCCAATTCATGTCTTGTTTGATTGTGCTTGTATTATTTATAACAGTCGACTGCTGAACGTTTTACAGTCGTCTGTCTCAAAAACAGTTGACTGTATTATGTTCTACAGTCGCCTGTTATGCACAATCTTTTACAATCTAGTTTTGGGCTTCTCTGTTTAATTCCCACAGGCGACTCATGAACGATTCACAGGCGCCTATCCAAGTGACAGTCGACTGTGTTTTGTTTATCAGTCGCCTGTCTATCTTTTGACCAAACTCTACTGATCTGTCTTTTTTGGCCAGTCGACTTATGTTGGATTTACAGTCGACTATCCATTGGATCATTCGACTGTCTATGTTGCAACAGTCGTCTGTCTCTGAGCCAATTTGTTGACTCATCTCTCTAGAAATTCTCAGGGTTTTGACAGTCGTTTGTATTAGGATTTACATTCGCCTGTTCTGATTAACCGTCGACTGTTTTATCCTCATCAGTCGTCTGTCCTGTTATCTCAGAAGATTTCGAGAATTCTTCAACTTACCCATTTTACGGCCAGTCGCCTGTAGAAGTATTTACAATCGCCGGTTGGTTCAACAGTCGACTTTCTATGCTTCATCAGTCGACTGTCCACATGGTAAGTTACCGTTATGAATTCTCACCTACCCTTGCTGACTGTGCAACAATCGACTGTAGTTTCCTCAACAGTCGACTGTCGCGAGCGCAGATTCTATCCATTGAGATGTTTCTCACGGATTCCGAAAGGGTTTTTGCTAATTCTGTTTTGTGGATTTGAGAAACGTATATAAGGAGCATCTATTGTTCCATTGAGAGATTACCAAGTTACCAAGGCTATTGCAAAATCTCTCAAGCTTTCATTCTCAAGATCAAAAGCTCTCAAATCCAAAAGCCCTAAGAATTCCAATCTTTGATCTCTTGCTCTCCAACCTAGAACCAAAGAAGCATCTTCTAGGCATTTGGTGCAGTCAAGAGAAAGGGCGTTTCCTCTCTTCCAAGAGAGTCTTCAACACACAACACACTTTTCCTTCAAGTTCTACTTCAAGGCATAGGTGATTGTAAGTGTTGCTTTCATATTTCATAATATTCGTTATTTGAATTTGCTCTCGGGTTGTGAGAGTGGTTTTCTTGCTCTCAAGTTATGGGAGTCAAGGTCAATCGATTGTATTTCGATTTCACTTGTAGGGTTGCTACAAGTGGGTTTTAAGGAAACCTCAAGTTAGGGTTCTAACTTGAGTATCTGGAGGTATCCGGGTGGAAGGGACGTAGGATTACTGGGAACAAGTCGGGAAGTGACTTGGGTAATCCAAACCTTTGAAACATCCTTGTGTTTGCATTTTTTCAATTTGGGTTTAATTTCAATTCCGCACTATTTTGTTGGTTAGCATTTAAATTGGTATAACTATCATTTTAAATTGCTTAAACGCTAGTCAACCCCCATTCTAGTGTTTTCTCCATAGCCAGGGTCCTTACAATTGGTATCGGAGCGCAAGGTTATAGCTATGGCATCCAACAACAACAACGTTACTCCGCCGCCTTCGTACAACAATCACGACCATGATGGAGCGTCCACTCTTTTCGAAGGTCAATCTACGGTGCGTCCTCCCTGTTTGAATGGCACAAACTTTGGCTATTGGAAATGTAGGATGGAGACGTTCCTAAGGAGCGCTTCACTTTGGAGAACCCTCCACAAGGAATACGTCGAGCCCACCGAAGAGGATTTCGAAAAATGAACGACTTCCGAGAAATCCGCCGAAGTCAACAACGCAAAAGCAATGGACGCTCTTCATTATGCATTAGACCCGAATGAGTTCAACAAGATATACACATATAAGAGTGCATATCAAATTTGGAACCATCTCGTCGTTACCCATGAGGGAACAAGCAATGTAAAACTTTCTAAACTTTATTTTGACGTGTAAAACTTTGATATATTTCATATGCAGGATAATGAGAGCATTGCATCCATGTACGGACGTTTTCCGACATCCCCAAAGAATTGGAAGCTCTTGGTCAAGTCTACACCGAACCAGAAAAGGTAAGGAAGATCATAATGGGAATGACCTCCAAATGGGAAAGAAGAGCTATCGCCATCGAGGAGGTCAACGACTTGAAGACCTACACAGTTGTGAATCTTATCGGGACTCTCATGTCTTATGAAGTAAGACGGGAGAACCGATTAAAGATTCGAGCTATGATGAATCCTTCGAAGGCCAAGAAGAAATATTTAGCATTCAACGCCAATTCATCATCATCCGATAGCGATGATTCGGAAGATGAGATGGATTTGGGTCAAATGGCCCAAATGGCGAAGAAGTTCCAACGCTTCTTTCGCAAAGGTAAATTTTCCTCCAACAAAAGATTTGAGTCTACTAATACTACTTCCTCACTTTGCTTTAAGTGTAAAAAGCGAGGGCACATCAAGAGGGATTGCCCAATGCTAAGAAACAAAGAGAAGTGGAAGGCTCCGAAGTACCACAAGTCCGACAAGAACAAGAGAGACAAGAAGAAAGGACTCGTTGGTACATTCGATGACTCAAGTGGAGACTCATCAAGTGATTTCGATGAGGAGGAGGGTGAAAGTGCCCACGTGTGCTTCATTGCACGAGAAGATCCACTCTCCAATGAGAGTGATTCCGACACGGATGATACCAAGGTAACAATGGATGAATTACGCATTGCAAATGAAGAATTATTTGCTAAATATCAATCTTTAATGCTTAGATATACTAGCTTAAAGAAATTAAATATTAGCATTTCATCCATACCATGCATTGTTAACAATGACACCATTGTTGATACTTTAACTCTTGAGAAAGCGAATTTAGCTTCTCAAAATGTCACTTTGAGAAATGAGGTGAATACCCTCAAATCTCAACTAGATCAAACACATCCTAAGGATAATAGTGATCTAGTTAGACGTCACACACAATTGGGTTTAGAGAATGATTCTCTTAAAACTCAAGTGCACGAGCTCAAAACACGGGTGTCCACCTTGGATACCAACATTTCTTCTCTTAAGGAGAAATATGAGCTCATGTCCTCCTGTATTGTGAGATTCAATAAGGGAAAAGGACAATTGGACGATTTGCTTGCAAACCAATTTCTGGCCACACATCGTGTTGGTCTTGGTTTTGTAAAAGCATATGCATCCAATGATCGCACCTCCTATAGTGGTGTCACTATAGACTTTGTGAGGCCATCCTCTGATGCATCCACAAGTGGTGTCAAAGACAGCATAGGTAGCAAACCTACCAAGAAAGTCACCACTTCACCATCTCTTCCTTTTGGCAAGAAACCCACTAAGGGTGGAAACCAAAAGAGAAGTCATGCTTACATGTACACTAACACTCATCCACGTAGGAAACCTCCTACTTCACAAGTGGATACTCATGACCCTTTTTATGCTCCACACCCACGGACACATACAAATCCACATATGAGAAATACTCATGTACGTGATCCTATACACCGATATGCACATACGCATCATTCTTACATGTATGCACAACCTCCACATGTCATGCATGACCCATATGCTTCATAAAACATGCATGTTCCCAAGCATACATATCATCCTCGTATGTTCAATGCATATCCACCACCTTATGTTTATGCTAGAAACCATGTTCCTAAGAAGCATGCACCACATAGAAATCTAACAAGTATGCATGCAACTAGGAAAAGGACCCCCAAAACATACACCATTTGGGGTCCTAAGAACACTAACTTAAATGATAGGAATGCTTATGTTGATTCCTATTTTCATGATATTATTAATAATGGTAATTATGTTGGGAAGCGGAAGTCCACTTGGACTTGGTTTCCAAAGGGCTAATCCCCTTGGACCCAACAAACATTGGGTACCATGAGCTTATGGTATATTATGTAGATACCCAAGAGAAAGAAAAAGAGCAATAAAGATCATATTAGCTCTAAAGGGAAAGGATGGATTCTCGATAGTGGTTGCTCCAAACACATGACGGGAGATCTCTCATTGCTCTCCGAAGTGATTAGCATCAAGGATGGTGCAACGGTCACTTTTGGAGGTAATCAAAAGGGAACCATCATTGGAGTAGGTATTGTTGGTAACCTTTCCAAACCCTTAATTACTAATGTATTTCTTGTTAGTGGTTTATGTCACAATCTTATTTCCATTAGTCAACTTTGTGACAAAGGTTACAAGGTTAACTTTGGAGAAGGATTGTGTAAAATTGCTGATTCTAATTCGAATGTTTTATTTTCCGGTATTAGGCGTAAAAATATTTATTATTTGAGCTTGCCTGAAACCGTAGAACATTGCTTAGTTGCTAATACAAGTGAACAACTATTATGGCATCACCGTTTTGGTCATGTTCATTTCAAGCACTTATATAAGTTAGCTAAGCATGATCTAGTCAAAGGTTTTCCTAAAATTGCATTTAGTAAGAAAAACTTTTGTGATTCGTGTCAAAGAGGTAAACTTAGTAAATCATCCTTTAAGCTTAAAGAAGGCATTACTTCTAAGAGGCCCCTAGAACTTCTTTATCTAGATTTGTTTGGGCCAACTAGAACCGCTTCTTTAGGCAATGCTCATAATGGATTAGTTTTCGTTGAAGCTTATGAGAATGAAGAATGAAGCTTATGAAGAGTTTACCATATTTGCAAAGAAGATTCAGAATCTCTTAGGATCCACCATTATCACTATCCGTAGTGATCATGGAGGAGAATTTGAGAATGAGTCTTTTACAAAGTTTTTTGATGACACCGGGATAACACATAATTTTTCCTTTCCTCGGGCTCCACCACAGAATGGTGTTGTAGAGAGAAAGAATAGGACTCTTATTGAGTGTGCTCGCACCATGCTCCATGATAGTCATCTTGGACTACAATTTTGGGCAGAAGCGGTGCACACGCCATGTTATGTGCTCAATAGGATCCTAGTGAGACCCCGAACGAACAAAACTTGTTTTAAGTTGTTTTACGACAAAAAGCCTCAAGTTAAGTATTTTCGAGTTTTTGGTTCAAAATGTTTTATCAAGAACACTTTTGGTAATTTAGATAAATTTGAGCCAAGATCCGATGAAGTAGTTTTTTTTTGGATATTCCACACGTAGCAAAGCATACCGGATATACAACAAAACTTCTTCAACGATCGAGGAATCACTACACGTATCATTTTATGAAAATTTTGATTTTCCTCATGTTGATGATGATAGTGTACATGCTATTTGTGATTCTCTTAGTAATGTTAAGATTAATGATTCCATTATTGAGACTAACACTACTAATGAGATTGTTGAATATGTTCTCCAAGTAATGCAGGAATACCCAAAGCTTACCCGACCGTTCGGAACCATCCACATAACGAAATAATTGGAGATATTGGTGTGGGTGTTCGAACGAGGTCAATAATTGAAGAATTCTCTCATTACGCATTTGTCTCTACCATTGAGCCAAAGAACGTCCAAGAAGCTTGTGAGGATAGCTCTTGGATAGTGGCAATGGAAGAACTAATGCAATTCGAGAGAAATGAAGTTTGGGAGCTCGTTCCTCTTCCAAGTGGTCACCAAGTTATTCGGACCAAATGGATCTTCAAGAACAAGACCGATGAGAACGAGGTAATCACAAGGAACAAAGCAAGGTTAGTAGCTCAAGGCTACAGACAAGAAGAAGGTATTGATTTCGAAGAATCCTTTGCACCCGTAGCTAGATTAGAAGCTATTAGATTGCTTTTATCTTTTGCATCTCATAAGAATTTTAAATTATTTCAAATGGATGTTAAAAGTGCATTTTTAAATGGGATTTTCAATGAAGAGGTGTATGTTTCTCAACCTCCCGGTTTCATACATGAAAAATTTCCAAACCATGTTTCAAACTAAAGAAATCGTTGTATGGGTTGAGATAAGCTCCTAGAGCTTGGTATGATCGACTCAAGACCTTTCTTTTGGATTTAGGTTTTAAAATGGGAGAAGTTGATTCCACTCTTTTCATTAAAGATTATGAAAATGACATTCTTTTGATTCAAGTTTATGTAGACGATATTATATTCAGTTCTACTTACTTTAATCTTTGTCAAGAATTTTCTAAGTCTGTGAAGGATGAATTTGAGATGAGCCACATGGGAGAGCTCACTTACTTCCTTGGACTTCAAATTCGTCAAATGGAGAATGGAACTTTCATACATCAGACAAAGTACACCGGGGAGCTTATTAAGCAATTCGGGATGGAATCGTTTTCAAGCAAAAGGACTCCCATGAGTACGACAACTCATCTACACAAGGATGAGAACGAAAAGGATGTAGACGTTCGTCTATATCGAGGTATGATCGGTAGTTTACTTTACTTAACGACATGCCCGATATCATGTTTTCCATATGCTTGTGTGCTAGATATCATGCTAGACCTAAGGAGTCACACTTGATTGCTATTAAACGAATATTTCATTATCTCAATCAGTCTCTAGATTATGGGTTACTTTACCTTAAATCTAACACATATGAGTTAATCTCATATAGTGATGCCGACTTTGCCGAATGCATATCCGATAGGAAAAGTACTAGTGGCACTTGACATTTTCTAGGAAATTCCTTAGTTTCTTGGTTTTCCAAGAAACAGAACTCAGTATCATTGTCCACGACTGAAGCAGAATATATTGCTGCGGGTCTTGCATGCGCACAAGTTCTTTGGATGAGACACACTCTTATGGACTATGGTGTCAATTGTGATACTTGCCCTATCATGGTTGATAACCAAAGTGCCATATGTCTTTCCAAGAATCTGGTACATCACTCCCCTACCAAACACATAGATGTGAGCCACCACTTTATTAATGATCATGTAGCTAAGAAGGACATTATCTTAGAGTACACTGAAACCCAAAAACAAATTGCTGACATCTTCACAAAACCTCTTAAAGAAGATTCATTTGTAAGGTCGCGTGGAGAATTAGGAATTATGGGTAAATCTGAAATTTAGGAGCTCAACATATAAGTTATAACACTTTTTGAGCTCATATCATCATGTTGCCTATCTTCATTTGATATATCTTATATATGTGTTTAAGAAAGGCAATTGAGATTTATGTGATTTCATGAATTCTTTGAGATTGATTTTATAAATTTATATTATAATTGATTTATTGTTTCACATTGTTTTTATGATGAGTTTATGATTAGTGTATAGGTCCTAGGGTGAGTGCTCATATCCTCTGGATTTTTATCTGATTGTGCATTTTTGGACCAGGACAGACGACTGTCTTTCCTTCGACAGTCGACTGCCCTACTCTATCTTCTCAGTCAAAAACTTGTATCTTTCGCCCAGCCGAGTGATGACAATTTTACAGTCGACTGTTATTTCAACAGGCGACTGCATTTTAGTCATCAGGCGACTGTCTTCTCTGTCAAATTTTTTCCAGTGCTCTCTATCTTTTTGATGAAGTTTATTGATTCTCAGTCAGTCGACTGATGTGTAGCGTGCAGTCGACTGTCCCTCGGACAGTCGACTGTATGTTACGCAATAGTCAACTGTCTGTCATCCTGAGCTTATTTCTTATCACTTCATCCAGTCGACTGACTTTATTTCATCAGTCGACTGTCTTCTGTTGTAGCGGTTCACTGTTCCGATCTGAGCCGTCGATTCTTTGATCCAACGGCCCAGATTATTTCACCTTCTTTATTTACGTCGAGACACTTCATTTCAGAGCACGATTTCTCTCTCCTCTGACTTGAAACCATTCGTCTTCCCGCTCATTTCCTCAGCCATCACCGTCGATCTCCTCCTCCCCACTAGTCGATTGCCAAATCGGGTGTGCATTATGCCTTTCGATTAGGTCTCTCTCTCTCTCTCTCTCTCTCTCTCTCTCTCTCTCTCTCTCTCTCTCTCTCTCGTGCGATTATTGTCGTTTGATTTCATCTCTTGTCGATACTCGTATTCTTTCGATTGATTGATTCCATGGCTCCCAAGACCAAAGGAAAGGGGAAGATCATGGCTCCTAAGCGTCCTAGGACTCCTAAACCTACCGTTGCCAAGAACAAGCAACCCTACAAAGCCCGTACCAAACATGCCAAATCTCCCTCCCATTCCACTTCGCCGGGATATTCTCCTTCAGGGTCTTCTTCTTCTGACACTGAGCCCTTGACCAAGCGTCAGCGCAAGCCCATTGGTGTTATCATAAATGAGCCTAGTGCTGACGCTCCCCATCATTCTCCGTATGTGCCGAGTTCTACAGAAGAGTCTCATGTAGTGCCCCCTACTGATCCCCTTGTTCCGATTTACCGAGATGATCTTTGCTTGGCAAAATTCCACTCTCTCATATGGATATAACTTCTTAGGGAGCGTTACATCGTTTTTCCTGCCTTCACCGCTGAGATACTTTCAGATATTCTATCTGCTACTTATTTGGCCGACCTCTTTCACTTCTCTCAGGGCGAGTCTCCTCGAGCTTATCAATTTCTGGTTAAGCTCTTCTATGCTAACTGCATTCGCAGTGAGTACTCCACCACTGGATATATCGACACTGTTGTCCAGGGGACTTCCATTCGCATTGATCCCAATCTCTTAGGGACCATTCTTAGGATTCCTTCTACTGGATCTCTTCCCTCTGATATTTTCATTTCTGATGTCGATGAGCTTGACCAGGATGTCCTCCGGGACATGTTCCGTGAGATACCCTCAGCCCTAGATTCTGGTATTAGGTCGTCTATGTTTTCGGCTAGGGGTTGGGCTGTTCACCTCGTGGTGAAGTCCAACATCCTACCGAAGTATGGATCATCTGACCAGCCTTCCCAGGATATACTGAGGTGTATGTCTGCGATCTTCTCCGGGATGTCCGTGAACTAGGCCGGTGTCCTCCTTGACAGGATGGACAGGGTCGAGTTTACTTCCTCCTCCGCTCACATTCCATACGATGGTCTTCTTATACTTGTTTTTCGTCACTTTGGGATGGACTTGTCTCCTTACGAGCCCGTGCCTTTTGGTCCTCTTCTGGATGCTGCTGCAAAGGCGAAGTCCTCTTTGGCTCTACAGTCTGCATCAAAGAAGAGGAAATCCACATCAGCTCCGTCTTCCTCCACAGTTCCTCCAGCTGACCAGCCTTCCACCTCAGCTCAACCCTCTCTTGATATTCTCTTTGAGATGGTCTCTGGTTTATATGAGTTGGCTTCCCTTTCATTCCAGCGTCAGGGAATACTCTTCCCTGAGCATCTGAGACATTTCTTTCCTTCCCAGCCTCGTAAACCTCCTACACCCATCATCACTGATCTCGTTGTGCATCCTGACGTAGCTGCTACTCAGGGTGCTACTGCTGCTCCTGCTGTTCTTGCTGCTCCTCCTCCAGAGGACACCACTGTTGACCCCGAGCCTGATACTTCATCTGCTGCTCCTGGAGGCACTCACTCATAGATTATTTTTGTTAGTTTTGAGTGGTCCTTCAGTGTTTATGTGTATGATGTTTAGATTTTATGTATGATGATGTACGCTGCTGTCTGATCATGATGTATTTTTTGTGATCATGATGTATTTTTGTTGGACATGGTGATGTCCATCTGATGTGTGCTCATGTTTCTTTTGATGTGTGTGTGTGTGTGTCTATATATGATATTGCAGTTTCGTCTTACGTGTCACACATTGTATAATTGCTTATCAAATCTGTGTGATGATTGGGATATTGGATTATTTATGCTATCTGTGATGTGATGCATTTATGAGACTAATTTTTTCGTATATCTAAAATGTTGATATTGGACTTCCATTCCTCTATTCGCATAAGTTTATGATATAGTTTTATGAGTTTTGATTCCATATATCTTTATACTCCTTGATTGTTGTTAGTTCTTATTTAGCACAATTATTGTTGTTATTTACTCCCACATTTTTGGATAATGCCATAGGGGGAGAGAAATAAAAATACAAGATTCATAATGAATGTGCTAGTATGTGCTAACACTTTGAATCTAAGATTGAAGTTGCCTTAGATTCAGGGGAGTAAGATTACATTCAATAGGGATTTTTAACTTCCTAGATTTCATGAATTGAATTCACTCATATCTTACTCATTTGCTTCAATTGATATATAGATGCCCAAATATTTGTTGACTAACTTGATTGGCATCTATGTAGGGGGAGTAAGTATTCAATAGGCACAATTACTTATCTTTTTGTTTATGTTTGTTTGTCATCATCAAAAAGGGGGAGAATGTTGAGTATTGGACTTCTCCCTACTTGGTGTTAATGATGAGCAAACATAAATACTTGTGACTAATCCCCTATTTTGCAGTTAATCCATTGCCTAAGCTTATTATGAAGATCTACTGGCAATGGATGACTCTCAAAGATCATTGAAGGCAAATGAAATGAGTTGGATGATCGTTGATGATGAATGAAGCTCCATGAAGACTTCAAGCTCATACGTTGGATAGAAGAGAGTGTTCGTCAATGTAAATTTCTTTTATCTCTTCTAGTATGTAGCTTAGAAGTATAACTTTGTTGGAGCACTCACGCACATCTTCAATTCAGTCTCAGGACATCCTTGGATCATTCGTCCTTAGACTCCAATTCATGTCTTGTTTGATTGTGCTTGTATTGTAATACAATCGTCTGTCTCAAAAACAGTCGATTGTATTATGTTCTACAGTCGCCTGTTATGCACAATCTTTTACGATCTTATTTTGGGCTTCTCTGTTTAATTCCAACAGGCGACTCATGAACGATTTACAGGCGCCAGTCCAAGTGACAGTCGACTGTGTTTTGTTTGTCATTCGCCTGTCTATCTTTTTGCCCAAACTCTGTTGATCTGTCTTTTTTCGGCCAGTCAACTTATGTTGGATTTACAGTCGACTGTCTATGCTGCAACAGTCGTCTGTCTGTGAGCCAATTTGTTGACTCAGCTCTCTGGAAATTCTCAGGGTTTTGACAGTCGTCTGTATAAGGATTAACAGTCGCATGTTCTGATTAGCAGTCGCCTGTTTTATCCTTATCAGTCGTCAGTCCTGTTACCTCAGAAGATTTCCAGAATTCTTCAACTTATCCATTTTACGGTCAGTCGCCTGTAGAAGTATTTACAGTCGCATGTTGGTTCAACAGTCGAATGTCTATGCTTCATCAGTCGACTGTCCACGTGGTAAGTTACCGTTATGAATTCTCACCTACCCTTTCTTACTGTGCAACAGTCGTCTATAGTTTCCTCAACAGTTGACTGTCGCGATAGCAGAATCTATCCATTGAGATGTTTCTCACGGATTCCGAAAGGGTTTTTGCTAATTCTGTTTTCTGGATTTGAGAAACCTATATAAGGAGCATCTACTGTTCCATTGAGAGGTTAACAAGTTACCAAGGCTATTGCAAAATCTCTCAAGCTTTCATTCTCAAGATCAAAAGCTCTCAAATCCAAAAGCCTAAGAATTCTAATCTTTGATATCTTGCTTTCCAACCTAGAACCAAAGAATCATCTTCTAGGCATTTGGTGCAGTCAAGAGAAAGGGATTTTCCTTTCTTCCAAGAGAGTCTTTAGCAAACACCACACTTCTCCTTCAAGTTCTACTTCAAGGCATATGTGATTGTTAGTGTTGCTTTCATATTTCATAATATTCGTTATTTGAATTTTCTCTCGGGTTGTGAGAGTGGTTTGCTTGCTCCCAAGTTGTGGGAGTCAAGGTCAATTGATTGTATTTTGATTTTGCTTGTAGGATTGCTACAAGTGGATTTTAAGGAAACCTCAAGTTAGGGTTCTAACTTGAGTATCCGGAGGTATCCGGGTGGAAGGGACGTAGGATTACCGGGAACAAGTCAGAAAGTGACTTGGGTAATCCGAACCCTCGAAACATCCTTGCGTTTGAATCTGTTTCAATTTGGGTTTAATTTCAATTCCGCACTATTTTGTTGGTTAGCATTTAAATTGGTATAACTATCGTTTTAAATTGCTTAAACACTATTCAACCCCCCTTCTAGTGTTTTCTCCATAGCCAGGGTCCTTACAGCTGCTGCCGAGGCGGCTGATATAATTGTTGCTGCTGTTGCTGGGGCTACTGGTATGGTGCCCTATAGCTCAGGTTCGGGTGGTTCCGGATATTGGGAGAGTACGTCGGATTTGAACTAGTCCTCGGTGGATATGGCGCATTACCCGTCGGGTTATAGAAAAGAGCGCTCGCCTGATCCACCGGTTGTGAGATATTACCACCATCAAAGTCTACCAGGACTTCAGCTTCCACCGCTGCTACTTGCTGGGTGTTGGCACCTCTAGCTCCCACCATAAATGCCGAGATCTGAGTAAATAGCAAATCAAATTTACTAGATCATTTGTCGACCTCTTCCACTCGGTGCATTCCACCAGATCTTGGCGTGGCGTGCTCATCGCACCACCTTTCATTATTAGATGCCATGTTCTCTAGAATGTTACTGGCATCTTCCTCGTTCCTGGACATGAAGGACCCTCCAGCTGCGACATCCATCGAAGATTTCAGATCATCCATCAACCCATTGTAGAACAAATTAATGATCTGCCCTTTGGGGAGCTCATGGTGAGGGCATCTCCGCTGCATCTCCTTATATCTCATCCATGCCTCATGCAAGGATTCGTGGCTGCCTTGGGAGAATGAGGAGATCTCTCTCCTCATCTTCATAGTATTCCCCGGGGGAAAGAACTTGTTCAGGAAGGCGTTGGACAGCTTCTCCCAATTTGTGAAGGTATTGGGGTCCTTCCCCTTTAGCCATTGTTTGGCTTTATTACTGAGAGAGAATGTGAACAGTTTGAGCCGGATCGCTTCAGTCGACACACCGTTGATTCTGAAGGTGTCACACTTCTCTAAAAATGCATCCACATGATCAATCGGCTCTCCATTGGTGCCTTTGAAAATTGGTCCTGTTGGATCCATGTCACCAATGATGTCTTTAATTTGAAACTTCCAGCCGTAATGGCCGAGGGTTGGATGCTTGACGTGGACCCGATGGATGGCATCGAGTATTCAAGCAGGGACTTCTGCGGAGGGTATTTTCTCCCTTGGCTTCAGCTTCTTCCCTTCTTCTTCTCTCGGCGTTCAGACGCCTCACGGTGGCATTTATCTCAGGATCTAATGGAATCAAGTCGTCGAGACTTCTTGTATTCCTGCACATGAAAAATCAAGCAACACCCGTGTGTTAGAATTTCATAATTCCATATTTCTATTCTCATATGGTTTTGATATGACAAACACATTCAGTGCTACTAACTCTATGTATGCAGATACAAATCAATGCTGAGTTCCACACAATCAGATATTTTCATGTGTATTCAAACAGATATATCATAGTTCATGAAGATGGAAAGGCAAAGGCATCTACATCCACTACTTGGATATATAATCACTTTATAAGGATCCCCTGCAAAGAAGCTTCTCATATTCAGTTGCAGATACAGTCTTATCTACGACTTTATGTCATCAACGTAAAATTTACTTTATTAGATTCACAAAGCCTTGTGATAATATGTCTTAGTCATCTAGGTTCCATTACTCAGAGATCTACACTTCCCAATTTCGAAAATTCGTAACTTTGAAAATTGGCAACCAATAACCCCAGTTTGGTCGACCAATTTTAAACCTTCGAATTTGACTATGGGATTACATATTCAAACTCCCATAACTGTGTAGATTCTGGAACTGTCTTCCAATGGTCAAAATTCCCTCTCTAAATGTTGGTCGACCAATGTGGTCATTTTGGTCGACCAATTTCAGAACTAGCCGTTTTGACCCCAAATTTTCAGGGACGGTTCATGACCGTTTTCCAACGTTACTTACACTTTCCAACCGTCCCAAAACACTATAAATAAAGGGGTGGACCCTCTCTTTCAAGACACACAACTTTCCTCTTTCTCTCTTTTCTAGAATTGTTGATTCTAAGCACTCTTGCCTTAGTTGTTCCCATTCTCATTTGCAAGAAGAAATCCATAGATTTCTCTCTTCTTATGAGAACGGAAAAACTTCAAGATTCTTAATCATAGATCTTTTGAGAATTGAAGTTTTCTTCCTTAAAGCAATTTTGTCTTTTTCAACATCATTTTGGAAAGTTTTTTGTGTTCATAATTGCAAGAAGAAATCAATAGATCTCTCTCTTCTTTTCTAAACCAGAGAACTTCAAGTATTGTTCTTCATTACATATCATATACATCTTGAAGTCTATCTCTAAACACCATCCTTGAATTTCATTCTAAATTCATATCAAGGCTATATGTGTTTTTCTATTTCGTTATTTAATAGGTTTGAATCTCTGTTTAGAGATTGTACAAAGTTTGGGACACGGGGAGTGTCGCCATTTTTATAAGTTTGTGCTTGCGGGGCAAGTGATTATAGTGGATTGAAAATCTCTACTGGGAGTAGAGGACTGGAGTAGGATCAAAAGGATCCGAACCAGTATAAATCTCTGTATGCGATTGATTTATTTTCAGTACTTGTCATTTTATTTCTGTGCCATCTTTGCAAATATCAGTAACGTTTTATTTGCAACATTTTTATTATATACACTATTTACCCCCCTCTAGTGTATTGATCCATACATGCTAAAATTACATTTGGTATCAGAGCAAGGTTAAGAGGGAAGAATCAAGCCTGAACGCTGTTCCACACAATTACAACACAAATCAGCATCCTGAAGGGCACTCTCAAGTTCGTCCTCCTCTATTTGATGGTTCTAACTACTCATATAGGAAAATACGAATGGAGATTCATCTCCAAAGTATGCATTATAAGATATGGGACATCGTAGAGACATGATACACTAAGCCAACAACTCATGTTGCTAATTGGTCCGCCAACGACAAAGCTGCAAAGACAAACAACTCAAAGGCAATGAATGCTTTATTCTGTGCCATGGATAAACATGAGTTTAATCGAGTATCTCATGCCAAAAGTGCAAAGGAGATTTGGCACATACTCGAGGTAACTCATGAAGGAACCAATAAAGTAAAGGAAACTAAGATTGCCTCTTTGGTTCATAAGTATGAGTTGTTCAAGATGCAAGTCAAAGAGACGATTGGAGAAATGAACACCATGTTCACTAATATTATTAATTATCTTAATGCTCTTGGAAAAGTTTATTCTTCTCTTGATCAGGTACGCAAGATTCTTAAGGTATTCTCCCCAGAATGGCGCCCAAAGATCACTGCTATTGAGGAAGCCAATGATTTTTCCAAATTATCCATGGAAGATCTAATTGGTAACTTAATGGCACATGAAGTCACATTACAAGATGCAAAAGAGGAATCAGATCAAATAAAGAAAGTACTCGCCTTCAACACAACATCAGATAATGAAGATTCAGATGATGACATGGCATTCTTTGCCAAGAACTTCAGAAAGTTCTTTCAAAAAGGTAAGTATAATAATAAATCTAAAAATACTGATTCTTCACTTTGCTTCAATTGTAACAGGCCAGGACATATGAAGAAAGATTGTCCGCTTCTCAAGGCCAAATTCAAAACTTCCAACAACAATGATCAATCCAGAAGGGAAAGGAAGTTTGACAAGATGAAGAAAGCATTTGCAGCAACTTGGGATGAATCTTCAGATGATGAAGATGATGATCATAATGAAAGTGCTAATATGTGCTTTATGGCACAAGATAATGAAGAAGAAGTAAGTGCTTTTAAAAATGAAGAATTATTAGATGCATTGAAAGATCTCTATTCTCGTTTCAAAATATTAAATGGTCAACATAAATCTTTGAAACAGAATAATGATAATCTCCTTGTTAAATATCAAGAATTGTCATCTTCTAAAAACACTACATCAAATTCCATACATATTGATAATACATCCTCTCAAGTTTTAGATCTTAGTAAAGAGAATGATTTTCTCAAAACTAAGAGTCTAGAATTGCATACACAAATATCCGAAATGGATAAAAATATCTCATCACTAAAAATGAAATATGACGAGATGTCATCCAATGTCAATAAATTTAACAAAGGAAAGACAAATCTCGGTGATTTGCTAAAAATACAATATCCAGCAAATCATAGACAAGGTCTGGGATATTCTTATAAGGATGCACCCAAGTCTTGTAGCACTTCTTCTTCTTGTGGAAAAACAACCTTTGTTAAACCTCAAAAGAAGAATCACGCATTTATTTACACGAAGAAAGTAAACATTCCTACTTCTTCTTTACAAAGAAATGTTACTAACATTTCAAAACCATCTCTTAGGAAACCTACTACAATTAGTATATGGGTTCCTAAGGATTCATACTTAGAAGATAGAAATTATTATATTTCTCATTATTTACATTCTATTGTTCATTCTTAAGATTACAATAAAAAGCCAAATTCCACTTGAATTTGGCTTCCTAAAATCTAATCCCAAAGACCCTCAAATAAAGGGTACCAATGCTTAATGTTTTATCTTTCAGGTACCTAAAAAGGAAAAATGGATTTTGGACAGTGGATGTTCAAAACATATGACAGGAAACGTCAACTTGCTTTCAACCATTAAATATAAAGATGGAGGCACAGTTACCTTTGGTGACAACAAGAAAGGCAAAATCATAGGCACTGTAATAGTTTGCTATACAAATCAGCCTATCATTGAGAATGTTCACCTGGTTGACGGTTTGAAACATAATTGGCTTTCCATTAGTCAGTTATGCGATAAAAATTACAAAATTGTTTTTGAACAAAATGATTGCATTATTTATGATTATGATATATTATTTTATTCGGTGGTAAGCGTAAGAATAACATTTATATCTTATGCATGTTTGTTACCACTAATAATCATTGTTTAATGATTACATTAGATGATACACTTTTATGGCATAAACATTTTGGACACACTAATTTCAAAAACCTAGCACATATTTCAAAACACAAGTTAGTAAATGGAATACCAAATATTTCTTTCAAACACAAACATTTTTGTGATGCTTGTCAACAAGGATAAATGCACAAATCTTCTTTTAAATCAAAGGACATTATCTCAACAAAGAGACAATTAGAACTTTTACACTTAGATTTGTTTGGTCCTTCAAGAGTAGCTTCTTTGAATAGAAGTAGATATGCATTTGTCATTGTTGATGATTATTCAAGATATACTTAGATTATATTCTTACAAAACAAGAATGATGCGTTTGAAGAATTTTCAATATTTTGTAAAAAGATACAAAAGATCAAATCCTCTAACATTGTCACTATTCGTAGTGATCATGGAGGAGAATTTGAAAATGAATCTTTTACCAATTTTTGTAATGAAAATGGCATTACTCACAATTTTTCTTTTCCTTGTGCTCCTCCTCAGAATGGAGTAGTAGAAAGGAAAAATAGAACTCTACAAGAATGTGCAAGAACAATGCTTTGTGATAGTAAATTACCGAAATATTTTTGGGCTGTCGCTATCGCAACTGCTTGTTACATTATGAATAAAGTTCTTATAAGGCCATTGCTTAATAAAACTTGTTTTGAATTATTCTTTAATCGCATTCCACGTGTATCATATTTTAAAGTGTTTGGATGTAAATGTTTCATTCTTAATACTAAAGATGCACTTGATAAATTTGATTCGAAATCTGATGAAGGTATTTTTGTTGGATACTCAACACGTAGCAAAGCCTACATAGTATATAACAAAAGAACTTCAATAGTTGAAGAATCACTACATGTCACATTTGATGAGAACCTCTCATCTAATTCTCCCATCATTAATGATGAAGATATATTACCTTTATCTAATTCTTTAGATACTATTAAACTTGATGAAATTGATGCTACTAAACCTTCTGTTGAGTCTATTTCAGATAATACAGACCTTCCTAAGGCATTTGCACAAGTTCCAAACCATCCATCAGAGTTAATCATTGGAGATATTACAGATGGAGTTAGAACTCGTCGTCAAATTGAACAAATGGCGTATTATGCTTTCCTTTCAACCATTGAATCGAAGAACATCAAGGATGCATGTGAAGACAGTTCATGGATTATCGCTATGCAGGAAGAACTCAATCAATTTCAACGAAATGATGTTTGGGAATTAGTTCCCAGACCAACAGATCATTCAATTATTGGTACCAAGTGGGTATTCAAAAATAAATTGGATGAATCTGGTCAGGTAATTAGAAACAAGGCACGATTGGTTGCACAAGGTTATAATCAAGAAGAAGGTATTGATTATGATGAAACCAATGCACCAGTTGCACGTCTTGAGTCAATTCGCATGTTGTTATCATTTGCTTGTTTTAAAGATTTTAAATTATTTCAAATGGATGTCAAAAATGCTTTTGTTAATGGTTTTCTCAAGGAGGAAGTTTATGTTGAACAACCTCCTAGTTTTATTCATGAAAATTTAGAAAATCATGTTTTCAAATTGAAGAAAGCTTTATATGGTCTCAAACAAGCACCTCGTGCTTGGTATGAAAGACTTAAAAGCTATCTTTTAAATTGTGGTTATTCAATTGGTAAATTAGATTCCACGTTATTTATTAAGAACATTAATATGACATAATCATTATTCAAATATATGTTGATGATATTATTTTTGGTTCTACTAATGAATCTCTTTGTCAAGATTTTTCTAAGATTATGCAGAAAGAATTTAAGATGAGTCACATGGGTGAACTCAATTACTTCCTCGGTCTTCAAATCAAACAATTGAAGGAAGGAATCTTCATTCATCAAAGCAAGTATTCTAAAGAACTCATCAAGCGTTTTGGTTTAGAAAGTTCTGCAGAAAAACGTACTCCAATGAGTACATCTACTTCTCTCGACAAAGATTTAAATGGTAAGAGTGTTGATCAACGTGTTTACAGAGGTATGATTGGCTCTCTACTTTATTTATCTGCTAGTAGACCAGATATTATGTTTTCAGCATGTTTATGTGCACGTTTTCAGGCAGATCCTAAGGTTTCACATCTAACTGCCGTAAAAAGGATTATTAGATATGTTAAGCACACTTCTGATTTTGGTTTATTTTATCCGAAGTCAAGCACATTTGATTTATTATCGTATAATGATGCAGATTTTGCTGGTTGCAAATCAGATCGTAAAAGTACCAGTGGTACATGCCACTTTTTAGGTCATGCTTTAGTTTCTTGGTTTAGCAAGAAGCAAAACTTGGTTTCATTATCTACAACCGAGGCAGAATATATTGCCGCTGGTTTAGCATGTGCTCAAATCTTATGGATGAAACAAACTATTTCAGACTATGGTATTGATTGCTCTACTTGTCCTATTATGTGTGATAATACTAGTGCTATTAATCTTTCTAAAAATCCTGTGCATCATTCTCGTACAAAACATATTGATGTACGTCATCATTTTTTAGATGATCATGTTCAGAAAGGAGATATAGTTCTTAAATTTATAGCGACTGAACATCAGACTGCTGATATTTTGACTAAACCTTTGAAAGAAGAGACTTTTATTAAGCTTCGTAGGAATTTAGGGATTATTAGTGAATCGGACTTATGACACATTCTTATTTTTATTTTTAGAATTTTTTCAAATTTTTTCAAATTTTTTGGCTGTTTTTTAAAATTGGTCGACCAATTCACCAATATTGGTCGCCAATTGTCGAATTTTTTATTATTATTTTTATTTTTTGGTAACTACTTCGTCTTCCTACTTATTTTCGTTAACAATTCCCTCCATTTGTTGTTACCAAACTTAACCCATCCTTTCGTTTTCAAATTTTGATCAGTTTTCACAACTCCTCTGCCGATTGAACAAATTCAGTTTCTCAAATTTCCCTTAACTGAATTTATTCTTCCTATTTAATTTGTACCTAGGGACTCACATCCAAAATATCTTCCCAAGAGTTATTTTTTTTCCCGAAGCCTCATTTTCCCCCCAAATTTCGCCGGCCACCTCTCTTCCCAAATCTCCATCGACTAGCCCAAATCGCCGGAGATCTCCCGACTTCTCGTCGGCGCCTCCCTCAAAAGTCCGCCCCCTCGCCGATCTTTCGCCTCCTCTCCTCAATCGCACTTCGGCCGCCCTCCCTTTCCCCATCTACCGACTTCGACGGCTCCACCCGCAATATCACCGGTGCTACCCCTAAATCGCTCTCTCCAAGCCATTTTTTCTCTCGATCAGCGCTATTTCCGCCCTCCTTCCCATGGATCCGCGCTCCCTCGACTTCGTTGTGACGGCCTCTCCCGCTTATTTCCATTCTTCGGTGGCTACCCAGCACTTTTGCCTCATGGAGAATCTTCCATTCCATCCGAAACACCATGTGGACTTCACCGATCACGGCTTCTCCCGGATCTTCGGCCCTCTCCAATCCGCTGGCCTAGTCTCTCTCTGGTCGAATGCCAACTGCACTCCTTACTTCCCTACTCTCGTCCGAGAATTCTATGCGAATTTGGATTCCTCCACACAGGCTGGTATGCTTTCGATCACAACCATTGTCAATGGATTTTACTTCCGGCTGACTGGCCCGATGCTTTCTCGGCTTCTGAATTTACCCTTGACCCATGTCCAGCCTCTCCCCGAAAACCTCACTGACCCAGCCATTAAACTTCTTTTATCCACCGATTTCCTCCCCTCCTGAGCCGTCATCTCGGCCTTAGATCTTCCTTGCCACTTTGGTTATGTTTCAGATATCGGTCGCTGTTTTCATAGGTTTCGTGGTGTTGTCTCAGATGTTGGTTTCAGTGGATTCAGATGGTTGTTGCTTGGTCGTATTTTGGTTATGCGTTCCGCTTCTGTACTGGTCCTGTTTTGATGTGTTGATATGCCCCTTTTGGGTATGTAACCGATGTGGGTTGTAGTTGTATTTTCAGCACTTTGCTATGCTAGTCTGTCACCAATATGGGTTGTCGTTGTATTTTCAGAACTTTGATATGCTAGTCTGTACTCCATATGGATTGTCGTTGTATTTTCCATACTTTGACTATAATGTTCTGTAGATCTTTGGGTTTTGTTGTTCTGTTGTTTGATGTTGTTTATAGGTTCAGACTATGGGTTGTATGTTGTTTCTATGTTCTTTAATTAGTTGGATATTCTGTACGTGGTTTTTATGTTGATGCGATACTTAGACTGTTGTTTTTGAATGTTCCTATGGCTAGTTTAGTGCTCATTTGGATATTCTGTTTCTGTTTGGGTCTTTCTATTTTTCGTGATGTACTCTTTTATGTATTTCTCCTCTGTTCGTGTTCTACACTATACTCATTTCTATGGTATTTTTGGTGTTCCTTGTTATCTCTATATTCTGCAGGATGGTCTCACTTCTTACATTTTTCAATGTCTTGTTCTTCCCATTTTTGCTACAGCCCCTATACTTGGACTCATTTTGACCTAGTACATTTTTTTACATGTTCTGTCATGTCTTTTTCATACCACTATACCTTTCTGTTTACTTCACAACAGGCCCACATGTTCTTTTTCCAACACCTGCTACCACATTGTGGTTCCCATTTTTTTCTACAGGATATCTTCCGATGGATTTTTCCAACATAAATAGGAATAGGTTACATGGCTCTCCTCCCTTCGCACTAAAACAACACACCTAGGAGCATTTGCTAACTATTTTTTTCACCCATCCAATCCCATAAATCGCTCTATGTTTCTCTCACTATTTTGGCCTTCTCTTAATATGTGTAAACTTCGGCCTTCTCTTCATTTTTTTACTGGCCTTCCTCTTCATGATTTTTGTTAATGACTTATTCTTAATATTTTGACCTCCACACTATTTTGAATTATTCTTAATATCTGTATACTTCTTCTTATTCACGTCTTTTGCTGATGCTTTTATTTCTCTCTTATTTTTTACCTTATGTTTTCCCTAATCTCTTTTTGGCCTATTTTTTTAGGATTCCAAAGGGGGAGAATATATTTTATCTACTCAGGGGGAGTATCCACATATTCAGGGGGAGTATTCCATATATGTTCAAATTTAAAGATATATATTTACATGTTTGTCATCATCAAAAAGGGGGAGAATGTTGGAATTTCATAATTCCATATTTCTATTCCCATATGGTTTTGATATGACAAACACATTCAGTGCTACTAACTATATGTATGCAGATACAAATCAATGCTGAGTTCCACACAATCAGATATTTTCATGCGTATTCAAACAGATATATCATAGTTCATGAAGCTGGAAAGGCAAAGGCACCTACATCCACTACTTGGATATATAATCACTTGATAAGGATCCCATGCAAGATTCAGTTGCAGATGCAGTCTTCTCTACGGCTTTATGTAATCAACATAAAATTTACTTTATTAGATTCACAAAGCCTTGTGATAATATGTCTTAGTCATCTAAGTTCCATTACTCAGAGATCTACACTTCCTAATTTCGAAAATTCGCAACTTTGAAAATTGGCAACCAATAACCCCATTTTAGTCGACCAATTTTAAACCTTCGAATTTGACTATGGGATTACATATTCAAACTCCCATAAACATGTAAATTCTGGAACTGTCTTCCAACGGTCAAAATTCTCTCTCTAAATTTTGGTCGACCAATGTGGTCATTTTGGTCGACCAATTTCAGAACTAGCCGTTTTGACCCCAAATTTTTAGGGACGGTTCATGACCATTTTCCAACGTTACTTACACATCCCAACCGTCCCAAAACACTATAAATAAAGGGATAGACCCTCTCTTTCAAGACACACAACTTTCCTCTTTCTCTCTTTTCTAGAATTGTTGATTCTAAGCACTCTTGCCTTAGTTGTTCTCATTCTCATTTGCAAGAAGAAATCCATAGATTTCTATCTTCTTATGAGAACGGAAGAACTTCAAGATTCTTAATCATAGATCTTTTGAGAATTGAAGTTTTCTTCCTTAAAGCAATTTTGTCTTTTTCAACATCATTTTGGAAAGTTGTTTGTGTTCATAATTGCAAGAAGAAATCGATAGATCTCTCTCTTCTTTTATGAACCAGAGAACTTCAAGTATTGTTCTTCATTACATATCATATACATCTTGAAGTCTCTCTCTAAACACCATCCTTGAATTTCATTCTAAATTCATAACAAGGCTATATGTGTTTTTCTATTTCGTTATTTAACCGGTTTGAATCTCTATTTAGAGATTGTACAAAGTTTGGGACACGGGGAGTGTCACCATTTTTGTAAGTTTGTGCTTGCGGGGCAAGTGATTATAGTGGATTGAAAATCTCTACTGGGAGTAGAGGACTGGAGTATGATCAAGAGGATCTGAACCAGGATAAATCTATGTGGTTGTGATTGATTTATTTTCAGTACTTGTCATTTTATTTCTGTGCCATCTTTGCAAATATCAGTAACGTTTTATTTGCAACATTTTTATTATATACACTATTCACCCCCCTCTAGTGTATTGATCCATACAGGCTAAAATTACACCGTGAAGCATGTATGGTATAAAGCCAGATAAAAATAACAGAAAATAAAGAATAAAAAATAAAAATAAAATGTAGAATGCGAAAATTATGATGAGGTGAGGATGTGAACTAGTCTCTAGGGTTCACTGGGTCCTAAAATAAACAAGCACGTTGCCTCCCCGACAACGGTGCCATAAAGCTTGACGTCCCCTAGATTTAGCAATATTGGCAATAGGATCGAGGATACCAGATTTAAATATTTATAATTGCAAGTGCACTGTGTTGTAGTGTGGCTTGGGGGTTGAACTCAGGGAGGCGTGTGTTGAGCTTGTTGTCAAGTAGGAACCGGTTCACCCGATGGGTAAGCTAGCCCGATCAATCAGTAGGTTGTCACAGAAATAGAATACGGTGGATATAGGATATAAAAGGAAACCTAGGACTTTGGTTTCCACCCTATCATGTGCCCTCTCTATTACGACCGATGGATAGGATTACGATTGGATTTTAGGGTTTAGTTGTGAGACGTTGCCTCTAAGAGTGGTACCTAGCGTCCCATGGACCCGATATTCTGGAATATGCCCAGGATGATACGCTAGGACTACCCGGGTTCGGACGGTGGGCATTCCCATGTCCATTAACACCAACCGACTCTGGGAGAGTAAGCTCGCAACGATTGCTCCCAATATTTCATCCTACCATTCTCATGCGCTAGGATTCAATGTCTACGCTAACGGTGTAAGCTGTGGCTAGGGGATCAAACGCTAGTTTTATTTCCCCTTGGCCCGAGGATCAAAGGCGGTCTTTCTCCCGCCAGTGAAAATAAAACACCCCGTGTAACCATCTAAATTCCCAAACCATATCGAAATCCTATTCCTATGGTCGTTCTAGGGAGAACCCACGAAGGGGTTTCCACCAATGCTCCAGATTGGGGAACTACTCACAATTCATGGCGAAAATAGCATCGCAATCAAATTCAACCATTGAAATCATAATCGAGCAATAGAAAAGAGAAGCTAGCAATAGTATTAATGCAATATCAAAGTTACAAGGCAATCAAAAAACTTACAAGACGGAATAAATTCCGAGCTGTCAAAAAACCCAAAAAGACAAAAAAAACAATGGGGATCCTCGTTTGCGAAAACCTAGGTCACTATATATAGAAAATGAGGCTACCCGATCTGTTGAAGCATCAACCGATCGGGTGAGCTGACAATCGATTTGGTCATCGGGCTTCAGAAGCATCAACCGATCGCTGAGCCGAGCGGTTGGCATCACCGGGTCATGAATTGGGCATTTTCAGCTTCAGATGAACCGATCGGGCACCCGATCAGTTGGAATTCAGCTCAAAATAACAGAGAGCTCTGTCGATCTCACCCGATCACTGAACAGATCGGGTGAGCTGCTCTTCACTTCAGCTCCTGTCCGAGTTGGATATGCGTGCTCCAACCGATCGATTGGCTCTGTCCAACCGATCGGTTGGGGGCTGATACATGGATTTCTTCACCGTTTGGCCCCCGGGATCGCACGTGACACCTCCCGTTGCTTCGAGGACTCATGATATCTTCTTTATATGCCCCCCAATGCTGTCATTCTCCTGCATTGGTACAAAAACACGAAGAAGTGAAAGAAAACTAAAAATCACGAGAGAATAGATGCAAAACACCGGAAAACAACGGAAAATCACAAAGAAGACGTGCGTGAATATATAAAATATAAATGCACGTCAGTAAGGCCAAGGCCTCTTCGATTATTGACCCAGTCTTCTGTCTCGCCCATCGCATTATTTCTAGCACTTTCTTTCAACGGGATGAGTTCGGCACCGTGACCATCCCGGATCTTTCCATTTTATGGACGATGACTTTCCCTCTATTCCCGATGTTGATGGGATTTCTTTTGAGGCACCGCACGTTTGCATCAATGCTGCCTCGTGGCTAATTCAAAAACTAGTTGACATTAGCCGTGCGAATAAGGGCAAATATTGTTGCAGTGGCCTCATCACACTCATTGCCCAACATCCACCTTTCAACATCGAGATCCCACCTGATTTGGTCCGTGCCACGGGATCTACCCATATTGACATCGATGTCCTGTAGCACGCTCACTTGATCAAGCCGCTCGGCGGCAGTCGATTCGCTTTAAACTATGGCCATCCCTACACCTTATAACATTCTGCCGAACCCTGATCGCGTCACTATTGATCTTCCGGTAGATTGGTCATTCCCACCTGACCCTGATTTTATGGGGGGATACACCTTCAGTTCGATCTTCTTGACGCTCCACGATCACCATCTCCTACCGTCCACTTTGGCAAGCAGGAAATTCCAGAGTTCCGAGGAGACCCTGGGTCTGAACCCAGTACCACCACCCCGGCTACTACTGTTGTTTCTTCTGGGGCTCTGACTACGGCCTTGTGTGTCCTAGCCTCTCGTGTTGGTACGACCACTACCGCCGGCACCTGTTCTGCTGCTGCCGGCACACACTCTGCTGTGTGCAGTGCCACTTCTGCTCGCCTCGCCCTCAAGGCCTAGATTGCTGCTTTGTGCGCTGGCACATCCTCCTCTGCCCCCTCGGATCCATCTACCTCTTTTCTATCCCATCCTCGTTTCCTCGCTCTCGAGCGAAACGTTGACACCATTCTCTGTCTTCTGACCCATATCTACGGCACTCCACCACCATCACCACCCCCATCACCTCCGTCGCCTCCTAGACGATCGTTCCCTCCACCTATTCCTCCAGTGTCCGATACCACCACTGTTTCCCTTCCCATCACTTCATTATCCCCCACCACCACTACTTCCTTACCTACCACTACCGTTAACCCACCCCTTCCATCTCCTACTGATGATCTTCCACCACCTATCACCTCTACCATCATCGCCTACTTGTGTCACAAGAAATAAGTTATTGTGCGAGCAAAATCATTACCCCCGCCCTCTTTATCAGTTGATGTATCCCTACCACCCTCCATTACCACTGACACTCCACCCATCATTCACATCCCCACCGAGCTCACCCGTGCACGATCTCGATCTCTTTCTCCAGTTCTTCACACACCCATCACCTCTCCCACACATTCTCCCGACCATACCCCTCCACTCCCTTTCTAGGAGGATGAGGAGCCTTCTGCTCCTGCATCTTGATTTCCTTTTTATTATTTTCACCCTAGACAGTTTTTCTTATTCATCATGATCATATCTTTTTCAGGCATTGTTGAGATCAACTTGGGGGAGATCTATATTTTGTGTTTGTGGTCGTGTCATGTGTGTTTGACGTGTGCTTGTCTTGTGTGCTTGTGTGTGTCTTTTGTCTAGTCCGTGTCGGTCTTTATTTTCTTCATTTTTCTACGTCTCATTTTCTGTGTTTTTCATGTTTTTCCGTTTCTTTGTCCGTGCGTACTTCCCTCCCATCGTTCTTTGCCCTCCCTCACTTCATCCTATTGCATTGAGGGCAATGCAATGTTCAGCTAGGGGGAGTCACACTATGTGCGCCAGCCGTGTCTTTTTCGCCGTTTTGAGCCATTTTCGTCGTGTTTTTCTTTTTTTCCATCCTTTTATTCTCCCTCTCCTAGAGATGACCCCGCATGATGAAACTGCCACTAAACCACACACACACACACACTTAGCTAAGCAACGATAACTATTTTCACCATAAGAAGTCGAGTTCTATTGCATTTTATGCTCCGTGGGTTCACTTTGTCTTTTGTGTTGAGTTGTGTGTTGTGACTAGCTAGTTGGTGTGCTTCTAGGTCGTGATTTTGTTTTATATGCCTATCCATGGTTGACCCCTAGACTATCATGCTTTAATTTCGAATATGCGGTATATTGCTTCCACTTTCTGCTTCATTATGCATGAATCATACTATATATGTACGCTTCAAATCGCATGTGTTGGGACTCTACCAATAGGACTAGGATAACCCATGTTGCTTACGCTCTGATCTGCAAAAAATGCCTTTTGCCAAGTGTTTAGAATTCGAATACTTTTTTTTCTGTTTTGCTTGGTGCAAATCCCCTCGTCGTGTACTTCACTTCCACTTGGGAGAGTACACAATTTTGCCACTTACTAGCGCATCGTTCTCTCGCTTTTAGAGAATGCGTATTTTCCTACTTCTACCAAAAATCCAAAAAATCAAAAAAAAATATGGAAAATCCAAAACAAAAAAGGGAGAAAAGAAAGAATATGTATAGCCAAAATCCAAAAAAAATCCAAAAATCCAAAACCCAAAAAAAATTCTGTTGTAAACATCACTCCTGCCACCGTGAATAAAGGGAAGGCGAGAATTTGTACCAAGTGCTCTCCTTCAAACCTACTCAACCCCTTTCGTTTTTGAACACACTTGGTATAAGAGCTTTCTAGCAATCATCTTGGCAATCGTGCGGCGATTTCCTAGTTTCTAGCAGTAGAGTCCCGAACATATGACATGTTTCTATTCTTACCCTACTCTCATACATGCTTGAACTATTATTCACCGCAAACTCGAATTGATTAGATATTTGGGTCATCCCATGGATATGTGTATATGGAGCTTCATCGCATGATTTAGATAGTTACACCGTTGGCTAGCTCACAGCCGCACTCACTCACGCTTCACCGTGTGAACCCATGACACTAGTAGAAACTTGTATTCCTGGGCTTAGTGTTATGCTTCTCGCATGCTTGCTTAGTGTGTTGTGTTTGTTTCCATTGGCTCTGATGAGTAATCTAGGATTTCTTTTTCTTTTTCTGTTTCTCTCTTCCTATTTTCTCCCACCGGGCTTCTATTTACACTCGTCTTTCTCAAGGACGAGGAACAGTTCAGCTTGGGAGAATTTGACGTGCATTTATATTTTATATATTCACGCACATCTTCTCAGTCGTTTTCTGTCGCTTTTCGTTATTCCGTATCCGTTTCTCTGTGTTTATAGTTTCTTTTACTTTCGTTGAGTTTATGTGCATTTGCAGGACATTGCTAGCGCAGGGGACATATATGGCCAACATCATGAGTCCCCGGAGTAACACAAAGTGTCGCACGAGATCCTGAAATCCATTCGTCAAAGATGTATCAGCTCACACCTGATCGGGTGGAACAGCCACCTGATCGGGTCATGTAGTCTATAGCAGTGCTGAAGAAGAGACCGTATCACCTAATCAGTTTAGTGATCGGGTGGATGTATGACAGAGTGCAGTTTTGAAGGCCAAAGCTCGCCGGTCGGTTGACTTGTCAACCGATCGGGTCATGTATTGTGAACCGATCGGGTCGGCACTTTCACCCGATCGGGTCAGCTGCTGTTGCTTTCCAAGCTCAAGAAATCCAAGACTCACCCGATCGGTTCAGTGATCGGGTGAGATTTATCAGAGCTGAAGACATATTTTTCCGTCGTCTCACCCGATCGGGTGAAGTCTCACCCGATCGGGTGAGTGTCTGTTTTTGTCTTTTTGTGGAAATATTCCCTGGCATCTTGCCCACTTGTATAAATAGTGCTAGGTTTTTCCAAGAACGTAGTCCCCACTTTTTAAGCTGTTTTAAGGGATTTTTCAGCTGCTTCAATTAAACACTTAGTGTACGTTCTTTGATCATTTTCATATTTTAATATTGTGTTTATGCTTCTATTTGCTACGGTGAACAATTTCTTGATTTCAATTCTTATGGCTATATCTTTTGTTATTGCATTTGCTACCATGTTTAGTGAGTAGTTCTTTAATCTAGGACATTGGTGGAAGCCCCTTCGTGGGTTTTTCCTAGAACGGCCATAGGTCTATGGATCCGATTGGATCTAGGGATTTTGATGGTTACGCGGCGGCGGTTTATTGTCATCGACGGGAGAAAGACCGCGTTTGACCGTTGGGCCAAAAGAAAATAAAACGGGAGTTTGATTCTCTAGCCATAGCTCACCCCCTAGCATTGACATTGAGTCCTTACATGTGGGAACGGCTTGGACGAACTGTTAGGAGCAATCGTTGCGATCTTAGTGCTCCCAGAGTCGGATGGTGTTGGACATGGGAATGCCCACCGTCCGAAGCCGGTAGACCTGGCGTATCATCCTGGGTATCGACCGGAATATCGGGCCCATGGGACGCTAGGTATCACTTTTAGAGGCAACGTCTCACCGCCAAACCCTAGCATTCGGTCATATTCCTACCCTTCAGCCATAATAGTGAGAATCCATGATTAGGACGGAAGCCAAATTCCTAGGTTACCTTTTTACCTTTTACATCTGTTCTATTAGTTTACAATCGTGACAACCATCGAGAATAGGCTGGCTCATCCACCGGGTGATCCAGTTCCTGAATGTTTGCAAGTACAACATACACCTCCCCGTGATCGACCCCCAAGCCACACTTCAACACCGTGCACTTTTGGTTTATAAATTTTAGTTCTAGTATCCCCGTCCCATTTTGCGTGTTATACGGGCCGCCGGTCAATATACCACACGATATTCTACGTAACATTTCAACATGATATTCCAGATAGCAAGCAATAGGTAGTAATGCATTTGAAACATGGGCCAGATGACATGCAGTAGTTGATGCATCAAGTTAAATATAGGCGTCATGTAGTGGGTGAAACAACATTATAAGCATGGGTTGCACGTGGCAAGTGTGCTAATATAGTAAATGTGGATTACATGTGATAAGTGTGAAGGCATTGCAAGCATAAGATGCACGTGGAAAGTGTGCCAATATAGTAAATGTGGATTACATGTGATGAGTGTGAAGGCATGGACATTGTTCATAAAAACATAGTAAGCATGGAGTATAAAAACATAGTAAGCATGGACATTGTGCATCGAGTATTATAACCGTAAATAAAACAAACATCGACACCTACACCTAGCGAACACCAAGCTAGTTTCAAGTTTAGCTCGACCACACTAGCCTACAACAAGGTAACCATTCCATGAATCAACACCAAGCCACTTGATCACCCAACATCACCAACTTTTACCCAGAACACCTAGCTACACCAACACCCACGATACCAAGCCGAGCCGGCCTATCACCAATCATCCAAAACAAGTTTCAAACACCAACATCCAATAATATGCTCAACATCACAAGTATATGAGATAAACAAAATTTTAAAGCCAATAATCTAGGACTAGGGCGATTTACCAAAAGTCCCATAAAAATGCCTGATATAATCAATATATCTTTATAATTTGACATATGTTTCTAAATAAAATCTGTAGATGACTCATATATGTTTTCAGATTAACACAAATCATAATTTTAAACATCTATACTGGAAGTTATAGTTTGTAGAACATAAGGTTTAAAATCTGTCCTGGATCTGAATCATCTTGAAGAAAGATCAGTTAGTTTCAGTCATTTATAACCAGAATCCCAATTGGGTCTCAACATGAAATTTGTAGAAGACTTAAAGTGGATTTTAGATTATCTAAGATCATAATTTTTAGATATCTATGGTGAAAGTTATGAACTGTGAGATCTGACAGTCAAAAAGCAGCCCCGAAATGTCATTAGAAGAAAATCAGTTGGTTTTATTTGTTTACAATCAAAATATGAGTTAGATCTCAACGTGAAAGTTGTAGCTGACTCAAAGAAGTTTTCATATTATATAAATCACAATTTTTGGATTTCTATGGCAGGAGAAGTCTCAGTAAAAACAGAAACTATCTTTAGGTTCTCTAACACTAACAACATGCTTAACACTACTTAGAATTTCTAATCTAGAGTTAGAGTGACTTATGTAGACACCAAAGAGAATGTTGGGGATCGTCTAAGGGAGTTGGTTTTGGAGGAGTTGGTCAGGATGAGCTCGGGGGTGTTCGGGACGAAGCGACGACGAACGTGGTTACCGAAAGAGGTCTCGGTTTCACCAGAGTGACACTAGAGGCCTAAGGAAGGAGGTTGCATGCGTCGTGGGTGTTGCTGGTGTCCAGGACCAAGGAGGCCAGAAAATAGGGGAGGGGCTGGATGTGGCCTCCTTTGGGTTCAAGGAGAAGAGGGGACAGAGAGGAGAGAGGGAGGAGAAGAGGGGAGGAGTGGTTGACTCGGAAAACGCGCAAGTGCACGCCTTCCGCTCCCAAGCGTAGGAGCGTCAATGCAATAAAAATAACCGGTGAGTACCGGGTCGGATCACAGGGACAATTCGTTCTACGTTCACAAAATTTGATCGATAAAGAAAATTAAAGTGTGTTACAACCACCTCGCAAACGGTGGATGGAAGTGTGGGAAAGTGTGGAAGAAAAAGTGGTGAAAACTAAATCTAACCTAAGTGGCTAGGGTTAGAGCCAAAAGTGGAGTTTGGGATAGCTAGGAGAGAGAGCATGGGTTGTGGGTTCATTAAAATTGGCGTTAATTGATCACTCCTTATTTTACACCCTTTTCCCGCATGTTTGCATGCCATTTTGATCGCCCAAATCATGTTTTTCACGATATATCGACGATATTGCGATGCTTTTCACGATTTGTTGTTTTTGTCGCATTTCAGGTGATTTGGCGCGATTAGGAGTGATCTCGAGATGCGTGTAATCTAGACGGCCACCGACGACCTCCCCGAGGGGTATTTTGCTGTTGGAGAGGAGCGGAAGAAGAATGGACGTCGCCGGAGCGACGAGGAGGCCAAAACGACCAGTTTGGGCATTTTTTGTGTCCCACTCGGCCGAGTGGAGGAGCCACTCGGCCGACCAGCGAGACACTGCTCGGCCGACCAATTCAGACACAAGTTACCTGTGCACTCGGCCGAGCACAGAAGACCCACTCGGCCGAGTGACGATACCACGTCCGCCCGAGTGGCGCCCAGACGAAGGCTCTCAAAAAGACCGAAGTTACTGTTTTTCGGCCTCTGAGCTTCAGAAGACCCACTCGGCCGAGTGGCAAATCCCGTCCGCCCGAGTGAAGTGAAGCCATCGGCCGAGTGACGACAACTCACTCGGCCGAGCCGCCCCCGAACTGAAGACCCCTGAAGCCCACGACTTACTGGAAATTGACAGGGTTTTCACTCGGCCGAGCGACTTTTGTCACTCGGCCGAGTGCGATGCGCTGCCTGTAGCGAAATTTGCGGAAAACAGGCTGTGCAGGGGCGTTTTGGTCAGGATTTTTAGACGATTTTTGGGGCTATTTAAGCTCTGTTTTTACCCTAGTTTTGGGAGCCTCCTCTCAGATTTTTTGCAGCTTTTTGAGTCTACTTTTTAGCTTTATTAATTGTGATTGGTGAAGAGAAAAACTTGGATTTTTATTGGGTTGATTGAAGATCTACATTGGTTTGCACTTCTCTTCCACAAAAACTCTATTTTTTATTGTTTATATCATTGTTGTGATGAATTCCATTGTCTATTTCTTTGCCAATTATTGTGCTATTGCTATGATTAGTGAGTAGTCTCCACGTCTTGGGGCGTGGGGATGAACCCTACAAGCCCAATTTCGTATTTGTGTTGAACCGGTAGAAATTGAGCTAGGATTGTTATTAGGGATTAGATTGGGATCGAATTACTACGGATAGCTAGGTATTCACATCAATTGGGATTTGCAAGAGATTGGATCCCAATTCGATAGGAAGCCCTAGAAATCCGAATTGGGTTGGAGTCGGATTTTCGAAGTATCGGTTTGCAAGAAATTGGACCGATGCTAGGATCTCCGGTTGCAATTCCGCGCCGATACCCGTTTGCAAGAGATTGGACGGGTAGGAACTATCCTAATTTAGATTGTGGACCGAGTTTGCAAGAGATTGGACTCGGTGCGCAATGGGACGATGATGTTGATCCCAATGCTAGCTTCCCTAGGCTAGGGTTTGCAAGAGATTGGACCCAAACCTAGGATAGCTATAGACCGGCAACAGCGCGAGAGCGTGAGCTTGGTTTCACATTTAGTTGCAACTAGTTCATCCAAATTCTCATCCTAGTAATTTCGATACCGGCGAACCACAATTGTGAAATACGGTGAGTAGTGGGGATTCCCCATTCCCTAGGCGTTCTCTATTTGATTTGATATTTCGCACTTTTGTCTGACGATTGTGACAGGATCGCCCAAGGCAATTATCCCTCTAAATAGCCAGGGTGATTAGGAGCAAGCACGGTCATTCGTCCTCCCTGTGTTCGATACCCGCTCGCCGCTATACCGTGCGCTTGCGGTAAAACTACAACCGTCGCTCCGGGACGTGTACGCCGGGGCGCGACCAAGTTTTTGGCGCCGTTGCCGGGGAGGCGATTGCGTTTGATTCTTTTTTCACCTAGCTATTTCTTTCTTTTATTTTCTTTTTATTTTATTTCTTTTACCATTATTATTTCCTTTGCTATTTCTACCTAACCCTTCCACGGTACTAATCATCTCTTTGAAACTCTGCTTTCACTGTGCATGTACACGAGATCTACGGCGGATCCCGAAGCCCTATTATTCGATCCCGAGATCGAACGTACCGCGCGGAGACTCAGAGCAGAAAGGAGACAATATCCGGAAGGGGGGTTTATGACCAACCGGGAAACTCCTGAAGAATTGGCGGCGAGAATGGCGAGAATAATATCTATTCGCGATAGGCTTCGGCCTAAAACCTCTTCTACTACGTCATCCATCGCCGTGCCGGAGTTGGCGGCCGACAAGAACTTCGAGCTAAAGACGGGGTTGGTGGTTTTGATGCAACAAGACCCCTTTCATGGGAACGCTCACGAGAACCCCCACTACCACATCCAATCTTTCTTGTCGAAGTGCGCCACTTTCCAAATGCCGGGGGTCCCGATTGATGCCATCAGACTGCGCCTCTTCCCCTTCACGCTAAAGGACAAAGCACTCTATTGGCTGAGGACGCAAGCTGACGGAGTTTTCACCTCTTGGGACGGGTTGGCGGATGCATTCATTGATAAATTCTATCCACCATCCAAGACGGTGAAGATCCGGAGCGCTCTCATGTCCTTCAAGCAAGGACCACACGAGACGCTCTATGAAGCTTGGGAGCGATTTAAGGATTTGCAGCACCAGTGCCCGCACCACAGTATAGAAGATTGGGAGTTAGTGCACAGCTTCTACAACGGTCTCCAACCGGGGACCAAACAAATTATTGATGCCGCGGCGAATGGTGCAATCTTGTCAAAGACTCCCGAGGAAGCTACGGCCCTAATTGAGGAGATGGCCTCTAATAACCAACAATGGGGCGATGAGCGAGGACACTCTACGTCCTCCTTAAAGCCGACTAGCATCTACGAGGCAAAGGCCGTAGCGGAGCTTACGAGCAAATTCGATTCTCTCCACAAGGTGGTGGAGAGATTGGAGAAATTCATAACGGAGCCTCAAGGAAGCCCTTCCACCTCCACGCCGGCAAGCCAAATGAGTGATTGGCAAGACCAATCTCAAGCCATGTATTCGGGAGGAGAGCAAGGAGAAGGATCCTTGGAGCAAGTGCAATATGTTGCGGGGAACCAAGGGTATTGGTCTAATCCGGCCGCAAGAAATCACCCGGGATTCTCCTACGCCAACAATGAAGGAGCTTTGAACCCGCCACAACAACCGCCTAATCAAGCTCGACCACCACCACCCCAACAACAATACTATCCGCCGAGGGGGCCTCCACAACAAAACTTCCAACCAAAGCAACAAGTCCCACCTTATAGGCCTCCCGGATACAACCAAGGGTGGAGGAATCAAAACCAAAACCCTCCACAAGCTCCACAAAGATCCGATTTCGAAACTAGAGTGGAGGCGTTCATGGTCGAGCAAAACAAGGTGAATGCTACTTTGAAGGCGGGACAAGATTCTCTCAATACCGTAGTGGCTCAAATTTCAGAACAATTAGCGGTGCTCAACCGGAACACTCAAAGATTGCCGGCGCAACCGGAGCAAAACCCACGGGGCAACACGGGCCACATCAACGCCGTAGTTGCCGTCACAACTAGAGGCGGGAAGGACACCACCCCCGCCATGATTCCTATTGAGGAGGCCGTGGAGGAAAGCTTGGAGCCGGTTGAGCCGGTAGTTGAGGTCGATAAGGAGAAGGAGCCACAAGACAAGGAGAAATCTAGGGCGGAGCTATTAACTGAGGAGAGGCGCTTCATGCCACCGGTCCCATTCCCCCAAAGACTAGCGAAAGCGAAAATGGAGAAAAGGCTAGCGAAATTCCTCGAGTATCTAAGAGGAGTTAGCCTAAATATTCCCTTCCTTGACGCCATCATCGAGATCCCCACATATGCCAAATTCTTGAAGGACTTGATTTCGGGGAGAAAGAGGAAGGAGAAGATCATGCTAGCCGAGGAGGGCTCTTGGTTCACCAAGAGAGAAAAGGAGCCGGCAAAATTCAAAGATCCGGGGAGTTTTCGGATTCCTTGCACTTTGGGCGGTGTGCCTCTTCAAAAGGCGTTGGTAGATCTTGGGGCTAGTGTGAGTCTCTTGCCCCTCTCCATGTTCTTAAAGCTTAACACCGGGACAACGTTGAAACCCACCGACATGCGCATTCAATTAGCCGATGGACGGATAACAAGGCCGGTGGGGATCGCCGAAGACATCCCACTTCAAGTCCCGGGAGGAATATGCTTGCCATGTGACTTCGTCATCATGGACATTAAGGAGGAGGGAGACACCTCATTGATACTTGGGCGCCCATTCCTCGCCACCGCCGGAGTCATCGTCGACGTGCGTGAAGGTACCTTAACCTTAAACGTCGGAAACATCGAGGTGGAACTCCACATTCCCAAGGCAATGAAGCACATGCCTTACCATGAGGAGCTCGATTATATGGACCTCCTTGATGAGGTGATAGAGGAGGCGATTCCTCACTCAATCGGTGCCCTTTTTGATGAAGAATTGGATGAAAGCCCGGATTTAGGCCATGAGGACAATAATGATGATTCCCCAGACTTCTCCACTGATGAAGATGAAGGCGACGCTGATGTCGCAAGGATTCGAGAGCTCTGCAAGCTCTCGAAATCAAAGTCTCCAAAGAAAGCTCCGCCGGTACGGAAATCGGCATCGCCGGCTAAGCCGTTGACCGGGGCAAATGCTAGCTTGGGGGAGCCTCCCCCCAACACTATTCGAGATAGGAGACCTCCGAGGGAGACCGCTACGCCGCCACGTCCGAATCCAAGCGCGCTCCCCGGAAAGTTTGACGGGTGCATCTCATGTGCACCAAACATCCCGCATTGATTGAAAATTATAGGGGGTCGAGCTCACGACCTAAAACGAGCGCTTGTCGGGAGGCAACCCGACGGTTTTTGCTTTATTTTCATTCGTTTTTCTTTATTTTCGTTTTAGAAATTTTTAGTATTTTGAGTCACCCGACCAAAAATTTTGTGATAACGGGTCCTATTTTTCTTGACAGGAGAGAAGATAGGTAGATCATCATGAGGAGGATGAACGAGACGATGAGGAGCGCCCCAAGAAGGCGTTCGACGCTTAGGAGGAGCATGAAATCGACTGGAGGAAGAAAGACGGAGTTTAGAGTCCAAACGAAGAGAAACAGCAGAAATTAAGGCTCACTCGGCCGAGTATACTAGTCACTCGGCCGAGTCAAGAAGTTCGTCCGGCCGAGCCGCTCACGAACGAGGGAAGTCTGCTGTACCCAACTCTCTGTCTATTTTCCTCATTTCATAAGAACTGCTACTCGGCCGAGTACATATATTCACTCGGCCGAGTAAAACGGATACCCTCCTAGGGCGAGTCATGCCGAGTAGCTTGAGTCACTCGGCCGAATGGACTTACTCCACTCGGCCGAGGCTGGCAAAGCCACTCGGCCGAAGCGACATCGGGGAGAAATTTTTAATTGCCTCGCTCGGCCGAGTGAGTAAAGTCACTCGGCCGAGTCGTAACTTTTTTATATAAAACCGAGGGGGGGGCACGGTTTTCGAAAACAAAAAAAAACCCCTTCGCCCGCGACCCCTCAGCTCCCTCGCCCGATCTCGCCTCGACCGCTCGCCCACTCGCCCGCGCGCGCCGCCGCTCGGCCTGCCGTCGCCGGCCGCCCGTCGCCGGACTCCGCCCGAGTCGCCGCCGGCCGCCCCGCCTCCGATCACCTCCGGTTCGCTTATTTTCACCGTTTTCTCCTCTCCTCGTGTATATTTTGAGGATCCATGTGCTAAACGCCCCCCTAACCCAAATCAATTCCTATATCTATCTGTTATACCTCTATTGCTCCATACATTTTGATTATTACTCGCTGATATCGCTTTTCCATGCGCAGGTTGCTTTTTGGAGCTTAGGGGAGCTCAGGGGAGTTTCTACGGGCTGCTCAGGACTTCGTGGAGGCGCGGACTTCGCACGCTTCCACTACTTAGCACTCGCGGCGTGTTTGGGTAAACTCTTTCCACTCTTGTGCACACGCCGCACTTTTCACTTTTTCGGCGCGCGCTCGGGGCAGATATGCCGCCCCGGACACGGCCGCGGTCGAAGAGAGCTTCCGCCAAGCGGAAGCGGTCGGATGATGCCGGCCCCTCCCACGAGTTGGAGGACTCTCCTCCACCGTCCCCCGCACACCCCGCACCGCCTGCAGGCCCCGCACACCCCGCACAGCCTGCAGCGCACCCACAGCCCGCACAGCCTCTCCCCGCCGATCCACAGCCACCACCACCGGCTCCACTGGTCGGGCCGCTCGGGATTACGTTCCGAGACGACGCACACCGCGCCGTCTTCGAGCGTATCTCCCAGCGCTCGATCGTACCCTCCAGGTTCGCACACCTCGCTGACCTAGGACGCCTGGGGGTACTTGAGGGGATGCTCACGTTGTACGACAACGTGGGCTGGCGAGATTTTTTCCAGGTGTCGGCGGATACTTTTACCCGTCCGACACTTGAGGTTTTGAGTTCTATCGCCCGGACCGATGAGGGATGCTCATTCCGGTTCATGGATCGAGAGTGCCAGGTCACTCTCGATATGATGAGAGCATTTTTCTCTTGGCCCGCAGTCCCCGGAGCCGATCGCGG
The DNA here is from genome assembly GCA_030789695.1 of Scilla litardierei. Taxonomy (NCBI): domain Eukaryota; kingdom Viridiplantae; phylum Streptophyta; class Magnoliopsida; order Asparagales; family Asparagaceae; genus Scilla; species Scilla litardierei. The sequence goes on from CM061133.1 coordinate 195,840,176, forward strand.
TTATGGCCCCACACATATCCCTCCACCCTCTTTCGACGCCGGTGCCTTCTGGGCACGTATCACGGGTCTCCACGCCGCCTTTGACCCTAGTAGGGCCAAGGCCTCGGCCATCGTACATCCCTGCCTACGCATTGCCCAGCGCCTCATGGCGACTACCTTTTTGGCCAGATATGAGCCGGGCACGATGTCTACGCCAGAGCTTTACATGCTCTATGCGATGACACGTCCCAGAGCTCTATCTAGGGATGGAGACGAGCTTGTCCCCGCCGTCGTGATCGATATCGCGGCATGGTACTTAGACCGCATCATTGTATCGGTGGGCGCTCGCTCACCGATATGCTGCGGCGGCCTGATTACCCTGCTGGCTCTTATGACCGGTGAGGATTTCCCCGACGACCTGCGACGCGTTCCGGGCCCCACTTCCTTGTCGATAGACGTTATGGCCCGGATGAAGATGCTGCGTCCGCACGGCGAGCGTCACTGGGTCTGGTTGCACGGCCCCTATGGGGCCGATTACATGATTCTCCCGAGCCCTGCTCGGACTCTCATTGCACCAGCCCACGTTGACTGGCTTCCGGCGATGGATGTCCTCATCCCCGCCGCCTACGTGCTCGAGGCCGAGGAGGCCGAGCAGGGCCCCGCTGCCCACGCTGCCCAGGCTGCTCCCGCAGACCCTGCTGCGCACCCTGCCGAGCCTGCTGCCCACCCCGTCGACCCTGTGGCCTCTCAGCCTGTTCCTGACGTTTCCACTGCTCTTCACACTTCTGTCCCTACCTCTGCCTGTGTCGAGAGTACTTTTGCTGAGCCCACTTCCACCACTGTCGCCACTTCCGAGGCTGTCCCCACCACTCCCTCTGCCACCTCAGGCCCTCTGTCCGTGGAGCCCCTTTGCTCCGCACTCCCCGAGCGCCCGCCGACCATAGTCGAGTGCGGAGAGCCCTCGTTCACTTCGGTCGTGGAGACCATGGTTAGCATGATCTCCGCTGGGGTTACACCTTTTGGACCGCACACTTCTGCCCCAGCGGGAGATTCCTCTGTCTCCACCGCCGCCTTATTCTCCGAGAGCGTCGTGGCGTCTGTCCACACGTCTGTGCCACGGACCTCTCTGGCCACCTCGTTACCTCTTTTGCACGCCTCCTTTGCTGCCGCTGCCTCCACTCCTCGCCAGCCGGCGTCCCGGCCTCACACCGAGGCCAGGCCCACTTTTCCAGGCGCGGCCCCTTTTGTCCCATTCCCTGCTGAGCCCGTTACATACTCCACACGCGTACGCCAGCCTCGCCCTGCACAGCCTAGACCGGTGCGTCCCTCTGCACCACCCCCGCCCGACACCGTACTGCAGAGCATACGTGCTCTTGAGGTGGCGGTGAGTGGTCTTAGAGGAGACCTTCGGAGCCTGTCCTCCACCGTCTCTACGCTGTCTGGACGCTTTGACCTGATCCCTCAGATCCACTACTGCCTGACGCAGATCTTAGAGCGTCTCCCGCGCGTACCCCCACCCACCCCGCAGGTTCCCACACACACACCCACACACGCTCGACCTGCTTCCACTCCCACGCCCACCCCAGCTCAGCAGCCTACACCACCACCACCACCACCTCCGCCTCAGGACGGAGACGGCGCGGCACCGCCTTCTTAGGCACTCTTGATGCCTTGATCCATTCCTGTCGTTGTGCTGCCCGTCTCTGCTGGGTCCTGATGCACTTTTGTCCACCCCCCTCCCCTCACTTATTTTGGGATTATATTTCTGATCATATCTATTTGTGCATATCATATCATATCTACTTGGGATTCTCATTTTTGATCACATCTATATATATCTTTTTTGGGAGAGAGGGAGAGTTCTGGGTGCCGTATTTATTTTCGTATCACTCCTAGCTGTGCATGCATCATTTCCGCATCATATTTTCATTTCTTACTTTTCCTTTTTTATATTTTTTTCTTCCCATCATGCATCCATCCTCACTTGCCCCTCACATTGCTTGTCTCTCTATGTGCCACACTTTGCACATTGAGGACACTGTGCCGTTTAGCTTGGGGGAGTGAGCTTTCACGTTCTTTTTTCGATTTGCCACCTTTATTTTCAGTTTTTCACACCGCTTTTCACTTTTGCACTCATTTTTCGTTATTTTCCTTTTGTTTCGCCATGCATCACGTTTTCCTTACTTACCTGTGTGCCGCATTGCATAGTTCCATTTTCCTTTTATCTTTACTTCTTCCTTATTTTTCATCTCATGCTAGAGATGAATTTTCTGTGATGATGTCTACGTGGAGTTAGCTTATTCTATATGCATGCTATATTTGTCGTGTCTTAGATTTCATTTCTGATATCATATGCTATGACTCGCTTGCATTTAGAAATAGGAGCCCACACTTTTTCCTCATGAAAATGGATGAAATTTTATTATTAGCTGAGCCTGAATATTCATATGTATGCTATCACAGAAAACACACCAAGATTCACGCATTGAATGCCTATATCTGGAGTACTGACTTCTTTTCCTTTATCACTTCTATATGCATGAATTGTACACTTCACTTCCGGATGATTGAATGATTGTTAGCTATGATATATCTGGATTAGTTAGCTTTTTTGCGATCGAAACTGAGTAGATTAGATCACCCTGCTGAAGTTGTCGTGCATGTCTTATAGAGTGAGCCGAGAGTTATATTTATTTCTTTCTCCACAAATCTTGAACAACATTTCTCTACTTTTAAAATCATTGGTGAATCTCCCCTTAGTGATTCTATTTTATGGCATTTCCCCCGTTATTAATTCCTAGCTCCAAATCTCTTATTCCAAAAAAAAAAAGAGAAAAAAAAATATATATATTAAAAGAGAGAAGAACATTCTCGTATATCATTATCTCTCTTTGAATTGGGATCATTGTATATATGATAGAAAAAAAAAAAAAAAATCCTCAATAAAAGATCCCATCTCGCTTATTTTCTTTCTTTCTTCTTTCTCTTCTTTGCCTTTGGAGCTTTATAAAAATGGGGATGTAAATATTTTTGTGCCACCACGCTTATAGATAAGCTTGGGGGAGGAGATCCATTGATGTGTGAGAGAGCGACTACTTGACATAGCACGACAACCTAAGCTAAGTGATATTCTATACTCGGTGAGATTGTTTCTAGCTTTACGAAATCCAGAAATCTAAGCCTAGCATTCATTTCATGAAACCCATACTTTTCTATTCTCTCTATTCTATGATGTGATACTCCTATACTCCAGATAGAAAGCGTTCAATTGAAAAGTGTGTGATCTGAGACTTGTATACCGCTTTAGATGATTCAGGCGATGTTAATTTTAAAATCATTCCGTTTCTCATGATTATACCGTTGTTCGTGGGTTTTCTATTTTCTACTTGCACTATTCTACTATGATATCAAAATGAGATTCTTTGACATGTATTTCTCACTCGGTGCATGCCATAAGAGTAAGTGAAACCCACGTCCTGAGAAAATGATCTAGCATCCTACCTCTTCTTTCTTTCTTCCTTTATTTTCGTTTGGTTTTCATTCTTCTTCGTTTTTCATTTTTTTTCGTTTTTCGTCGTTTTCGTTTTCCGAATCCACCGGGTTCGCTTTTTACTTATCTTCCTCGAGGACGAGTAAGAGGCAAGCTTGGGGGATTTTGATCACTCCTTATTTTACACCCTTTTCCCGCATGTTTGCATGCCATTTTGATCGCCCAAATCATGTTTTTCACGATATATCGACGATATTGCGATGCTTTTCACGATTTGTTGTTTTTGTCGCATTTCAGGTGATTTGGCGCGATTAGGAGTGATCTCGAGATGCGTGTAATCTAGACGGCCACCGACGACCTCCCCGAGGGGTATTTTGCTGTTGGAGAGGAGCGGAAGAAGAATGGACGTCGCCGGAGCGACGAGGAGGCCAAAACGACCAGTTTGGGCATTTTTTGTGTCCCACTCGGCCGAGTGGAGGAGCCACTCGGCCGACCAGCGAGACACTGCTCGGCCGACCAATTCAGACACAAGTTACCTGTGCACTCGGCCGAGCACAGAAGACCCACTCGGCCGAGTGACGATACCACGTCCGCCCGAGTGGCGCCCAGACGAAGGCTCTCAAAAAGACCGAAGTTACTGTTTTTCGGCCTCTGAGCTTCAGAAGACCCACTCGGCCGAGTGGCAAATCCCGTCCGCCCGAGTGAAGTGAAGCCATCGGCCGAGTGACGACAACTCACTCGGCCGAGCCGCCCCCGAACTGAAGACCCCTGAAGCCCACGACTTACTGGAAATTGACAGGGTTTTCACTCGGCCGAGCGACTTTTGTCACTCGGCCGAGTGCGATGCGCTGCCTGTAGCGAAATTTGCGGAAAACAGGCTGTGCAGGGGCGTTTTGGTCAGGATTTTTAGACGATTTTTGGGGCTATTTAAGCTCTGTTTTTACCCTAGTTTTGGGAGCCTCCTCTCAGATTTTTTGCAGCTTTTTGAGTCTACTTTTTAGCTTTATTAATTGTGATTGGTGAAGAGAAAAACTTGGATTTTTATTGGGTTGATTGAAGATCTACATTGGTTTGCACTTCTCTTCCACAAAAACTCTATTTTTTATTGTTTATATCATTGTTGTGATGAATTCCATTGTCTATTTCTTTGCCAATTATTGTGCTATTGCTATGATTAGTGAGTAGTCTCCACGTCTTGGGGCGTGGGGATGAACCCTACAAGCCCAATTTCGTATTTGTGTTGAACCGGTAGAAATTGAGCTAGGATTGTTATTAGGGATTAGATTGGGATCGAATTACTACGGATAGCTAGGTATTCACATCAATTGGGATTTGCAAGAGATTGGATCCCAATTCGATAGGAAGCCCTAGAAATCCGAATTGGGTTGGAGTCGGATTTTCGAAGTATCGGTTTGCAAGAAATTGGACCGATGCTAGGATCTCCGGTTGCAATTCCGCGCCGATACCCGTTTGCAAGAGATTGGACGGGTAGGAACTATCCTAATTTAGATTGTGGACCGAGTTTGCAAGAGATTGGACTCGGTGCGCAATGGGACGATGATGTTGATCCCAATGCTAGCTTCCCTAGGCTAGGGTTTGCAAGAGATTGGACCCAAACCTAGGAACCTAGGATAGCTATAGACCGGCAACAGCGCGAGAGCGTGAGCTTGGTTTCACATTTAGTTGCAACTAGTTCATCCAAATTCTCATCCTAGTAATTTCGATACCGGCGAACCACAATTGTGAAATACGGTGAGTAGTGGGGATTCCCCATTCCCTAGGCGTTCTCTATTTGATTTGATATTTCGCACTTTTGTCTGACGATTGTGACAGGATCGCCCAAGGCAATTATCCCTCTAAATAGCCAGGGTGATTAGGAGCAAGCACGGTCATTCGTCCTCCCTGTGTTCGATACCCGCTCGCCGCTATACCGTGCGCTTGCGGTAAAACTACAACCGTCGCTCCGGGACGTGTACGCCGGGGCGCGACCATTAATCAAGTCCTAATTACCGCATATAACACAATCGGTCATCCGACTAAGGAAGCCCAATCAAAAAATTTAGCTTTCATGAACACGTAATTTTGCAAGAGGGATGAACAAATTATCACGACGCTAATCAAATTAAGTATGTGGATTTTCTCAAATTGCCCTCTCGGGACTTAACCAATAAAATTTGTGTCATAATAATCATCCAACATTCACATTCAAAATTTGGCGATAGGAAATTAGGGCTAAACTAAACATCCAACTCAATTAACCACAACCCAAACCATTCAATACTACTCAATCATATTAACCAAAATGATATTCATAACAAATTCATCAAAGTTCAATACAAAGAGAGATATCAAAATTACACAAGAAAAGAGGGAAGAGATCACCAATCTCTCAAGAAATGAGGCTTCCCTCTCACTTGGGCACCTCCTCCAAGCTTCCCAAGCTCCAATGGCCTCCTTCCCTAGCCCTAACCCTAATGGGGAAGAAGAACCCCCAAAGAAACCCTAAAATCGCCCAAGAACAGTGCTCTCCGGCCAAAAAACCCCACCCCCTCTGTAATTTCGCTCCCAGGCCCAAATAACCCCGCTATCGGGCTTGCGGGTCGGGGAATCACGCCCGACCCGCGAGCGCGAGCCTGCGCTCGGAAGCGGGCGAGGCCCGCTTCAGAAATTCGAAGCGGGCCGCTCCCGCTTCGAAATTTCGAAGCGGGCTGCTCCCGCTTCGAAATTTCGAAGCGGGCCGGCCCGTGTTTTTTTTTTAAAAAAAATATTATTTTTTTTTTTTCTGTAAAACAACGACCCAAGCGGGCCGGCCAGCGGGCCGGCCCGCAATAAAATCTTTTTTTTAAAAAAAGCAAACGGCGGGCGACCCAGCGGGAATTGGCGGCTGGATCTGGCGCCACGTGGCGCCGTGAGATTGCGCCACGTGGCGCCCCAATAAAATCCTTTTCTGGGGTTTTAAACCCCATTTCTCCTCCAATTAAATCACCAAAAATACCTAGAAATCTCAGAAAAATTCCAGAAAATTCTAGAAAATCCCCAAGACTCCCAGGAGTACCTGAAAAATAGAAGAAGGAGAAATTAGTCAATTTGATGTGAAAATTAATTTAATGACTATTAAAAACACAATATTAACCTCCAATAAGCTATATAAAATATTCCAATGCTCAAATAATTCCCAAAAAATGGAGATATGATCAAAATAATGGCAGGAGCATAGGAAAAATAATAGGAAGCCAATAACGACGATAAAAACCGTATTTTGTACCAAGAATGAGAATAAGCCCTAAAATTGATATGAAATGAAAATATACCCAAAAAGAGCACAATTAAGCCTAATCTTTGGCACAAAATGGGGATAGTTAGGGGGGAAAATATGCAATTTATATCCCGAATCACACCCCCCAACTAGCTTTTTGCTAGTCCCTAGCAAAATATGCGAAAAATTCGGATTAAATTGAAAAACATGCACCAAATCCTCGATATCTTCATGGCACAACCCAAATGATATTTTCAATTGATTTCAAAACCAATATACCAAATATATGAAAGTAAATAACAAATGACATTCTCCTCAATCCAATTCAAAGAAAAGTGAAGAAATAAGCCCCGTATCACACGTATCGGGATATCACGATGTCAAAATTTCCAATTTTCATGAAAGTTGCCAAAACAAAAGAAATTTCCTCTAAGTTGTGGGAGATGAGATTGCATCACTCATGTTGCTTATTCTTTCATTTTTTTCATTAATTTTTCTTTTCTTTTCTTTTTTTTTACTTTTTGGATTTTTTTTTTATGTTTTGCATTCACGCGATAACGCCATAAATGCAAACACCGGCACATTTGCAAACACGCGATGACGCTATATATGCAAATGGATGGAATGATCTTCTAAATCTAATTCTTGGCGTCCTCCCCAATGTTTCGTGGGGCACCAGCTACTCAATTCGATTAGAAAGAAACACTCACTTATACTAACTTTTTTTTTTTCATTCCAACACAAATTAGCAACTCATACACCCACTCCTAAGAGGAAAACAAAGCATGCACAATTGGCCAAATCCAATCCAATTAAAAACTACACCATTCATCCCAACACATGAAATCGCTTACACCAAACTTTTCCAAAATTATCTCAAAGAGAGTATCACAACATATAATGTAGTTCATACATGGCATATTAGCATATGAATCCAAAATGGAAAAGAAATGAAACGTGCCAATCAAACATCGAGAAATTGATACCAAAATGATAATCCGAAAAATCGCATGACATTAAGCATATAGGGACAAAACAAAGCTAATGGTGTAGGAACGAGAAGGCCAAAATGATATGCAATGACATTCATGGAATGTGGTGAAACATGGAGGGATCTCAAAAAAAAAAAAATTTAGGCTCAAAATCCTAACAATCCTAGAGATTCTAACACTCTCCCCCCAACTTAAAATAAGCATTGTCCTCAATGTTGGGAGAGTACGAGATCTCGGCAAAAGATCCTAGAAAAGAAAAAAAATACGAAAGCAAACATGCAAAAGCAAACTAACTTTTTAATTTTTTATTTATTTACACTACATGGAAAGAACACACCGTGGCAAAAGGCGGATCTCGAATGTATAACGGCGGTGGCAACTGCTCGATCATATCCTTTCGCTCCTCCGTGAGCGTCGCCACGTCCAATGCCCTACCTCCATTGCGGGCATCAATGGCAAGCGACACAACCCCAAGCATCTCCTTGTGATAGGTTCCTGCAAAATAGGGGAGATAGGTCGTGTCAAAAATAATTGGGCGAGAGCGCCCATCCAAGTGAAAAGCTTGCCAAAATGGGTCGTCGAAATGAATAAAAGAATTTACGATCAAATGACGACAATCCGAATCATTATGATATGGAATTAAATAATTGGATTCGGGGGTGGAGGGAAAAGAAAGGTGGGAACTTCCCTGAAATGTGATGCTAGGCTCGGAATGATGCACGGCCTCAAGAGGAGGTGGAAGTGGCTGCAGAGAGAAAACTGGAGTAGGAGGGAGCTCGGGCTCAATATATACCATCTCGCAATCCCTGTCGCTATCCTCTTCCTCGAAATCAATATCAACACCAACAGTCTCTGCGGCACTCCCCACAACTGGTAAATGCTCCTGACAAACCTCCTCGATGACTGGCAAGTGCGCATCCTGGGGCGAGGGAAGTGACATCTGTGATAGGACTGGAGGTAGACACGTCTCGGGCAAATCCAAGCACGCATCATCCTCGCCATCCCAGAAATAGCTCATCTCAGTCGTCCTCCCAAAATACTCAACCGCCTCGACCTGTGAAGCTAACTCTGAAGTGGCCTGTGGCTCAGGCTCCATGGTGTACTCGATCTGCTCTCGGCCATCATGCACATCCACTTCATCATCAACCTCAAAATGAAAATGCATCGTGTCACCGTCGTGGTCGACACGCACTCCATCATCTGTCTCCTCCGACTCATCAAAATATGATCTGTCAATATCATCTACCTGGCTCTCATGCAACCCATCCTCCTGCTCTGCTCTATATCCCATGGGGTCGCAAGAAAAAGAGCCCAAAGGTGGCTCCTCAAGCTGACACTGGACCTGCAGCTCTGCATCCTGAAGTGGAAACTGGGACTGGCCATCATCCTCATATCCAAGCGACTGCTCTCCAGATGGCTCAGTCTTCTCCCACTCTGCAAGGTCCCTCAGGTACAACCAAGAATCCTCGGTCGAATAATCAAAGAACTCTCCACCGCAGCTCATCTGCACCAAATCTCGCCCAGATGGCGATAACCCTGTGTAGAAGATCTGCAGAAGATGATCCTCGTGAAAGCTCTGGTGTGGGCATGCAAGCACCAAATCAGTGAACCTCTTCCAAGCCTGATGGTAGGCCTCCCACTCAGCCTGGGTAAAGCTCGCTATATGCTCCATGGCCTGCCGCCCCTGTACCTGCTCCAAAAAGATAGGCAAAAATACCCGGAGAAATTCAGCCTGAAATGATAACCAGGTAAAATGTGAGTCCAGAGACAATGAATCAAACCAAAGTCTAGCATCATCCTGTAAAGAATCGGGAAAGAATCTAAAATTTATGCACTCATCATCGATATTCCCACCAAGACATGAATGCATCCAATCTTCAAAATTTTTAATATGTAAGTGAGGGTTCTCCCACTCCGTGCCATGAAAGTATGGCGGAAGTGGGATATCCTCCAAATCAAAGTCCGAAAAATCCGAAGAAGATGCCATGGTTTTAAAAAAAATTTCCAAGAAAAATGAAAATAAACAACCAAAAAGACTCAATAAGTGGAAAATAAATAAATAGAAAGACACACACTAAGAGATAGAAGTATCACACTAAAAATTTCGAAATCAATCAAAAAATGCTACTAACAGAAACCGTTGTCCCCGGCAACGGCGCCAATTGGTTGACTCGGAAAACGCGCAAGTGCACGCCTTCCGCTCCCAAGCGTAGGAGCGTCAATGCAATAAAAATAACCGGTGAGTACCGGGTCGGATCACAGGGACAATTCGTTCTACGTTCACAAAATTTGATCGATAAAGAAAATTAAAGTGTGTTACAACCACCTCGCAAATGGTGGATGGAAGTGTGGGAAAGTGTGGAAGAAAAAGTGGTGAAAACTAAATCTAACCTAAGTGGCTAGGGTTAGAGCCAAAAGTGGAGTTTGGGATAGCTAGGAGAGAGAGCATGGGTTGTGGGTTCATTAAAATTGGCGTTAATCAAGTCCTAATTACCGCATATAACACAATCGGTCATCCGACTAAGGAAGCCCAATCGGAAAATTTAGCTTTCATGAACACGTAATTTTGCAAGAGGGATGAACAAATTATCACGACGCTAATCAAATTAAGTATGTGGATTTTCTCAAATTGCCCTCTCGGGACTTAACCAATAAAATTTGTGTCATAATAATCATCCAACATTCACATTCAAAATTTGGCGATAGGAAATTAGGGCTAAACTAAACATCCAACTCAATTAACCACAACCCAAACCATTCAATACTACTCAATCATATTAACCAAAATGATATTCATAACAAATTCATCAAAGTTCAATACAAAGAGAGATATCAAAATTACACAAGAAAAGAGGGAAGAGATCACCAATCTCTCAAGAAATGAGGCTTCCCTCTCACTTGGGCACCTCCTCCAAGCTTCCCAAGCTCCAATGGCCTCCTTCCCTAGCCCTAACCCTAATGGGGAAGAAGAACCCCCAAAGAAACCCTAAAATCGCCCAAGAACAGTGCTCTCCGGCCAAAAAACCCCACCCCCTCTGTAATTTCGCTCCCAGGCCCAAATAACCCCGCTATCGGGCTTGCGGGTCGGGGAATCACGCCCGACCCGCGAACGCGAGCCTGCGCTCGGAAGCGGGCGAGGCCCGCTTCAGAAATTCGAAGCGGGCCGCTCCCGCTTCGAAATTTCGAAGCGGGCTGCTCCCGCTTCGAAATTTCGAAGCGGGCCGGCCCGTGTTTTTTTTTTAAAAAAAATATTATTATTTTTTTTTTCTGTAAAACAACGACCCAAGCGGGCCGGCCAGCGGGCCGGCCCGCAATAAAATCTTTTTTTTTAAAAAAGCAAACGGCGGGCGACCCAGCGGGAATTGGCGGCTGGATCTGGCGCCACGTGGCGCCGTGAGATTGCGCCACGTGGCGCCCCAATAAAATCCTTTTCTGGGGTTTTAAACCCCATTTCTCCTCCAATTAAATCACCAAAAATACCTAGAAATCTCAGAAAAATTCCAGAAAATTCTAGAAAATCCCCAAGACTCCCAGGAGTACCTGAAAAATAGAAGAAGGAGAAATTAGTCAATTTGATGTGAAAATTAATTTAATGACTATTAAAAACACAATATTAACCTCCAATAAGCTATATAAAATATTCCAATGCTCAAATAATTCCCAAAAAATGGAGATATGATCAAAATAATGGCAGGAGCATAGGAAAAATAATAGGAAGCCAATAACGACGATAAAAACCGTATTTTGTACCAAGAATGAGAATAAGCCCTAAAATTGATATGAAATGAAAATATACCCAAAAAGAGCACAATTAAGCCTAATCTTTGGCACAAAATGGGGATAGTTAGGGGGGAAAATATGCAATTTATATCCCGAATCAAGGAGGGTAGTAGTAGTTGTTGTTTTTGTTGGGAGGACTTTTTGGGGATGGAAGGAGGTGAAGGTGAAGCCAAGGGGACTTGGGGGGCTACGACGTTTCTACTGCTGTTGGTGGAGGAAAGGAGAAGGAGAGAAGTGAGGAGGAAAAGAAAGGTTTTGATTTTTTCCCTTGACTTTTAAAAACTACACCCATCCAAAATTTAAGTGTGGGGTTGGTGTGAGGAGGTGTGTTGCTGTGCGGTTGGGGGTTGGATCTCATCCACCACTATTGCTGGGTAGTTAGGGTAGGGTTAGGTTAGGTTAAGGTTAATTTCAGTTTTCACAAAATTACGGTTTTGCCTTCTGATAAAAAAATTTCCAAAAAATTCTGAAAAAATCACCATACATTCGGAATGACGCAAAATATATGAAAATAAGTTCAAGATGACAGAAAGGTCAGTTTTAGGAGTCTGAAACGGTTAGTGGGTCCCAAAACGATTATGACCACAGAAAATAATTAAAAATTACAAAAGTACATAAAAATGATCAGAATGATCTAAAAATACTACTAACGGTTTTAGGCTGTCACATAAGGTGTGGGCCTATTGGGTTGTAGGCTGCGTTTTTAAAAAAGGAAGAATTAAAGAAAAGCGAAGGAAGGGAAGAGGGGAAAAGGTTTGGGCATTGCCGTCTTTTGGCCAAGAAAAGTAAAAGGAAAAGAGACGAGAAGAGAATAGAATAGAAGTAAGAGGAGAGAATAAAATCAGAAAAATATCAAAAAATCCCAAAAATCTTATAGGAAAATATATGCATCATTACAGTTTCCATGTTATAATATAAATATAAATACAAATATAAAGTAAAATTGGCAGAATCCAGATAGATCTGGGTTAAGAGGTCAACCCTGCACACTACGCAGATAGTTATCCGGGTAAGCCGAATCAACCTAGATTCTACTCGATTAGTTTATGTCCTTACACAGATACGGTTAATAAGGCTGGGTTTAGGTCGGGTTCATTCTGCAAACCTTAGCCCTACTCATTAGCCCGACCAACAGATGATCTTTGAGCATGGAAATTTCCAAACACTCACATTCTGCTAGATCTCATTCCTATGATTATTTTAGGTTAAATTTCAAGAAACATCATCAACTTCCATTCTGTTGCAATATAGAATATCAAGAGACAACTATAATGCAAATAATGAATTTGTATGGCATGAGAATTGATATTTACCTCAATGGTAGTTGACTTAAAATCTACTTGGATGGAGGATCATTGTATTTCGTGCTCCTCTTGAGATTTGCTTACCACATCGGAGAACTATTATGAAGGGGTTAGGATGGTGTCTGACCTAAATCCCTTTGACGCTTAAGTCAGATCTAGAAATTAATGTGCGGTGCAAGTATAAAACATGCAGTAGGCTATTTTGAGTTATTAATCTTGTAAAACATGTCAATATATATCGCAAAACCATACGAGTACTTCCGTAAAAGCATATCAAAAATCCTAACCACCTTTTATGAGTTCTTTCCCTAATGGGACTCTTTTGGGTTTAAGTCGATGATGTCCCAATAGGCCACAGGCCTACTTTATTCTAAATAGGACTGAAGCTTATTAATGTCATGCATCAACCATCTCTACAAAACCAACGTTACTGTCTTGGATTGAAGCTCTTTAAAATGGGCCAATGCCTTATTTTATAGTCCTAAATGGGGTTCTAAGATTTGAGCTTGTTTGGATATCTATGCATAACACGGTTGTCTTAAAAAACATTCCTAAATGTTTATTTTATGCATGTAACCTTTTGAACATTCATAAATGATTATTTTAATGTAAATGTTAAGAAGCACCTTCAACTTTCGTTCGTTTTAATAAAATTTATCTAAAATTTTATTTGGGGTAATAACTTAAAACACCTTTAACATTTCCCTAAAAATCACTTAAATATCCTTACATTTTTTTGCATTACTAACACTCCTGAGCGATCAATTTTTTTATTAATGACCAAAATATCTCCGTTTTCTTCTTCTTCTTTCTCTTCTTTATTTTCATCCTACATTCATTGATGCTTCTCTTCTCCTTTTTGGTAATTTCTTCTTCTTTTTCTTCTTCTATTATGAGCTATATCATCTTTTTCCAACTTTATTCTTATTTTAAATTCTTAAACTGTAAGGTTTCTTTATATGAAAATTTTGTTTATTCTCTAAAATCCATATGGAATTAACTCTCACCTTTATTTGCCTTCAAATCATTATCCATGCTAGCAAGAAGAAATGATGTGCATATAGCATTTCATTGGAACTAAACGTCAGTTGCAAAAGCTCATGCGAGAGGGGTACATTTAACTTTGTAGTTGTATAGGCTTATCACACATATTGTCGTGTAGAAAGAAGTGTGAGATAGGACTTTTACTAAGGTAATTGTGAATAAAATGATAATGTGCTATATATGAAACATGTCTCTTTTGTGAGAGAAGGATGCGAAGAAAAAGATGAGGATGAGGAGGGGAAGAAGAAAAGAAAAGAAAAGGAGAGGATTATGAGGAGGAGGTGAAAGAAGAAGCTCGAAAAGAGAAGAAAGCTGATCAATGATGGGAGGTGAATAAAGAAGAGGAAGAAGAGGAAAATGGGGGTGTCACGTCTCGCTCCCCATTATTCTTGGAAAGTACGAATCCGTTCTAGGTATTTTCGAAGAGGCGAGGGTGAAGAGAGAAGAAAGGAAGAGAGAGTGTGTACAAAATAAGAACAGGTAGGCCACTGCGCACGTGCTGGAAAGTACGGATAATGCTCCAACTCAGAAATAACAACCACCAAAGGAGAAGACAATATACAGAAACACAATCAGCTCATATACATATAAACAAAGTCCAGATACAACATCTGACAACATTAAACATATACAATCCATGTACAAGGTATACAACAACAAATAAAACCAACCCCTAAAACCCAAGCTACAACCCACATTCTCTACCATGGACCTCCACTTCTAAATCACCAATCTCCAAGGAATCTCAAAACTCTAGGACTGATCTTCTACCCGTGTAAAGGGGGAGGACACGCCGCAGCGTGCCCAGTAGGATATCCAATTCTTTGTAGTACATTATTCAAAAATGGTATGCATGCTACAAGGTTTGGTATAATGACATAATGCAATGAACATAAAAGTATACCTGAAAGCTACAATGGGTGATCTAATATGGCACAATGCAAATGAAACATAATGTAAACATAAAGACAAGAAAATACATACATTTACACAACTTAAATAAAAGTGCTAAATGGCATTAGGTTGTTACATTTGCATTTAGGCATGGTTAAGGAATTATAGTGTCATGCATAGATGGGGCATGGGGTCAAGATGGCATGGCTTCATATTTATATCTCTTCTTTCACTTTCAATTCATAACAAGGGTCATGCATTTATGTGCCATGCCCTTCATCATATCCATATCATCTCATCAAACCATATCATATAAATCCATGCCAATATGCCTCCATTTCCCACAAATGCATAACACTACAATCCCACCCAAGTTTATTTAATTCAAAGGCCCATCTCCAAAGTGTGCATATTTTCCATCATTTCCTCGTTTTACCTTTCCTCATGCCACACATATCATTTCACAATAACATAATATTTCGCATATGGTCGAATTTAAGGGGAGCATGTGTCCACATTATTTTTACTTGAACTTGAGGCATTTTCACAATTACTTGGTGTGCATAATTATCATGGCCACAAAAAGTAACAACAACAGCATCAAGGTCACTTTCATGAAAGAGCATCCATATCACACTCATAACACATTTCACATAGCAATGAACATGAAAAGTGGGGACCGATTCAGAGTCTGTTTGGATTCTGGCATCTGGAAAGATCAGCCCGTATCCGTCATGTACAGCCATAATCTAATTTTCAACATAAAAGTCATAGTTGATTTAATGAGAATTGCAGATTATTTAAGATCATAGCAATTGGATAACTGTGGTGAAAGTTATTGTCTGTACCATACAGTGTGACAGAATCTGTCCAGAATTGACACACAGTTAAATATCATATGTTACAGCCCCTTTACAGTCGAAATATGAGTTTAATCCCAATATGAAAGTTGTAGACAACATAGCTTTCCGAATTGTCATAGATCATAATGTTTAGAGCACCATATTAAAAGTTATGTTCATTTGAATACACAACAAAAATTGAAATATGGACAACCAATACCTTTGAACCCAATTTTAACAACATCACACCCATGTTTTGCAACACAACAACAACTCTAATAGCAATCACAACATGGCATAGCACAAAGAGAAGCAGCAATGACAAACATATGGTACCATGAGAATCCATAATATGAAGTAAAGATGGCAAGTTTATCATGTAAAAGTGATTATTGCAACATATGAACAATATACTACAAAGCAATTGGATTCTTACCTCAAAGCTAGTAGCGTTCCTCTAAATCCATCTCAATTCCCCATCTAGCCCCATGAACTCCATCCAAGCTACAACCTCCAAAAAGATCCAATCTTGCACTAGAATTCACATTCTTCTTAGCTCCACATTTACCATCAAGCTCCCATCTAATACCATGGCCCAATAGGAAGTAAGATGAGGCTTTCTAGTGTTGTAAAATGAAAGAGAGAGGCTTGGAGGGGGTTTGGTCAGCAAGCAAAGGAAAGGGAGGGAGAGCAAATGAAAATAGAGAAGAAAAGAAAGAAAGAAAGGATAAGGAAGAGAGGTTCTAGATATTTCTCCTATTCTTTCTTCTTTACTTTACTTTACTTTACTTTACTTCTCATAATCTCTTCCTTAATTCTCTAATAGTCAAGGATCAACTATGCTAGAGGATGCCATAATGGGTAAACAACACAAATACCACTCTTACAAAATGCCCCTAAACTTGGATGTATAATTAGACATTATGCCATCCAAAACATCCCCCAAATATACACACAAAAATGAGAGAGAAATACAATATGCATTCAAACCAATAATACACTATAATAATAATAGTAAGACAAACCAATAAGTATAATCCAAACCAATATAAAGCAATAATAATAATAATAAGAGGTCCCTACAATAACCATATAATAACCATCCAATAACCATACAATTAGCAATTCAATACAATTCTACATACTAATACACATTAACCTATAATGTCATACAAAGACATAAATAACTAAACAACTATCCACACCAATACATATTCATAACAAGAATTACATAGCCACACAATATACATAGCAACATATACCACTAACACAACCTAACATCCACACATCCAAATAGGAATCCAAATAATTCACTACCATACACACATACATACAAGTACACACACATATAGTATAGCACACATATAGGCATTAAAGGGGGTATTTTGGATATTAATAAAAAATGTCCACTCAGGAGTGTTAAGCAATGCAAAAAATGTTATCGTACTTAAGCGAGTTTTGAGAAAACTTTAAGGATGTTTTGGGTCATTACCATATTTTATTTATGTGTAACCCCTTGAATTATCATCTAAAATGGGAATATATTTGGAAAAAATTTATCCCGAAAACGCCTACACCAAGAGTGACCCCACAACCATCAATATATATATGAACGCAACAACTCGGTTTGTAGAAGTGGGCAAAGACGATTTTGTTTGTCGGTTGAAGAAGTCTTTCTATGGGCTCAAGCAATCTCCAAGACAATGGTACAAACGCTTCGACTCTTTCATGTTGTACGTTGGATACTCAAGGAGTGAGTATGATTGTTGTGTTTACTACAAGGTCATTGATGATAGTTATCATATCATGTTACTTCTCTATATGGATGACATGCTAATTGCATGTAAGAACATGTCAATAATTGAAGAGTTGAAGTCTAAGTTGAGCCAAGAATTTAACATGAATGACCTTGGGGTGGCCACCAAGATATTCGGCATGGAGATAAAGATAGATAAATAAGTCGGAAAGTTGTGGTTATCACAAAAGTTGTATGTTTCAAAAATAGTGGAGAGGTATGTCATAAAAGATGCAAAACCGGTCTCCATACCACTTGCTTCTCCTTTTGCTTTGAGCAAAGGGAAAGATCTAAAGAGGTGGATGGAATTGAGAAGATGAAAGTATGCAAATGAAGTAGGATGTTTGCTGTATGCCATGATATGCACAAGGCCGGATATAACCCGAGCGGTTGGTGTAGTTTGCAAATACATATCAAATCTAGGTAAAGAGCATTGGAATGCTGTGAAGTGGATTTAAGGTATTTGAAAGGCATTAAAAAGTTGGGCATTATGTTTGAGAAGAACGATGACTAGAGTTTTGTAGTTGGATATGTCGATGCGGATTATGTTGGGATCTTGACAAAAGGAGGTCTACTACCGGGTATGTCTTTAAACTTGCTAGTGGTCCTATTTTTTGGAGGTCAGTGCTACAATCCACAACGGCGTTATCTACAACGAAGGCCGAGAACATGGAAATTATGGAGGCGTCCAAAGAAGCTTTTTGGTTGGAGGTTTGGTAAATAAACTTGTGTTGGACCAAATGGACATCCAACTATTCTCGGATAGTCAAAGTGCAATTTGCTTGACCAAGAATTATGTCTATTACGTAAGGACAAAATACATTGCGGTGAAGTATCATATAGTTTGTGATTGGGTCGATGATGGTAAAATATTTATCGAGAAGGTGTGCACCGACGAGCATGCAGTGGTTGCATTTACCAAGCCGGGGACAAGGGAAAAGTTTAGACATTGTCTAGACTTGATTAACATATCTTCGTGCTAGAGATATGGAGGAGCACATCTTCTCAAGTGGATGGAGGTGCGATGCTGGTGGATGGATGAGCTCATCATGGTTTATGTGTAAGTGACACCTTGTTGATCTTCATGGGGGCGTGGAAGAGTTTCCTCGCCAAGATGGAGATTATTTAAGTTTGGCTCCAAAACTCTAGTTGTATATATGAGTCTTTATTGGGGGTAAACTTGTACATTACTTGTAACCTTTAGGTAGACCATATAAATAGTCTCTTTGTTTTGGGGGGTTCTTGAGACATCAATTGTAAAGAGAGTGGAATAACCTAAGCAAAAGGAGGCTAGGGAAGAGTGAGAGCCTTGGAGAAGGAGAAGCAAGGGGTCGAGGATTTGGGCTTAAATCCTTATATTGTGCCTTGGTACCTTCTAATAAAACTCAGGTATTGCTCTTCCATATCTTGTGTTTTGCTCTTGCTTGCTTTAGTTCTCTTCTCTTGCAGATATATTGTATTAGGTTAATTGGTGGGGATCCACAAAGGGTTCTAGTGGTGGAAGTCTTGCCGATCTCAAGTTTGCCGAGATCATCTTGTTAGTCGTCATCTCAGCCGGGCCGAGCACCTCATCCAAGCCGATCTCGATCCGAGGCTGACCTCGGGCAAAGGGAGATGTTGGGGGAAAATCCGAAACGCCTCGAGATTAATGCGAAAACCAACCCTAATAAACTGATCAGGAATATTGGGCTAGCAAAAATATAATCTCAAAGACCCAAATCCCAAATGACCTTGCAATAGAAAGTAGCAAACGAATCACAGCAACAATAAATCAAATCGCAGACACAAAAGAATTTACCCTGGTTCAGTTGTAAACAACCTACATCCAGCAATCTAGCCGAGACGATTCCATTAGTAGAGAGATCCAAACAATTAGGGTTACAAAACGCTCCCTCACGCGTGAGTAATAACTTGTCAGCGGAACAAGCCCTCACAAATCCACTCAAGAGGAAGAAATCAATGGAAAAAGAAGAGAAGGAAAAATCACACCTTTCTCTCAAGAACAAAAACCCTAAAACTCTCTCTAATCTACAATAGGGTAGCAAGAGGCTCTCTAAAACTCAATAGAGGCATGCATTCTATAAAATGACGGCTTAACCTAATCCAAAACATCGATAGGTTAAGTATGAACCCAAACGAACGACGATAGAAAACATCCTGGCCGTCAAAAGCTATGCACGGGCCCAGCGAGCTCGGTCCGAGTCGACCGCCTGCTCGGTCGAGCTCGGTGTGACGAGTATGTCTTATTCGCTCGACTCGGTCGAGTAGACAAGCTACTCGACCGAGTGTGTCAGTAGCCTCTACGAGGCAAAAATTCATGAGCTCTCTATTTTACGGAGTCAAGTTCACTCGGCCGAGTAGTCATTTTGCTCGGCCCGAGTATGATAGTAGTTTCTATAACCTAAACTTCACATCTCTCTGTCTTTTAAGCGATGAACTGCTCGGCTGAGCAGCCTGCTGCTCGACCGAGCAGTCTGGGAAAAACTGGCAACCTCGATTTGAATCACGAAACACAACACTCTACCTTGATTCAAATCTCATCACCAATGACTCCTGCATCTCCACGCTATGCAACATAACCCTCTATCATCATCGTCTCAGAAACCGTGCCCTCTGGCTCCACCTAAGCCAACAAAGAAATCAGCTCCAAGCTAACCTGGAGCTTGACGACTGGAACTGGCTTGGTAAACATGTCTGCGGGGTTCAAATCATTCGGGATCTTCTGAAGCTCTATCTCCTTCTTCTCCAACTCAAGGAAGGAATCACTCACCTCAATATGCTTCGTCCTCAAACTGTATGTCTGGTGCTTCACCAGATGAATGGCACTCTGGCTTTCACAATGCACATGTGAAGACTCTATGGCACCCCCAAATCTCCCAGTAGACTCCTCAAATACTTGGCCTCCTTCACAGCTTACACCGATGCAATCAACTCGGCCTCTGTGGTTGATAACGCAACCACAGACTGTAAGACCGACCTCCACGATACCGCGGCAGTGCCCAAGCTGAACACATACCCCGTGGTAGATCGCCGCCTGTCTCTATCACCTGCGTAGTCACTATCGCAGTAACCTGTCAGCACCTTTCCGTCTCCTCTCCCATAGAGGATCCTGACACTCGCTCTGCCTCGCAGATATCTCAGGATCCACTTGACGGCATGCCAATGCTCCTTGCCAGGATTAGCCATATGCCTACTAACCACTCCCACGGCCTGTGCAATATCTGGACGTGTGCAAACCATCGCATACATCAAGCTTCCTACTGCACTCGCATAAGGCACCTGAGACATGTATGTCTTCTCCTCACCAGTGATTGGCAAATGACTCGCCGACAGCTGAAAATGAGCTCCCAAAGGTGTCGTTACTGGCTTCGCACTATCCATCCCAAACCGGGCTAGTACCTTCTGAATATACTCCTTCTGTGACAATCTAAGCTCATGCTTCTTCCGATCTCGAACAATCTCCATTCCGAGAATCTTCTTAGCGGGCCCTAAATCCTTCATGTCGAATTCTTGCCCTAGCTTCTCCTTCAGCTTCTTCACCTCTGCCATGCTATTGGAAGCAATTAGAATGTCGTCCACATAGAGCAACAAGTAAATCTTCAGGCCATTCTCAAGTGTGCGAACATACACACATTGATCCTTGATGCTCCTCTCGAAGCCTACTCCCATCATGAAGCTATCAAACCATTTGTACCACTGCATGGGTGACTGCTTCAACCCGTACAACGATTTCTTCAACCTGCACACCAAGGTCTGTTTCCCTTCAACTCTGAACCCCTCAGGCTGATGCATATAAATTTCCTCATCAAGGTCTCCATGTAAAAAAGCGGTCTTCACATCTAGTTGCTCCAACTCCATGTCCATGCTAGCAACTAGCGCCAATAACACACGAATGGACGTGTGTCGCACAACCGGTGAAAATATTTCGTTGTAGTCTTCACCCTTCAGTTGTGCAAATCCCTTGTCAACCAACAGTGCCTTGTACATGACATTGTTCCCATCTTGAGTTGAACTTTCCTTGACCTTGAATATCCAATGACAACCAATAGCACACTTTTTGCTAGATAACGGTACCAAATCCCAAGTGTCGTTTCGGTGAAGAGACTCCATCTCCTCCTCCATAGCTCCTTGCCACTGAGCGGCATCTCCTGAGACTATGGCTCCACCATATGTCGCTGGCTCCTCGTGCTCTAGGTTGAGTGCATAAGACGACATATCATCGAAAGAATATCCGGCATAGTCCCATGAACCTAATCTTTCTAGCGCTTTCTTCACCCTCTTCGATCTCCGCATTCCATCATAACCTGCATAAGTGTCAACGCATACTGAGATGTACCAGGTGTATGCACATGGTCCTTAGCATGGACCTCATCGTCTTCCTCTATTGGATCATCGACCATCAACTCTTTGCCTGGTCGCTGAGTGGGCTGGACCGGAAGACTAACCCTCTCTGGTGAAATCTCCTCTGTGGACGTGTCCTCTTTTGAGTGAGAATGTTCCGCCCTGAGCATTGCATCCTCATCAAAAGTGACATGTCGGCTCACTATCGCTTTCTAACCCTCTGGATCACACAAACGATATCCCTTGACACCGTGGCCATATCCAAGAAAGACACACTTCTTTGCTCTTGGATCCAGTTTGTCACCCCTCTCGTGTACATATGCCGGGCAACCCACAATGCACAAG
Organism: Scilla litardierei; assembly: GCA_030789695.1. Taxonomy (NCBI): domain Eukaryota; kingdom Viridiplantae; phylum Streptophyta; class Magnoliopsida; order Asparagales; family Asparagaceae; genus Scilla; species Scilla litardierei. The sequence goes on from CM061133.1 coordinate 195,862,238, forward strand.
TACGAATAATCACCAGCTTCACCACTCCACATCTCCTCAGGAATCTTGTAGCCAATCGCTATTGAAGGAACTCTGTTCATAATGTGCACAGTAGTCGAGAGTATCTCTTCACAGAATTCCTTCCCCAAACGGCTGAGTGCCTCAAACACCGCATTCTCTCCAACAATGTCCTATTCATCCGCTCCACCACACCATTCGACTGCAGATCACCCGGTGTGCTAAAGTGTCTGTGAATCCTATGGAGTTTGTAGAAATTTCTAAACTCCTTTGAGGTAAACTCACCTCCATTGTCAGATCTAAGCACCTTCACATGCCTTCTGGTTTGCTTTTCCACTATGGTCTTCCACTCTCGAAACATATCAAAAGTTTGGTCCTTTGACTTCATTAGGTACATCCAAACTTTGCGAGAGCAGTCATCAATAAACAAGACAAAGTACTTAGCTCTCCCTCTTAACGGCTCTGGGCACAATCCCCAAACATCGGTGTGTACATAGTCAAGTGGTCCTTTGCTAGTATGCTTTTCCGTGTTAAACTGCAGTTTTGTCTTCTTGTCGTACACACATGATTCGCAGAATTCTACACTCTCATTCGAGGCTTCAATCAACTTTCTTCTTCGGAGTACATCAAGCGTTTTGTCACATGGATGACCCAAACAATAATACCATAACTTGGTCGAATCTCTGGAGGATGCGCTCGTAGTGCTTACGTCTGCTTCACCTTCAACTGTGGTACCTTGAAGGGCATATAGGTTTCCAACTTTCCTTCCCTTCATCACAACCATTGCTCCTTTCGAGACAGAAGTTGGTCTTTTTCAAAGACCGACTTACATCCGGCATTGTCCAACACGCCTATGGAAATTAGGCTCTTCCGCAAATCCGGGACATGCCTCACATCAGTAAGTGTACGCACATGCCATCATGCATCTTTATCCGAACGGTTCCAATACCCGTAGTTCTACACACTACATTGTTCCCCATGAGGATTGAGCCTCCATCTTGCTTGGAACGGTATGTCGCCAACCAACTCCTATGAGGAGTCATATGATACGAGCATCCACTGTCCATGAGCCATGCCATACTGGCATCACCTGCAATCCCCGTAGCAAAAATCTTGGTATCTCTACCTTCATCATGAACCTGCTCATCATCAAACCCAAAGATGCCGAACCGGAATCCTTCTGGGTTTCCTTCCCTTTCTTCCTATTCTTGATAGGACAATGATTCGAATAATGACCCTCCTTGTGGCAATTATAGCATGTGATGTTCGCAAATTTGTCATGCGAGTGTCTTGACTTGGAGCGGTCATTATTCTTCATGAAGCCTCCTCTCCTTTCCTGTCGACCCCTCACATGCAATACCTCCTCGCAATTACTCACATGATCTCTACCTTGAACCTTGCCACATAGTTGCTCCGTGTGAAGCGCCGCCTTCACCTCTTCCATGGTGAGAGTAGTCCAGTTGTAAATCATCAACCGAACAAACTGATTATACTCTTTAGGCAATGAGCACAACAAAATAACCGCTTGCTGCTCATCTTCAATCTTCACATCCATACCACGCAACTCTAGCACAATCCTGTTCAATTCATTCATGTGATCCTTCACCGCTGAACCAGACTTTATCTTGAGAGTATACAGCTGCTAAATCAAATATAGACGACTCGTAAAAGACTTCTTCATATAGAGTCCATCAAGATTCTTCCACATATCAGATGCCGTCGCCTCATCCAGGACTCCCCTCAGAACATTATCTGATAACTACAACTGAATTGCACTGTACGCTTTCCTCTCCATCTCCGCCATAGTGGATGCAGTCACCTCCTTATCAATATTCGAGACATCGAATACAATCTGATAACACCCTGTCTGCATAAGAACATTCTTCACCTTCGTCTGCCAAATCCAAAAATCATTCCGACCGGTGAACTTCTCAATGTTCAAAGTTGCCAAATACATCATCTTTCCTTCGCCACTAACTTCCTTTGCAATAAAAACACAAGCTTTGTACCACTTGTTGGGAGAAAATCTGAAACGCCTCGAGATCAATGCGGAAACCAACCCTAATAAATTGATCAGGAATATTGGGCAAGCAAAAATCTAATCTCAAAGACCCAACAAAATCCCAAATGACCTAGCAATAGAAAGTAGCAAACGAATCACAGCAACAATAAATCAAATCGCAGACACAAAAGAATTTACACTGGTTCGATTGTAAACAACCTACATCCAGCAATCCAGTCAGAGACTATTCCACTAGTAGATAGATCCAAACAATTAAGGTTAAAAAACGCTCCCTCACGCGTGAATAATAACTTGTCAGCTGAACAAGCCCTTAAGAATCCACTCAAGAGGAAGAAATCAATGGAAGAAGAAGAGAATAAAAAATCACACCTTTCTCTCAAGAACACAAACCCTAAAACTCTCTCCAATCTCCAATAGGGTAGCAAGAGACTCTGTAAAACTCAATAGAAGCATGCATTCTATAAAATGACGGCTTAACCTAATCCAAAACATCGATAGGTTAAGTACGAACCCAAACGAACGGCGAAAGAAAACTTCCTGGCCGTCAAAAGCTATGCGCGGACCCAGCGAGCTCGGTCCGAGTCGACCGCCTGCTCGGTCGAGCTCTGTGTGACGAGTATGTCCGACTCGGTCGACTCGGTCGAGTGTGTCAGTAGCCTCTGCGAGGCAAAAATTCACGAGCTCTCTGTTTTACGGAGTCAAGTCTACTCGGCCGAGAGACATCCTGCTCGGCCCGAGTATGACAGTAGATTCTACAAGCCAAACTTCCCAGCTCTCTGTCTTTTTAGGCGATGAACTGCTCGGTCGAGCGGCAGCAGGCTGCTCGACCGAGCAGTCTGGAAAAAACTGCCAACCTCGATTTGAATCAGAAAACACAACACCGAGGTCCCTCACAACCCTGTCTTAATTTTATTAGTTTAGTTACGCTGAGATTTACAACTTGCTCTCTCTCTCTCTCTCATATCTAGTCTTTTGTGAGTGATTCCATTTGCCATACTGGGTTCTGGTACAATGAGCTTTACTTTCGTTTTATTCTCCATTTAAGACAATTTGGATGTTTATACATTTACTTTTAGCATCTGCATAGATCACCGTTGACGTGTGCACCGCTGTTTTTGTGATCTACACTGTGTTGCATCAGTCAAGATTGGCCAAAGTGTGCTTTATTCGTTAGAGAATGATTTCGTTCGTTGTGCACGTGAGGTGAGACGTCGTTGTCATTAGCAGCATTCACATGTAGCTTGTCTTCTTTTGGTACTTGTTAGCACTGGTCTTCACAGATCTCTTGGGTGTATGACAATGGTCCATGCTGCATGCTGCATGCATATAAAATTTTGGAATTTTTGTTCCATCCTCGCTGTTAAGGACATGGGTGTTTGCTAGTTGAGTTAGGTCCTGATGCTAATGGGTGTTAACGCCGTCCATTGGCGACGGAAGCACAAACATTGCACCTTGTTCTTGTGGATCCATCATTGTTGGTGGAGAAGGGGTGAGCTTCGTTCAGGTTGTGTGTGACATAAATTGAGATTTCATGGACCCATCATGTTACATCATAGATATGGACTGCTATTATTGGGCCATTGCCATGCTAGCCCACAGCCCATAGCTCTGGGGTTGAATGAGTCAAACCATACTTTCCCCGTGAAAAGCCGTCAATGACGAACGGTTACACTCCTAGATGGATCAATTCAATAGCCACTAATTGAGCAATAATTGAGCAATGAATAGCTATATTCATGGAGGGAGTTATTCCAATAAGGCGAATTCATTAGCAGTGGGTTACAAGCCACGAGGGGATATGTAAAAGTCCTAGAGAACAAGAGAAAAGGGGAGGCCAGATCCAACTTGAGGTAGCACTACACTCAACACATTCCACAATACTTTTCTTCCATCAAATATAGCTCGGTGTGACGGTGATCGGAGGACCGCCCTATAGATCGATCCTAGCCATCGCGAGCCCCTTTGAGTCATCTGCAGACTTGAGCGTCGGAGGAGATTCGGTCGAGCCCCAGCCCCAACCCTCTGACGATTATCTTATGGTGCAAATCCATAAAGATGTCCCGAAGCTAGGTCAATCTTCATACAAAGAGTTTAGTCCTAACTATCCAAGACCCGGTGATTCCTCTCTACGGGTCTCACTTCTCAGCCGACGAAGGGTCACCCAATCAAAGCGTCCTTGTCGGCCCATAATTACTGAAGGCGGACCCCATCCATCAACACATCCAATTCATGAGATTAAGAGCCATAACATTGCATTTCTTATTCACAATATGTTTAGGGCTGAGATAAGTTGAATTGATACTTCTGTTGGTTATTGCTAGATGATTCATGATTACAATTGTTGCTCCTCCTCCTCGTCCCCTACCAATTGTATAGTTTCCTTCCAAGTGACAAATATAGATTATGCTTATTATATTTGGGTTAAATATGAATATACTAATCATATCCTCTAACCATATATCACGAGGCACCCAAAATACTTTCCCAAAAAATTTCAACTCATCAAAATCTCTTCTCCTCAAAAAAAAATTTACAGCCTCATTCAAAATATTCCTCCAGTAAAAAATTTGAACCACATTCAAATTAAACTTTAGTTCCTCTGAGAGAATTTGGATCACCCCAATAATTTTAATCACCAAAAAATTTAGTTTTTCCGAGAGAATTTGGATCTCCCCAAAAATTTTAATCCCCCAAAATTTAGTTCACTGCAGATTTAGTTCTCCTAAAATTTTAAATTATAATTTAGTTCATCCAAAAAATTTTGTTCACCCCAAAATTTAGTTCCCTCCAGATTTTCACAAACTGTCATCCAAACCGTTGATTTCTTAAGATTAAATCCTAACCAGTGATTCCTTAAGCTTAAATCCTAACCATTGATTCTTTAAAAAAATTACCCCAAAATTTTGGTTTCCCCTCCAAAATTTTAGTGATGCAAAATTTCGATTTTAACCCAAAAATGCAAAAAATTCTGATAGGATTTTCTAGGGGTTTGATGGTAGAAATTTGGGATTTGGGGAAAAGATAATATTTTTATAGAGAAAAGAATACAAGATAGGATGGTTTCTTTCGAGATGAAACCGCTCTTCCAAGCCACCAATTCGATAAGGTGGACACACTCTCCAACAAAGAGGGATCTAATCAATCTCATACGAGTTCTCTCACAAAATTCACCCCCCTCTAATGACTCTTGCCCTCTTATTTATAACAAAATTCTCACTAATTATGTAATTAGCCAAAAAAAAAACTAAATTACCCTTCTTATTTAAACTATTATCGAATAAGGGTCATAATATTATTCCCACAATAAATCATTGCCAAATGAGATCACGTCCTAATAAGCCGCACCACATTCACATCATTACTCTACCTAGGGATGGCAATTCTACCCGCGGGTACGGATACCCGTGGATACCCGCCCGTTTGGGTACGGGTATGGGTAGACTTTTGTACTCATGGGTACGGATATGGGTACCCATGTTTTACCCACGGGTAAAATTGGACGGGTATGGATATTATATATACATACCCACGGGTACCCGTACCCGGTCATTTTAATATTAATATATTATTCTTATAAAGTAAATTTCATATAAACCCCAATTAAATTTTTTTTCAAAAATAATAACTAAATTAATATATGTAAATAAAATGAATAAAAAATATAAAACTATGCATAGCAATTAACAAACCTAGAGTTAACTTAACACCACAGCCACGGGCTTCAAATTTGAGGTCTCACAGGTATAAATACCGATTCAATAGTCAAGGCCAAGGGTTTCCAATTTCCTCCAGCAGGCGGGGTTGTAGCATCTCTAAATATTATTATTTATGTGTTTCATTCAATATTTTCTACATATTGTGCTATTCTGTGAGCCAAGTTGCAATTGTGTTGGCTGTTGCATTATAAGGCTTAGTGACAGAATGCTTTCCGGAATATATGCCTTAAAACCAGCACTAAACTTTACATGTCTTTGTCAATCTTTTAAACCAGTGAAGATGAGAAAATTGCTAATTTGAACTTGATTGTTATATAGTCTCTTGCATACATGTGTATTTTTACTACTTTGATGTTTGAAAAAAATATATTTTTCAATAATTTTTTACATGTCACTCAAAAAGCTTGCAGTATGGATACAGATATGGATGTTTGTCAATCTTTTGACAGGTAATGGGTATGGATACCCATACCCATTGGGCATATGGATATCCATACGATGGGTATGGATATCCATACCCATACCCAGCAGGTACACGGGTACCCACGGGTATCCGTATACCCGATGGGTATGGGTATGGGTACAAAAATTTACCCATCACGGGTATGGGTACGGGTATGGGTACGGGTAAATTGAGCGGGTACGGGTATGGATAGTGCATATCCATACCCGCCCACCCATTTTGCCATCCCTAACTCTACCCCCAAAGAACCACCTTGATACAACACACCCCCCCAAACTAAGCAGGCCAAGCCCACTACAGAGGGGGAATTGGGCCCAAACCAGAAGGCCCCGCGAGCGTATCAAGTCGAGACGACCCAAAACCAACGTCGAGGGATCCGCTGACCCTCCACGATTGAGGAAACCCCCCAGATTGCCCCCACCTTGAACATCAGTCAATGCGCCACCACGACTGCCTTCATGACATTTTAAGGGACCATCAAAGTAGGCAGGCATGAAGGGCGAGACGGCAGGACGTCATAAAGGCGTTGACATGCGGACTCCTATAAGAAGGCAGAAGGACGAAACGCCAAGGGATCGAACCCTGAATACTCAGATCTCAGGTATTCCACCTCTCCAAGACTTTTCTTCCACTTCACACATTTCTACATCACAGCTCGGCCTGTGGACTCGCATATTGGTCTCTCCGCGAACCATATTCAATCCCACCGAGCATCCTTCAGCCAAGTGCTGACTTAGGCATCGGAATAGACATGGTCGGAACCAAGGTCCGACCCCCCCCGACGAGCTTTCTTGTCGGTGCAGATCGAAGGAGACACCAACCAGCCGAAGCCACCCTTCGGCGATCCATTGTTCGGGTCCAAACGTTCTCGAGCCTGAGCCTGTTCGATCGATCGTCCCAAGATACCGACGCTCTACCAAAGCTTTCCTTTGGCACATCAGCGCATGGATCCGCACGTTCCCACCGAAGTGAACGCTCAGACAACTGACCCTGGAGGCCATACGCATCTCACATGACTACGACGACCCCCAGACCTTCAACCAATCAATCAGTGGTGAGAAAACACCTCGAAACATTTGGCACCACCTGTGGGAATGAGATCATCTCCCATGTCATCCACTTCAACCAATATGGAGCAACACAATGACCTAGCGGCCCGAATGCCAACCATCCTTGAGGAGGGTAGCTACGTCCAACACGAAACCGAGCACAGTCGCTCCATCGGGGAAATTAACGACTCGTGCTCGGTAACCCAAAAACAGCTCGACCATCTCACCCAGGAGATGAACGCCAACTTCCGAGCCCTAGCAGAAGCCATTCAGCATCTCGTGGGCCCGCAACACCCCTTGGGAGGAAACCAGGCGGGGTTTCCCGACTGATCAGGGGCACGTCCCCCATTGCGCTCAACCATAATCACAGACTGCGATGTTGAGGGCCTGAACCGGGAGCGATCGTTTACCCACACCTCTCTTCAAGGTGAGGGAGGAGGGAGAACCGAATGGACCAGGGACGAATCAACTGTGACCTCGTCCAAGCGACCCGCTCAGTCGAACGACAATCTTCCAGCCACACGACCGCCGAGGAGCATACGAGGCAGAGCAGAAGCCGACGTCGAAAGAGGCCCAGGAATCGTGAAGATCTCCACCGCAGGGAGCGCACCCGGTGACCGACGCCAATCCCAAGTCACGAGGGCCGCGGAGGAGGCCCCTCGCACGTTCCCGATGATCTGCCAAAGCCGTCCTAGCACCGTGGAGAAGCGCTGGAAGCCCCAGGGGATGACCAATGCCCACTGATGAGGAGTATCACCGATACGCAAGTACCCTCCAGGTTCAAACCAACCTTAGAGAAGTATAACGGCACGGGAAACCCCCAGGAGCACGTGCAAGACTACCAGGGAGTTATGAGGTTCCAAGGGATCGACGATGCTCTACTCTGCCGAGGCTTCTATACCACCCTCAGGAGATCCTGCAGGGAGTGGTATAGAAGCCTCCCCGACCAATCCATCGGCAACTTCCAGGATTTGTCCCGGACATTCTACCAACAGTTCATGGCCGGGCAACAAAGGAAGCCAGTCTCAGACCTCCTGTTCCATATAATCCAGAGGCCGGGCGAGACGCTGAGGGGTTACATGAAGCGCTTCAACGCCTAAAGACTAAACGTCGAGAGTTGTCCCAACTGGTTACCATGACCGCACTAAAAAGGGCTCTAACACAGTGACCTGAAGAAATCGATGCATCAAGACCCCCCAAGGGCCTCGTCCAGGTCCTGGCTCGGGCAGAGCGATTCATGTTGACGTAGGAAGCCTTGGCCGCGGAGGAAGGAGGTCCCCCCATGGCGGCCAAGAGGAGCTCAAGCACGACGAAGGCCAACGCCACAAGCTGGAGGACCACAAGCAGGAGAGGAGGCCTAGGGGGACGCCACGCAGAGGGGAAATAGTGCCTGCCAGGTTGAACACAACCCAAGACATCGTCCTAACGCAGGCCCAAAAAGAGGGCCACATCAACAAGCCTCCCCGAGGATGAAGGGGGGACGAAGAGACGAAGAGAAATACTGCAAATATCATAAGGATAACATCCACGACACTGATGACTGCTGGCACCTAAAGAAGGACATCGACCAGCTGAGTAGCCGAGGATATTTGAAGAACTTCGTCGATGCTTCGAAGGCAGGCTCCAAAGAGGGAACATCGAGGCAAGCAGATAAGGGGAAGAAGGTGAACGTCGTTCATACCCCCGTGTGCATAATTGAATAAGGATTCAACCGATCGATCGTGTCTCACGGCTTCGGGCGAGCGACTCACCCACCCATATGTTCCCCGCTTTGCGCATTTCAGTTTTAAATGTATCCCCAGTTTTTCTTCTACTAAAATAAAGACACGAACATGAGTTCTTGCTTATAACTATGCGTCCTTCAAGATTTGGTAATCGCCTGTCGGATCCGACGCCAAGACCGCTGGGTGCAACTCCCCCAGCAAGATCGACAGAACCCTCAATCGGCCGTAAGGCTGGGGGTAACTCCCTCAGCAGGACAGATCCAACTCTTGATCGGTCGTAAGGCTGGGGCAACTCCTCTAGCCGGACCGATCAAACTCACGGGATCGTAAGGCTAGGGGAAACTCCCCGAGTATGACCGGTGGAACTCTCAATCGGCCGTAAGGCTAGGGGCAACTGCCCCAGCAGGACCAATCAATCTCTCGATTGGCCGTAAGGCTGGGACAACTCCCCCAGCAGGACCGATCAGAATCTAAATAGGCCGTAAAGCTGGGGGCAGCTCCCCAGCAGGACCGATCACACTCTCCATCGGCCGTAAGGCTGGGGGTAGCTCCCCCAGTAGGACCGATCAAACTTTCGATCCCGTAAGGCTGGGGACAACTCCCACAGTAGGACTGATCGAACTCTCGATCCACCGTAAGGCGGGGGCAACTCCCCCAGCAGGACTGGTCGTACCTAACGATCGGCCGTAAGGCTGGGGGGCAGCTCCCCCAACAGGCCAATCATTCAATCAACCATAAGACTGGGGGTGGCTCCTCCAGCTGGCTGATGACCCATCGACCATAAGGCTGTGGGCAACTCTCCCAGCAGGCCAGCCACATATTGACCGTAAGGCTGGGGGAAACTACCCCAGTAGGCCGATTACCCGATCGACTATAAGACTGGGGGTAGCTTCCCCAGCTGGCTGACTGACCCGTCGACCGTAAAGCTGGGAGCAACTCTCCCAGCAAGTCGGCCACATATTGACCATAAGGCTGGGGACAACTCTCCCAGCAGGTCGACCATTCAATTGACCATAAGACTCGGGGTAGCTCTCCCTGTTGGCCGACCGACCCGTCAACCGTATGGCTGGGGGAAACTCCCCCAGTAGGCCGATCATTCGATCGACCATAAGACGGGTGTAGCTTCCCCAGCTGGCCGACTGACCCGTTGACCGTAAGGCTAGGGTAAACTCCCACTGCAGGCCGACCACATATCGACCATAAGGCTACGGGTAACTCCCTCAGCAGGCCGATCATTCGATTGACTATAAGACTGTGGATAGTTCCCCCAGCTGGCCGACCGACCCGTCGACCGTAAGGCTGGGGGCAACTCCCTCAGTAGACCAACTCTTGATCATCCATAAGGCTGGGGGCAACTCCCCCAGCAGGCCGATTAATCGGTTGACTATAAGGCTGGGTGCAACTCCCCCAGTAGGCTGATCACTCAATCGATCGTAAGCCTTAGGGTAACTCCCCCAGCAGGCTGACTACGAATCGACCACGAAGGTGGGGGCAATTTTTCCAACGGGGTGACTGTTGGATCTGGATCTAAGCCTAGAAGGGGTGAATAGGCTTAACGACCACATATCGACCATAAGGCTACGGGTAACTCCCTCAGCAGGCTGATCATTCGATTGACTATAAGACTGTGGATAGTTCCCCCAGCTGGCCGACCAACCCGTCGACCGTAAGGCTGGGGGGAACTCCCTCAGTAGACCAACTCTTGATCATCCATAAGGCTGGGGGCAACTCCCCCAGCAGGCCGATTAATCGATCGACTATAAGGCTGGGGGCAACTCCTCCAGTAGGCTGATCACTCAATCGACCGTAAGCCTTAGGGTAACTCCTCCAGCAGGCTGACTACGAATCGACCACGAAGGCGGGGGCAATTTTTCCAACGGGGTGACTGTTGGATCTGGATCTAAGCCTAGAGGGGGTGAATAGGCTTATAAAAAATTCTTGCGCAACCCATGAGAAATCACACGCAGTTAATAATCACAAGCAGGTAAATATGAAGTAATCACAGAATACACGCAGATATACACTGGTTCGGTCATCCCACGACCTACTCTAGCCCCTAAGCAAATATTAACATTAATATATTCCTTCTATACAACTACAATGGGTTCTGAGCTCCCTGCCCCCTACCTAGAACGTACCACAATCCCCAAGTGCAGAACACTATCAACCTAGTAAATGCTCTATCTTGACAAGTCCCACTTGTCAAGACCCACTTGTCTAGTCCTAGACTAAATAAGTCCCAAAAGAACACAAAAGTGGTAAAGTTTTCACTATAGAGATCGTTACTACAACACACAAATAATAGTAAAGAAGTTTAGAAAAATCTCAGTGTGTAGGCGTAGTCTTCTCTGTCAATCAGCACGGGTCAAATCTGAGTCTGACAAGATGTAGTCGTCACGTCGCACAACTCAAGTTGTTGCTCTCCCTTGGCTCCTCTTTGAAGATTTCTTGGAGAAATCAACTTGCGGCAGGTGTCTCGTTTTGTGCATGGGGATGGTTCTGCTCTGGGTCTCTGACAATTCAATGCTTGGAGACCTGTGAGAAAATTTTGGCCTGGGTTTTTACTTGACTCCTCTTGGAACGTGTGTGCCCCTTGGGAATTCGACACCTCTCTATCTCCTTAATCAATTCGACAGGGTGCACATGTGTTTAATGTGGGAGAGCACGAGCAGTAGCTCAGCCGCACTTTTGTTGAACCCTCAGCACTTTCGTTTAGCAACCAAGAATTAATGCATGAAAGACTTTGTTTGCTTCATCAAATATAGCTTTCGTCCCTTGCTTCAATTCCTGATGCGTTCCATATGCAGCCACCCAAGCCGTTTTGACCCTATGCGTTACTTTGGGGAGCCTGCAAATGAACAAAAGAAAGAGTTATTAGTGTTAATTACAAAACAAGCTTTTTATTGTTAGAAGAGGATTGAAGAGGATTAACCATGGCAAATAGCCATGGTACTATATTTATAAAACTCTCATGTTGAGGTGGGAGTCCAAGGGCCTCCCCACTAACTTAGTGGGGAGTAATGGAGAGTGATAAGGGGAGGGAGGCCAAAGGCCTCCCTCAACTCACAACACTCCCCCTCATCTCTCCATTACCTTGGGTTAAGCATATGAATACTTCAGGATTCAGTATGCCAATGGGGTGGATACTTCTGGATCCAGAGCCACTATGGTTGCCTCGTTAAAACCTTAGCTGTGGAAAACCCAGTGGGAAAAACCAGCAGCTTAAGGGAAAAGAGTACAACTATCGAGGGACTCCCCCTGATATGTACAAGCTTCAGGCTTGCAGATCTCCTATGTATCTATACAATCATCTCCTATTCGTCTATACATCCATCATGTTCTGAAAGAAAATACAATTATCACTCATCTACACAAGTTTCACTCATCTAGCGGATATTGGAAGGCAGCGTCGCTCTAGAGTGTAATGCTCTTCGAAGTTGGTAGATGACTCCACTAAAGTATTCTTTGAATCAGTGTTCAGTGTGTCTGCAAGGTACTGCTAGACCTGGCTGAGCGTTTTCAATACTTGCTTCTTGGATGATGAGCTTCTCAGAAGATGTAGACATTGGATGATGATGTGTATATATTTAGGAGGTGGCCGGCCTATTGTGTTTCAGTCATCGCGATGATCTTTAAACCTGCATATGCAATATATATTCCTTGACCCTTGGAAGTTGCGCAAAAGCAGCTTATCCTTGGTCTAGTGTTGCTCTCCAGGACAACACTGTATCTGGTTAACAACTTTACTGGAGACGTTCTATCAAAGATGTTGGATATGGAAGACGTTAGTACACCCTTCTAGGGGATGTATGAGGGAATACGGACCTCGAACGTCGTGTACACGAATTCGTACGAAAAGGGAGTATGTTCCCTTGCGGAGAGGATCTCTAGATTGATGGGAAAGTTGCATTATATGTGCATAAATGCATGCGACATATGGCTAATAAAGGGGTAATATCTTAAGCTTATATTGTATCATGCATATGGTACAACTTAAGCTTATAATATGCCATGTACGATGGTACACCTTAGTTAAATTGTTCCAAAGGAACAATTGATCCTAAAATAACTACATTGGGGGCTATAAATAAGACCCAAGGGTTAGCCATTTCCTTACACTTTTGCATGGCATTCATGCATGCATTTTCATTCTAGCGAAGCTCTGCCGAAATATTTCCTCTCCCTCTATCCAAGTTCTTAATCTAAAGTAGAGATTTAGATTGTGGATTTAGTAGCCTTACTCCGTTCGTGAGAAGACTCGATCCGTCGTGGCGAATCCGAAGGCAAAGTTCCGAGACTACCGTGCCGCATACGCAAGCGTAAGTCTCAACTTTAATTATCGATCCTAACTCTGTTTTGGCAGGATCCTACATTGGTATCAGAGCCATATGGGTTCGCCCCGGTCAAACCGTCGTCCCGTCGAAACTATGAACGAGTCGTTGTCTTTTTCACGAATGGGTCTCCTACCATTACGGATATGGTAGGAACGCGTCGTGACGGAGAGAACGCAGCGGTTGTTCTTTTCACGTTAGGGTCTCCTATCATTACGGATATGGTAGGAACTCTCCGTGACGGGAAGAACCGACCGTTCACGTAGTATGTTATTTTTTTTGGCACACGGCCATTAGAAAATAACTAATTTCTCGACAAACGGGTGCTTCATCGACGAACGGGTGCTTCATCGAGGAAGATGATGGTAGTTATCTCCATCGGAGAAGATGAATTTTAGTGCATGTGCGCCATGGCCAAATGGGCTATGAAGGCCATGCACCCCCCTCCCCATGCGGAGGGGGTTGGCTACGGCCAATAACCACCACGGCCACCCCTCCGGTGGGGTGTGCGGCAACCCCATTCAAAGGGGGTGGCCGGCCATGGCCAAAGGGGCCATGGCTGGCCAATGCCAAATGGCCTTGGCCATGACCGGCCATGGCCAAGCCATGGCCGGCCAAGGCCAGGCCGGCAGTGTCCGGCCAAGGCCAGGCCGGCAGTGTCCGGCCAAGGCCAGGCCGGCAATGGCCGGCCTCGGCCACGGCTTGCCGGCCTGACCGGCCCTGGCAGAGGCCAGAGCCGGTGCCCTGGCCACTGCCAGGGCCTGGCCGGCCCTGGCAGTGGCCAGGGCCGGCGCCCTGGCCTCGGCCAGGGCCTGCCCTGCCCTGGCAGAGGCCAGGGCCGGCCTGCCCTGCCCTGGCAGAGGCCAGGGCCAATGCCCTGGCCTCGGCCAGGGCTTGGCCGGCCCTAGCCGGCCTCGGCCAGGGCAGAGACCCTGGCTGGCCCCCTGGCCGGCCAGGGCCCCTGGCCGGCCAGGGCAGAGGCCCTGGCCGGCCCTTGGCCAAGCCTCGGCCAGGGCAGAGGCCCTGGCCGGGAGAAGTTGCAGACCAAAAATAATTGGTCGACCAATTTGGTCGTTTTGGTCGACCAATCCGACAGAAGGTCTTGGTCGATTGCGAACTTGCCGAATGACCCATACGGGGTGACAAAAGGCCTTGGTCAAACTCGAATGTGCCGATTAGCCCATACGGGGCTAACCACTGTGTCAGCTTGCCCATACGGGGTTAACATTTTATAAAGTTTTTACTTGGGCTCTACTCCTTGAAGATTAGCCATAGTGCTCTACTTCATAAGAGATTAGCCATGTCATTGTGCTCTACTCTACGGAGATTAGCCAATGAACTTATAACGTTGTGCTCTACTCTACGGAGATTAGCCAATGTATTTTCAAATTTTTGAAAAAGGTGTTTTTCAAATAGGTTATGTCCCATCCTTAATCGGGATAGCGCAATTTAGAATTCCAAGTCCTACCACGATCCGGCCATGGTTATCTAACCCATAGGTGTGTAGAACAGATCTCGTGGCTTGGCAATTGTTGCGCTAAAATTCTTTGCGCAAACTCTCACCTATTCCATTTTGAAAGATATGTTTTTCAAAAGTATTTTTCCGCTGCTAATACCATACGGGTATTATTTCTGATTTCTTTTTACTTGAGATAAGTAAGAGGGCTACTTTGAAAGTTACTTCTAGATGGTAGTTGGGAACGTAGTGAACTTCTCGATTCTAGAGTAACATTTCAACGCATCCAAGGAACTTATCAAGTGTTTAAAGAATCGAAACTATATGCATAGAATTTTGATCGTGTTTTTCATTCTCTTTGCAGTTTTTTGAATCGAATATGTCTACCGCTTCCAAGAACATTGTCGCAGAGCTTAACAAAGGTGAAAAGCTCAACGGCGACAATTATAAACTTTGGTCAATAAAAATCCAATATGTTTTGGAGGAGCAAGATGTGCTTGAAACACTCCAAAACATAATGGAAGAACCTGAGTTGGGCAATACGGCCCAACACAAGAGGGACCGGGAAGCTTATGATACTTGGACTCGAAAGAACAAAATAGCACGTATTACGTTACTGTCCGCAATGGACAATGACATAATGCGTCTATTTCGGGAATTCGACCTAGGAAAAGACATATGGTCTGAGCTAGAAATAAAGTTTGGTGGAACTTCGGTTACCAAACTCCGCTCCTTAAATATTCAATTTGATTCGTACAAGATGCGGCGAGATCACTCTATGAAAAAGCATCTCCGCCACATGGCGAATCTCATATCTGAATTAAGGGATGCGGGTGTTACGCTGTCTGACGAACAGCAGATCCAAGCAGTCATTCGTTCACTCCCAGATAGCTGGGATAACATGAAAATGCACCTCACTCATAATGAGTGCATTAAAACTTTAAGCGATGTATCGAAACACCTCGAACTCGAGGAAGAGCGGATTCAAGCCGTAAAACCAAGTGCAGAAGTGCACATGGCCGCTAGTTCCTCACATGGAGGAAATAAGCGGAAGAATAAACTCTTAAGGTTTGTGAACGAACGAAAGCAAGAACCGGAAACCTCAAAGAAGACTAAGAACAAAAAGTGGCAAAAGAATGTGCACTCAAAGAAGAAAAACTTGAAGAAGATCAAGTGCTTTAAGTGCAACAAGTACGGTCACTTCGCCCGTACGTGTACGGATGGAAGTGATAAGGTAACTTGTAGGGCTAGTTACATATGTGTTTCTAGTTCCATGTATCTTACTGAATCTAACTATTTTTGGTTGATTGATTCAGGGGCCACAGACCACGTAGCGAAGGACAGAAGGTTCTTCGTAGAGTATCGAAAGATGACTCAAGGAACAAAGTGGATATACGTCGGTAACAACACACGTGTTGAAGTCAAAGGCGTCGGAACATGCAAGCTAGTTCTCGACAACGGCCGGACTTTATTATTGCACGACGTCCTCTTTGCTCCAGATATTAGAAGAAATATCGTATCCGTGGTCATGTTAATGTCTTTAGATTATGAATGGGGGTTCTATAAACAGAAGGTTGACCTTGTTTGTAATAGTTCTTTAATTGGGTCGGGTAATGTTTGTAATGGATTAATTGTTTTAAACACAATGTATGATGATTCTTCTTCCATTAATGAAAGTTTCCATTTGACAAATGCTTCTAACTCTGAATCTGAGATCATTTGTTGGCATGCAAGACTTGGTCATATTGGACCAACTAGAATGGATAGACTTGCCAAAAGAGGCTTGCTATCTAATGTTTCAAAAGTTGAAATGTCAACTTGTGAACATTGTCTTGTAGGGAAAACTTGTCGCAAGCCGTTTGGAACTAGCACAAGGGCCGAAGTTCCATTACAGCTTATCCATTCGGAGATTTGCGGTCCAATGAATGTTAAGACAAGACGCGTGAAGTCCTATTTCATCACCTTCATTGATGACTTCACTCGTTTCGGTCATATTTATTTGATTTCCCACAAACATGAAGCTTTAACTTGCTTCAAAAACTATATGAGTTTAGTGGAAAATCAACTAGATCGCAAGATAAAGGTCTTGTGAACCGATCGGGGTGGAGAATATCAATCAACGAGTTTTAAGGAACTCTGTGATGAAAAGGGCATAGTTCATCAAATAACTGTGCCTTATACTCTGCAACAAAACGGTGTTGCGGAAAGAAGAAATAGGACATTGATGGAAATGGTCCGATCAATGATGTCTCAGGCAAATTTGCCCATCACCTTTTGGGGTGATGCATTATTGACGGCAGCATTCATCTTAAACCGTGTACCCTCGAAGTCGGTAAGTTCTACTCCTTATGAGTTGTGGAACAATAGAACTCCAGACTTAAGCATTCTAAAACCTTGGGGTTGTGCCTCTTACGCACATTTATCCTCTCACAAATATGGCAAGCTTGGGCCACGCGGGAGGAAGTGTATCTTCATCCGATACGCTGAAAACTCCAAAGGATATGTTTTCGTCGGTCAAGAGGACAATGGGGGTCTAATAGAATTCGAATCGAGGGATGTTGTCTTCTTGGAAAACGAGTTTCCAAGACAGGGTGAGATAAGTCAAGACTTATCCTTGTTTGAGACTTGGGATCAAGAAGGATCGGAACGTTCGAGTGGGAGAATTCTTGGTGAAAAAGAAAATACGTTTCAAACTTCACCAATGTATGATACGAACGATACCAATCCTATTCCGAGTGGGAGTGATATTATTCCGAGTGGGAGTGATGTCATTCCAAGTGGGAGTGATCAAACTCAAGCAAGACGTAGTAATCGAACGAGGCTAACACCTCTGAGATTTGAGGATGAATTTCCTCAAACATTCATGACATTACTACAAGATGATGACGAACCTGCAAATTTCAAACAGGCCGTCACATGCCCTGCTAAAGATAAATGGATAGCGGCAATGGAAGAAGAACTTCAATCCATGAAAACAAACCAAGTCTGGGACTTGGTTGATTTACCTAAGCGACGTAGAGCCATTGGGAACAAGTGGGTTCTCAAAATCAAGCATAAGGCTAATGGCTCCATCGAGAAATATAAAGCTCGCCTTGTTGCGAAAGGTTTCACGCAACAGGAAGGAATAGACTACGAAGAGACTTTCTCTCCTGTCGTGCGTTTTACCTCCATTCGCTTAATTCTGGCAATGGTGGCTTGTTTGGACCTCGAGTTACATCAGATGTATGTAAAGACTGCTTTTCTTAACGGAGAACTAGATGAGGAGATCTACATGGAACAACCAAATGGGTTCGTACAAGAAGAAAACAAACATAAGGTTTGTAAACTTCGTAAATCCATATATGGTCTTAAACAATCCTCAAGGCAGTGGTATATGCGCTTTCAAGAAGTCGTTTTGTCGTATGGTTTCTCCATGCTCGACGAAGACAACTGCATATATATTAAGAGGATTAAAAACAAGTATGTAATTATGTCTCTTTATGTAGATGACATACTTATAGCCGGAAATGATAAGCGTCTTATCATGGATATCAAAGCTTGGCTTTCATCTGTCTTTGAGATGAAAGACATGGGTGAAGCTGCATATATCCTTGGGGTTAAGATCTCAAGGAATCGTTCCAAGAAACTTCTTTCTCTCTCTCAAGAGACATATATAAAGAAAGTCTTAGAACGGTTTAATATGCAGGACTGCAAGCCAATTGATACTCCAATAAGCAAAGGCGAGGGTCTATGTTTGGAAATGTGTCCCAAAGATCCAAAAGAAAAGAAAGCTATGGAAAAGGTTCCATACTCCAGTGCTGTCGGGAGTCTGATGTACGCCATGATGTGTACCAGACCGGACATTTGTTATGCTGTTGGTATGGTAAGCCGTTACCAATCCAACCCAGGACAGGCACACTGGAAAGCGATGAAGAGGATATTAAGATACCTCAAAGGGACTGCGGACTATGCGTTATGCTATCAAGGCAATACCTTGAGACTCGAAGGCTATACCGATGCTGATTGGGCGGGTGATCTCGACGAGCGAAGATCTACCTCAGGCTTTGTTTACTTGCTCGGGAATGGTGCAATATCCTGGAGCAGCAAGAAGCAAACATGCATCGCCCTATCAACCATGGAAGCCGAATTCATAGCATTCAGCATGGCGGTCCAAGAAGCTGTTTGGCTTAGGAAATTCTTAGACAGGCTGACGAATGCCACTGACTCGAGCACTGTTCCTATATTCAGTGATAGTCAAGCTTCGATTGCCTATGTCAAAGATCCTAAATTTCATTGTAAGACCAAACACATTGACATTCGATTCAAGTTTGCGAAGGACTATGACAAACGGAAGGAAGTAGACATAGGATACATATCCACGCATGAGATGATAGCGGATCCCCTTACTAAGGCGATCCCCAGAGATGTGTTTTTCAAACACTTATCATCTATGGGAATGCATAGGTGCTGAGCTGTATCATGTAATATTTCTCATGTCTATAGAAGATCAAAGTTTAATTTGCATACAAGTTTCTTACAAATGATTTTATATACATTTGTGTTTAAGTCTCAGCTATTTTATTGTGTGTATGTCGGACAGATTAAGGTTAACTCTCTCACATGAGCAACCGCCTTATCTTATCAGATGGATAAGATGGAGATGAGACTAGTTTAAAGTCAAAATCATTAGACAAATGATTTAGAGTCGTGACTTAAACAAGATAGTCGAATGAAAGATCTGCATCATATGGATGCTTACAAAAGATCTGAGATCTGTATCACAAGGATATTTGAAAGAGATCTCATAGGATTTTTTAAATCCTATCTGTCTTATGCAGGATGAGAGTCCGGGAATATTTCATGAGTAGTAAGGGGACTCAAAAGATAGGCACTGTGGTGTCTGATCTTTCATCCGTACAACATCATTAAGACATACTCTCCCTGGGAAAGGAGTGATGTTGTAATACGTGTTCATACCACGTATGCATTTCGACCACTGAGTTAGTAGCAATAGTGTTTCTATTATGTGAGACTCAAAGGCCATACGGGTCTTAACTCTTACCCTCAAGGACTCCAATTGGTTCCTTTAGATTTGACGAGATGATCGCTATCTTAGCGTGTTGCTAATGGGCTATGATAATTCGGCTCGGCGGGGCACGTTAGAAAAGCGAATCAAGTCAAGATCAGAAGGTTCGCAAGAAGAGGAAGATTGATTTCATATTCACATTTGGACTTTAAACGATTCAAAGCTGGCCAGCCAATTGTAATCCAGATGGGATTCAATTGTTGAATATAAAGTATAAGAAATGTGAAGAAATAATCTAGGGTAAAGCATGCGTTGAACTACTCAACTTTGCACCTTCGAGGTCGTTGTGTATCTCTAACAAGTGCACAACAACAGACTCTACGCGCATGACGGTCGCACGGTCTATTTCTCGGTATGATAGATGAAAGAACTAAGAGAAAGACGTTCTCTTACAATCCCCTCAAGTGTGAGTGGGAGATGTTGGATATGGAAGACGTTAGTACACCCTTGTAGGGGATGTATGAGGGAATACGGACCTCGAACGTCGCGTACACGAAGTCGTACGCAAAGGGAATATGTTCCCTTGCGGAGAGGATCTCTAGATTGATGGGAAAGTTGCATTATATGTGCATAAATGCATGCGACATATGGCTAATAAAGGGGTAATATCTTAAGCTTATATTGTACCATGCATATGGTACAACTTAAGCTTATAATATGCCATGTACGATGGTACACCTTAGTTAAATTGTTCCAAAGGAACAATTGATCCTAAAATAACTACCTTGGGGGCTATAAATAAGACCAAAGGGTTAGCCATTTCCTTACACTTTTGCATGGCATTCATGCATGCATTTTCATTCTAGCAAAGCTCTGCCAAAATATTTCCTCTCCCTCTATCCAAGTTCTTAATCTAAAGTAGAGATTTAGATTGTGGATTTACTAGCCTTACTCCGTTCGTGAGAAGACTCGATCTGTCGTGGCGAATCCGAAGGCAAAGTTCCGAGACTACCGTGCCGCATACGCAAGCGTAAATCTCAACTTTAATTATCGATCCTAACTCTGTTTTGGCAGGATCCTACAAAAGATACGTGCAGTTGGCTAGATAATACACTAGAGCTAGGCTCTTCGGGACCTAGGATGTCCTCCCCCTCTTTCAGCTACTGAAAGGTGTCATAAATAAGTATCCATTTTTAATAGGTTGCAAAAGGACATCATTCTTCATAAACTCCAGGTGTATGAAGAATATGAAAGGGTTCCACCACGAAGGTGTTTAATATGTAAGCCGAGACATCTTCGGCATGATTAATAATAGTTCATCTTCAGGATGATTAATGTCATCTTCAGGATGATAGTTCATCTTCAGGATGATAGTTCATCTTCAGGATGATTAATGTCATCTTCAGGATGATGGTTCATCTCCAGGATGACAGTTCATCTTCAGGATGATTAATGTCATCTTCAGGATGATAGTTCATCTTCAGGCTGATTATTGCCATCTTCAGGATGATTAATGTCATCGTCAGGATGATCGTTATACCTAGGTTTTTCATTTCCAAAGTACACTTTAAAGCTATCTGAAATCTCAATGGTCTCTGCTGGAGATCCTATTAGCTTTAAGTCGACCATATGTAAGGTAAATATAACAAATCCTGTCAACGATCTTTCGAAAAAGATACAAGGGCAGAATATTGCTTAAGATCAACTAATGATCTTTGTAGCCTTTATGGAGAAGACGTTTCTACGTTTCTCTTTCATCTCTGGGGGTAGAGTATACCCTTCTGGAAGTTTTATATAGATCTCTATATCTATATTGCCGTATATATATGCAGTCACAACGTCCATGATCTGCATGTATTGGCTTTTGCAGAGAAGTGTAGGCTTAGTAGGAAAATGATCACATTTCCTTCTTTTCAATTTCTTTATGAAATTCGAATTATATTCCACAGGTTTTTACACATTCAGGTGTATGGACTACTGGTCCAAAGACTTTGCTTTTCAAGAGTGAGTCCAGCTCTACTCTTATTGCCCCGTCCCACTTTGGCCATTCTATGCGTTTACGCTATAGAAAAGTGGGTAGACGTCATCGTCGTATTCAGCGACGTGAATGGCAATAGCGAAAGCAAAACTGTCGTCGACGACTGTGCTATATCTGTCCAGTACCTCTCCAGTACGTACGTAATATAATGATGTTTCTCCTGTTGTTTCCTCTGCAGGGGAAATTAGGAGGGGAGAGGTTGCTGGTCTGAACTCAGCATCCTGTGGTTGGATCATTTTTATATATCCAGGAATCTTCCTATTATGAGGAAATTTTTATTTTGAACCTGGCCGGCGTCCTCTTTTCAAATGAGGTACAGCCAATTCTGCTGCCGGTGGATTGCATCCATCTTTGGGAATGTCAATCCTAGCTGGCGTGTTGGCAGCAGGGACGTGTGAACGAACAATCTTCTGGTTGTCCGCAATTTTATCCGTCAATTGATGTACTTTAGTCTGAATGTGAATGATCTTCTGGATCTCAACGTCACACAGAAAAAGTATGCGGATAATAACGAGATGAGGACTTTTGTGTCCCATGATATGGTCTCAGAAGCTTCAGGCTTCTTTAGACTGCGTGCCTATTACAATGAGACTTTACTCATCAAAATCACATTTATCAAGACTTGGTGGTAAACCATAAGGAAGCCGCATCAACAATAAGATATGGCCACAAGCGGGCCGTATCGTGATAAGCGATGCGGAGTGCAGCTTGTTGGTCCCTAAATATCAACAGGCAAATGGAATCTAACAATGGACGTGAAATCCATTGGAGTCTCTTTACCAGAGACTCTGATAACCCATTCTGAGTATGAACATGCTACAGGATGTTCAATTTCAATGCCAGTTGCTTGGCAGAAGTCTTGAATGATATGAGTAGTGAATTCACCCTCATTATTAGTTTTGAGAAAGCTATGTTGCGAGTGAATATGAAGGCACACAGAAGACCATCTAGTAGATGCATATATCAGTACAGTAATGAAGTACCGAAAATGGTCCATTTGCGGGGTGAATAGGCCCGCAAAAGGTCACCATGTATTCTCTCAATGAAGCCAGGAGACTTTAAACCCACTTTCAGGAGGGAAGGTCTCTCTCTAAGTTTTCCCTTATGACAAAGGGGGACAAGGAAACTCAACCTTTTGAAGAATCTTCAGGTTCTCCAATGGATTCATTTGATGATGCGTCCATCATCGTTGATCCAGGATGACCAAGTCCATTTTGCCAGAGTTAAAAACTATGGCAATGAAAGGCACTTCTGGTGCTTAGTTAAGTTGGCTTTCTATATGATGAATATCTGTAATTATAGGGGCCCGACGGGGGTCCAATGAAATCTTAAGTAGATGGTCTTCTGGCCATTTTCTTGACGAGTTACATATTGATATTCAATATATATTATCCACAATTTTCAAGTTATTTTCTTTAAAAGAAATATCCTTGAAAATTAGAGATTTCCTATATGTTTATGAGGAGAATTTGCATCTTATAGTCTCGTTGTATGTGGGAGCAATATCAATGCTACACCAGTGCAACGAGGCACTGTCCACAATATTCCATACTTCATCTATAAGTAAAACGAAATTTTATTTAAGTCAATGAAAAGACATTCAAAATAAAAGTTTGTACTTAAGCAAATTAAAGATGAAGCAACATTGAATTTTAAATGCATAGATAAAAGATGAAGCTTAATCGAGCAGGTCGTCGTTCTCGAAATCATTTGCAGTGAACATCATTGGTGGCTGAACAGCAGCCAAGTTTGTTTCAGGCAGAGACTTCTGGCTTGCCTGATATAGTTCCTGGAGGTGGCTAGGAGTGCGACAGATTCTGGGCCAATGGCCAGTCATGCCGCATCTATGGCATTTATCCTCCCTGTTCTTCTTAGGAAGTGACACTTGGTCAGTATTCTTTTGCTTCCATATGAAGTTACTCTTTCATGTATTGTTGTTAATGGACGGGGGTGCTGTTCCTCGTCCATTCTTCATCACAGCTTTCCCTTTGTTATTATTAGCCTTCTTCTTATTTTTCCACTTCTGGGGAGAAACGTGGTGGGCTTCAGGGATAGGTGCAGTGCCAGCTGGACGTAAATTATGAGGGGCTAGCAGTAAATCTTGATTCTGTTCTGTCCTAAGTAGGCATGAGATCAGATAAGAGAATTTGGTGAAGTTTCGTTCACGATACTGCTGCATGAGGATTGTATCTTTCTCGTGAAACGAGGTAAATGTCTTGTCCAACATGCGTTGTTCTGTCACTTCTTCACCGCATAACTTCAGGCGTGAGGTGATATTATGAAGTGCAGAGTTATACTCAGCGACGGACTTATAGTCCTGAAGTCTGAGGTTTTCCCACTCATAACTAGCACGCAGTAATATTACATCAATTTGATGTTTATAACATGCCTCCAGCGCTGTCCACAGCTCCATTAGGTCCTCTACCGTTAGTTATTCGGCCTTTAAGGTCCGATCTATATGTCTCCTAATATAGATAATGGCTTTCGCCTTATCCACATCAGAGATGGTGGTAGGAGTTCTGCTAGATGATTGTTCCGCTTCTGGGGCCTTACTAGCAGAAGCATCGGTCGCTGCTGGGACCGATGAAGGAGCCAAAATTGAGCCAAGGAGGGCCATCGAACGCAAGTGGAACTTCAGGTCCACTCACCAACTCAGGTAATTATTTACTGCAGCATCAAGAACTTCGAAATCGACGCTTGCCAATTTTACCATTTATCTATGCAATTTAAAATAAGCATGAATTAATTAAAGTGTAAATTCATGCATAAACAATAAAATAAGTAAAATGTGGGGATCGGCCAGATACCCAAAGACATACAATGTCCAAAGTCCGAATATACAGTCCATAAATAAAAGAAAAATACAACTTGGGAACCCAGAAGGGTCCCTATATTTTCTAATTTTCGCCGCCGTCTTCATTTATCGGTACACCGGTCTTTGGCATTAATACATTTAATCCTCACTTACAAATTCTCTCAAAAAGAAAAATAAAATTGCAAGGAATTTAAAAAGGGTATCAAAATGGCCGATCCCAAAAATCACATTTTAGCTTATATTAACAACCACACAGTTTATAATATGCTACAGGCACAAAATAAGCAACCACACAGTTTATATAACACAGGCATATATAATATGGAAAAAGAGAATAAAAAATATAATAATCTCTAGGACCACGGGGAGACGTCATACACCGTTAGGTTAGTTGACTAACGGCAGAGCGGTCGCAGGATCCTTAAGATAATTATATTTTTTAAAAAAAATCCTAATATTCCATAAATTAATAATAATGCGAGAGTGTTATAATATTAGCAATATGAAAGGCTGGGCGACAGGCTCATGACAAGGAAAAATAAATTAATAATTTGAATGGGACTGCATGCCCATAAAAATTAATCATTGTAATATTTCAGTTATATTTGGGCTGCCGGCTCATTTGCCCAAAGTTATCAAATTAATTATTGCAATAAAATTTAATAGGCTTTTGGCACAAAGAAGTCAAATTAAAATATTGTTAACATTTGGAGTGCAGGCCCAGTGTCAAAATTTTGAACTAACTGGGCCTCAGGCCCAATTAGTCAAAATAAAATATAATTAATACTTGAGCTTCAGGCCCAAAGACAAAATTTAATTGACAAAATAAGCTGGCAATTGGGTTTACTGGGCTTCTGGCCCAATTGGGAAAACCCGAATAATAATTAAGCTGAATGGGGCTGCAGGCCCATAAAACTTATTTTCATGTATAATCTGGGCTTCAGGCCCAATTAAACAGCTAAATTCATGTAATAATCAAAATTTTAATTAATACAATGAAGATTGCAATAGGAATATCTGGGCTTCGGGCCCGTTTTTGGCAGGCAAAAAATAATTATTAGGTAAATGGGGCTGCAGGCCCATTTAATCGATAAACACTGTGCAAGAATATATCTCGACACATGATTCCCAAACACCGTGGCGTTACCGATCCCCTCAGTCCGTCGTTCGGCCGTATCCATTTGTAGGGCCGACGATCTCACCCCCAAATTTCTAGGGTTTCTGAATTCCAATCCCCTTCTCAGATTTTATCTCGATCTGAAGAATTGGAGCCTGCGATCAGTTCCCATGGCTGATCGAGAGGAGGAAGACCTACAGATGGCTCTAAGGATGAGTCTGCAAGGGTCTCCGCCTAAGGCGAAGCAGAGCAAGCCTCGAGAGAGCGTTGAGGAGAACCGAGGCGGTGATTCGAGAACTCCCCCCCGCCGGGGGGAGGGCGGTGCCGTGGAGGCCCCCCCCCCCCCCCCGCCGTGGGGGGCGGCGATTCAAGAACTCCCCCCCCCCCCCCCCGCCGGGGGGAGGCCGGTGCCGTGGAGGGCCCCCCCTGCTGGGGGCGGCGATTCAAGAACTCCCCCCCCCCCCCCGCCGGGGGGAGGCCGGTGCTGTGGAGGGCCCCCCTGCTGGGGCAGGCGGCGATTCAAGAACTCCCCCCGCCGGGGGAGGCCGATGCCGTGGAGGGCCCCCCTGCTGGGGGGGCGGCGATTCGAGAACTCCCCCCGCCGGGGGGGAGGCCGGTGCCGTGGAGGGCCCCCCCCCCCCCCCTGCTGGGGGGGCGGCGATTCGGAGAACTCCACGGCGAAGGAGAACCCCCCCCGACTGGCGGGGTGCGGGGCGGCCACGGGCGAACCCCTTCGGGGGTAGGAAGCCGAACAGTGGGGAGTGGTTGTTGTTGTTGTTGTTTTTTAATTAATTAATTAATTTGATCAATATTTGACATTGTAAATAGCAGATTTGATACAACCTTTAAATAGATTGTGAAAAATCATAGCTAAATCAAATTATATTTGTAGCCATCTACGAGATCGACGGATATTACCTCTAGATTGAAAAATCTAGGGACGATCGTTAAAATTGAGATCCGTAGAAAATTACGCTCCCGATACGCTCCAAAGAAAAATCCCCGCAATTCTTCGCCGCAACGGATTACCGCAACAACAGATTCCTTCGCGCGTAGGGGTTTGATTTTTGGTAGGGGACGGGAAGAAAAACTCAAAAAAGAAGAGCGGGCGTGCTGATAACGTGTTAGAAGAGGATTGAAGAGGATTAACCATGGCAAATAGCCATGGTACTATATTTATAAAACTCTCATGTTGAGGTGGGAGTCCAAGGGCCTCCCCACTAACTTAGTGGGGAGTAATGGAGAGTGATGAGGGGAGGGGGGCCAAAGGCCTCCCTCAACTCACAACATTTATCTCTTTCTCTATATCTTTTTTCTCTATATCTCTATCCTCTTTCTTCATATAATAAAATTGTTGTTGTCAAAAAGAGGAATCTGTGAGCATGTTGGGTACGTCCTTGTGACCTGCAACAACAAAGTTAAGAAACTAAGGGCCTGTTCTTTTGTGTTTAAAATATTGTGAAAGTGGAAGATTTCACTATTCCTCCCACTATTCACTCATTCTCATCCTCACTTTCACTCATTCTGTTCTTTTGTGTTGGCTTCTTTGACTGTGAAAGTTGCTGACGTGGCCACAAAACACACACAAAAAAGTTGTGTGGGACCCACAAAAAATTTCAACATCCACATTCACAACCCACTTTCACCCAAAAAAACACAATACCCATTTCACCAACACTATTCACAACTTCAACCAACCAAAATTTAAACACAAAAGAACAGGCCCTAAAACAGGGCTAGAGAATTGTTGCTTGCAAATTGGCCTTGAGAATTACAGTCGCACCTCCACCATTGGCCTTGAGAATTGTTGCTTGCGGCAAGGAACAGATTTTGAAAATAGGGCTTTTGCTTGTTATTTTTTTTCCGCTTTGGCCGCATCTTTGCCTAGGCTTAGGATGCAAGGTTATATAGGTAGGCCCTAGGGTTTCAAGGAGATGGTGCGGCAATAGGAGAGAGGGAATTCGGCTAGGGGTAATTTCAAGGCAAGTAGAATTTGGCTAGGAATAGGATATTGCCCAAATCCCTAAATGATATGAACAAATCCAAAGATATTCTCTCCATCTCACTCCATATTTGACCAAGTCCAATTTGCTATATGAATAACAATTTCTCTACCAATTGACTTATTCATCTCTTTGAAGAATTACAGCGTTGCCATTCCTGAAAAACACTTGGCACACACGTTAAATAGTTCGTACACGTTTGTTATCATCAAACTAGAGATCCTAGATCGCTACTTCTAACAGTGACCGTGCGATCGAACTTAGACCAATGGATGACTCCCCCGGCAGACTAATCGCACCATCGGTCCTAACCAGTCAAAAAGCATACTCAAGAAACCCTTCCCACAGCTCGAGCCGATGACCGACCTCGACATAAACAGCGGGAAGAGGGGACAAGGCCAAAAACAAAGACAACACAACAACGTGCAAACAAAACGAATATACCAAAAAGGTGAAAACTTTTATTATTCATTCGTTTTGTTACAAATAAGGGGAGAAAACAAAAGGAAAACCATCATGACCGCCTACGACCCGGGAGCCCGGGAGGAACTCTCCCATGTTGCTTCAACAACATCCCTCGTCCCGGCAAGCTGGTCAGGGTCAGCAGAGGGGCGAAGAAGCATCTGCCGAACCCGCTCCTCGTACGCCAGGAATCCATCTAAGAAGGATTTTATGATCCACGAGGCCAAGACGTCGTCGTAACCCCTTACAACTTCATTAACAAGCCGCTGAGGATCCGCTTGCCGCAGGAAACCAATCTCGGACCAAATCTCGGACCAATCTGGGGAACCAAAATGGGAACCGATCCTCACAACTTCCTTCCGGTGTGCTTCCTGGGTGAGGGACAACACCTCATTGGCTTCCTGAGCGGACCCTTCGGCTACGGCCCGAGAGACATCGGTGGCCTCCAACGCCTTCTTCAACTTCTCCACCTCCGACGTGAGCTTGGAGACCTAGTGGAATGAGGGCTGTAGCTCCTTGCGAACCTCTTCGACCGCTCGCTCGGTTGCCTCTACCCTCAGATGCTCTCGCTCAAGGGCCGCCTCAAGCATGATGACTCGCTTCGAGCGCCGCTGCACATCTACGGCCATCGAGGATGCCTACAAGACGAAAGCGATGAAGATCAAACTAAACAAGATAGGAGTGAGAGGAGAAGGAGACCTACCTGCTGAATCTACCATACCATGTAGTCCACCAGGCTCTTGGAGTGGGCCCTCTTCAGGAGAGAGCGGTTCTTTGGCAGGGGGAGTTCTGTGCCAACCGGATAGCCACGTCACGGTCGGTAAAAACTGACCCTCCAGATAGGGCCTCAAGTCCGGGCCTAAACACAGACAGTGCGCACCCTACCTCGACCGGAGTATGCTTGACCTGGAGGGTAGGGGAAGCCTCCCCCAAGGCTTAGGGGCTTCCTTGTGAGGCGGTACTATTCCCTTTTCTCTTCTTCTCGGGCCTCTCAGAACCCGAGCAAGAACCCTTCTTCCTCGACCCCTGACTTCCGACCGGCGCAGCAGGGTCCTGCTTAAGACCAGTCGAGACCCCTTCGCTGGGGACCGGTTCGACGAGATCGTCAGCCAAGCTTGCCACGGTGGAAGAAGAACCTACGGCGGCCGGGGTCCGAGCCAGACTCAGGGGAGCATCGATCGAGCCCGCTGCGAAGGGAGAAGAACCAGCAGTGGCCGAGGTCAGAACCAGGCTCAGGGGAGCATCGATCGGACCCGTCACGATGGGAGAAGAGCCTACTGATCGACGCCCTGGTATGCGCATGCAATCGGGACAAGCGACTCGTAGTCTTACCGTAAGCGCACGGCGTATTGGCGAGCTGGTATCGAACTCAGGGAGGAACAATGACAGTGTCTTCTTCTAATCACCTAGCTCTCAAAATGGTCAAGAATAGTTTGTGGTAAAATTTGTCACAATCGTTCGTATATTGATAGAAATATCAATGAAATAAAGCGCCTAGGGATAGGGAATCCCCGCTATGAACCGTATCTCATCGTTGTGATTCGTAGGTTATGTCATTACTAGACTTGAATTTTAGGTTAACTAGTCGCAACTAAATGTAGAACCAAGCTCACGCTCTCGCACTATTGCCGGTTTATAGCGAACCTAGGCTAGGGCCCAATCTCTTGCAAACCCTAGCCTAAGCCGCTAGCATTAGGATCGACATCATCGTTCAATCGTATCTCGAGCCCACTCTCGTGCAAACTCGAGCTACGACCTTGGTTGAGATAGTTCCCACCCGTCCAATCTCTTGCAAACGGGTATTTGTATAGAAATACGATTAAAAACCCTAGCCTTGGTCCAATCTCTTGCAAACCAATTCTAGAAAATTCCAATCGTAAATCTAAATCGAATTTCTAGGGCTTCCTATCAATTGGGACCCAATCTCTTGCAAATCCCAATCGATATGAATCCCTAGCCATCCGTAATTTATCAATCCCAACCTAACCCTAATCAATTCTAGCAAGAATTTCACCAATTCATCACAATTCAAAAATAGGGTTCATAGGGTTCATCCCCATGCCCTAGGACAATGAAACTACTCACTAATCATCATGCAATTCATAAGAAATTCAATAGAAAAATCAACACAATTCATTGCAATAGAGAAATTATCAATAAAAATAGAGTTTTTGACAAGAAAGGAGACAAACCAGTGAGAATCCAATAGCATCCAACAAAAGTCCCCTTTCTAATCTCTCAAAAAGCCTAAATCTAATTATCTAAAAAGCTCTCTAAAAAGGCTGCCAAAAGTATCAAAAAGTTCTTCTAACCTAGGGAAAAAACTGGGTTTAAATACCCCTCAAAATCACCCAAAAAATCGTGACAAAAATACCCCTGCGCAGCCCAGAAATCACAGTTTACGCAGCAGGCGGGGCGGCTCACTCGGCCGAGTGACAAACCCTGTAAAATTACAGTAAGTTGGGACTTTTCGGGGGTCTGTCTTCGGGAGTGACTCGACCGAGTGGATTTACTCACTTGGCCGAGGGGCAATTCTTGCTCGGCCGAGTCGGAATCGTCAAAAGCTTGTACATTTACAGTAAGTCGGCCTCTTTTGAAGTGGAATTTCCCATGCCACTCGGGCAAGGGGATTTCCATGCTCGACCAAGTGGACTATCGTCACTCGGCCGAGTGCACGCTGATTTCACTCTGTTGATGCGTGTCCGGTCTGGTCGACCGAGTGGTCTTCTTGCTCGGCCGAGTGGGTACTTCACTCGGCCGAGTGAGATGCTGCAGATGCCCAATCTTCATCTTTTCGCTTCCTCGTCGCTCCTACGACGTTCCTTATTCTTCCACTTATCTTCCATCGCCGAATAGCCCTCAAAAGAGCCTTGGGTGACACTCCGGAGTGGGTGCAAATCCTCTTGATCTCAAAAGCCCTCCGAATCGCTCCATATCTCCTGAATTACGACAAAAACAAGAAATCGTGAAAAGCATCACAATATTGTCGAATAATCGTGAAAAACGTGATATTAGCGATCAAAGTGGCATGCAAACATGCAGAAAAAGGGTGTAAAATACAGAGCGATCAAAATCCCCCAAGCTTACCTCTTACTCGTCCTCGAGGAAGATGAGTAAAAAGCGAGCCCGACGGGCAAAATGATGGAAAAGAGGGAAAAATAAAAGAAATAAAAATAAAAACAAAAAAAATAGAATAGAAAGCGAAGAAGGGGGGTTGCTAGATCATTTTTCTCAGGACGTGGGTTTTGCTTACTCATATAGCATACATTGAATATAAAACACACGTCAAAGACTTTTATTTCGATATCATAGTATAATGATGCATTCGAAATGGAAAACCCCAAAATATCAATATAGCATGAAATATGGAATCATTCTAGGATTAACATCGTCTGAAGCATCCAAAGCGGTATGCATAACCATAGATCACACACTTTTCAATTGAATGCTTTCTATAAGGAGTATACGAGATATCACACGATATGAAATAGTAAGAATAGAACAGCACGGTTTTCATGAAATGAATGCTAAGTGTCGATTTCTGGATTTTGTGAAACTCTAGCAATCTCACCGAGTATAGAAAATTACTTAGCCTAGGTTGTCATGCACCGTCAAGTAGTCACTCTCTCACACATCATTGGATCCTCTCCTCCAAGCTTATCCATAAGTGTGGTGGCATAAACAAATCAATATGTACATTCCCCATTTCTTTTGAAGCACCAAAAAAGTAAAAATAAAACAAAAGATGGAAGAATGAGAGAAAGAGTATGAGATGGGATCGTAATGAACTTCTTTTCTCTTTTTTTTCTTTTCTTTTTCTCAATTTTTTCTCTCTCTTTTTTTATTATTAGACATATATACATAAGCGATCCCAAATCAAAAGAGAGAAGGATATACATGTATATTTTTTTCCTTTTTGATTTTGGGGATTTGGAGCATGAAAATTAATAGCGGGGGAAATGCCGATAATAGACTTGCTAGGGGGGATTCACCAATGAATATCAAATAGAGAAATGATGCTCAAGATATGTGGAGAAAGAAATAAATGTATCGCTCGGTTCACTCTATAGGACGTGCATGACAACTTTCAGCAGAGTAATATAATCTACTCAATTTAATCTCAAAAAGCAAACTAGTCCAGATATATCACCCTAGCAAACATTCAATCAACCTGAAAGTGAAGCGTACAATTCATGCAATAAGAAGTGATATGAGAGAGGAAAGCAGTACTCCAAATATAAGCAGACAATGCGTGAAGCTTGGTGTGTTTTCTATGAAAAGCATACATATGAATCATCAGACATCAGCTAATAACAGAATTTCATCCATATTCATACAGGAAAAGAGTGGGTTACTATTTCAAAATGCAAAGCAGGACATATCATATGATATCTGAAACAAAAGCTATGACGTGACAAAATAGCATGCTCATAGAGATAAGCTAACACCACGTTATCATCATCAAAGAAAAATCATCTCTAGTAAAAGATGAAAGAAATAAAGATAAAAGAAAATAGAACTATATACAATGCAGCATACTCAAAAAAAAGGAAAAGAAAACGTGATGCATGATAAAAAACGAAAAGGTGGTGAAAATGAGTGCAAAAGTGGGAAGAAAATGTGAGAAATAAAAAATAAAGGGTGGCAAAAATGAAAAGTGTGAGAACTCACTCCCCCAAGCTGAAGTGCACAGTGTCCTCAATGTGCAAAGTGTGGCACACCGAGAGACGTGAGATGGGTGGGGAGGGTGGGGATGCATGCATGATAAAAAAGAAAAAGAAAAAGAAAGAAAATAAAATATGAATGAAAGTGATGCATGCAAAGATCAGGATGATGCAGATATGAGTGTCCCCAAAAATTCTCTACCTCACTCCCAAAAAGATATAAAAAAGATATGATCAGGAAGGCACCAAAGT
Source organism: Scilla litardierei (assembly GCA_030789695.1). NCBI lineage: Eukaryota > Viridiplantae > Streptophyta > Magnoliopsida > Asparagales > Asparagaceae > Scilla > Scilla litardierei. Next base: position 195,895,353 of record CM061133.1, read on the forward strand.
AATACGTGGAGGAGGGGGGCAAAAATCAATCACCAGGCCCAGGAACAAACGGGCAGCAAAACGAAAAAATATCAGAGGCATCAAGAGTGTGCCTAAGCTGGTGGTGGCACTGCACCAGCACCGTCCTGTGGCGGGGGTGGTGGTGGAGGTGGTGGCTGCTGGTAGGGTGTGGGTGGTTGAGGTAGGCGCGCCAGAATCTGATTCAGGCAAGCCTGAATATCGGGAAGCATGGCGAAGCGGGACTACATGAAACTGACCGTGGCAGAGAGAGCCCTAAAGTCTCCTCGAAGTCCACTAACAGCCCCCTCAAGAGCACGAAAGCTCTGAACTAGAGTGTCAGGGGGTGGTGGAGCGGAGGGATGCAGGCTGGGTCGGAGCAGCATCAGCAGCAGAGGTGGAAGGTAAAATGGGCGACGAGGCAGCAGGAGAGGTCAGTGACGCAGAAGTGGGGACAGAAGTCACGACACTCTCGGTAAAGACAGCGGCCGTGGGGTCAGAAGGGCCGACGGTCGGGGTGGCTGTGGACAAAATTGAGGACAGAATGCCACTGCGGCAGTAAAGGAGGTCTCGCTGCTCTCTAAAATGGTGGTGGGACGCTCGGGGCTAAGAGAGGTGATAGGCTCGATGGACATAGGCTCGGTAGTGGGGGGGTGGTGGTGGACTCAGCTAAGGTGCTCCCGACACTGACAGAAGTGGGGACAGAAATGTCGGGAGGTGCAGAAAGTGTAGGTGCAGGCTGAGGGATCACAGGGTCAACAGGTGATGCAGGGGGTGCAGGGGGTGCGTGCTCATCATCCTCAGCCACAAGCATGTAGGCAGCGGGGATAAGGAGATCCATCGCTGGAATCCAATCCCCATGGGCCGATCCAATGTGTGTCCGAGCGAGCTCGAAAGAACCATGTAGTCAGCACTAAAGGGACCATGCAACCACACCCAGTGCCTGCGACCGTGTGGACAAAGCATCTTCATCCGGGCCATAACATCTATCGAAAGTGAAGTGGGGCCCGGGGCTCGACGTAAGTCGTCAGGTAGGTCCACGCCGGTCATAATGGCTAGAAGTGTGATAGACCATCGCAGCAAATATGTGAGCGAGCGCTCACCGAAATGATGATGCAGTCCAGAAACCAACTAGCAATGTCGATCTCGACGGCGGGGACCAGGTCGTCGCTACCCCTATCAAGAACCCTATGGCGAGTCATCGCATAGAGCATGTAGAGCTCTGGCGTAGACAAGGTCCCGGGCTCGTACCTCGCTAGGAAAGTAGTCGCCATGAGGCACTGTGCAATGTGGAGGCAGGGGTGCAGGATAGCTGATGCCTTGGCCCTACTATGGTCAAAAGCAAGTGGGGATCCCGTGATCCGTATCCAGAAGGTGGAGGTGTCGAACGACGGGGCTGGGATGTGCGTGGGAGCGTAGGCTTGGTCAGGGACAGGGACAACGGGCCACTGGAAGAATGCTCTAAGCATATCGAGAGTGATCTCACACTCTCGATCCATCAAACAGAACGTGCATCCTCCAGGGGTTCGGTCAATGGAGCTCAGGACCTCCAGTGTCGGACAGATGTAAGTATCCGTCGACACTGACAAAAAATCACGCCATCCCACGTTGTCGTACAACGTAAGAAGCCCCTCGAGTATCCCCTAGGTGGTCAAGGTCAGCTAGGTGTACAAACCTAGAGGGTACTATCGAGCGATGGCAGATACGCTCGAATCTGGCGCAGTGTGCGTCGTTTCGAAACGTAATTCCCATCGGCCCGACGCCAGGAGCGGGTGGAGGGACATGATCAGTAGGGATATATTGTGTGGGTGGTGGTGGTGGTGGCAGTTAGGTGGAGGGGAGTCCTCCCTAGCGTGAGAGGGACCGGGATCATCGGTCCTCCTCCGCTTGGGAGCAGATCCCCATGTACGCGGCCTAGTGCACGGCGGCATGTGTGCCGCGAGACGTGTCCCAACTAAATAAATACAGTGACGTGCTAAATAATGGAACGAATGTACCTAAACATGCCGCGAGAGCAATAAGTAGTGCGTGCGAAGAGACGCCTCCGCCGTGAAGCTCAAAGCGCGTCCAAAAGCTCCCCAAAGCTCCCCCAAGATAGCATACAAATCAAACGATAAAATCAGCGAATAATATTCAATATGTATGGGGGAGATGTGGGATAATAGATAGATATGAAAGTTAATTTGGATTAGGGGCTCAATGGGCGTACGGATCAAGAGAAACGGGGAGAAAAGGGGGTTTTGGGGCAAAACGAGGTGAACTGAGGCGGTGGAGGCCGGCGCCGGCGAGGGGGGTGGCGGTCGATCGTTGGCGAGGGGAGGGGAATCCGATCGCCGGCGAAGAGGCAGTGACTCGGGCGAGGTAGTGCGTGCATCAGGTGAGGAAGCTCGAACGACAGCGGCTCGGGCTGGGAATTTGGGGATTTTTGGTTTCGATTTTCGTGTAGCCCGCATCGTATATATATAAGGATTGTTACGACTCGGCCGAGTGACAATGTCACTCGGCCGAGTGCGTAAACCAAAAGAAATTTTCAAAAATTTCGTTGCCGCTTACGACTCAGCCGAGTGGCTTCTCCTCACTTGGCCGAAGGGAGAAACTCCACTCGGCCGAGTGGCTCTGTCACTCAGCAATTTTTTGAGCTAGGAGGGTATCTGTTTCACTCGGCCGCGTGACAAGTCACTCGTCCGAGTGGTAGTTAAAACTAAACTTACAGAAATTGACAGAGAGTTGGTCTGCAGAAACTTTCCTGATTGGTGCTCCACTTGGCCGAGTGGAGTCTTTGCTCGGCCGAGTGGCATATGCTACTCGGCCGAGTGAAGTGCTATTTTCTGCATCGGCTCTCTGTTTTCGCTCTGGTCTCTGTTTCTCTTCCTCCAGTCTGTTTCTTCCTCCTCCGAAGGCCTGAACGCATTCCTGGAGCACTCTTCCTTGCCTCGATCATCCTCCATATGATTGATCTCCCTTTCTCCTTCTCCTGTCATGAAAATTAAGACCCGTTGTCACGATTCTCATGGACAAAAGACTCTAAAAACTAATAAAAGGCTAAACCAAAAATGAAAATCAAATAAAAATAATGCAAAAAATGTCAGGTTGCCTCCCGACAAGCGCTCGTTTAAGGTCATGAGCTCGACCCCTTAAGATATTCGTTTAGCTCGCGATATTGGGTGCATACGAGATGCACCCATCAAACTTGCCGGGAAGGCCGCTTGGATTTGGGTCGTGATGATCATCGGTCTTCCTCGACGCCTCCTCATCATGGAAAATGTTAGGGGATAAGTCCCCCAAGCTAGAGCTTGTTCCTATCTTCTTCTTGGCCGGTGACACCGATCTTCCATTCGGTGGATCTTTCTTCGGATTCTTGGCCTTTGAGAGCTTGCAAAGCTCTCGTATTCTTACGACATCAGCGCTGCCTTCATTACCATCCATGGAGCTATCTGGAGGGTCCTCCAATTTCTCTTCTTCACCTGAAGCTTGGCCTTCTTCGAAGCTGTCGTCATGGAGAGCTGTAGGATCCTGTCAAAACAACGTTAGGATCGATAAATGAAGTTGAGACTTACGCTTGCGTACGCGGCACGGTAATCTCGGAACTTCGCCCTCGGATTCGCCACAACGGTCGATACTTCGTCACGGAGGATCGAAGCAGAGTTTCACCGCCTAAATCTCTAACTAGAAGAGGATTTTAATGGAAGGGAGAAGAAGAACATAAGATGCCTTATGCAAACTTATGGCATGGAAAGTATGAATGAATGCCTTACCCTTGGGTCCTATTTATAGGCTTTAGGGGTGGTTATTATAGGAAATAACCAATTATAAGCTTATTAGCCTATATTAGCACATTCATTTATCTTCTTCTTTATCCACTTATCAAGTGCCATTTTGCACTTATAAAGTGGCTTTTTCCACTTATCGAGTGGCTTTTTCCACTTATCGAGTGGTCCTTTTCACACGAGAAAAGGTTCCCTTCGCGCACGCCTTTGTGCACACGACATCTGAGGTCCGTATACCCTCATACATCCCCTCATGGGTGTATTTATGTTGTCCATATCCAACATCTCCCACTCACACTTGAGGGGATTGTAAGGAAACTTATTTTCCTCTAACTCTTCTGTTTGTCATACCGAGAAATAGGCCGTGTGACCATCATGCGCATAGAGTCCGCTGTTATGCACTTGTTAGAGATACACAACACTCCTCGAGGTGCAAAGTTGAGTAGATCAACGCATGCTTTACCCTAGATTATTTCTTCACATTTCTTATACTTTATATTCAACAATTGAATCCCATCTGGATTGCAATTGGCTGGCCAGCTTTGAATCTTTAAAGTCCAAATGTGAATGCGAAATTAATCTTCCTCTTCTTACGATCCTTTCGATCTTGACTTGACTCTCTTTTCTAACATGTCCCGCCGGACCGAATTAACCATAGTCCATAAGCAACATGCTAAGATAGCAATCACCCAGTCAAATCTTAAGGAACCAATTAGAGTCCATAAGGATAACGAGTTAAGACCAATGTGGTCTTTGGGTCTCACATAATAGTAAACTTATTTAATATTCTAACCCAATGGTCAAAAAATGCATACGTAGTATGAATACGTATTACAACATCGCTCCTTTCCCAGGGAGTGTATGTCTCAATGATGTTGTAAGGATGATGATCAGACACCACAATGTCTGACTTTGAGTCCCTTTTTCTACTCAAATAATCCTTTGGACTCACATCCCGCATTTAGACAGATAGGATTTCAAAAATCCTCTTAGATCTTCTGTAAGCTTCCATATGATGCAGATCTTTCATGCGATCATTTTGTTTAAGTCATGACTCTAAATCATCCGTCTGACGATTTTGACTTTAAACAGGTCTCATCTCTATTCTATTCGTCTGATAGAATAAGGCGGTTGCTCATGTGAGAGAGCCAACCTTAATCTGTCCGACATACTAGAAAGTATATCTGAGATTTCAAAAAATGTACACAAACATTTCTCAAGAAATTCATATGCAATGTTTGAAAAAAGAACTTATTCTTTTATTAAATTTGATCATTTACAGACATGGGAATTTATATTTGGTACAACTCAGCTCTTACGCAATCCTTGAGATGATAAGTGTTTGTAAAACACATCTCTGGGGATCGCCTTCGTATGCGGATCCGCTAACATCTCATGCGTAGATATGTACCTTATGTCTACCTTTTTGGTCTTATCATAGTCTTTTGTAAATCTACAGTTCCTTTAAGATACTGCATTATCCTCTTAACCGCTTTCCAGTGTTCTTGCCCTGGGTTGGATTGGTAACGACTTACCATTCCAACGGCAAAACAGATGTCTGGTCTTTTACGCATCTTAGCGTATATAAGACTACCAACTGCACTGGAATATGTAACTTTTTCCATAATCTCTTTCTCCTTTTGGTTCTTAGGACATGATTTCAGACATAAATTATCGCTTTTGCTTATAGGAGTATCAATGGACTTGCAGTCCTGCATATTAAAACGTTCTAGAACCTTCTTTATATAAGTGTCATGTGAAAGAGAAAGAAGTTTCTTCGAACGATTCCTTGAAATCTTAACTCCAAGGATATATGCGGCTTCTCCCATGTCTTTCATCTCAAAAACTGATGAAAGCCAAGCCTTGATATCCATCACAAAGCCCTTGTCATTTCCGGCTATTAAAATGTCATCTACATATAGAGACATGATAACATACTTGCTTTTAATCCTCTTGATATATACGCAGTTATCTTCATCAAGCATGGTAATACCATTTGATAAGACAACTTCTTGAAATCGTATATACTATTGCCTCGAGGATTGTTTAAGACCATATATGGACTTACGAAGTTTACAAACCTTATGTTCGTTTCCTTCTTTTACAAACCCTATTGGTTGTTCCATATAGATCTCCTCGTCCAATTCTCCATTGAGAAAGGCAGTCTTTACATCCATCTGATGTAATTCGAGGTCTAAGCAAGCTACCATTGCCAGAATTAGGCGAATCGAGGTAAAACGCACAACAGGTGAGAAGGTCTCTTCGTAGTCTATCCCTTCCTGTTGCGTAAAACCTTTCGCGACAAGGCGAGCTTTATATCTGTCTATAGAGCCATCAGCCTTATGCTTGATCTTGAGAACCCATTTGTTCCCAATTGCTCTACGTCCTCTGGGTAAGTCAACTAAGTCCCAGACTTGGTTAACTCTCATGGATTCCAATTCCTCCTTCATCGCTTCCATCCATTTGTCTTTTGCAGGGCTTGTAGTAAAGTCATAAAGGTTTGCGGAAATTCATCCTCAAATCTTAGAGGAGCCAACCTTGTACGACTACTACGTCGTATTTGAGATTCTTCAAGTCCTTGTTGACTTGAATTTAGATCAATTCTAATATCACTCCCACTTGGAATGTTGTTAGAAATGCTCCCACTTGGACCATTATTCCCATATGGAATAGGATAATCGTCATTCGTATAATCCATTGGTGAAGGTTGAAACATATTTTCGTTTTCACCAAGAATTCTCCCACTCGAATGAGGTAATCCTTCTTGATCATAAATCTCAAATAGAGATAAGTCCTGACTTATCTCGCCCTGTCTTGGAAACTCGTTTTCCAAGAAAGTGACATCCCTCGACTCAAACTCAGTTAGCTCACCATTGTCTTCCTGACTAACAAAAAACATAACCTTTGGAGTTTTCTGCGTATCGTATAAAGTTACATTTCCTTCCCCTTGGCCCAAGTTTGCCATACTTATGGGAGGAAATATGTGCGTAGGATGCACAGCCCCAAGGTTTCAAAAATGTTTAAGTCAGGAGACCTTTGGTTCCACAACTCATAAGGAGTGGGGCTAACTGATTTCGAGGGTATGCGGTTTAAAATGAAAGCGGCCGTCAATAATGCATCACCCTAAAAGGTGATTGGCAAGTTAGCTTGCGCCATCATTGAACGGACCATTTCCATTAAAGTCCTATTTCTCCTTTCTGCAACACCGTTTTGTTGAGGAGTATAAGGCATAGTTACCTGATGTACTATGCCTTTTTCATCACAAAGTTCCTTAAAACTTGTTGATTGATATTCACCGCCCCTATCGGTTCGCAAGACCTTAATCTTGCTATCTAATTGATTCTCCACTAAACTCATATAGTTTTTAAAGCAAGCCCATGCTTCACTTTTGTGGGATATCAAATAGATATGTTCGAATCGGGTGAAATCATCAATAAAAGTGATGAAATAGGACTTTCCGTGTCTTGTCTTGACATTCATCGGACCACATATGTCTGAATGGATAAGCTGTAATGGAACCTCGGCCCTTGTGCCGGTTCCAAACGACTTGCGACAAGATTTCCCCACTAGGCAATGTTCGCAGGTCGACATTTCAACCTTTGAAACATTGGATAGAAGGCCACGTTTGGCAAGTCTATCCATACGCATTGGTCCAATATGACCAAGCCTTGCGTGCCAACAAATCACATCAGACTCATAAGTCTTAGAATTTGCAATAAGGAAATTTTCATTACACGAGGAATCATACATTGTACTCATTACAATAAATCCTTTAAATACAAACCCAGTACCAATAAGATTATTATTACAACTTAAGTCCACATTACAATCATGAAAAAACCAGTTATAGCCAAGACCCATTAACACGACCACAGATATTATATTCCTTCGAATATCTGGAGCGAAGAGGACATCATGAAGTAGGAGAGTGCGGTCGTTGTCCAAGACTAGCTTGCAAGTCCCAACGCATTTCACTTCAACACGTGTGTTGTTTCCTACATAGATCCACTTCGTTCCTTGGGGTATCCGGTGATACTCCACGAAGGACCGTCTGTCCCTTGCTATGTGGTCGGTGGCACCTGAATCAATTATCCAAAATGGATTAGATTCCATAAGAAATATTGAACTAGAAACACATATGTAACTAGTATTACAAGTTACCTCGTCACTTCCACTCGTACACGAACGAGCATAGTGACCGAACTTGTTGCACTTGAAGCACTTGATCCTCTTCAAGTCTTTCTTCTTGTGCCATTTCTTGTGCCCACTCTTATGTTTGGGTTTCTTGGTAGACTCAGGTTGCTTATTACGTTCATTAGTAGACTTCGAACGATCTTTCCGTTTCTTTCCCCCGTGTGAGGAACTAGCAACCATGTGCACTTCTGCACTAGGCTTGGCAGCCGCAAGCCGCTCTTCCTCTAATTCGAGGTGCTTGGAAACATCGCTGAAGGTCTTGATGCTCTTATTGTGAGTGAGATGCATCTTCATTTGGTCCCACCCATTTGGTAGGGAATGTATGACTGCTTGGATTTGTTGCTCATCAGTGAGCACATGACCTGCGTCCTTTAACTCTGAGATTTGATTTGCCATGTGTCACAGATGTTTCCCCATGGAATGATCTGGACGTTTCTTGTATGAATCAAATCTTATAGTTAAGGCGTGAAGTTTTGACACCGATGTGCCACCAAACTTCTCCTCTAGCTTGGACCATATGTCCATGGCTAGGTCATGCTCTCGGAAGATGCGCATTATGTCATCGGCCATACTGCTCAATAACGTAATGCGAGCTATCTTATTCTTCCGAGACCAAGCATCAAAAGCTTCCTTGTCTCGTCTGTTTTGGGCCGTAGTGCCCAACTCGGGTTCAATCATTACGTTCTTTAGAGTTTCGAGCACTTCTTACTTCTCTAAAACGTATTGTATCTTGATGGACCAAAGTTTGTAATTATCGCCGTTGAGTTTTTCACCTCTGTTTAACTCAGCGACGATATTCTTTGAAGCAGAAGACATTTTACTTTTAAAATGCTGCAAAAGACACAAAACCAAAGGTTTGATCAAAAACATTGCATTGAAAATTTCTTAAAATATAATTCCCATTTGAAGTGATAATAGAATATCCCATTTGGATAGTTCTAAATTCAACTCCCACTTGGAATGATATTTATAATTTGATAAGTTACTTTCGAAAAATATTGAAGATATTGTTATAGAATCGAAAAGGTTTCTACGATTCCAATCACAATATAGAACAATCCTTCAATATTTCCCCCTCACTTATCAAACGATAGTACTCTTATAGTACTTCGCAGCGGAAAAGTGTTTTTGAAAACGTATTTTTCAAAAAATATTTTGCAAACGTATTTTGCAGTATTTTGAAAACGTATTTTTCAAATGCATTTTGCAAACGTATTTTGCAAGGCCTATACCCCATTATAGGGTGTTATAGCCAAAACATTTCGACAATTTCCCCGGCCATTATCGGGGTCGTGCCGTGGCAAGGCCGAATTCATCTTCCTTTTGAAGTGAGAGTTGCCATCGCAACTTGGCCAAAGCCGGATCCCCCCTTGGGAAAAAAATGCGATATTCCAACTTAGTACCCTTATGATACTAGTGAAATGTATGGTAATCCCTGGCCATTTGCCGGGATAAGTCGTACTTGTACCAAGGCCAGATCCCCCTTTGGGGATTTTTCTGCAAGCCATCGTCGCCGGCTCCCGTATGGATCCAGGCGTTTCCCCCTTATTGGAGAATTTTGCCGCAGATGACTACCGTCGGCCCCGTATGGGCTAGGCTTGTAGGTTGCCAGGGCCGAAACCATTGTCAAGGCCTCTGGCTAAATTGGTCGACCAATAATCCCGAATTGGTCGACCAATACCGACCAATCAGTTATTTGGCACCCCCTTGGCCAGGGCCTCTGCCCTGGCCGGGCTGGCCAAGGGCCGGCCAAGGGCCTCTGCCCTGGCCGGCCCCTGGCCTTGGCCGAGGCCGGCCAGGGCTCCCTGGCCATGGCCGGGGCTGGCCATGGCCGTCCATGGCCGGCCGTCCATGGCCGGCCGGCCATGGCCCGGCCGTGGCCCGGCCATGGCCCGGCCATGGCCTATTGGCCTAGGCCGGCCATGGCCCTTTGGCCATGGCCGGTCTCCCCCCTTGCATGGGGTGGCCGCATGCACTCCTCCCCCTCGACGGGGTGGTCGTGGTGGTTTTTGGCAGTAGCCAACCCCCTCCGCATGAGGAGGGGGGATGCGTTGCCTCCATAGCCCATTTGTCCATGGTGATCATGCACCAAAAGTCATCTTCTCCGATGTAGATAACTACCATCATCTTCCTCGATGAAGCACCCGTTCGTCGAGAAAGTAGTTATTCTCTAATGGCCGTGTGCCAAAAATGAAAAATAACACACTTTAAAGTTCGTAAACTACGCGCTCCACATGAAGAGAGTTCACATTCCCTATGAATGGAGACTCGGCATCCATGAAGAGTGCGAGCTTGACGATGTGAACGGTCGGTTCTTCCCGTCACGGAGAGTTCCTGCCATATCCGTAATGGTAGGAGACCCTAACGTGAAAAGAACAACTGCTGCGTTCTCTCCGTCACGAAGCGTTCCTACCATGTCCGTAATGGTAGGATACCCATTCGTGAAAAAGACAACGCCTCGTTCATCGGTTCGACGGGGCGGCGGTTTGTCCGGGGCGAACCCGTATGGCTCGATACCAATGTAGGATCCTGTCAAAACAATGTTAGGATCGATAAATGAAGTTGAGACTTACGCTTGCGTACGCGGCACGGTAATCTCGGAACTTCGCCCTCGGATTCGCCACAACGGTCGATACTTCGTCACGGAGGATCGAAGCAGAGTTTCACCGCCTAAATCTCTAACTAGAAGAGGATTTCAATGGAAGGGAGAAGAAGAACATAAGATGCCTTATGCAAACTTATGGCATGGAAAGTATGAATGAATGCCTTACCCTTGGGTCCTATTTATAGGCTTTAGGGGTGGTTATTGTAGGAAATAACCAATTATAAGCTTATTAGCCTATGTTAGCACATTCATTTATCGTCTTCTTTATCCACTTATCAAGTGCCATTTTGCACTTATAAAGTGGCTTTTTCCACTTATCGAGTGGTCCTTTTCACACGAGAAAAGGTTCCCTTCGCGCACGCCTTCGTGCACGCGACATCTAAGGTCAGTATACCCTCATACATCCCCTCATGGGTGTATTTATATCGTCCATATCCAACAAGAGCACGAATAGAGTGGGGGATTGCTTCTTCAATCACTTCATCGAGGAGAACCACATAATCTAACTCCTCGTGATATGACCTATGTTTCATAGCCTTGGATATGTGAAGCTCGACTTCTATGTTTCTGACATTCAAGGATAGAGTTCCTTCACGCACATCGACAATAACATCGGCGGTTGCGAGGAACGGGCGTCCAAGTATGAGCGAAGTGTCGCCCTCTTCCTTGATGTCCATTATGACAAAATCACAAGGCAAGCATATACCTCCCGGTACTTGGAGTGGAATATTCTCTGCGATCCCTACCGGCCTAGTAATCCGACCGTCCGCAAGTTGAATCCTCTTGTCGGTCGGTTTCAAGTCGGTGCTCGTGTTCAATCTCCGGAACATACTAAGGGGCATAAGGCTCACACTAGCGCCCAAGTCAACTAGAGCTTTTTGCAAAGGGACGCCTCCTAGTGTGCAAGGGATGCGAAAACTCCCGGGATCCTTTAATTTCGCCGGCACCTTATCCTTCCGGGTAAACCAAGTTCCTTGCTCCGTGAGCATGATTTTTTCCTTCCTTTTCTTTCCCGAAATCAAGTCCTTCAAGAACTTCGCGTAAGACGGGATCTCAACAATTGCATCTAGGAAAGGAATGTTGAGGCTTACTCCCCTCAAGTATTCTAGGAACTTGGCGAGCCTTTTCTCAATCTTGGCTCTAGCTAGCCGTTGTGGAAACGGCACCGGTGGCATGTAGCGGCGCTCATCAAGTGGCTCCACCACTTTAGAATTTCCTCCTTCAATTGGCTCCTTTTTGCTCTCTTCTTCAATCGCCGTCTCTTTTTCTTCCAAAATTTTCCACCACAAGTTGCTTGCTTTGTGTCATAGCGGGAGTGGTATCCTTCCCGCCCCTTGTTGTAACCGCAACCACCGCATTGATGTGTCTGGTGTTGCTCCGTGGATTGGGCTCGGGTTGAGCCAGTAATTGTTGGGCATTCTTGTTGAGCAACACAAGTTGCTCCGCAAGTTGAGCGACGACGGTACTTAGTGACTCTTGCCCCGCCGTCAACTTAGCATTTATCTTTCTTTGCTCCACCATAAATTCCTCCACCCTAGCTTCGTGGTCTGATCGTGGTTGAGCTTGAGGTGGGTTGGGAGCTCTCCAACCTTGGTTATACCCGGGGGGTCTATATGGTCCCGCTTGTTGCCTCGGCGGGTAATTTTGTTGCGGTGGCCCCCTCGGTTGATATTGAGGTTATGGTGGTGGAGGGCAAGCTTGAGGAAGTTGTTGTGGTGGCGGGTTCAAAGCACCATCATTGTTTGCATATGAAAAGCTCGGATGGTTTCTAGTGGCCGGGTTGGCCCAATATCCGGAGTTCCCCGCGACATATTGTACTTGCTCCATGGCTCCTTCTCCATTGTCCCCTCCTACATACATGGCTTGGGATTGGTCTTGCCAATCGCTCATATTGCTTATCGGCGTAGATGTAGAGGGTACTCCATGTGGGTCGGTGATATATTTCTCCAATCTCTCCACCACCTTGTGGAGAGAGTCAAATTTGGTTGAAAGCTCCTCTACGGCCTTGGCCTCATAAATGCTAGTGGGCTTCAAAGAGGACGAAGAATGTCCTCGCTCGTCTCCCCATTGTTGGTTATTAGAGGCCATCTCCTCTAACAATGTCGTAGCTTCATCCGGGGTCTTTGATAGTATGGCTCCATTGGCGGTTGCGTCAATAATTTGCTTCGTGCCCGGTTGGAGTCCATTGTAGAAACTGTGAACAAGCTCCCAATCTTCTATACTATGATGAGGGCATTGATGTTGTAAGTCCTTGAAGCGCTCCCATGCTTCATAGAGGGTCTCTTGTGGTCCTTGCTTAAAGGACATGAGAGCACTCTGTATCTTCACCGTCTTGGAAGGAGGGTAAAACTTGTCAACGAAGGTGCTTGCCAACTCATCCCAAGTGGTGAATGTCCCTTCCGCTTGCGTCCTCAACCAATATAAAGCTTTATCTTTGAGTGTGAGGGGGAAGAGTCACAGTCGAATTGCATCAACGGAAACACCCGGCATTTGGAAGGTGGCGCACTTGAACAAGAAAAGTTGGATGTGGTAATGCGGATTCTCATGGGCATTCCCATGAAACGGGTCTTGTTGCATCAATACTATCAATCCCGTATTTAGCTCAAAATTCTTGTCCGCCGCAAGTTCCGGCATGGCAATGGATGATGTGGTGGAAGAAGTCTTAGGCTGAAGCCTATCTCTAATGGATATGATCCTCGCCATACGTGCGGCTAGCTCCTCCGGTGTCTCCACACGGTTCATACAACCGTTCTCCGTAACGTGCCTTCTCTCGGCTCTGATCCTCCTCACGGTACGCTCGATTTTCGGATCAAATAATATTTCCTCGGGGTTCATCGTAGATCTCGTGTACATGCAAGGGAAAACAGAGTTTCAAAGGAAATGTTAGCATGAATAAGGAGTAAAAAGATAAAAGTAATAAAGGAAAAAGAAAACACTAAGTAAAGAGAATAAAACATTGTCGCCTCCCCAGCAACGGCGCCAATAAATTGATCGATGCCCCGGTATGCGCATGCAACCGGGACAAGCGACTCGTAGTCTTATCGCAAGCGCACGGCGTAATGGCGATCGGGTATCGAACTCAGGGAGGAACAATGACAGTGACTTCTTCTAATCACCTAGCTCTCAAAATGGTCAAGAATAGTATGGGGTAAAATTTGTCACAATCGTTCGTATATCGATAGAAATATCAATGAAATAAAGTGCCTAGGGATAGGGAATCCCCGCTACGAACCGTATCTCATCGTTGTGATTTGTAAGTTACGTCATTGCTAGACTTGAATTTTAGGTTAACTAGTCGTAACTAAATGTAGAACCAAGCTCACGCTCTCGCGCTATTGCCGGTCTATAGAGAACCTAGGCTAGGGCCCAATCTCTTGCAAACCCTAGCCTAAGCCGCTAGCATTAGGATCGATATCATCGTTCAATCGTATCTCGAGCCCACTCTCGTGTAAACTCGAGCTACAACCTAGGTTGAGATAGTTCCTACCCGTCCAATCTCTTGCAAGCAGGTATTTGTATAGAAATACGATTAAAACCCCTAGCCTTGGTCCAATCTCTTGCAAACCAATTCTAGAAAATTCCAATCGTAAATCTAAATCGAATTTCTAGGGCTTCCTATCAATTGGGACCCAATCTCTTGCAAATCCCAATCGATATGAATCCCTAGCCATCCGTAATTTATCAATCCCAACCTAACCCTAATCAATTCTAGCATGAATTTCACCAATTCATCACAATTCAAAAATAGGGTTCATAGGGTTCATCCCCATGCACTAGGACAATGAAACTACTCACTAATCATCATGCAATTCATAAGAAATTCAATAGAAAAATCAACACAATTCATTGCAATGGAGAAATTATCAATAAAAATAGAGTTTTTGACAAGAAAGGAGACAAACCAACGAGAATCCAGTAGCATCCAACAAAAGTCCCCTTTCTAATCTCTCAAAAAGCCTAAATCTAGTTATCTAAAAAGAAGCCTAAATCTAATTATCTAAAAAGCTCTCTAAAAAGGCTGCCAAAAGTATCAAAAAGTTCTTCTAACCTAGGGCAAAAACTAGGTTTAAATACCCCTCAAAATCGCCCAAAAAATCGTGACAAAAATGCCCCTGCGCAGCCCAGAAATCGCAGTTTACGCAGCAGGCGAGGCGGCTCACTCGGCCGAGTGACAAATGGCACTCGGCCGAGTGACAAACCCTGTAAAATTACAGTAAGTTAGGACTTTTTGGGGTCTGTCTTCGGGAGTGACTCAGCCGAGTGGATTTACTCACTCGGCCGAGGGGCAATTCTTGCTCGGCCGAGTCGGAATCGTCAAAAGCATGTACATTTACAGTAAGTCGGCCTCTTTTGAAGTGGAATTTCCCATGCCACTCGGGCGAGGGGATTTCCATGCTCAGCCGAGTGGACTATCGTCACTCGGCTGAGTGCACGCTGATTTCACTCTGTTGATGCATGTCCGGTCTGGTCGGTCGATTGGTCTTCTTGCTCGGCCGAGTGGGTGGTTCACTCGGCCGAGTGAGATGCTGCAAATGCCCAATCTTCATCTTTTCGCTTCCTCGTCGCTCCTACGACGTTCCTTCTTCTTCCACTTGTCTTCTAAAGGCCGAATAGCCCTCAAAAGAGCCTTGGGTGACACTCCGGAGTTGGTGCAAATCCTCTTGATCTCAAAATCACTCCGAATCGCTACATATCTCCTGAAATACGACAAAAACAAGAAATCGTGAAAAGCATCGCAATATTGTCGAATAATCGTGAAAAACGTGATATGAGCGATCAAAGTGGCATGCAAACATGCAGAAAAAGGGTGTAAAATATGGAGCGATCACCTACAGTCGAGGGCGCATCCACTATCTTCAACGTCCTGATCGGTGGCTCAGCTGCACGGATCGCCTCCTCCTCCGTGCGGCACGGTGCATGGCCAGAGGAGCTTCTCCAAGAGCCCGAGCACACCGACGGATGAGTTAATGCACGTTGTAGGGATGGTTGAACTCCTGGCCCGCCATTCCTGCAAAAGAAAGGAGAATCAAGGTAAGACAAGTAGAAGGACGAAGTTTAAAAAGTGCCTTTACCGGGGACCATAAGACGCTCTTGAGGAGGAGATCGTCTAACAAATGCGAGACCAATCTCCCCCCTGGGCAGGGCAGTCAGGAATTTAACCGCAGTCTGATCAGCCTATGAGAGCTACAGTGCCAACTTGTATGCGCCCGAGCTTCCCTAGCCAGTTAAAATTTGGGTGTCCCCGGGGAAAGTGACGAAAATATATTCATTCTTCCAATGATCGACCCAGCGGGGCAAGCCCAGTAGACATGCACTGCCCCTCCTAACATCAATGTGGAGCCACGTTGCCGAGGAGACGGCCCTAATTTTGTAGAAATAAAAGAAGAATGTCAAGGACGGTTCGAACCCGTGCAGATGACAGATTACGACAAAGCGACCAAGATCGAAACTGAGTACGGGGTCAGTTGGTACAAGGACACTTGCAAAAATTCCAAAACCTGGATAATGAAGGGAAGAAGATGGAAGCGAAGCCCCATCCGAAACATCTCGACATACACACCTATCTCACGGGCCCCAAGAAAATAGATCCTCTCGTCTTGGAATGGGACCCGAACCCCATACGGGTAAGAAAAATATGCTACCCTGACTCTCTCGACATTGGAATACGAGACAGTAGATGCCCTTTTGAGAATCTTGGGAGGAACCTCAGATCCTTCAGCTCCAGAAGGATTCCTTCGCTTGATCAGATCCTCAAATAGCAAGCCCTTGCCATTCTTATAGGACGAGGATGCCCCGATGACCGCGATGAAATCATCGGCTTCAGGCGACGAAGTTCCAATTCTCAGCGCCCTCTTCATTAAACAAGACAAAAAACGGAAGTAGGAAAGGGGTTACCTTATGAAAGCTGAAGAAGGGGATGTCGAAGAGGAGACAGAGAGAAACTCAGCAACGATGTTACGACGAGAGGAATTGAAAGCAAAAACGAGAAGCACGGAAGGAACCCCAAAACCCTAACTTTTTATATGGAGGGCAGCTCCAAATACAGGCCATCCAAAGAAGGAAACGCGTCAACATCCCCTTGAAGGTGGCTCTCCAAATCCCACTTCCAAAGGGCGGGAGAATTCCAGGTTTGCAGCGCCATGATGACCTTCATTTAATGTGTCGCCTCGACTGATGCGTCCGTTAAATCCACACGAATCACATCCCTCGGACCGAACCGTCAAGAGCCGAATAGCCCGAGTGATGGGGACAATTGATACAACCCCCAAATGAAGCAGGCTAAGCCCACGACCCAAGGGGGAATGGGCCCAAACCAGAATGCCATGTGGCGTATCAAGTAGCAGCGGCCCAAAACCAATGTCGAGGGATCTGCTGACCCTCCATGATTGAGGAAACCACCCCCCAGATTGTGCCCGCCTTGAACACCAGTAAATGTGCCACCATAACCGCCTTCATGACCCTTCAAGGGACCATCAAAGTGGGCGGGCACGAAGGGAGAAATGGCAGGACGTCATAAAGGTGTTGATATGCGGACTCCTTTAAGAAGGCAGAAGGACGAAATGCCAAGGGATCAAACCCTGAATACTCAGATATCAGGTATTCCACCTCTCCAAGATCTTTCTTCCACTTCACACATTTCTCCTCCACAGCTCTACCTTAGGACTTGTGTATTGGTCTCTCTGTGAATCATACTCGATCCCATTGAGCATCCTTCAGACAAGTACTGACTTAAGCATCAGAGGGGACTTGGTTGGAACTAAGGTTCGACCGGACCCCTGAAGAGGTTTCTTGTCTGTGCAGATCAAAGGAGACACCAACTGTCGAAGCCACCCTTTGGCACTCCATCGTTTGGGTCCGAACGAGCCCGAGCCCGAGCCCGAGCCCAAACCCGTTCTTCTGATCGTCCCAAGATACCAATGCTATACCTAAGCTTCTCTTTGGAACATCAACGCACGGATTTAAACGATCCAGCCCCAGCAAATGCTCAGACAACCGACCTTGAAGGTCGTACGTGTCTCACATGACCGCTAGGACCCCCGAACCTTCAACCTATCAATCAGTGGTGAGAAAACATCCCAAAACACACCTTATTCTTAAGGTGGTGCATGAAGATTGTGGGTCATCCTACTACGAGTGAGGATGCTCATCCCATCCTTGGTCAAAGCTTGGAATACCTCCATCACTAGTGTCTTTGCTCTCGCAATTTATATCGTCTTTCTTTGGGCCTCTTTTAGCTTTGTCAAAGCCTTGCATATCTCCCCCACTGTCGTAGGACCACCCACAATCTCTACCATGCTCTGTAAATCCTGGATGGATGCAACAGTGATCACTAAAGCTGCCTGAAGGTTCGTCACACCTCGAAGCCTATTGCCTACCTCGAATGGGCTCGCCGTCAACCCTAAGGCCATGTGTGGCCTTTGGCTCGCTGTCTAAGGGCCGTCGGAGCCCCTGTTGATGTCCCCAGGGGCTGTCACCCCCCGGGGTAGCTGCTGTGGTGGGCAACCCCTCCTTTGTCTAGCAGCGTGCTCCCCCATGAGTTAGGGAAATGTCTTTTTCCTCGTGCGTGAGATCTATCGCTGATTTGTTGGAGATCCTCATCAAATATGACTTCTTTCTTCTTTCCTCCAACCAAAGGCATCACCTTTATGAATGGTTTTTTGCGAACTTAGGGCTCAAAAATTGACGTTCGGCCTAAGTCGGGCAGACGACGAAAGTAAATAAAGCAGCGGAAAATAATTTAAAACCATTTTAAGTTAAGCCCTAACAAAATTAAACCCTAGCCATAATTTCTACTATCTCGGGTGGGTCTGACCAACTCCTAAAGATAGATATATAAAATAATAACTACAATTAAAATGTATAAATATTAAACTACTAACCTTTGCCTCGCACGTTAGCAAGGCACAGAATCCCACGAACCAGTTCCACGCGCTGGGGTTGAGCCGCTTCTCCCAAACCAAACCGCGTCCCGAGGTGAGCAATTCCCTTGTCGCCGAGCCAACCACGCGCTCTAGAAAGTTTCACCTTGAGTGGATCCTTCGTCAAGACTTCAGATCCGATCCAAACTCTTTCGTAGCTTTGCCAGAGCTCGAGCATGAGCAAGGAAGAAGATGGAGAAAGAGTGAATTAATTATCTTCGCCTTTTCGATCTAGGTTGCCTTTAATTTTAGGGCTCCCTCGATACAAGGCTTGGTGCGAGTTTCAGGGCGGGGAGCTAGCCCCAATTTATATAGGGAGCTCACCCCTCATCATCTCTTCATTTTCGATGTGGGACTAAAAGTTTAGAGAGAAAAATCAATTATTAGTTTGCCTTCCACGAAAACCAAACTTTATCAAATTTTTCATCCCTCGCCGTTGAACTTCAGAAGCGATTTCATATATCAAATCGAAGAGTGCTAAACGGTGAAGGCATAGAAACAAACGGTGCTCAATTTTGACTTCGTTTGACCCCCTCAAACGTCGTCTCAAAGTTCGCCAAAAATAATACGTTTTCACAAAACACAGCCGTTAAATGAGCCTAGGGTTTCACAAACCCTATGGGCCCCACCGTTGTTTTGCACCCTTTTTTAATTTGGTTTGGTCTTCCTCCAGCTCTACCGGGCCTGGACAAAAACAAATGAGATCCGGGAATTTTCCGAAACCCCGGCTTGAGCTTGTTCTATGCCTTTATTATTTAAAATATACTTGCAAACACTTTACAATATATTTAAATACTTTTGCATCATATGCAATAATCCCACATCATGTAATATTCTTTAGGCTATATCGTAAACCGTTTGCGACGTAATTAATTACCATACATATGATGTATTATCTCCCTAATTCTACATGTTACTTGACGAAGGTCCCACTCTGTGTGAAACCCTACAGCCTAACCTTACTCAGGTAGGGCTTGAAACCTCAGACGACAGTGACCACGAGTAACAGATACCGTCACTGTTTCAGTATCATCATTATGTGGCTAACTCATTGACATGAGTATTGTCGGGACAACCCTGACTATGTTTGTGATGAATGTCGCAGTTTTATTCCATTCATCATAACTATGTCGCTTAGTTAATCCTAAGGTGTGGTCAACTATCAACCCCAATAGCCTAAGGTGTGGTCAACTATCAACCCCAATAGCTTGAACTTGGTTAGTTTCCATCAGTCTTTAGTCCAATATGGTTGGACTTCTTCCAACATACCATGGCCAGAGTTTTTACTAAAGACTAAACTAACACACGCGACACTAACTCCTTATAAGCGAGAGAGACGAATTCTTTCTTGGTCATTACTCTCCTCGCACGCTTCAAGTGTCACCTAACCAAAGACCTTTCGACAAGCCTTGCCTCAAAGCTAGGTTAGAGATATCAGTGACACCATTCACGTACATGTTCATACAATGACCTAAAGTCTAAGGACCAACTTGCCTATCATCACTGAGAGTTATCATTGATAGATTATTTAATGTTAATCATATGATAGGTGTAGGCACAAACTAAAAAAATCAAAGCACAAGCTCAACCAATCCAAAATGTAGAAATAAGCAAGCAATGATTTTTTCAACGGAGTGGCTCCCCACATAGGCTCCCTGCATCTGCTCCAACCCCAAACCCTTAAGGTTTTCACCCTCTTTTATAACCAAAAATAGAAAAACAAAACGATCACACTTCCGTGTAGTGATTACACCGTACAAGCTATGTTTTCAAAGTTAAAGCACAAAGATAGATTTTGAGTAAAGCTATTCACAAATATGATCTAATACCAAAATAAAAACTGAAAGATGTCACTGTGGTGTAGATCGTCTCTCAACAAATTTGTAGGCACAACCCGTGCTTAATTCTGACCCTTGTGGAGAAAGATATCGCCTTTTCATATCTACGTCTGCAAATCTCCTTCTTCTTCTTCTTCTTCGCGCACTTGAACCTTTGATGGATGGAGGATTTAGGCTGGCTAGCAAGGATGGAAAATCGCTAGAACTTTTTGCTAGATGCTTCAATTATTTCCTCCAAAGGATGGCTCTCCTTTTATATGGGATGATGAGTTTTCTTCAATTTGAAACTTTTAATCTTCCAATCTCCTTTCAAATCTTCATTGATTTGATAGATCTTGATTATTTGGAAACTCCTCTTCAAATTAGTCTTCAAATAGATTAGAAACTCCTCCAAATTGAATGAAGTCAAATCTGGATGTTTGACTGGTCAAACTGGTCAAATTAGGACATGATATGGACTTTACAGGTTGGCACGGTAATGCTGCATGGCTGTGCTGGAACTATTCATAGAATTTTCAAAAACTATTTTTTAACACGACCGTGCTGCACGGCTGTGTTGGCACTGTTCACAGAATTTACAGAAACTGTTTCTGTGACATGGCCATGTTAACATCGTACTGAGATTCCAGAGATCATTTTTTCGGCACGGCCATATGGCACGGCCGTAACGACCCGCTCTCAAGGAGCCATTACTTATTTGATACTTTTGTAGGTTCTGTAGTTAAACAATGAAAACAATATAGCAAAAGATGCCAAAATACTCAAACAAGCGTCCATTTATTACAATCCATACTGAAGTACAACATACAACACCATCTCTCACACCAAATACATGAAAGGTAAAGCTGAATAGAAATACATAGGAAAGTACGTCACACACACAACTCTAAGTCTAAAATTCGGTAGTCTCAGGGTCGAACTCTGGCTCCACAAACTCATGAGCCTCCTCTTCAACCTGTGTGTCGTCTAACGGTGCCACGAAGCGGAACCGTAGGTAAGTCACAACAATTCTTAAAATAGAAAGAAAAGCAGTGCACAAGTATGGAATATAGAAGGTGGCAAAAAGGTAACTACGATCATTCATACAAATTTCGGAAAGTAAAGTAAAGGTGACAGTACAAGTGCGTACGAGAGCATCAACTGTGACATGGTATACATGTCATGGTAGTAAGAACAAAAGCTTGCAAAGCAGTAATAGAAATAAGATGATAAGTAATACTATAGTTGTCACGCCCCGCTTCCCAAAAATGTGGAGGCGAGACGTGAGAAGGTCCACTCAGACTTGAAGCTGCAAAGCTCCAAGCCCGATAAGCGTCAATCAACAATAAATTGGCAGGTCCTTGCAACGCAATACGAAACAACGATAATAATAATGAGGTGAGACAATAAGCAATTTATTAAACCTCAGAATATCCATAAAATAAATTACAATATCACAGAAAAGCCACCAGGCTCAAAAGGAAAATCTAAGGCTCATACATGGCCAACATGGTACAACATACAAGCAAGGTGCCACGCACCGATAACTAACAGCAAGCCTAAACAAAGGAAGAGGACACAAGCGATCTCTAGGACTGGTCACCAATGACCACAAACTCCTCCTCGGCAACCATTGGCTCAGCGCCAGCAAACACTACGTCCTCTGCAACAGCCTCTAGCTCGGGATCTAACATGTGTCACCCAAAAGAGCAAGGGGCACATGTCAGCAAGTCTAAAAAGACTTGGGCAAGGAAACTGAAAGGAAAGTAAACTAACAACCTAGCAGTTATAGTATGATGCATAGCATGACAAGTTTAGTATGTGAGTAACAAGTAACAAGTAGCAAGTATGGCATGGATGACAAGTTTTACAAGTATAACACGGACACGTACAAGTCAAGTAAATCACGTCAAGTAAGCACGTCGTGCACAAGTAAGACATGGTGCAACAATAAGTGCAAGAGAACAATTATCATGGCATGTCAGGAGTAGCCAAACTACTAACAATCTCAATCTTTTCACTAGTCACGTTTTCAAGTTATTTGTAGATGTTTACGCCTTACAGCTGAACTGTTGGACATTCACACTGATTGGCCGCTTAACACTACCCCAGAACCCAGAGTTTACGCCTTACCACTGAAGTTGCTGATCGGGCAGGCTCCCAGTTGTAACGACTGGTTTTCATGTATTAGGATTAATTATATTATATATATATGTTTTGGTGGATTTTCTCCTTATGTGTGGTTTTCGTCTCCGTGGCTTTCATTTTCGAGCGTTTCGTCGTGATTTTCTAGCTTCTTCCTTAGAATCGTCAATCTTGGAGTAGTCGCTCATGACGAACTTCAGATCGCTCATATTTTAGAGTTAGAGTGATCTTAGAAGCCATAGGAATTTTCCTGAAGCTTCGCGCTTCAATTCGGTACTTTTCGTGCACGTTAGTTGGTTCAAGAAGGGGGACCAACCGACTAGATTGAGATCTAGTCGGTCAGGAACTCTACTGGAACCGACTAGTTCATTGAATCAATTATTCAGGAGTTACTGTTTATCGTTAGTCGGTCTAAGCACATTTGTCGACCGACTAGATGAGAAACTAGTCGGTCAGCAATCGTTCTTTAACCGACTAGCTCTATGATCATTTTTGATACCAAGTACTATTCATTCTTAGTCGGTCTAAGAACGTTCGTCGACCGACTAGATGAGAAACTAGTCGGTCGGTAGTTGTTCTTTGACCGACTAAATCTAAATCCTATTTTTCATCAGGAGTTACTGTTTACACTTAGTCGGTCTGAGTTGGTCAACCGACCGACTAGTTCCCAAACTAGTCGGTCAGTGGTTGCTCTTTAACCGACTAATCAGTGTCGAAACCCTAATTTCTGGGCAGCCGCCGGTTCATTCCTATAAATACCCCCGATCACTTTCACTTTCTTTCTTTTCTCCTGAGCCATTGTCTTCCCCAAATCCTTCTCCATCTTCCCCAAACCCTTCCTCCTTCATCTCAAGCCTATCTCCACCATCCCAAGCTCCATCTCACCTCCTTAGGCCAAGCTTCAATCTCCTCTTCAAAACCCCTAAAATCCCATTTTCTCCAGATTCCCCATCCATTCCGGATCTGAACCGTAGGTTCCCCGGATCGTTTCTTCCGTCACCGTGCTTGCTCGGCATCGTTCTTCCGCTAACGATTCGGTAATAAATCGATCTCTTAATATTCTCATGACCCATTTGTGCTTTTTGTGGAACCCTAAAAAAACTAGGTTGGATGTTGTTCTAATATTGTTTTGCCATGGCAGCGATCTCATCTCCGTAGTTAGCATTTGTGTGAGGGCCTCGTTGATCATCATCCTCGGTGCTTGGCAAGTGAAACTTGAATACTAGGGGTTTAGGCCATGTTTAGGCCACTTTTGTACCGTAGCGTAAAAGAGACTAGACAGTGAAATGATAGCTGCCTAGACGCCTATTTGATCTAGTTTGACAACGAAACTAGATCCGTCAACTCAATTGATCTAGCTTGACGACGAAGCTAGGTCCAACCCTTTTAACTTGTTGTTCATGCATATTAAACTGCCATGTTTAATTCCTTGCCTGTACGCCTTACTACCTGCCATGCCATGCTATCCATGTTGAATGTCGCATTCGTAGCACACGCTACAATACTTGTGTTTCCTATCTCGTGTTCCAGAAGCGGGCCATGTGTGTTGGTTGATAGCCAATGCCCGATCTACTAGTTTCTGGCTAGGCACCTGCTTTTAGCGGGCACAATCCTACGCCAAATTGTGAACCTAAAAACAAGCTCTTGTGCGGGGCAACCCTGGCTCATTTACTGAGCATCGTGTGCAGGGACCCTGGCTTGTTTACGTGTGGGATGGGGTAAGGGTTAAGCGGCCAATCAACTGGGAGTCTGCCCGATCAGCAACTTCAGTGGTAAGGCGTAAACTCTGGGTTCTGGGGTAGTGTTAAGCGGCCAATCAGTGTGAATGTCCAACAGTTCAGCTGTAAGGCGTAAACATCTACAAATAACTTGAAAACGTGACTAGTGAAAAGATTGAGATTGTTAGTAGCTTCGCTACTCTTGACATGTCATGATAATTGTTCTCTTGCACTTATTGTTAAACCATGTCTTACTTGTACTTGTCCATGTTATACTTGTAAAACTTGTCATCCATGCCATACTTGCTACTTGTTACTCACATACTAAACTTGTCATGCTATGTATCGTACTATAACTGCTAGGTTGTTAGTTTACTTTTCTTTCAGTTTCATTGCCCAAGTCTTTTTAGACTTGCTGACATGTGCCCCTTGCTCTTTTGGGTGACACATGTTAGATCCTGAGCCAGAGTTCGTTGGAGAGGGCGTAGTGTTGCTGGCGCTGAGCCAGTGGTTGCTGAGGAGGAGTTTGTGGTCATTGGTGACCAGTCTTAGAGGTCGCTTGTGTTCTCTTCCTTGTTTAGGTTTGCTGTTAGTTGTTGGTGCGTGGCACCCTTGCTTGTATGTTGTACCTTGTTGGCCATGTTTGGGCCTTAGCTTTTCCTTTTGAGACTGGTGGCTTTTCTGTGATACTGTAATTTATTTTATGGATATTCTGAGATTGAATAAATTGCTTATTGTCTCACTTCATTATTCTTATCGTTGTTTTGTATTGCGTTGCAAGGACCTGCCAATTTATTGTTGATTGACGCTTATCGGGCTTGGAGCTTTCCTGCTTCAAGTCTGAGCGGACTTTCTCACGGCTCGCCTCCACATTTTTGGGAAGCGGGGCGTGACAGGTTTTATTGGTGGCCCATGCAGGTCCATTTGCAAATGCGAGCTATCGGAACAACGATAATAATTATAGAATGTCCATTAAATGAATTAGAACATCCAAAGTATAAGCCCGGAGTCTAGGTTTTTAGCGTTCCTATGTCTTAGGTGGCTGGTAGGCGTGTTAGAGCACCTGTCCCAGCTTGGTAGGAAATCCATTAGGTCAGGACTATAGTAAGACTTAGTTAGAAGTATGTGCTTGCTAGTTAGAGGCCCCTGATTGTTTGTTAGACTCCATGCTAGTGATTGATTTCATAGTCTTAAGAGTTACCTTAGTGGTTCCTGTCTAGCTCTGACCATGATAGATTCCTAGGATTTCTTTAGCCGTTTGTTTGGGTTCATCGATTTCGGGCCCGACAGAACATGATCTCGATTCTCTTAGAACCTTCCCTGAGGCCTCTAATATACTCTAGCCATTAGGAAGCCTTAGTGTTAAGTTTTTCATGGCCTTTAGTCAACCGATGATTAGGACCCTCTGTTTCAATCATTTCCTGGTCACTACACTTCTGTGTTACTGACCGTGGGTTTTCATCATAGTTTTCTTGAATCGTAATTTAGGTGCATGTCATCACACAACCACATTCATTGCCCTCGATTCACATGACCCCCTCCTTACTATTATCGTTGACCTTTCAAATCTTTTTCGTTGCAAATCTTGATTTTTCCAAGGTCGTTTTCAAATTTTTCCTTATTAACAGTTTCCACTCGATTTAAATTTTATTTTAAACTTTTTTCAATATATTTCCATTACTTCCATTTGAGCTAAAATTCATTCTTAGATTTTGAAGACTATTTGGTCTAATTTTAAATTACTATCTCGAAACTATTTTTCTAACATATATCGTCCGCACTTGATTTTAAACTTTAGTACTATTTCGATAATTCTATATGCCACCTTTTCTAAATTGCGAAATTCATTTTAGCTATTTACCATATGTACTTTAAAAATACTTCCTTCAAGATAAATATAACTCCAATTAATTTATGAATATATACTAAATTATAAGTTGTCGTACCCGTACTTCAAAGTCTTTATACCAACCCGTTCTTGTGGAAAATCCTTGTTTCCCCTAAAAGTATTTTCGGTGTTCCTCTTTCGCTAAGTTTAAATTTGTTCGCAAACTTTTAATATATATATATATATATATTAGATTTCATACTCTTTCGCGACTTAAATTTATTTGTTCTTTTCTAAATGTTGAAACTTTTGTCGAGATTTTTGATTATTAGTTTATAATATTTTCCAGCCTAGATTTTCATATCGATATAAATGTCCTGCCCCTTTTCATATACCAATTTTATTCTGAACCGTACTTCTGTTTTTCCTAACATGAATTATAATTTTCTTTTCTTACTTATGCCATTAAAACTTATTCGAATACCGCATCATGTTTGCTTCTTATATACCTTTCAAGTCACATGGGACTTCAGCTCTCAGCAAGTCGATTTTATGCTCAATGTTTTCACTAGTTCAGATTTTTGTAAAATTACTTTTCGAAACCATTTCTTGATCTAGACCCTCCATAATTCGGTTTTAAAGCTTTATTACCAATTTAATAATCTTATATATGTATCCTCCCACGTACTTCCATACAACTAAGATGTTATTATCTTTCCATTCATCATACATATTTCTAAAAATGATTTCTAGAATAGAACTACAATTATTTTTACATATCAGTACCATGTTCGTTGTGCTCGTGTGTTAAGACCCTTGTGTAAATCAGTTTCTGCTGGCGAACTCGGATTCTCTAAAAAAGTACTTTCAATACAGTTTATTGGAATTTCTCTTCAGTTTTAAGACTTGGAAAAACATTTGGCAAGAGCTTAAATTCCCCACACTATATTTGATCTGATTTCATTCCTTGAATCTCGAAACTTTTCCAAAACTTTTAAACTACTGCCGCATAACATTTTTCTAACCTATGTCCTTAATGTTCATGTGAATGATTACTTTTACTCGTGATAGCTTTATATAATCTAAATAAACCATTCCTCTTATTATATATATTCGGCTCAAACTTATTTCGAACAACTCATTTTATCGACCGGTTTCGTACTCTTCGTTTTAACTTATATCTTTTACACACTATTTTCCATATATCCTATGGAGCATCATTACATCATTACACGACCGTTCTCATGCTTTTCGATCCTTCTATTCGTCATACTTTTGATTTCAGTTGCTTTCCTTTTGTCTGGCCAATAGAGCTTGTCGTCGCCGTGTCAACCTTAACTTAGTTTGGTGGGCCCCATTAGTGTAATTTGTTGTTTCGTCGTAGTGTATTAAATTTCATGGTGCATATGAAGTTGTTTGTGGTTGGTATTGGTGTGTTGTGTGTAGGTAGTTATGTATTAGCTGCATGAGTATAAGTGATATACATATGATAGTAGGATTATAATTGTTTGATTGGTATTACTTATTTTTATGAGATGTCGTATGCGTGTATACCATGAGGTATACCCGACTACTGCACATCTTAACTAATGGATGAAGTAAATGTATTGATGTACCAATTATAGATGGATGGATATAGTATGAATATATGATACTTGTATGTGACTATACGATGACTGCTTTTATTAGGGAGGGTATTGAAATTATAAGTGTGCTGATGTTTGTAATAATATCATGGTATGTGAAGTGATTGAAATATGTGATATTACCTGATTAGATATTAAGGGTGTTGGACATTATGATGTGTATATGGTTATGTTGGTAGATGTGTATGCATTAGAATAGTATTGGTATATGTATGGATGCTGTGTTATGCATATAGATTATTCTGCTATGATTTTGAGTCTCACTCAAGCTTGAGTGGGTATACTCTATGCACGTTTGTGTATTTATATGTTGTTGGCGTATAGTGATGGATGATGTATGTATAATGTTTGGATTGTTTGTGTCCGGTTGTGTTACGCACATGATTGTGGGTCACTAAACCAGTATATAGTTATAGGTGTTGGTCTTGTGGTATAGTTATTTATTAGGGGGCTAGCCTGCGTGAATATATATATAAGTGCTAGCTAAAACTAAGCGTGTCGATGTACTGAGTTTATAATCGTATGATTGGTAAATATGAATGAAATGTTAGCGTGTGTGGGTGTACACCATGCACGGGTAAGTATGTGCTTAGTTATAAGTTTTGGTGACTATAATATGTGTGGCGTGTCGTGGGTATAATTATATGGCCGTATGTGATGTGAAGTTATAATGAACTATTTGCATGTATTGGAATGGCTATAAATTGTGAAATTATAATGATGGTGGAAGTATATTAAATATAATAACTTGAGTTTAGATGGTGTGGTGTGATTACGTGTGTTGACGTGTTTGGTATTGGATGTGTACTAGGAGATATAGGGAGTAGTGTATTCTTATTGCCTTGTTCTTAGGTAGCTACCTAACGTAGAGTATTACGATGGTATTTACTGGTGTGAACTATTTAATTGGTTGTGAGTATATGGACTATTGTTTTGTGCTAGGTAAGTAATAGCTGTATAAGGGATGTATGTATATGTATGATTGAGATACATGTATGAGTATGAATGGGTATGATATGGTATAAGAGTATGATGTGCGTGGATGATGCATGCTAGTAGTATTAATGTTTGATTACCTAGTGCGAATATAAGTACTTGTAATAACTATACC
The DNA here is from genome assembly GCA_030789695.1 of Scilla litardierei. Classification (NCBI taxonomy): domain Eukaryota; kingdom Viridiplantae; phylum Streptophyta; class Magnoliopsida; order Asparagales; family Asparagaceae; genus Scilla; species Scilla litardierei. Next base: position 195,924,100 of record CM061133.1, read on the forward strand.
TGATTGAATTTGATATGATTGGGGTAGTTACTAGAGCGACTAGATATGTTAGAAAGTCCGAGGACGGACTTTATTCTAAGGTGGGTAGGATGTAACGACTGGTTTTCATGTATTAGGATTAATTATATTATATATATATATATATATGTTTTGGTGGATTTTCTCCTTATGTGTGGTTTTCGTCTCCGTGGCTTTCATTTTCGATCGTTTCGTCGTGATTTTCTAGCTTCTTCCTTAGAATCGTCGATCTTGGAGTAGTCGCTCATGACGCACTTCAGATCGCTCATATTTTAGATTTAGAGTGATCTTAGAAGCCATAGGAATCTTCCCGAAGCTTCACGCTTCAATTCGGCACTTTTCGTGCACGTTAGTTGGTTCAAGAAGGGGGACCAACCGACTAGATTGAGATCTAGTCGGTCAGGAACTCTACTGGAACCGACTAGTTCATTGAATCAATTATTCAGGAGTTACTGTTTATCGTTAGTCGGTCTAAGAACATTTGTCGACCGACTAGATGAGAAACTAGTCGGTCAGCAATCGTTCTTTAACCGACTAGCTCTATGATCATTTTTGATACCAAGTACTATTCATTCTTAGTCGGTCTAAGAACGTCCATCGACCGACTAGATGAGAAACTAGTCGGTCAGTAGTTGTTCTTTGACCGACTAAATCTAAATCCTATTTTTCGTCAGGAGTTACTGTTTACACTTAGTCGGTCTGCGGTTGGTCAACCGACCAACTAGTTCCCAAACTAGTCGGTCAATGGTTGCTCTTTGACCGACTAATCAGTGTCAAAACCCTAATTTCTGGGCAGCCGCCGGTTCATTCCTATAAATACGCCCGATCACTTTCACTTTCTTTCTTTTCTCTTGAGCCATTGTCTTCCACAAATCCTTCTCCATCTTCCATAAACCCTTCCTCCTTCATCTCAAGCCTATCTCCACCATCCCAAGCTCCATCTCACCTCCATAGGCCAAGCTTCAATCTCCTCTTCAAAACCCCTAAAATCCCATTTTCTCCAGATTTCCCCATCCATTCCAGATCTGAACCGTAGGTTCCCCGGATCGTTTCTTCCATCGCCGTGCTTGCTCGGCATCGTTCTTCCGCTAACGATTTGGTAATAAATCGATCTCTTAATATTCTCATGACCCATTTGTGTTTTTTGTGGAACCCTAATAAAACTAGGTTGGATGTTGTTCTAATATTATTTTGCCATGACAGCGATCTCATCTCCGTAGTTAGCATTTGTGTGACGGCCTCGTTGATCGTCATCCTCGGTGCTAGGCAAGTGAAACTTGAATACTAGGGTTTTAGGCCATGTTTAGGCCACTTTTGTACCGTAGCGTAAAAGAGACAAGACAGTGAAATGATAGCTGCCAAGATGCCTATTTGATCTAGTTTGACTACGAAACTAGATCTGTCAACTCAATTGATCTAGCTTGACAACGAAGCTAGGTCCAACCCTTTTAACTTGTTGTTCATGCATATTAAACTGCCATGTTTAATTCCTTGCCTGTACGCCTTACTACCTGCCATGCCATGCTATCCATGTTGAATGTCGCATTCGTAGCACACGCTACAATACTTTTGTTTCCTGTCTCATGTTCCAGAAGCGGGCCATGTGTGTTGGTTGATAGCCAATGCCCGATCTACTAGTTTCCGACTAGGCACCTGCTTTTAGCGGGCACAATCCTACGCCAAATTGTGAACCTAAAAACAAGCTCTTGTGCGGGGCAACCCTGGCTCATTTACTGAGCATCGTGTGCAGGGACCCTAGCTTGTTTACGTGTGGGATGGGGTAAGGGTTAAGCGGCCAATCAACTTGGAGTCTGCCCGATCAGCAACTTCAGTGGTAAGGCGTAAACTCTGGGTTCGGGGGTAGTGTTAAGCGGCCAATCAGTGTGAATGTCCAACAGTTCAGCTGTAAGGCATAAACATCTACAAATAACTTGAAAACGTGACTAGTGAAAAGATTGAGATTGTTAGTAGCTTGGCTACTCTTGACATGTCATGATAATTGTTCTCTTGCACTTATTGTTACACCATGTCTTACTTGTACTTGTCCGTGTTATACTTGTAAAACTTTTCATCCATTCCATACTTGCTACTTGTTACTCACATACTAAACTTGTCATGCTATGCATCGTACTATAACTGCTAGGTTGTTAGTTTACTTTCCTTTCAGTTTCATTGCCCAAGTCTTTTTAGACTTGCTGACATGTGCCCCTTGCTCTTTTGGGTGACACATGTTAGATCATGAGCCAGAGTTCGTTGGAGAGGGCGTAGTGTTGCTGGCGCTGAGCCAGTGGTTGCTGAGGAGGAGTTTGTGGTCATTGGTGACCAGTCTTAGAGGTCGCTTGTGTTCTCTTCCTTGTTTAGGTTTGCTGTTAGTTGTTGGTGTGTGGCACCCTTGCTTGTATGTTGTACCTTGTTGGCCATGTTTGGGCCTTAGCTTTTCCTTTTGAGACTGGTGGCTTTTCTGTGATACCGTAATTTATTTTATGGATATTCTGAGATTGAATAAATTGCTTATTGTCTCACTTCATTATTCTTATCGTTGTTTCGTATTGCGTTGCAAGGACCTGCCAATTTATTGTTGATTGACGCTTATCGGGTTTGGAGCTTTGCAGCTTCAAGTCTGAGCGGACCTTCTCACGGCTCGCCTCCACATTTTTTGGGAAGCGGGGCGTGAAACCAGTTGATTGGCCGCTTAATCCTTACCCCTCCCACACATAAACAAGCCAGGGTCCCTGCACACGATGCTCAGTAAATGAGCCAGGGTTGCCCCGCACAAGAGCTTGTTTTTAGGTTCATAATTTGACGTAGGGTTGTGCCCGCTAAAAGCAGGTGCCTAGCCAAAAACTAGTAGATCGGGCATTGGCTATCGACCAACACACGTGGCCAGCTTCTGAAACACGAGCCAGGAAACACAAGTATTATAGCGTGTGCTACGAATGCGACATTCAACATGGATAGCATGGCATGTAGTAAGGCGTACAGGTAAGGAATTAAACATGGCAGTTTAATATGCATGAACAACAAGTTAAAAGGGTTGGACCTAGCTTCGTTGTCAAGCTAGATCAATTGAGGTGACAGATCTAGTTTCGTTGTCAAACTAGATCAAATAAGGCGTCTAGGCAGCTATCATTTCACTGTCTAGTCTCTTTTACGCTACGATACAAAAGTGGCCTAAAACATGGCCTAAAACCCTAGGAGGCAAGTTTCACTTGCCGGGCACCAAGGATGACGATCAAGGAGGCACGTCACAAAATATTAGACTACGGGGTTGGGATCGCTGCCATGACAAAACAATATTAGAACAATATCTCTAACATCCATTTTTATTAGGGTTTCAATAAAATCACAAAGAGGGTTATGAAAATATTAAAGGATCGAACACTACCGTATAGAAGTAGAAGATCGATGCCGAGCAAGCACGGCGACGGAAGAACGATCCGAAGAACTACGGCTCAGATCTGGAAATGGGGAGAAAATCTGGAGAAATGGGATTTGTGGGGTTTTGGGGGTTGGAGGCGGCCTAGAGCATGGTGGCCGGCCAAAATGGAGGGTTAGAGGGGCTCTTGAGGAAGGAGGAAGGGCTGGAGGAAGGTTGGGGGAGATCAGAGGTCTAGGGGAAGGGAAATGGCCAGGAGAAGTGAAAGAAAGAAAAGAAAACGATCGGGCGTATTTATAGGAAAACTGCGGAGGCCGCCCAAAAATTAGGGTTTCTGGGTGACTTAGTCGGTCAACGAAGGGTGGCTGACCGACTAGTTTGGGAACTAGTCGGTCGGTCGTTCAACTGTGACCGACTAAAACCAAACAGCGAAAGAGGGAAGAAATCTGGGAAGTGAATTAGTCGGTCTGTGAAGGCCCGTCGACCGACTAGTTTGAGACCTAGTCGGTCGGTGAGTGTTAATGGACCGACTAACGATAAACAGTAACTTAGGTAAAATTAATCAATGGAACTAGTCGGTCTGTGAGCAAGTTCTGACCGACTAGTTTCACATCTAGTCAGTCGGTGGTTGTTCTTAGACCGACTAAGAGTAAACAGTAACTCCTGAATAATAGATTCAATGAACTAGTCGGTTTGAGAAGAGTTCCTGACCGACTAGATTGGAATCTAGTCGGTTGGTCCCCCTTCTTGAACCAACTAACATGCACGAAAAGTGCCGAATTGAAGCGTGAAGCTTCGGAAAGATTCCTACGGCTTCTAAGATCAACCTACCTCTAAGATATGAGCGATATGAAGCTCGTCACGAATGACTTACTCCAAACTCAACGATCTAAGGAAGAAGCTAAAGAATCACAACGAAATGAACGAAAGCGATCTACGGAGACGGAAATCACACGCAAGGAGAAAATCCACCAAGACATATATATTATATCGATAACACTAATATAGAAAAACCAGTCGTTACATCCTACCCACCTTAGAATAAAGTCCGTCCTCGGACTTTCTAACATACCTAGTCGCTCTGGAAACTACCCTCAATCATATCACATTCAATCAGGTATAATCATTACAAGTGCTTATATTCGCACTAGGTAATCAAACATTAACACTACTAGCATGTATCATCCATGCACATCATACTCTTATACCTATCATATCCATTCATACTCATACATGTATTTCCATCATATACATGTATACACATACATCCCTTATATAGCTATTACTTACCTAGCACCAAACATTAGTCCACATACTCACAACCAATTAAATAGTTCACACTAGTAAATACCATCGAAATACTCTACGTTTAGGTATCTACCTAAGAACAAGGCAATAAGAATACCCTACTCCCTATATCTCCTAGTATACATCCAATACCAAACACGTCAACACACGTAATCACACTACACCATTCTAAACTCAAGTTATTATATTTAATATACTTCCACCATCATTATAATTTCACAATTTATAGTCATTCAAACGCACACAGATACTTCACCATATATTTACTTCAAATATAGTCCTATAACTATATTCACGACACGCCACACATGCCATGGTCATCAATACTTATAACTAAGCACATACTTATCCGTGCATGGTGCACACCCACACACGCTAACATTTCATTCGTATTTACCAATATATACTCAGCCCATATACACACTTAGTTTTAGCTAGCACATATATATATTCACGCAGGCAAGCCCCTAATAAATAACTATACCACAAGACCAACGCCTATAACTATATACTGGTTTAGTGACCCACAATTATATGTGTAACACAACCGGACACAAACAATCCAAACATTATACATACATCATTCAACATCTCACACCAATCACAGACAATACACCAATGTACATAGAGTATACCCACTCAAGCTTGAGTGAGACTCAAAATCATAGCAGAATATTCTATATGCATAACACAGCATCCATACATATACCAATACTATTCTAATGCATACACATCTACCAACATAACCATATACATATCATAATGTCAAACACCCTTAATATTTAATCAGGTAATATCACATATTTCAATCACTTCATATACCATAATAATATTACAAACATCAGCACACTTATAATTTCAATACTCTCCCTAATAAATGCAGTCATCGTATAGTCACATACAAGTATCATATATTCATACCATATCCATCCATCAATAATTGGTACATCAATACATTTACTTCATCCATTAGTTAAGATATGCAGTAGTCGGGTATACCTCATGGTATACACACGTACGACATCTCATAAAAACAAGTAATACCAATCAAACAATTATAATCCTACTATCATATGTATATCACACTTATACTCATGCAGCTAATACATAACTACCGACACACAATATACCAATACCAACACACATACAACTTCATATGCACCATGAAATTTAATACACTACGACGACACATCAAATTACACTAATGGGGCCCACCAAACTATATTAAGGTTGACACGGGCGACGACAAGCTCTATTGTCTAGACAAAAGGAAAGCAACTGAAATCAAAAGTGTAACGAATAGAAGGATCGAAAAGCATGAGGACGGTCGTGTAATGATGTAATGATGTTCCATTAGGATACATGGAAAATAGTGTGTGAAAGATATAAGTTAAAACGAAGAGTACGAAACCGGTCGATAAAATGAGTCGTTCGAAATAAGTTTGAGTCGAATATATATAATAATATGAAATGGTTTATTTAGCTTATATAAAGCTATCACGAGTAAAAGTAAATCATTTACACGAACATATAGGGCATATGTTAGAAAACGTTATGCGACAGTAGTTTAAAACCCTTGGAAAAAGTTTCGAGATTCAAGGAATGAAATCAGATCAAATATAGTGTGGGGAATTTAAGCTCATGCCAAATGTTTTTCCAAGTCTTAAAACTGAAGAGAAATTCCAAATAAACCGTATTGAAAGTACTTTTAGAGAATCCGGGTTCGCCAGCAGAAAATGATTTATACAAGGGTCTTATCGCACGAGCGCAACGTACATAGTACCGATATATAAAAATAATTGTAGTTCTATTTTAGAAATCCTTTTTAGAAATTCGTATGATGAATGGAAAGGTAATAACATCTTAGTAGTATGGAAGTAAGTGGGAGGATATATACATATATAGAATTATTAAATTGGTAATAAGCTTTAAAACCGAATTATGGAGGTCTAAATCAGGAAATGGTTTCGAAAAGTAATTTTACGAAAATCTGAACTAGGGAAAACATTGAGCATAAAATCGACTTGCTGAAAGCTGAAGTCCCATGCGACTTGAAAGGTATATAAGAAGTAAGCACGATGCGGTATTCTAATAAGTTTTAATGGCATAAGTAAGAAAAGAAAATTATAATCCGGGTTAGGAAAAACAGAAGTACGGTTCAGAATAAAATTGGTATATGAAAAGGAGCAAGACATTTATATCGATATGAAAACATAGGCTGGAAAATATTATAAACTAATAATCAAAAATCTCGACAAAAGTTTCAACATTTAGAAAAGAACAAATAAATTTGAGCCGGTAAAAGAGTATGAAATCTAATATATATTAAAAGTTTTCGAACAAATTTAAACTTAGCAAAAGAGGACCATCGAAAATACTTTTAGGGGAAACAAGGATTTGCCACAAGAACGGGTTGGTATAAAGACTTGAAGTACGGGTACGACAAACTTGTAATTAGTATATATTCATAAATTAATTGGAGTTCTATTTATCTTGAAAGAAGTATTTTAAAGTACGTATGGTAAATAGCTAAAATGAATTTCGCGATTTAGAAAAGGTGGTATATTGAATTATCGAAATAGTACTAAAGTTTAAAATCAAGTGCGGACGATATATGTTAGAAAAATAGTTACAAGATAGTAATTTAAAATTACGACCAATTAGTCTTCAAAATCTAAGAATGACTTTTAGCTCAAATGGAAGTAATGGAAATATATTGAAAGAAGGTTTAAAAACAAAATTCAAATCGAGTGGAAACTTTTAATAAGGGAAAATTTGAAAACGACTTTAGAAGAATCAAGATTTGCAACGGAAAAGATTAGAAGGTCAACGATAATAGTAAGGAGTGGGTCATGTGAATCGAGGGCAATGATTGTGGTTGTGCGATGAATGCACCTAAATTACGATTCAAGAAAACTATGATGAAAACCCACGGTCAGTAACACCGAAGTGTAAGGACTAGGAAAAGATTGAATTAGAGGGTCCTAATCATCAAGTGACTAAAGGTCAAGGGAAATTTAACACTAAGGCTTCCTAATGGCTAGAGTATATTAGAGGCCTCAGGGAAGGTTCTAAGAGGATCGAGATCATGTTCTGTTGGGCCCGAAATCGATGAACCCAAGCGAACGGCTAAAGAAATCCTAGGAATCTATCATGGTCAGAGCTAGACAGGAACCACTAAGGTAACTCTTAAGACTATCATATCAATCACTAGCATGGAGTCTAACAACAATCAGGGACCTCTAACTAGCAAGCACAAACTTCTAACTAAGTCTTACTATAGTCCTGATCTAATGGATTTCCTACCAAGCTGGGACAGGTGCTCTAACACGCCTACCAGCCACCTAAGACATAGGAACGCTAAAACCTAGACTCCGGGCTTATAATTTGGATGTTCTAATTTATTTAATGGACATTCTATAATTATTATCGTTGTTCCGATAGTTCGCATTTGCAACTGGACCTGCATGGGCCACCAATAAAACCTGTCACGACCCGCTTCCCAAAAATGTGGAGGCGAGACGTGAGAAGGTCTACTCAGACTTGAAGCTGCAAAGATCCAAGCCCGATAAGCGTCAATCAACAATAAATTGGCAGGTCCTTGCAACGCAATACGAAACAACGATAATAATAATGAGGTGAGACAATAAGTAATTTATTAAACCTCAGAATATCCATAAAATAAATTACAATATCACAGAAAAGCCACCAGGCTCAAAAGGAAAATCTAAGGCCCATACATGGCCAACAAGGTACAACATACAAGCAAGGTGCCACGCACCGACAACTAACAGCAAGCCTAAACAAAGGAAGAGGACACAAGCGATCTCTAGGACTGGACACCAATGACCACAAACTCCTCCTCGGCAACCATTGGCTCAGCGCAAGCAAACACTACGTCCTCTGCAACGGCCTCTAGCTCGGGATCTAACATGTGTCACCCAAAAGAGCAAGGGGCACATGTCAGCAAGTCTAAAAAGACTTGGGCAAGGAAACTGAAAGGAAAGTAAACTAACAACCTAGCAGTTATAGTATGATGCATAGCATGACAAGTTTAGTATGTGAGTAACAAGTAAGGTAAGGTGCAAGTAACAAGTAACAAGTAGCAAGTATGGCATGGATGACAAGTTTTACAAGTATAACACGGAGAAGTACAAGTCAAGTAAATCACGTCAAGTAAGCACGTCGTGCACAAGTAAGACATGGTGCAACAATAAGTGCAAGAGAACAATTATCATGGCATGTCAAGAGTAGCCAAGCTACTAACAATCTCAATCTTTTCACTAGTCATGTTTTCAAGTTATTTGTAGATGTTTATGCCTTACAGCTGAACTGTTGGACATTCACACTGATTGGCCGCTTAACACTACCCCAGAACCCAGAGTTTACGCCTTACCACTGAAGTTGCTGATCGGGCAGACTCCCAGTTGATTGGCCGCTTAACCCTTACCCCTCCCACACGTAAATAAGCCAGGGTCCCTGTACACGATGCTCAGTAAATGAGCCAGGGTTGCCCCGCACAAGTGCTTGTTTTTAGGTTCACAATTTGGCGTAGGGTTGTGCCCACTAAAAGCAGGTGCCTAGCCAGAAACTAGTAGATCGGGCATTGGCTATCGACCAACACACATGGCCCGCTTCTGGAACACGAGCCAGGAAACACAAGTATTGTAGCGTGTGCTACGAATGCGACATTCAACATGGATAGCATGGCATGTAGTAAGGCGTACAGGTAAGGAATTAAACATGGTAGTTTAATATGCATGAACAACAAGTTAAAAGGGTTGGACCTAGCTTCGTTGTCAAGCGAGATCAATTGAGGTGACGGATCTAGTTTCGTTGTCAAACTAGATCAAATAAGGCGTCTAGGCAGCTATCATTTCACTGTCTAGTCTCTTTTACGCTATGGTAAAAAAGTGGCCTAAAACATGGCCTAAAACCCTAGGAGGCAAATTTCACTTGCCTGGCACCAAGGATGACGATCAAAGAGGCACGTCACAAAATGTTAGACTACGGGGTTGGGATCGCTGCCATGGCAAAACAATATTAGAACAATATCTCTAACATCCATTTTTATTAGGGTTTCAATAAAATCTCAAAGAGGGTTATGAGAATATTAAAGGATCGAACACTACCGTATAGAAGTAGAAGATCGATGCCGAGCAAGCACGGCGACGGAAGAACGATCCGAAGAACTACGGCTCAGATCTGGAAATGGGGAGAAAATCTGGAGAAATGGGATTTGTGGGGTTTTGGGGGTTGGAGGCGGCCTAGAGCATGGTGGCCGGCCTAAATGGAGGGTTAGAGGGGCTCTTGAGGAAGGAGGAAGGGCTGGAGGAAGGTTGGGGGAGATCAGAGGTCTAGGGGAAGGGAAATGGCCAGGAGAAGTGAAAGAAAGAAAAGAAAACGATCTGGCGTATTTATAGGAAAACTGCGGCGGCCGTCCAAAAATTAAGGTTTCTGGGTGACTTAGTCGGTCAACGAAGGGTGGCTGACCGACTAGTTTGGGAACTAGTCAGTCGGTCGTTCAACTATGACCGACTAAAACCAAACAGCGAAAGAGGGAAGAAATCTGGGAAGTGAATTAGTCGGTCTGTGAAGGCCCGTCGACCGACTAGTTTAAGACCTAGTCAGTCGGTGAGTGTTCATGGACCGACTAACGATAAACAGTAACTTAGGTAAAATTAATCAAGGGAACTAGTCGGTCTGAGAGCAAGTTCTGACCGACTAGTTTCACATCTAGTCGGTCGGTGGTTGTTCTTAGACCGACTAAGAGTAAACAGTAACTCCTGAATAATAGATTCAATGAACTAGTCGGTTTGAGAAGAGTTCCTGACCGACTAGATTGGAATCTAGTCGGTTGGTCCCCCTTCTTGAACCAACTAACGTGCACGAAAAGTGCCGAATTGAAGCACGAAGCTTTGGGAAGATTCCTACGGCTTCTAAGATCAACCTACCTCTAAGATATGAGCGATATGAAGCTCGTCACGAATGACTTACTCCAAACTCAACGATCTAAGGAAGAAGCTAAAGAATCACAACGAAATGAACGAAAGCGATCTACGGAGACGGAAATCACACGCAAGGAGAAAATCCACCAAGACATATATATTATATCGATAACACTAATATAGAAAGACCAGTCGTTACAATAGTTGTGCAAGCAGTAACTAGACTAGAAACTACATGACTCAAGCAGGAGAGTATGATATGCAACCATTGAGTTCATCTCTTGCCTGGGTACGCTTACCCAGACGATTCCAAAACACAGGCAACAGGACATGTATTGCCGAAACACAGGCAGTGGGACGGGATGCCAAACACAGGCGACGGGATGGGAAGATGAACTCCAGTCACTCCCAGACTCTCTCAACTATGAGTCACCACAAAAACCCAGTGAAGTGTCAAATGTTTGATCACTCCATATTTTACACCTTTTTTTCTATATGTTTGCATGCCGTTTTGATCGCCCATATCGCATTTTTCACGATTATTCGACAATATTACGATGCTTTTCACTATTTCTTGTTTTTGTCGTATTTCAGGAAATATGGAGCGATTTGGAGAGATTTTTAGATCAATGGGTTTGCAAGCGCTAAGGAGTGTCACCCACGGCTCTTTTGGGGGCCATTCAGCGATGGAAGATGAGTGGAAGAAGAAGGAACTTCGTAGGAGTGACGAGGAGGAGAAATGGAGAAGATTGGGCATTTACAGCATGCCACTCGGCCGAGTGGAGCACTCACTCGGCCGAGCAAGAAAGCCCACTCGGCCGACCGGAACGGATACGCACATAGAGTTGATTTCAGCGTATACTCGGTCGAACGAAGAAATCCTACTCGGCCGAATGAGAAAGATCACTCACCTGAGTGGTACAGGGAAATTTTCCAGAGAAAGGCCGAAGTTACTGTAATTTTCAGAGATCCTGTCGAAGCTCACTCGGCCGAACGATAAAGCCACTCGGCGGAATGTATAAGTCTACTCGGCCGAGCCATCCCCCGAAGACAGACCCTGAAACATCCGAACTTACTGTTTTCTTACAGGGTTTGTCACTCGACCAAGTGACAATGTCACTCGGCCGAGTGAGCCGCTCCGCCTGCTGCGAAAGTTGCGATTTCTGGGCTGCGCATGGGCAGTTTGGTCACGATTTTCTGGGTGATTTTAGGGTGTATTTAAACCCAGTTTTTGCCCTAATTAGGAGAGCTTTTGGGCAGCCTTTTTCAGAGCTTTTCAGAACTTTTTAGATTAATTAGATTTAGACTTTCTTTTTGGAGATTTGAAGGCTACTCTTATTGGATTCTCATTGGATATCATTGGATCTTCATTGGTTTATCTATTTCCTATCAAAAAATCAATTTTTATTAGCTATTTCTCTATTGCAATGAATTCTCTTGATATTATTATTGATTTTTCTGAGAATTTCATGATGAATAGTGAGTAGTGCCATCGTCTTAGGGCGTATGGATGAACCCTATGGACCCTATTTCTAAATTGTGATGAAATTGTGGAATTGTTGCTAGGATTTATTAGGGTTAGGTTGTGATTAATTAATTACGGGTAGCTAGGGATTCATATCGCTTGGGATTTGTAAGAGATTGGATCCCAATTGATAGGGAGGCCTAGATATTCAATTTAGATTGACAATTGGATCTCTCTAGACTTGGTTTGCAAGAGATTGGACCAAAGCTAGGATTTTCAATTGTGAGTCTATACCCATATTCGTTTGCAAGAGATTGGACGGATAGTAACTATCTCAACCTAGGTCGTAGCTTGAGTTTGCATAAGAGTGGGCTCGAGACACGATTGAACGATGATGTCGTTCTTCACGCTAGCGGCTTAGGCTAGGGTTTGCAAGAGATTGGGCCCTATGCTAGGTTTGCTATAGACCGGCAATAGCGCGAGAGCGTGAGCTTGGTTCTACATTTAGTTGCGACTAGTTCAATTACATTCAAGTTTAGCAACAATGAAACTTATGAATCATAATGATGAGAGGCGGTCCGTAGTGGGGATTCCCTACTCCTAGACGTTTTATTAATTTGATATTTTCTCTTGACATTTGCACGATTGTGACTATTTACCCCAAACGATTCTTGATCCTTTTGATAGCTAGGTGATTGGAAGGAGACACTGTCATTTGTCCTCCCTGAGTTCGATACCAGCTCGCCGATACACCGTGCGCTTGCGGTAAACTACAAGTCGTTTGTCCCGGGTGTGTGTACTTCCGGGGCTCGAACAGTTTCATGGTCCACATTTATGTTCTAATGTAATATTCAACATGATGTTAAGATTTAACTGGCGATTCTTACATAAGATTCAACCTGAGATTCCTACATGAGATTCCAACACAAATTCCAAATGAATTCTATACAACATTCCATGCATAGTTTTCAAGTGATAAGCATACGAACATGGTAAGCAAGGGTGTTCGTGACAAGGGAGTTAACATGGTGAATATGAGTTTACGTGCGATGAAAGGTCGAATTAACTCATTTAAGCCTTTAACAAAGCTGAATTTAAGGTATCTATAATCAATGTTTGCATATGATAATTGGAATTCTAGTTTGATCCAGGCGAACACGGCCAGTCAGGTTTGGCCAAGGAGGACTAATATCCCAGATAGGGCGAGCCTTACTGAGGTGATCCAGACTTGATACCAAACAATCTTAGACACCGGCTCGAGGAACAATTTTAAGAACGCCGATTATCAACTTTAGCTCCATCAATATAGTTATGGGTTATTGTAAAATAATTAATATTCAGTTGAGTGGTTATTTATTTAATTAGGTCTCTACGTTGGCAATGTCGTATTTTCAAGCCAATAGTCTTTCTGAGGCTATATGTGATATCCTAAGTTCACACTAGTACACTATTCAAATTTCTAAATTTAGAATTAAAATGACTTACGGGTTTTGAGATCGTCGTAGTAAGACAAGGCTGGAGCTAGTGCTTCCAAAGGTGCTCGTGTGCCAGAACTGGTTCCTGCAAACATAAAATATTAGTATTAAAGGTTATTCTATGTTCTAACTATTATCTTAACGTTTGTATTTTTTATAATATTTTAAAACCTGTTAAAACACGTACTAATAATTATTAGATATGCTAGATGTGAGGAATATCATTTTATCTAGGAAGAAAATAATTTTATAAAGCTCATATGTATTGTTTATGTTATGAATGAGGGAGGCCTTTGGCTTCCCCTCATCTTTATCCCCCCATTACTCCCCATTTTCCATACTAATAGGGACCTATGGTTATCATATGGCCTTTGGGCTTCTATTGATTTAATAAATAGAGAACCATGGTTTTGTGTCATGGTTACTCATTCTTCTCATTATCCAACATGTTATTAGCACGTGTCTTCTCCAAATTATGAGCCACTAAAATTATTCCAAATCCCCTCTAAATCAAACTCCTACACGAAGGAATCTAATTGTTGTTGTGGCGATCCGTTGCGGTTTCTCGTTGCGGCATTTCCGAGGCATTCTGGAGCGGGAAATTCTATCTACGAATTTTATATCACGATCGTCCCTAGATCGTTTGACTAGAGGTAAATCTTATCGATCCCGTAGATAATTACAAACAAATAATTTGATATGATTTTTCATAGCCTTTCTTTAGGCTTGTTTAAATCTACTATATCATGTTTAATACTGATTAAAATACAAACAAAAAAATAAAAAAATCCTTGACAAACCCATTGGCTCCCCCGCAGGGGGGGCCCTCTATGTACGCCCACCCTTCCCCCGTCGAGGAGGGGGCTCTACGCCGTGTTGGATATGGATCGTAGCCTAGAGGGGGGTGAATAGGCTAATAAAAAATCTCGTGCAACCCACGAGAAATTCCACGCAGTTATAAGCACATGCAGGGTAATAAAATAGCAATCACAGAATACGCACAGATATACCCTGGTTCGGTCGTCCCCACGACCTACTCTAGCCCCCGAAAGCAAATACTAGATAGATGTGTAATCTTGTACATCTACAATGAGTCAAGATCCCAAATCTACTCTCACCTAGCTCATACGCACACCACGTGCTCTACACTCTCAATCTAGTCAGATGCTCTCCCTCCGTGACGACTCCCAAAGTCGTCAGGCCCCCAAAAAGTAACACAGAAGGTAAAGTTTCCCCTACAGAGATCGACACACTAGTATACGAATATAAAGAGTTAAGAGTTTAGAAATGCTCATTTCGTGTCCGTGTAGCGTCTCTATCAATCAACACGTCGTCAGCTTCAGTCTGGCATAAATGGTGTCTCGATCCGACTCCTGGATGTCAAGATACGGCTCAAATAGTATTCTGGTCTATGCGTATAGCATTCGCAGTTCACTTCAATTAATTGGTGGTCTGTGCGGATAGCAACTCTAAAAATAGCCATGTCAGCCTCCCAACTTATTTGTTTTGCTTTTCTGAGGATTGCGATTTCTTTGTTTCACGGGCGATCTCTTCACGTCGACTTCCTCTTTGATTTGAATGGTGACAGAGCAACCTCGATCTCGGTGGCAATCTCTCCAAAGGCGACGTCCATTCGACCTCCACGAAGAACTCACCGACGGTGAGGTCTAGGGCATGTAGCGAAGGGTTCAACGGCAGGGAAGAGCACGAAGGCTGCGAGATCTTCGACGGCGACGAGATCTTCGGCTGTTGCGCTGTCAAGTTCTTCGACAGCTTCCCTTTGATGGCGGCGGCGAATGATGTCGACGGCGACTTGGGCTGTTCCTTTGGTTATCCTTGGCAGCGATTCTCTACGGCAGCGATGGGAAGGGCTTCGTGCAGCGGCATCGGTTTCTTCTGCAGCGAAGATGTTGGCGTTCACGTGCTCTGATGCGCAGCAGCTCCTCGACGACGCTAGGGCATCAGCGACTTCAATCTTCAAAACAGCGTGTACTCTGGCTTGTTGTGAAGAAACTCGACAGCTGTCTCCTGCTTTGGCTTTCTACGGCGTAAGTCTGGGCAGCGATTTGATTCGGTTGTGCTGATGCGTGAGTTGCTCCTTTGGTCAAACTTTGCAGCTACTTGAAGGGATGATGAAGCTTGGTGATGAAAGAAGTTTCAAGTCAAACATTGCGGCTACTTCTTTTAATGATGCCAGCGGCTCTAAAAAATTTCGTTGCCCCCTTTTTGGCTTTCAGCTGCCCTTGCATTTTTCTTTTGGGGAGGGATTTTTGGCCAACCTCTTTGAGCTTTTGGTTGTCGCATACACTGGCCCCTATGGAGATGATGGATTTTATAGGATGGAAGCTTGGGTAGACGGTTAGGGGATGGATGGAGATGAATCCTAAAGAATCTAGGAGATGATAGCAATTGGGATTTGAATAGAAGCAAATGTTGTTCATTGATTTGATCAAATCCTAAATTGATTTGAATTGACCTCTCCTCATCTCTACCCCTTTGACCAAGTCCAATATATATTACTTTGCTAAGTGAATAGCTCTTTGAACAAGAGGAATTGCTATGTGTATAACAATTCCTCTATCTCTTTGAGTTAGCCATCATTTGGATATTTACGTCCTTGCCACTCCTGCAAATACTTAACACACACATTAGATCGTTCACAACTGTTTGTCATCATCAACCCATAAATCATAGATCATTAACACGCCGCCAAACCCCCCTAACGGGGGGTCTTCCTGAGCCTCCCCAAAGGGAGGGCCTCTGATTTTTGCTTATCCCCCCCCGATGGCGGGGGGTTCCATGCGTCGCCCCTCGTGACTGTCCTCATCTCTCCACCTCACATCTTCGTCGGGAAAAAACCTGGCCATAGATTTGAGGATCGCAGAGATTTGAGGATCTCGGAGAGATGGATTTCGATGTTTAATCTACCTCCGAGGCTCGTATTTGGACCTGCTCCGACTTTGGAGGAGGCCACGGAGGCGACCGCGGATATTGAGAAGGTATACTTTTCTCCTGCTACTGGTGGTGACCCCATCAAAGTTACTGTTGATGCAAGGAGAGGTTGTTACCCAATTGGTTAGGCTTAAAAGATTGCAATTCTTGAACCTGTGGAATAATATGATCTGTGGCAACATTCCTCTGCTTATGGGTCTTGAGAACTTGCATGAATAGCTATCTGGGTCTATTCTTGATGAGATTGGGGTTCTTCCACCGTCGATGGGGGGCTCTGTACTCCGACCCCCCTGACAGGGGGGTTCTCTGTGCCCTCCCCCCGGACAGGGGGGCTCTCTGATCCCGCTGGGGAATGGGAGAGGAGGGGACAAAGTCTGTAAAATGAGGGGTTGGGAGGGATTTTTGCACTCATTAACCCTAAAATTTGTTTTTTTGGGCTTGTGATAAATTAAATTTTTGAACATGGGCCTGCAGCTCAAATATTAATAATTAATTAGTTTGGCTATTTTTTAGTTTTTGGGCCAGAAGCCCAGTTAATCAAATTGCTAATATTATGTAAAACATCTCTCTTGCATTGTTAATTATTTATGGATTATTAGGATTTTTCAAAATATAATTATCTTAAGGATCCAGCGACTGCTCTGCCATTAGTCATCTAACCTAACGGTCTATGACGTCTCCCCGTGGCCTGAGAGATTATTATATTTTATAGTTTCTTTTTCCATATTATATATGCATGAATTATATGCGTGGTTGTTTCTTTGTGCCTGTAGCATATTTAAAACTGCGTGGATGTTTATATAAGTTCAAATGTGTTTTTGGGATTGGCCAGTTTGATACCTTTAATTTCCTTACACTTTTATTTTCTTTTGAGAGAATTTGTAAGTGAAGATTGTATGTATAAATGCCAAAGACCGGTGTACCAACATATGAAGACGAAGGTGAAATTTGCAAAAGATATGGACCCCTTCTGGGTTTCCAACTTGTATTTTTTTCTTTTTATTTATGAACTGTAAATCGGTGGATTTTAAGGATACGCCATACTGCATTCCACATCACTTATCACGATACATCCCTCTTGTGGCCATATCTTATTGCCGATGCAGCTTGCATATGGTTCACCACCGAACATATTTCATTTGAGAGTGTTTGGATGTGCTAATATATGTCCCCATATCACCTCGTCTTGATAACTGTGAATTTGATGAGCAAATTCTCATTATAATAGGCATGCATTCTAAAGAAGCCTGAAGCTTCTGAGACCATATCATGGGACACAAAAGTCCTAATCTCGTTATGATCCGCACATTAATTCTGTGTGAAGATGAGATCTGGAAGATCCTTCACATTCAGACTAAAGTACATAAATTGGCGGATAAATTCACGGACAACCATAAGATTTGTTTGTTCACACGTCCCTGCTACCAACACGCCAGCTAGGATTGACATCCCCATAGATGGATGCAATCCACCGGCAGCAGAATTGGCAATACCTCAATTGTAAAGAGGACGCCCGCCAGGTTCAAAAGATAAAGTTTCTCGAAAGAGGAAGATTCCTGGAGATATTAACATGATCCTTCCACAGGATGCTGAGTTCAGACCAGCGATCTCTCCCCTCCTGATTTCCCCTGCAGAGGAAACAATAGGAGAAACATCATTATATTACATACGTACTGGAGAGGTACTGGACAAATATAACACAGTCGGCGTCGATGATTTTTCTTTCGCTATTGCCGTTCACGTCGCTGAATACAACGATGACGTTCAACCCATTTTTCTATAGCATAAACGCACAGATTGGCCAAAGTGGGAAGAGGCAATAAGAGTAGAGCTGGACCCACTCTTGAAAAGCAAAGTCTTTGGACCAGTAGTCCCAACACCTGAATGTGTAAAACCTGTGGAATATAATTCGAATTTCATAAAGAAATTGAAAAGAAGGAAATGTGATCATTTTCCTACTAAGCCTACACTTCTCTGCAAAAGCCAATACATGCAGATCATGGACGTTGTGACTGCATATATATACGGCAATATAGATATAGAGATCTATATAAAACTTCCAAAAGGTATACTCTACCCCCAGAGATGAAAGAGAAACGTAGAAACGTCTTCTCCATAAAGGCTACAAAGATCATTAGTTGATCTTAAGCAATATTCTGCCCTTGTATATTCTCCATAGGGCCAACTCTCATGCAAACCCTAGCCTAAGTCACTAGCGTGAAGAACGACATCATTGTTCAATCGTATCTCGAGCCCACTCTCGTGTAAACTCGAGCTACGACCTAGGTTATGATAGGTCTTATTCGTCCAATCTCTTGCAAACGAATATTAGTATAGATTCAGAATTAAAAATCCTAGCTTTGGTCTAATCTAGTGCAAACCAAATCTAGAGAAATCTAATTGTCAATTTAAATCGAATATCTAGGCCTTCCTACCAATTGGGATCCAATCTCTTGCAAATCCCAATCGATATGAATTCCTAGCTATCCGTAATCAATCAATCACAACCTAACCCTAATCAATTCTAGCAACAAATCAACAAATTCATCACAATTCAGAGATAGGGTCCATAGGGTTCATCCCCATGCCCTAGAACGTCGACACTACTCACTAAGCATCATGCAAATCTCAGAAATAACGACAATAATCGCGGCACAATTCATTACAAAAGAGAAATAATGCATAAAAATCGAGTTTTTAATAGGAATAGACAAACCAATGTTGATGCCCACGATCTCCAGCTAAGAATTCACAAAAGAGTAGCCGTCAAAATCCTAAAAGAAAGTCTAAAAAATATAGTTCAAGTCCCTTCTAAACTAAGGCAAAAACTGGGTTTAAATACCCTATAAAATCGTCCAAAAAATTGTGACCAAACTGCCCCTGCGCAGCCCAAAAATCGCAACCCTAACAGCAGGCGGAGAGGGTCACTCGGCCGAGTGACTCTTGTCACTCGGCCGAGTGACAAACCCTGTAGAAAAACAGTAACTTTGGGGGTTTTCAGGGTCTGTCTTCGGGGGTGGCTCGGCCGAATGGACTTCTTCATTCGGTCGAGTGAGCATTCATGCTCGGCCGAGTGGGCCTCCTCAGAATCTTTGAAAATTCCAGTAACTTGGGCCTTTCTCTAGACGAATTCCCTGTACCACTCGGGCGAGTGAACTTTCTCACTCGGCCGAATGGACTTCCTTTGTTCGGCCGAGTATACGCTAAAAAATGTCGTGTGCGTATCCATTCCGTTCGGCCGAGTAGGGCTTCTTACTCGACCGAGTGACTGGTCTATTCGGCCGAGTGGTGTGCTGTTGAGCTCATTTCTTCTTCTTCTCGCCTCCTCGTCACTCCTATTGATTTCCTTCTTCTTCTGCCCATCCTATATAGCTGATAAGTCCTCGAATAAGCCATGGGCAACACTCCTAAGCGCGTGCAAATCCTTTGATCTCAAATTCGCTCCAGATCGCTTCATATTTCCTGAAATACGACAAAAACAAGAAATAGTGAAAAGCATCGCAATATTGTCGATTAATCGTGAAAACCGTGATATGAGCGATCAAAATGACATGCAAACATGCAGAAAAAAGGTATAAAATATGGAGTGATCAAAATCCCCCCAGCTTACCTCGTACTCGTCCTCGAGGAAGATGAGTAAAAGGCAAACTTGATGGAAAAAATAAGGAAAGGGGAAAAAGAAAAATGAAATAGGAAAGAAAACAAAGAGAGGGATGTGCTAGATTATTTTCTCAGGACATGGGTTTTGCTTACTCATATAGCACATGACGAATATAAAACACATGCCAAAGATTTTTATCTCGATATCATAATATAAGGATGCATCCAAAACAGAAAACCCAAGAATATCAAAACAATATGAAATATGGAATCATTCTAGGATTAACATTGTCTGAAGCATCTACAGCGGTGTACATAGTCATAGACCACACACTTTCAATTGAATGCTTTCTATTTGGAGTATAAGATGTATCACACAATATGGATTGATAAGAATAGAAAGGTATGGCTTTCATGAAATGCATGCCAAGCTTCAATTCCTGGATTTCGTAAAAACTTCTAGTAATCTCACCAAGTATAGAAAATTACCTAGCTTAGGTTGTCATGCACAGTCAAGTAGTCACTCTCTCACACATCATTGGATCCTCTCCACCAAGCTTATCTATAAGCGTGGTGGCATTAGATAAATCAATAAATACGTTCCCCATTTTTGGAGCTCCAATAAAAATAAAAACAAAAGAGGGAAGAAAGAGAGAAAGGGTATGAGATGGGATCCTGTATAAGCTTCTTTTCTCTTATCTTTTCTTTTCTCTTTTTTTTCTTTTCTTTTTTTCTCTTTTTTCATAGCATATATACATCTGAGATCCCAAATCAAAAGATAGAAAGACATTCATATTTTTTTTTTGATTTTGGGGGTATTGGAGGATGGAATTTAATAGCGGGGAAATGCCAATATAGGATCCGCTTAAAGGGAGATTCACCAATGAATATAAGTATAGAAATAATGCTCAAGATATGTGGAGAAAGAAATATATGTAACACTCAGTTCACTCTATAGGACGTGCACGACAACTTTCAGCAGAGTAATGTAATCTACTCAGTTTAATCTCAGAAAGTAAACTAATCCAGTTATATCAACCTAACATACATTCATTCAACCCGAAAGTGAAGCGTACAATTTTCATGCAATAAGAAGTGATATAAGAAAAGAAAGCAGTACTCCAGATATAAGCAATCAATACGTGAAGCTTGGTGTGTTTTCTACGAAGAGTATACATATAAACTATCAGACTCAGCTAATAAAAGAATTTCATCCATATTCATACATGAAAGTGCGGGTTACTATTTCAAATGCAAAGAAAGACATAGCATATGATATCTGAAATAAAACTATGGCATGACAAGATAGTATGAATATAGAGATAAGCTAACACCACGTCGTCATCATCACAGAAAAATCATCTCTAGCAAAAAGATGAAAGATATAAGGATAAAAGAAAATGAAAAACTAATGTACAATGCAGCACACGTGAAAATAAAAAACCGTGATGCATGATAAAAAAGAAAAAGTGGGTGAAAGCAAGTGTAAAAATGAAGAAATGTGGGAAAAAAGAAAATAAAAGGCGACAAAAATAAAAAGTGTGTGAGAACTCACTCCCCCAAGATAAAGTGCACAGTGTCCTCAATGTGCGAAGTGTGACACACCGAGAGGCAAAAAGTGGGTGGGGAGGGTGAGGATGCATGCATGAAAATAAAAAATAAAAGGAAAAAAGTAAAAAGTATGCAGTGGGAATGCAAGTGATGTGACTAGAGATCAAAATGGTGTTAGATAGGTGTTCCCAATAGTACTCCCTCACTCCCAAAAAGATATAGACAGATATGACCAAAATGTGACCAAAACATGTGTGGAGGAGGGGTGCAAAATCAGCAGGCTCAGAAAATATCCAGCGTAACAATCACCAAAAAAATCGAAAGCATCCAGTGTGTGCCTAGGTGGATGGGGGTGCACCAGCACCGTCCTGTGTCGGAGGTGGTGGTCGTGGAGGCTGCTGTGTGGGGGTGGGTGGCTGAGGCAGACGCTGAAGAATCTGGTTCAGGCAAGCCTGAATACCAGGAAGCAGAGCAACGTGGGTCTGGACAGCACTAACCGTAGCAGAGAGAGCCCGAAAATCTACTCTAAGTCCACTCACTCACCGTCCCCTCAAGAGCACGTAGGTGCTGAACTAAGGTGTCGGGGGGAGGTGGAGCAGCGTGTCGAGCAGGACAAACTGGTGAAGAGTGGGGCTGTCTCGCTCGGCTACTGTAAAGGATGGGTGCTACAGTGGGGTGGTGAGGAGGTGATGTGCTCGCTAAGTGTCGCTCAGCCTCTGTGGGAGGCTGAGACGCGGGAATGGTCGAAGAGGAAGGAGCGGCAGCTGTCACGCCCCGCTTCCGATTATACTTGGGGGCGAGGACGTGAGCGGGCCCGCTTGGGCTGGAGCGGTGAGGCCCCAACCCAATAAGCGTCTGTGTATGACTACTTAGGCAGGTACTTGCTTGCGAATATTCGGAACAACAAAATAATGTCATCATTATACTTTAACTTTTCCAGATTACATGTACACAAAAATTAAAAGGCCTAGCATGGCCATTACAACAGTTACAAAGAAATTACAACAACAATTATTAAAGCTTCAGCAAGCTGCGCAGTGTCCGTCGTCTTCAGTAGTGGATCTCGTGCTCTTAGCTCTTTTGGTCTTCCTGCTCAATCTCCAAAAGAACGCTTCGGTGAACTCTGCTCAAAACCTAACGTATATTTCACAAACAAGGAAATATACGTCAGCGAGGGTCGCTCGGCAAGATTTAAAAACGTTAGAAATAAAATGACCCTCGGCAAGATTTAATATAATTCACAAAGTTTAGGGAAGAGCGGCACATTATGATTTCAAAAAGGTGATACATAGTAGCATGTGGAAACAAGGGGCATAACAATGTGTAGTGTGCAAGCAATGAGCATGAGTAGTGCGGTGTGCACAGCAATAAGTATAATGGGTGTAGTGCGTACAGCAATATGTATAACAAGTGTAGTGTGCACAGCAATAGTTAATCGTGGCAATAATTTTAGCAGGTTACTCTATAGCATCAACAGAGGTAAAAAGGGGTGCATCAATCAGTCAATCAATCTCATATCTAGTGACAAAGCCCAGTGTCTGAGGGGGAGGTGACCAGCATCACACCCAAGTCAACGGGAGCTACCCGTGACTCTATACTCACCGACCCGGCCAGGTGTCGGTCAAGTTCACCAATAGAGTGCAATCCAGCTTTCCAGCCTCTACTACACTAGACTACCCCACCCAAGTGTCCATAAGTCAAACCGTAGTTCAATGTTAGCCATATGGCTAACATTCCGTAAATGCCCCGCAGGCCCATATCCGTATTGCCCGAAGGCCCAATGATCCGTAATTGCCCGAGGGCCCAATAGTCCGTGATTGCCCGAAGGGGCCCAATTTCACATTTCACCAGGATGTACATTCCACAAGCAATGGGGTACAAGCAATGATGGCATTTCCATGTACATTATTACCGTGACAATAACATGTTAATAGTGAAGATAGACCAAACACTGTACCAAATTCATTAAATCATTTCAAAAGTGTTAAGTAACGCACTTTGCAAAAGACGTCATTTTTAACATATAGTAAAATTCAGTCTCAAAAATCTTGGTAATGTAGCTTAAACTTTTAGGTGATAAATACTTGCCTGGGAAAGTTGTAGGGTGCACAGATGACTGAGGCGTAAAGTGCGTTTATCTACGAAATTGGGTTGATATCAGTTGCATGGTTCTAAATGAATTAGTCAGAGATTTCATCTTACTGCCAAATTAATACGTGACATTCGAATGTCCTTAAACTAAGTGCATGCAGATAGTATTAGGTCATCATGCACATGTTCAACATCAGGATGCGTACATACTTTAAACTGAGTTATCATTTTAATAATGCATTAGAAACTATCTGGTTAATAAGATGCGATAAAAAAATAGCACTTACTTACTGTTATTAACTTGCATTATAGGATTAATCATATGCTATATTATTTAACCCAAAAAGATAACTTTATATAACTACTTACTGATGTTAGCGCACTAATTTTTTTATCACAGACTTTATATTAACATATGCAGTGTTTCATAATCTAATAAGCAGGGATCATCATCAAACCGTGCTCATTTAAGTGCATACACCCAACTAAACTTCATGCATTTCCCTTACGCACGTACTGTTACCACTTGCAAGTTGCAACAAACTAATAGGCTAATATTTGGTGTTTTAACCAACAGGGTTATAATATTTATACACCCACTATTATAAATCACATGCAGCGGCTTACGTGTTTATAGGTTCCTTGCGAGAGGTGCGGACGGTGTCGGAGGGGCGGTCAAGGCGTCACTTCAGGCGATGGTGGCGGCTCCGAGCGGCGAGCGGCACGGCGTCGAAGATCGGGAGGAAAGGAGGAGACGGCGCCGGTGAACGGGACGGAGAGGGGAGGGAGGCCACGCGGAGGGGATCTCGTCGGCGTGATTTCGAAGGGGGGGTGGAGGTCGGACCTCGACGGCGTGAGAGAGGAGACCGGTGGCGAGCTCGGAAGGGGTAGGCGGATGATGAACGTGCGGTTTGCCGGAGATCGGAGCTTGGTGGCGGAAGGGAGGAGGCGCCGGCGACGGGTGCGATGAACTCCGGCGGTGAGCAGGCGAGGAGGAGCGCTTGAGGGGTGACGCATGTAGGGCGGAGGAGGCTTGGCGTGCGGCGTCGGTTTGCTGGGCGGAGATGCCACGGGGCGATGGCCTCCAGCGGGGGGTCGACGGCGTTGATGGGCGAGGGGAGGGAACGCGCGAGGGAGAGAAACTCGCGTGTGTGAAATAGATGACAGGGCGGCTGTCCTTCCAAGGTAGGGAGAGTGGTGCAAGAGACTAGGGTTTATGTAATAGTCTAGGGCCTCTTTATATAAGGAATGAGTAGAGTTAGACGTGGACAGTACGAATTATGCATAGAGCTATAGGTTAACTTTTTGGTTGCTCCTCTTGTTCATGGGTTTCTTTAAAAATTGCTCTGAGTGCGTGAGTATAAAACTGGGTGCGGTCTAGGGTTGAACAAAAACTAAAGTTACAATAGGAAAGTGAATTTGAAATATTAATAGTATTTAATAGGTTTAATGAAAGGAAATATGGCTAGAGTTAGAATAGGAAATAAATTTGAAATATAATAAATATGATTAGTATTGAATGTGTTTAATTAGAAGGAAATTAGAGCCATTCATTTGGGTTTAAAAGAGATTTATTAGGAAGGTTTTTCAACCATTAAAATGTTTTAAATGGATTTGAAATTTGAATTTGAAAGCTTGCAATTTGAAATTCGAATTTTGAATTAGAAAAATTAAACTAATTTTAGGGAGAGATATTTTAAAATATTAATTAGAAAGAGTAAGTATGAAAAATGGAAATGGGTACGGGTATGGGTACGGGGCAGAACGTCGAACAACGGATACGGGGAAAAATATTCACGAGGAAAAACAGATAACGTAACGATGAAAACTGGTCGTTACATTCCACCCACCTTAGAAAAATTCCGTCCGCGGAATTTCTTAAGTTAGGTATGATCAAGATGAACGAAGGGTCAAGGTATCAAGGAAGAACGGGACAGATAGAGGAAA
The DNA here is from genome assembly GCA_030789695.1 of Scilla litardierei. Taxonomy (NCBI): domain Eukaryota; kingdom Viridiplantae; phylum Streptophyta; class Magnoliopsida; order Asparagales; family Asparagaceae; genus Scilla; species Scilla litardierei. Next base: position 195,949,831 of record CM061133.1, read on the forward strand.
AACTTCTGAAATGAAGAGGGTCTACGATCAAAACAATTATTATCAAAACAACACCTGGAACAAAGCAAGATAGACGAAATGGTAATGGTAGAAGCAAAAGATACATCTAAGAAGAAACAAGTAAGGATAAGCACAAGATATGATTCACTAAGTGCAAAAATAGGTCAGGGTCCAACGTCATCGTCCATCACTGGCATATCGTCCCTAACTTCCTCAGCAACCATAGAGAAATTTTGGAGCTGATTACGTTCGGGATTGTCCTGTTGAGGAACCTGACGCCGAGGGGCTAAAGATGGTCCCTATTGAGTCGATCCGGATGCAGAGTTGCTAGTGTGACGAAAGCAGTTCCGTGCAATATGATCAGGTGCTCCGCACGCCAAGCACTGGTTCAGCAACACGCGACAATCCTTCTTGACGTGCCCAACCCGGTTACAATGATAGCATACCACTGTAAACCTGGGGTCGACTGGAGTTGCAGGCTTCTTGAAATCAGTGGTCTGAGTCGGTCGGAGATCGTTCTTTGGCGGCTCCTGCGGACGCTTGCCTGCCTGACGTGCCTTCTTCTGATTAGCGATCCGCTCCTGATTCTTCGCAGCTACTAGAACATCCTCATGAGTGGAAAATGTATTCCCGGACAGAACACTCTGGATTTCTAGGTCCAAGCCCTGTAGAAAACGATGTGCACAGTCCTCAGGTTCCTTCACCATGGCAGGGGCATATCGACTCAGTATAGTGAACTCTGCCTCGTACTCATCAACGGTCATAGTACCTTGCTCCAGGTTGATGAAGCGACTCTCCATCATTCGCTTTGCAGACTTGGGAAAATACTAGGCGTCAAACCTCTTGCAGAAGGTATCCCATGAAATCGGCTTGGTCAGCCTGGCTTCCTCCGCATTCCACCAGCTGCGGGCATTATCTGTCAATTGCTTCCTGGCAAGCTCCACCCATTCATCTTTATTGATTCGAGCAAGGCCCAAATCATCCTTAGTGCTTTGACGCCATTCTTCGGCCGCTAGCGGGCCCTCTCGTCCAGAGAAGCTCTTCGGATGCATCTCTCTGAACTGCTTCGCTCCCAGAGCGGGTGCAACTGATGCGGCTGGGGCAGCTGGCGCAGCCTGGCGTCCTTGCTGGACTAAATGGTGTTGAACTTCCAACATATCTCTCATAACTCCAAGCATCTGTCGAATGTCGTCCTCTCCGCTTCCAGCAGCTCCGGATCCTTGTCGAGTGTTACGTCTTCCTGCCATGCTGCAAACAAACAAAGTAAACATTTGCGTACAAGATTTATCCAGACAGTCTAGTTAATAATGACATCTATATTGTTCCGAGCATTTCGCAGGTTCGAGACCTGCATGGGCCACCACTAAAACCTGTCACGCCCCGCTTCCGATTATACTTGGGGGCGAGGACGTGAGCGGGCCCGCTTGGGCTGGAGCGGTGAGGCCCCAACCCAATAAGCGTCTGTGTATGACTACTTAGGCAGGTACTTGCTTGCGAATATTCGGAACAACAAAATAATGTCATCATTATACTTTAACTTTTCCAGATTACATGTACACAAAAATTAAAAGGCCTAGCATGGCCATTACAACAGTTACAAAGAAATTACAACAACAATTATTAAAGCTTCAGCAAGCTGCGCAGTGTCCGTCGTCTTCAGTAGTGGATCTCGTGCTCTTAGCTCTTTTGGTCTTCCTGCTCAATCTCCAAAAGAACGCTTCGGTGAACTCTGCTCAAAACCTAACGTATATTTCACAAACAAGGAAATATACGTCAGCGAGGGTCGCTCGGCAAGATTTAAAAACGTTAGAAATAAAATGACCCTCGGCAAGATTTAATATAATTCACAAAGTTTAGGGAAGAGCGGCACATTATGATTTCAAAAAGGTGATACATAGTAGCATGTGGAAACAAGGGGCATAACAATGTGTAGTGTGCAAGCAATGAGCATGAGTAGTGCGGTGTGCACAGCAATAAGTATAATGGGTGTAGTGCGTACAGCAATATGTATAACAAGTGTAGTGTGCACAGCAATAGTTAATCGTGGCAATAATTTTAGCAGGTTACTCTATAGCATCAACAGAGGTAAAAAGGGGTGCATCAATCAGTCAATCAATCTCATATCTAGTGACAAAGCCCAGTGTCTGAGGGGGAGGTGACCAGCATCACACCCAAGTCAACGGGAGCTACCCGTGACTCTATACTCACCGACCCGGCCAGGTGTCGGTCAAGTTCACCAATAGAGTGCAATCCAGCTTTCCAGCCTCTACTACACTAGACTACCCCACCCAAGTGTCCATAAGTCAAACCGTAGTTCAATGTTAGCCATATGGCTAACATTCCGTAAATGCCCCGCAGGCCCATATCCGTATTGCCCGAAGGCCCAATGATCCGTAATTGCCCGAGGGCCCAATAGTCCGTGATTGCCCGAAGGGGCCCAATTTCACATTTCACCAGGATGTACATTCCACAAGCAATGGGGTACAAGCAATGATGGCATTTCCATGTACATTATTACCGTGACAATAACATGTTAATAGTGAAGATAGACCAAACACTGTACCAAATTCATTAAATCATTTCAAAAGTGTTAAGTAACGCACTTTGCAAAAGACGTCATTTTTAACATATAGTAAAATTCAGTCTCAAAAATCTTGGTAATGTAGCTTAAACTTTTAGGTGATAAATACTTGCCTGGGAAAGTTGTAGGGTGCACAGATGACTGAGGCGTAAAGTGCGTTTATCTACGAAATTGGGTTGATATCAGTTGCATGGTTCTAAATGAACTAGTCAAAGCTTTCATCTTACTGCCAAATTAATACGTGACATTCGAATGTCCTTAAACTAAGTGCATGCAGATAGTATTAGGTCATCATGCACATGTTCAACATCAGGATGCGTACATACTTTAAACTGAGTTATCATTTTAATAATGCATTAGAAACTATCTGGTTAATAAGATGCGATAAAAAAATAGCACTTACTTACTGTTATTAACTTACATTATAGGATTAATCATATGCTATATTATTTAACCCAAAAAGATAACTTTATATAACTACTTACTGATGTTAGCGCACTAATTTTTTATCACAGACTTTATATTAACATATGCAGTGTTTCATAATCTAATAAGCAGGGATCATCATCAAACCGTGCTCATTTAAGTGCATACACCCAACTAAACTTCATGCATTTCCCTTACGCACGTACTGTTACCACTTGCAAGTTGCAACAAACTAATAGGCTAATATTTGGTGTTTTAACCAACAGGGTTATAATATTTATACACCCACTATTATAAATCACATGCAGCGGCTTACGTGTTTATAGGTTCCTTGCGAGAGGTGCGGACGGTGTCGGAGGGGCGGTCAAGGCGTCACTTCAGGCGATGGTGGCGGCTCCGAGCGGCGAGCGGCACGGCGTCGAAGATCGGGAGGAAAGGAGGAGACGGCGCCGGTGAACGGGACGGAGAGGGGAGGGAGGCCACGCGGAGGGGATCTCGTCGGCGTGATTTCGAAGGGGGGTGGAGGTCGGACCTCGACGGCGTGAGAGAGGAGACCGGTGGCGAGCTCGGAAGGGGTAGGCGGATGATGAACGTGCGGTTTGCCGGAGATCGGAGCTTGGTGGCGGAAGGGAGGAGGCGCCGGCGACGGGTGCGATGAACTCCGGCGGTGAGCAGGCGAGGAGGAGCGCTTGAGGGGTGACGCATGTAGGGCGGAGGAGGCTTGGCGTGCGGCGTCGGTTTGCTGGGCGGAGATGCCACGGGGCGATGGCCTCCAGCGGGGGGTCGACGGCGTTGATGGGCGAGGGGAGGGAACGCGCGAGGGAGAGAAACTCGCGTGTGTGAAATAGATGACAGGGCGGCTGTCCTTCCAAGGTAGGGAGAGTGGTGCAAGAGACTAGGGTTTATGTAATAGTCTAGGGTCTCTTTATATAAGGAATGAGTAGAGTTAGACGTGGACAGTACGAATTATGCATAGAGCTATAGGTTAACTTTTTGGTTGCTCCTCTTGTTCATGGGTTTCTTTAAAAATTGCTCTGAGTGCGTGAGTATAAAACTGGGTGCGGTCTAGGGTTGAACAAAAACTAAAGTTACAATAGGAAAGTGAATTTGAAATATTAATAGTATTTAATAGGTTTAATGAAAGGAAATATGGCTAGAGTTAGAATAGGAAATAAATTTGAAATATAATAAATATGATTAGTATTGAATGTGTTTAATTAGAAGGAAATTAGAGCCATTCATTTGGGTTTAAAAGAGATTTATTAGGAAGGTTTTTCAACCATTAAAATGTTTTAAATGGATTTGAAATTTGAATTTGAAAGCTTGCAATTTGAAATTCGAATTTTGAATTAGAAAAATTAAACTAATTTTAGGGAGAGATATTTTAAAATATTAATTAGAAAGAGTAAGTATGAAAAATGGAAATGGGTACGGGTATGGGTACGGGGCAGAACGTCGAACAACGGATACGGGGAAAAATATTCACGAGGAAAAACAGATAACGTAACGATGAAAACTGGTCGTTACAGCAGCAGAAACGGCAGTGGTGGCAAGCGACGAGGCGGGCAGAGAGGTCAGTGACATAGACGTGGGGACAGACGTCACAACACTCTCAGAGAATACAACGGCGGTAGAGACGGTGAGGTCGACGACAGGGGAGGTCGTGAAGGGTGCAGAAAATGACTCCTCAGGAGTCAAGGACAACAATGAAGAAAGGGTCTCTACCGCGGAAACAAAAGAAGGCTCGCTGCACTCAACTACGATGGGGGGCACTCGGGGCTAGCAGCAGAAATGGGATCTATCGACATGTGCACAGTGGTGGTGGTGGTGTGGGTAGACTCGGATAACATGCTCCCGACACTAACAGAAGAGTGGACAGAGGTGTCGGGAGGGGCAGACGAAGCAAGTGCAGGCTGAGGGATCACGGGGTCAAGTGGTGGGAGGAGGGGCTCCTGCGGAGCACTCTCAGGCTCAAGTACGTATGCGGCGGGGATGAGGAGATCTATCGGTGGAATCCACTCCCCGTCCGCAGGTCCAATATGTGTCTGAACAAGGCTCGGGAGAATCATGTAATCAACACCGTGGGGACCATGCAGCCACACCCAGTGGCACTGACCATGAGGATGCAGCATTCTCATCCGGGCCATGACATCTATGGAGAGAGAGGTGGGGCCCGGTGGTCTCAGTAAGCCGACTGAAAGGTCAACACTGCACAATAGGGCCAAGAGGGTAATCAGACCGCCGCAACAGATAGACGTACGAGCACCGACAGAAATAGTGACGTGGTCGATGTACCAACTGGCAATATCGATCTCTATAGTGGGGACCAGAACGTCTCCTCCATCAAAGACCCTATAACGTGTCATCGCGTAGAGCATGTAGAGCTCTGGCGTCGACAACGTCCCGGGCTCGTACCTCGCAAGAAAAGTGGTCGCCATAACGGGTGGAGGACGGCAGAGGCCTTGGCCCGACTAGGGTCAAAGGCAAGGGGTGATCCTGTGATCCGAGTTCAGAAAGCATGGGTGTCGAATGACAACGGTGGGATGTGCATGAGGCTGTAAGCTTGGTCTGGGTCAGGGATAACGGGCCACTGGAAGAATGCTCGGAGCATGTCAAGAGTGACCTGGCACTTCTGATCCATCAGGCGAAATGAGCCTCCTCCAGGGGTCCGCTCGATAGAGCTAAGCACCTCTAGTGTCGGGCGGATGTAAGTGTCCGCCGACACCGACAAGAAATCACGCCACCCCACGTTGTCGTACAACTGGAGTAACCCCTCTAGGACCCCTAGGCGCTTAAGGTCAGCTAGGTGCACGAACCTAGTGGGTACGATCGAGCGATGGGAGATACACTCGAATCTGGCGTGCTGGATGTCATCTCGGAACGTAATCCCCATCGCATCGAATGCGGGGGTAGGCTGTGCAGGAGGTGGAATGGGTGCGGTAGGAGGCAACTGTGTGGGTGGTGGTGAGCTAGGTGGAGGGGATTCCGCCTTAGTGGAAGAGGAGCCAAGATCACCTGACTTCTTTCGCTTGGAAGCGGGCTCCCGAGTACGTGTCCTAAGGCGAGGCGGCATGTGTGCCGCGAGACGTGCCCACCCCGAATGAAAATGCGAAGTGCTATATAATGAAACGAGTATACCTGAGCACGACGCGAGTGCAAAATACATAAAGTGTGATGAAATTTCCTCCTTCGCGAAGCTCTGGAGCGTCCTGTATCTCCCCCAAGCTCCCCCAAGCTAACCTAAAAAAGCAAACAATCAAATCAGCGAATGATAATCAATATACATGGGGAAGATAATGGATAATATATATATATGTTAATTAATTTGAATTTGGGGTGCAATGGGCATACGGATTGGGAGAATGGAGAAGAAATGAGTGTTTGGGCGAAATGGGGATGTGTGGCGGCGGGAAGGGTGGCACCGGCGAAGACCGGCGGCGGGGCAACGTCGGCAGTCGATGGCGTGGTGCGTGACGACTGGACGGTGGCGGCTCGGGCGAGGAAGTCGGGGATTCAGGCGTAGGGAATGCGAAAGGTTCGGGTGCTGGGAGAGAAAATTTTTTGGGATTTTTTTGTTTTCGAAAATCACGATGCACCTGCATCGTATATAAAGATGTAGCGACTCGGCTGAGTCAAAAGAACACTCAGCCGAATGTCACAGCGTAAAATAAATTTCAAAATCGCCCTAAAGTTACGACTCGGTCGAGTAGCTTTGTCCATTCGGCGAGTGGACAAGTTCCACTCGGCCGAGTGGCAAGCCACTCAGCAAATTTTGAAGCGTGTAGGGTATCTGATTCACTCGACCGAGTAACACTGTCATTCGACCGAGTGGAAATAGTACTGTAAACTCAAAAAAATAACAGAGAGTGGGTCTGAAGGATCTTCCCTGATCGGTACTATACTCGGCCGAGTAGAGTCTTTGCTCGGTCGAGGGACGTATGTCACTCGACCGAGTGGCTTCCTGTTTTCTGCAACAGCTCTCTGTTTTCGCGCCACTCTCTATTTTTCTTCCTCCTGACAATCTCTTCCTTCTCATGGGGCCTGAGTGCATTCCTGGAGCGCTCTCTCTTGCCATGGCTATCCTCCATATGAATGACTTCACGTTCTCCATCTCCTGTCATTAAAAATAGAGCCCGTTGTCACGATTTTTATAGACAATAGAGTCTAAAACACTAAGAAAAATCTAAAATAAAAATAAAAATCAATTAAGAATGATATAAAACCATCGGGTTGCCTCCCGAAAAGCGTTAATTTAAGGTCATGACCTCGACCCCTTATGATCTTCGTTTAGTGCGTGATATTGGGCGCGTGCGAGATGCCCCGTCAAATTTGCCGGGAAGACCACTTGGATTTGGATGTTGATGCTCGTGGGCTTTCCTCGGTGTCCCCTCATCATGGGTAGAGTTGGGGGATAAGTCCCCCAAGCTTGAGCTAGCACCAATCTTCTTCTTCACCGGTGATGCCGACCTTTTATCCGACGGAGCTTTCCTTGAATTGTTGGCCGTGGAGAGCTTGCATAGCTCCCTAATCCTCGCGACATCAGTGTCGTCTTCTTTATCGTCGGCCATAGAGCTATCCGGAGGGTACTCTAACTTTTCTCCAATGCTAGAAGTTTGGCCTTCTTCAAGGCCGTCATCATGTAGAGCGCCAATAGAATGTGGAATGGCTTCATCGATTACCTCGTCAAGGAGGTCCACATAGTCCAACTCCTCTTGGTAGGGCATATGCTTCATAGCTTTAGGGATATGGAACTCAACCTCGATGTTTCCAACATTCAAAGATAAAGTACCTCCTCTCACGTCGACTATCACGCCGGCGGTGGCTAGGAAGGGGCGTCCGAGTATAAGTGAAGTGTCGCCCTCCTCCTTGATGTCCATAACGACGAAGTCGCACGGCAAGCATATTACTCCCTGGTACTTGGAGCGGTATGTCCTCTGTAATCCCTATCGGCCTAGTAACCCGACCATCCGTAAGTTGTATTCTCATGTCTGTTGGCTTCAAGTCGGTCCCCGTATTCAATTTCCAAAACATGCTAAGGGGCATTAGGCTCACACTTGCTCCCAAGTCTACCAAAGCCTTTTGTAGTGGGACTCCTCCAAGTGTACATGGTATGCGAAAGCTTCCGGGATCCTTGAATTTAGTAGGCTCCTTTTCCCTCCAGGTGAACCAAGTTCCTTGCTCGGCAAGCATTATTTTTTCCTTCCTTTTCTTTCCCGATATTAAGCCCTTCAAGAACTTGGCATATGACGGGATCTCTACGATAGCATCCAAGAAAGGTATGTTGAGGCTTACTCCCCTCAAATATTCAAGGAACCTGGCGAGCCGCTTTTCAATCTTGGCTCTTGCCAACCGTTGTGGAAAGGGCACCAGTGGCATGTAGGTGCGCTCCTCATTTGGCTTCTTAACTTCAGAATTTCCACCTTCTAGCAGCTCTTTTATGCTCTCCTCCTCAATAGCCGGCCCTTTGTCGTCCAAAGTCTCTTCCACGGGCTCCTTGGTTTGGACCATGGCGGGAGTGGTATCCGTCCTGCCCCTAGTAGTGACCGCCACCACCGCATTTATGTGGCCGGTATTGCTCTGTGGATTAGACTCCGGTTGAGCTGACAATTGTCGAGTGTTTTTGTTAAGCAACACAAATTGCTCTCCTAGTTGCGCAACGACGGTATTGAGCGAGTCTTGTTGTGCTGCCAGTCTAGCATTTATTTTTCTTTGCTCCACCATGAATTCCTCCACCCTAGCTTCATGATCCGATCTCGGTTGTGCTTGTGGTGGGTTTGGAGCTCTCCAACCTTGGTTATAACCCGGCGGCCTATATGGTCCCGCTTGTTGCCTAGGCGGGTAGTTTTGTTGTGGTGGCCCCCTCGGTTAGTATTGAGGTTGTGGAGATGGAGGACTGGCTTGAGATTGTTGCAGTGGTGGTGGGTTTAGAGCTCCGTCATTATTAGCATACAAGAAGCCCGAATGATTCCTCGTGGCCGGGTTGGCCCAATAACCGGTGTTCCCCGCTACATATTGGATTTGCTCTAAGGCTCCTTCTCCGTGCTCTCCTCCTACGAACATAGCTTGAGATTGGTCTTGCCAATCGCTCATATTGCCTCCTGGCGTATATGTGGCGGGAGCTCCATGCGGCTTGGTGATCACTTCTCCAATCTCTCCATGACCTTGTGGAGAGAGTCAAACTTAGTGGAAAGCTCCGCTACGGCCTTGGCCTCTATATGCTTGTTTGCTTCAAGGAGGTAGAAGATTGCCCTCGCTCGTCGCCCCATTGTTGATTATTAGAGGCCATCTCCTCTAATAGGACCGTAGCTTCATCCGGTGTCTTGGATAAAATGGCTCCGTTGGCGGTTGCATCTATAATTTGCTTAGTGTCCGGTTGGAGTCCATAATAGAAGTTGTGTACTAGCTCCCATGCTTCGATGCTGTGATGGGGGCACTGATGCTGGAGATCTTTAAAGCGCTCCCATGCCTCGTATAGAGTCTCATGTGGTCCTTGCTTGAAGGACATGAGTGCGCTCCTTATCTTCACCGTCTTGGATGGTGGGTAGAATTTATCAACAAAAGCACTAGCCAACTCATCCCACGTAGTAAAGATCCCCTCTGCTTGCGTCCTCAACCAATATAGAGCTTTGTCTCTGAGGGTGAATGGGAAGAGGCGCAATCGGATTGCATCGACGGAAACACCCGGCATTTGAAAGGTGGTGCACTTGGACAAGAATAGCTGAAGATGATAATGTGGATTCTCATGGGAGTTCCCATGGAATGGGTCTTGTTGCATTAAAACCATTACTCCCGTTTTGAGCTCAAAATTCTTATCCGCCGCCATCTCTGGCATGGCGATGGAAGAAGTAATGGAGATAGTCTTAGGCCGAAGCCTATCTCTGATAGATATTATCCTCGCCATGTGTACTGCTAATTCTTCCGGCGTCTCCGGTCGGTTCATACAATCGTCCTCTATATTGAGTCTCTTCTCGGCTCTAATCCTCCTTTCGATGCATTCGATCTTCGGATCAAATATTAAATCCTCTGGGTTCACCGTAGATCTCGTGTACATGCATAGAAAAATAGAGCTTCGATGGAATTGTTAGCACGATAGAGGAGTAAAAAGATAAAAATAATAAAACAAAAAGAAATAACTAAGTAAAGAAAATAAAACACTACCGCCTCCCCGGCAACGGCGCCAAAAACTTGATCGCGTCCAGATGTATACCCGAAAAACGACTTGTAGTTTACCCGCAAGCGCATGGTGTAGCGGCGAGCGGGTATCGAACTCAGGGATGACAAATGACCGTGTCTTACTCAAATCACCTAGCTATCGAGAGAACAAGAATAGTTGGGTGTAATAGTCACAATCGTTCAAGTATCAAGAAAATATCAATATAATAAAAAGCGTCTAGGGATAGGAAATCCACACTACGGACCGTCTCTCATCCTTGTGAATCATAAATTTAATTGTTGCTAAGCTTGAATATAGGTGAACTAGTCGCAACTTAATGTAGAACCAAGCTCACGCTCTCGCGCTATTGCCGGTCTATAGCAAACCTAGGATAGGGCCCACTCTCGTGCAAACCCTAGCCTAAGCCGCTAGCGTGAAGAACGACATCATTGTTCAATCGTATCTCGAGCCCACTCTCGTGCAAACTCGAGCTACGACCTAGGTTATGATAGGTCTTATTCGTCCTATCTCTTGCAAACAAATATTAGTATAGATTCACAATTAAAAATCCTAGCTTTGGTCCAATCTCTTGGAAACCAAATCTAGAGAAATCCAATTGTCAACCTAAATCGAATATCTAGGCCTTCCTACCAATTGGGATCCAATCTCTTGCAAATCCCAATCGACATAAATTCCTAGCTACCAGTAATCAATCAATCACAACCTAACCCTAATCAATTCTAGCAACAAATCAACAAATTCATCACAATTCAGAGATAGGGTCCATAGGGTCCATCCCCATGCCCTAGAACGACGGCACTACTCACTAAGCATCTTGCAAATCTCAGAAATAACGATAATAATCGCGGCACAATTCATTGCAAAAGAGAAATAATGCATAAAAATCGAGTTTTTAATAGGAATAGATAAACCAATGTTGATGCCCACGATCTCCAGCTGAGAATTCATAAAAGAGTAGCCGTCAAAATCCTAAAAGAAATTCTAAAAAATATAGTTCAAGTCCCTTCTAAACTAGGGCAAAAACTGGGTTTAAATACCCTCTAAAATCGTCCAGAAAATCGTAACCAAACTGCCCATGCGTAGCCCAGAAATCGCAACCCTAACAACATGCGGAGAGGGTCACTCGGCCGAGTGACCCTTGTCACTCGGCCGAGTGACAAACCCTGTAGAAAAACAGTAACTTAGGGGGTTTTCAGGGTCTGACTTCGGGGGTGGCTCGGCCGAGTGGACTTCTTCATTCGACCGAGTGAGCATTCATGCTCGGCCGAGTGGGACTCCTCAGGATCTCTGAAAATTCCAGTAACTTGGGCCTTTCTCTGGACGAATTTCCTGTACCACTCGGGCGAGTGAACTTTCTCACTCGGTCGAGTGGGCTTCCTTTGTTCGGCCGAGTATACGCTAAAAAACGTCGTGTGCGTATCCATTCTGTTTGGCCGAGTAGGGCTTCTTACTCGGCAGATTGACTGGTCTATTCAGCCGAGTGGTGTGCTGTTGAGCTCATTTCTTCTTCTTCTCGCCTCCTCGTCGCTCCTATTGATTTTCTTCTTCTTCCGCCCATCCTCTATCGCTGATAAGTCCTCGAATGAGCTGTGGACGACACTCCTAAGCGCGTGCAAATACTTTGATCTTAAATTCGCTTCAAATCGCTCCATATTCCCTGAAATACGACAAAAACAAGAAATAGTGAAAAGCATCGCAATATTGTCGATTAATCGTGAAAAACACGATATGAGCGATCAAAATACATGCAAACATGCAGAAAAAAGGTATAAAATATGGAGTGATCAATACTCTACCCCCAGAGATGAAATAGAGACGTATGAATGTCTCCTCTATAAAGACTTCAAAGATCATTATATGATCTTACACAATCACGAAAAATGTGGTATAACAGATTTAGCGTATTCCTTGCTAAACAAGGATTCCCTAAATAATGAAATCTCCCATGTATCTTTATTAAAGGACAGTGACATGATTTGTACTAGTCGCCGTCCATGTGGACGACTTAAATCTAATAGGATCTCATGCAGAGACCATTGATATATCTGATAAGCCTTAAGCATACCTTCGAGATGAAATACCTAGGCAACACGAGGTATTGTCTCGGCTTACAGATTAAACACTTTCATGGTGGAATCCTTTTATACCTATCATATTTCTCATACATCAGGAGTTTATGAAGAAAGATGTCCATTTGCAATCTATTAAAAATGGATGCATATTTATGACGCCTTCCAGTCGCTGGAAGAGGGGAAGGACATCCTAGGTCCTGAAGAACCTAGCTCTAGTATACTAGTTACACCCCTTTATCTGGCCAACTACACGTGTCTCTAATAGAACGTCTGTAGTAAAGCTGTTAGCCAGATATAGTGCTGTCCTGGAGAGCACCACTGGACCAAGGATAAGCTGCTTCTGCGCAACTTATAAGGGTCAAGGATCAGCATCCAAGGAATAAATATCGCATATGCAGATTTATAGACCATCGCGATGACTAAGCACAAATGGTTGGCCACCTCCTAAAGATCTACGCATCATCCTCCAAAAGTCTACATCCTCTGAGAAGCTCATCATCCAAAAAGCATATCTAGACTACGCTCATCCAGGTCCCGTTGTACCTTGCAGACACAGTGAAGACTGAGTGAAGGAATACATACGTAGAGCCATCTACCAAACTTCATAGAGCGTATCACTCCTGAGCGCGCACTATTTTCCAGTTGCCACTAGATATGAGTGAAACTTGTATAGATGAGTGATGATTGTATTCAGACCATGATGGATGTATAGACGAATAGGAAATGATTGTATAGATACATAGGAGATCTGCAAGCCTGAAGCTTATACAGATTAGGGGGAGTTGATAGTAGAGTTGTACTCTTTTTCCCTTAGCTATGGGTTTTCCCATTGGGTTTTCCATAGCCAAAGGTTTTAATGAGGCAACCTCATTTAACTCTGGACCCTGAAGTGTCCACCTCTATGAAAGCTGAAAGACCTACAAGCATAAGGCTTGTATGGATCAGGGGGAGTAACCTGTGGGTTGCACTTTTTTCCTTAAGCTGTTGGTTTTTCCAACTGGGTTTTCCACAGCTAAGTTTTTAACGAGGCAAACACAATTACTCCGGATCCAGAAGTATCCACCCCTTAGCATTTACACTAAGACCAAAGTAATGGGAGGATAAGGGGGAGTGTTATGAATGAGGGAGGCCTTTGGCCTCCTCTCATCTTTATCCCCCCATTACTCCCCATTATCCCTACTAATGGGGACCTTTGGTTATCCTATGGCCTTTGGGCTTCTATTGATTTAATAAATAGAGAATCATGGTTTTGTGCCATGGTTACTCATTCTTCTCATTATCCAACAGTTTATAATTTTTTAAACACCTAAAATCATTTTTCTAGATTTAAAACGAATTAAAAAATAAATTTTAAAATCAAAAATTAGATATCGTAAATGCTCGACGAATTTTTTAGAAAAACGTACATGTAAGAAATTTTCATATAATATGTCAAAATTTTACTCTCGACTAGTAGAGTATGAAGGTATTTTTTATATATTGGGGTTTACGTGAAAATTCATGGAAATAATTTATTTTGCTAAATTAGCATAATTATCCAAACTTTGAAAGTTTATTATGGGAGAAATACTTGCCTTCAAGGTTCAAAACAAGCACATACGCGTTCGTGACGAAGCGCTGGATCTTCTACTGGTCTCCATTCATTCGTACGATACTTATATCAAAATGTCACTATTCATATCCATTCGTATTAACTTATATAATAACATATTCTTATAAAACTCTGTCTTTCTACCTATCTCCTTCTCTCTTACGCATTCTCAGCGCGTGCGAGCTGTGGAAGCTCCAGGGGATGGAGGCACTGGCAGGGAGGGCTCCCAGAGGGGGGCGGTGCCGGGGTCAGGTCCGGTGAGCGGCATCGAGAAAGGGAGGAGGAAATGGCGGATGGGTTTGGCCTGAGTGTAGGAGCGATGGTGGTGACGGTGGGGCTCGGGGCTCGAAGCTCAGAGGATGTGAGGGAGGTCGAGGGGAAGTTGGTCGTGGGGCGGCAGTGGCTTTGTTGGTCGGTGGAGTCACCAGAGGGGAAGCCCGATTTGAAGGGAGTGGTGGTGTTGGGCTCGGTCTCGGGCATCGTCGGTGATGGAGACGGGGCCGACGGTGATCGCCGAGGAAAGACGATCCCCCGGAGGTGGTCAGTTAGGGGAGGGTCGCCGTTGGATGAAGGAGGAGAGAATGTGGTGGAGGTGGGAGTATGTGGGATTATATAATGTTGGTTTATTAATATAATAATTTATATGTATTAAATAAGATAATTAATGGTTAGGTGGCAGAGTTTGACAAGTGAGGAAGTTGGCCTAAGCGATTTCCTCGTGGGCTGCGTTAGGGGTGGGTTAATTTGGTTAGGTTAATAATTAAGTGAGTTAAAAATTAAAAAGTAGCTTGTAAGACGAGATTAGTAAATAATAACTAAAGATACGAAATTACGATTTTGCCCCCGAAACTAAATGTGTCCGAAAAATTATGAAAAAATACCACGGGTTCATATAGCCACGATGATCATGAAAATGAACTCTGTTTTAGATTTTGAGCTACGAAAAATAGAAAAAATTGTTTAATCATCGTTGCACTCATAAGGAAAATGTGCGTACTAGATTTCAGGCCGTTACATTCTACACTCCTTACAAAACTTTTGTCCTCAGAATTTCTCGAAAGATCTTAGCTTTTATCAAGTAGATAAATAATCAAAGGAAATGCTTGATGGATGATAGTGATTCAGTAAAATAGGTTGTAAATAGCATGAAATATAATGTGATATCATAGCATCAAGAAAACTAATTATGGATACATACTATTAACACACCATAGTTTTCGTAACTAGTCCTAGGACCAGCATTATCATTATAGCTACCATGACTTCTTGGGCTGCCGAAATTACCATGAGACAATGATATCGCATGAGAATGAGAGCTAATATGAGGACGACATCTGTTTGAACTTGGAACATGAGGTGATAAGCCAGCTGCAAGCTAATGCCTACTCCTTGGATTATGATTAATGACTATAGTGCATTGCAGGTTATAAATTTTCAGCACTTTCAAATCAAATCAAGCTCGGATAGAAGAAGAAGACGAGTTCAAGAAAGGTGAAGACGAAGTAGGTACTTCTACTTGCATGTCTCGTTTTGGTTCGTCTCAAATTCTATAGCACCATCCTCAATGCTTGGCATGCTTTTGAGCTTCCTTCGATCAAAATGTCGTTGATTATGACTACCACGAACACGCCCAGGTTGTAATGACCCCAATTTTCATGTACGCGTATTGATACGTATTTTGGCATAAATGCTGAACGTAAATTTTTGGGAGTATGCTTATATTTTTCTTTTAATTATTTGGTGTAGTAATAATTTTAGAAGATTTTTAACTCATCATTTGATATTAGAAAATAGGAGTATTTTGATGAGATACTTGTATTTGAGATGTATAAAGTATTTCATCAAGTATTTCTATTTATCACAAAATACTAATTCAAAATTTATTTTACTATGACACCTTAGCTTATTAGGTGTCATCTTGCTAATTAGGAGAGAAACACATGGCTCTCATCTTGACTTGATGAAGGGTGGAGAGGATTTTAGGGGTACAAACGTTTAGGAAAAAGAAACACAAAACTAAAAAAAAGAAAAATCATCTCTCATTCACTCTCTCCCTCATTCCCCCACATCAGGCCGAAATTTTCATCCCCCCATTTCTTCCATTTTGCTTCATCTCCCTCCATCAAAACACCATCCTAA
This sequence comes from Scilla litardierei, assembly GCA_030789695.1. Lineage (NCBI taxonomy): Eukaryota > Viridiplantae > Streptophyta > Magnoliopsida > Asparagales > Asparagaceae > Scilla > Scilla litardierei. The sequence continues at coordinate 195,965,814 of CM061133.1, forward strand.
GTACTACCCCTTCCATTACAAAACGCCCCAAAAATTTTCCCCATCATCCTAACATCAAAACTTCCCCATATACTCTCAACAATCCAAACTTTGAAGGCCAAGCTTGGAGTTGAAGGAGGCTAGGAGGCTCTTTTCATCAAGGACTAAGAAGGGCCAAGGAAAAATTTGGAGGACTTGGTAAGGTAGAATTTCTAACACTTTTAGTAGGAATTAGTTTTAGGACTAGAGGTTCACTTGAATTAGCAAATTACATAAATATTTGTTTGAAGTTATGTTATGAAACTCACGTAGAATCTATGTCATAGTAAATTCAATTTTTGTTTCACGTTGATTACTTCAATTTGGTACCATGTTGAGCTTTAGATATCAAGATTTATATGTTTTGGTCTCATTTTGTTTTAATACTCAAAATTAGTAAAATTGTGCCATATTGAAAAATTGAGAAATTGAGTTATATGTTAACTAGTTAAGAATGTTAATTTGTGATTTGATATGTTTAGGAAGTTGGTTTCCATGCTAGTTATATTAAGTGATAGGTTTCAAGCAACATAGTTTTATTGTGTAATGTATATTTACAATAGAAATAATCTTTTTGTAGAGTTAGAAGTAAATTAATATCTTGTAAATGTTGTAATCCTATTGTCATGCTACTATAATTATGTTGATTAATGGCACCCAACTATGTTAAAGAACTAGTTTAGTTCGGAAAACAAGTTGCTGGAATTTTTCTTAGCACAGGACATCAACTTAGAAAAATCGTAGAAAATAGAAGAAAAATCCGAAAAATACAATATAGGATACTACGGAAAACTGCAGAAAATTATCTACAACTTTGAAGAAGGGACCAGGAGCTAAATATGACTGTAGATAGGCCTGTGGTAGCATTCTTTCTGTTGTGACCGTTTGGACAGATTCATATGTTCATTTTGCTTTGAATTTGTTATGTTGTATTTTGTTTTAAGTTGAATTTGTTCATGTTAATTGTGCCTCAAAATCATGCTCATGAGATATGTCTTTGTGAGAATGTTTCATATGTTATGATTCATGTAGAATAATGATGATGATGAGAATTGTGTTAAGTTGACGTGTAAGCGGTAGTTAAGACCGCTAATGATTCCATGAGATATAGTAATTTGTGCTAAAAACTGAGAGTGAGGCAGAGAATTTGACATCGGGAGTGCTCGTTCCATTTTGAAATGGGTGAGACTCCAGATGTGGGTTTGGGGGAACACGGGTAAATTTTAGGTGTTAAGGAGCGGACAACAGTTCGATTATCTTGCCCGATGTGTCACACCCGGAAGGGGAGTTTGAGAGGGCTAGAGAGGCCGTTGGTGTGCTCGTGTCGCACCATGTCGGTAAATGATGGTTTTCTCCGTTTGTCCCAAGAAAAACCGAGATGAGTCTCGCTCCGGTACCTTGTCCAGTCACGTACAGAGTTACGAGAGGCCCCTCTCGTGCTCGTTTCACTGGAGTGGTACCACTATTTCACCCACCCTGGGTGAAGTTCACTTCCTTAGCATCCTACATTATACCCGGGTTCCAAATCAGAACAATGATTAATTTTAATTAATTTAATCTGTGATCTCACTTCAGTTCTACTTTCTGTTGTTTACTTTTAGCACTTACATTCTGTTTTTAATTTCTGCATATTTCTGAGATTGATGTGACACCTGTTGTTAGTTGACTAGTTGGGGAGACCAGTTCTAAAACTGGGTCCTATTAGAGTGTTAGGAGTTCTACTAGGTCACGCGTTGACGTGTCCCAACTTAGGGTTTCAGGTGTGGGACCCGAGCAGTCTATGAGGGTTCCTGAGTCAGAGGCCAGTGCCAGTGCAGCAGAGGCACAGCCTACTGGCAACCTTGTCCTGTTGGACATCCCGAGGTTAGACTAGTGGGTACGTTGTACCGGGTGTGTACCTTTTTGTACTTTTTGGGTCGGGGGTTTCTTCTTTTGTTGTACCCACTTTTGTACCCCCCTTTGTACAGCTGATGTATAAATATGGACTAGTATAATGTAATGTAATGTTCTGTGTTGTTGTATTTTCTTTTCAGTACTGCGATTTATTTTCTGTTGGAGCACCTTTCTTTTTCACTGTGTACTATTCCAGTGTGTTGCAGTGGCCTGCTCATTATTTACTATTAACCACACACAAAATGCCTGGTAGTATTTAGATAAAAGGGCTCGAAGCCTGAGTTTGAATACTACGGCGGCCTCGTTAGCTACGCTCTCCGTACTTGGGAGAGCGGGGCGTGACAGGTTTTTGTGGTGGCCTATTCAGGTCAGCTCACACCGCGATACACGTAAGAATAGTACAAGTAAAGCTCCAACATTATAATTCGCAATTATGTGCTGATCATTGTTTCCTTGTTCGTTCTTGCAGAATGGATCCAGGGAATGGAACGTCCGAGAACATGACCCCTGCTTCTGATGCTGCATTATCTGAGGCTTCCCTAATGGGGAAGATTCTGATAGGGATTTTGGAGCATATGCAGCAGATGGAGGATATGGTGGCTAGTGATGTGCCACTGAAGCCTGTGGGTATCAGACAGTTCAGAGCCTTGCACCCGAAGTCCTTTTCGGGCAAGGAGAGTCCTCTGGATGTGGACGAGTGGATTAGGCATACTGAGGATGACCTGGAGGTTGTGGGATACCCGAGAGATAAATGGGTGGATGCCACGAAGAGACAGTTGACACATTAGGCGCGAGATTGGTGGGATGCTCAGGAGTTACATTTGACCAAGCCGATCTCGTGGGAGAAGTTCAGGGAGCTGTTTGAGGCTCAGTTCCTTCCAGAGACGAAGAAGGATGAGCTTTGTTTGAGGTTTGAGCACCTGACTCAGGGATGACGGAGTGTAGATGCTTATGATGCAGAGTTCTCACTATTGAGCAAGTTTGCTCCAGAGTTGGTGCAGTCAGAGGCCACCAGAGCTAGACGATTCAGGAGGGGGTTGGACCCTGAGTTCAAAGCAGCGATGTCGAGCCAGGTGCTACTTACATATAGTGTCGTGCTGGAGGCGGCTAGGATGCATGAGACACATCTGAAGAGTGTGGGTAGAGGTCTAGCAGCAGCAGCAGAGAGGCGCCCTGCAGGTCATAAGAGGAGTTTCCCGAGGCCTACTCAGACCACTTAGTTCTGAAGGCCTGGAGCTCCACCAGCGACGACTGTCCTGGAGATTTTGTGGGAAGGCTGGGCATGAGCAGCAGATTTGTAAGTTTATGGATGGGCGGTGTTTTACCAGTGGTCAGCCAGGACACATCAGTAGGCAGTGTCCTCAGTAGGGGCAGACTTTAGGACCAGTGGCACCAGTGGCAGTCTGACCGATGCAGCAGAGGGCCCTTCCATCGGCTCCACAGAGGCTTCCACTGCCACCACCACCACCTGGTATAGTGACTTCGAGGGGACCACCTAGACCTCCTCAGTAGCAGCAGACCCCCATGAGAGCGGCGCTGAGGCGTCAGGCTTTTACCATGTCAACCGTGGAGGCGGAGGACACCTGTCGAGTGATCACTGGTACCTATTTATTTTTAGTAATGGATGTTTTCTTATTTCTATTATAGTATGTTATGTTTGTTGCTGTGATTAAGATGATTAGATTCTTATGCTATTTTATGTTTATCCTCTTAGGTGTTATTAGAGTTGCTTCCTTTCCTGCCTTGTCACTTTTTGATTCAGGAGCATCCCATTGCTTCCTGTCTCAGCAGTTTGTGACTATGAATTCCTTAGCAGTAGACCCATTTGCTTCTAGTTGGAATATCCATACATGGAGTGGAGTGATCCGCAGTTCTTCAGGATACCGACAGTGTCCTATAAAGATTTGTGGACGTAGACTGTATGCAGATTTCTTCGTGATGGAGATGCCTCATTTTGAAGCAGTGTTTAGGATGGATTGGCAAGGGATGTTTTATGCCACTATAGATTGTAGACTCAGGAAGATAGTGTTTCAGATTCCTGATCATCCAGAATTTGAATTCTTTAGTGGCAGTAGTTCCCTTGAACCATTGAAGTTTAAGGCCAGCCCAGTAGAAGTGATGATGGAGATGGAAGCTGAACCTATATTGCTGAGGGTAGTCCGGGATTTTCCTGATGTCTTTCCAGAAAATATCTATGGACTTCCTCCAGATAGATCTTTGGAGTTCACCACTGATCTAATTCTAGGTACTCAACCGATTACGAAGGCCCCTACCGTATGGCTCCTCCAGAGTTAGCAAAGCTTCGTAGTCAGTTGAAGGATTTGTCAGAGCGTGTCCTGATTCAGTCGAGTGTTTCACCTGGGGTGTGCCAGTGCTTTTGGTGAATAAGAAGGATGGATCTCTAAGAATGTGCATCGACTACCAGGAGTTGAATAAGGTTACTGTGAAGAATAAGTACCCTCTTCCTAGGATTGATGACATCTTCGATCAGTTGGGTGGATCGCGAGGGTATTCCAAGCTAGATTTGAGAAGTGGGTATCACCAGGTGAAGGTCAGAGGATCAAATATTCTGAAGACTGCATTTAGAACCTGGTATGGTCATTATGAGTTCTTAGTGATGCCTTTCGGTGTTACTAATGCACCAGCCACATTCATGAGGTTGATGAACCAAGTCTTCTATGAGTACTTGGATAAGTTTGTGGTCGTCTTCCTAGATGATATCTTGGTGTACTCAAGGTCGGAGGAAGATCATGCTGAGCATATGAGGATAGTCCTGGAGACTCTGAGGCAGCACCAGTTATATGCTAAGTATAGCAAGTGTCAGTTTTGGCTGACCAAGGTTGCTTTTCTGGGACATGTTGTGTCTGGAGATGGGATAGTTGTAGATCAAGAGAAGGTTGTTGCAGTAGAGAAGTGGCCAGTTCCTAAGTCAGTTACAGAGATCAGAAGTTTCTTGCGATTGGCTGGGTATTACAGGAAGTTCATACAGGATTTCTCTAAGATTGCTGCATCGATGACCCATCTAACCAAGAAGAATGTTTCTTACAATTGGTCAGAGGAATGTCAGCAAGCATTTGATAAACTGAAGCATAGATTGATCACTGTACCTGTCTTGATGATCCCAGACTCTTCAGGTGGATATGAGATATTCTGTGATGCGTCTGGCAAAGGATTGGGATGTGTTCTCCATCAGCATGGTATGGTAGTAGCTTATGCTTTTTGATTGATGAAGACTCGTAAGAGGAACTATCCTACGCATGATTTGGAGTTAGCTGCAGTGGTATTTGCATTTAAGTTGTGGAGGCATTTTCTTCTGGGTGAACGTGTAAAGATATACACAGATTACAAGAGTTTGAAGTACGTGTTCACTCAGAAAGAACTAAATATGAGGCAGCGCAGATGGCTCAAGTTGATGGCTGATTATGATGTCGACCTCCAATATCACCCTGGGAAACTCAACATAGTGCCTGATGCTCTTAGTCGCATACCGGCAGTGATGATGTTGACATCTCAAAGAGAACTTTTGGGTGATATTCAGCATATGGAGATTGAAGCTGTCTTACCTGGTTCATCAGTGGTGATGATGAATTTGCAAGTTCAATCTGATATGGTTGAAAGGATCATGGAAGCTCAGTCTGGAGATGCGAAGTTAAAGAAGATTCAAGAGCAGACAGAGGCCGAACTTCGTAATGATTTCTGTATTCATGAAGATGGATCTCTGCGTTTTGGGAGCAGAATTTTTGTGCCATCAGGTGACATTCGGGATGAACTGTTGAGAGAGGCTTATAGCTCACCTTATTCTATCCATCCCGGAGGCAATAAAATGTATCGTGACCTGCGACAACATTTTTGGTGGCATGGCATGAAGCGTAGTGTGGCTAAGAGTGTAGCTTCATGTCTGACATGTCACAAGTCAAGGTCGAGCATCAGAGAATGGCAGGACTTCTGCAGCCTCTTCCGATTCCAGAGTGGAAGTGGCAACATGTGACGATGGACTTTGTAACTGGCTGACCTCGCACTCCTCGAGAAAATGATGCTATTTGGATAATCGTTGACCGATTGACCAAATCAGCACACGTCATACCATTTCGAGTGGGCCAATCGACAGACCATCTTGCTAAGAGATATATGGAGGTGAGATTCCTTGTTTTATATCTCTATTTGTTCTATTGTTGGGTTAGATTCTGAGTAAGTCATGTATGCAGGAAATCGTGAGGCTTCACGGAGTACTTGTATGCATAGTCTCCGACCGTGACACTAGATTCACATCTCACTTTTGGAGAAGTCTGCAGGCTAGCTTGGGAACTCAACTGAGTTTCAGCACTGCATACCATCCACAAATAGACGGTCAGTTGGAGAGGACAATTCAGATTTTGGAAGATATGATGAGGGCGTGCATGTTGGATTTCAAGGGCTCTGGGATGAACATCTACATCTGGTAGAGTTCGCTTATAATAATAGGTTTCAAGCCAGTATAGGCATGGCGCCATTTGCGACTCTGTACAGGAGGAAGTGCCGATCTCCTCTCAGTTAGGATGATGTTGGAGATTGTGAATTATGGGGCCCTGATATGATCGCTGAAACCGTGGATGTTGTGAGAGTCATCAGAGATAATCTTCGCAAAGCCTAAGACCGTTATAAGCACTAGGCAGATGCGAAAAGGCGACACTTAGAGTTTCAGCCAGGCGAGCTAGTATTTTTGAAGATTTCACCAACACGAGGGCTAATTCGTTTTGGAAGACAAGGAAAGCTGAGCCCAAGATATGTTGGACCTTTCGAAGTCTTAGCTCGTATTGGAGAAGTGGCTTATAAGACTGCTTTACCAGCATCTCTTGAGGGAGTGCATAATGTGTTTCATATATCGCAACTCAGGTGGTGTGTTGGAAATCCTGATTATGTCGTCGACTTCTCTGAGATTGAAGTGCAACCAGACTTGACTTATGATCAGCAGCATATGGCCATTCTAGACCGAAGGTAGAAGATGCTGATGAAGAAGTCAATCAATCTAGTGAGGGTCATGTGGCACCGAGAGTCACCAAGGGAGTCTACCTGGGAACTCGAGGATGAGATGAGAGAGAAATACCCTCACTTGTTTGTTTGATGTAATTTTTGTGTAATATGATGTATAGAAATTTTTTCTCCCTTAAGAACTGATGACTTCCACCACGTCAAGGTGACACTCTACCGCTGAGTTATATCCCTTCCCGGCCCCATCGAGAAATAGAACTAACTAATTTGAAATTCCAAGGATGGAATTTATTTTAAGGGGGTAGGATGTAATGACACCAATTTCCATGTACGCATATTGATACGTATTTTGGCGTAAATGCGTACATATATTTTTGGGAGTATGCTTATATTTTTCTTTAAATTATTTGGTGTACTAATTAATTTTAAAAGATTTTTAACTAATCATTTGATATTAGAAAATAGGAGTATTTAGATGAAATGCTTGTATTTGAGATGTATAAAGTATTTCATCAAGTATTTCTATTTATCACAAAATACTAATTCAAAATTTATTTTACCACGACACCTTAGCTTATTAGGTGTCATCTTGCTAATTAGGAGAGACACACGTGGCTCTCATCTTGACTTGATGAAGGGTGGAGAGGATTTTAGGGGTACAAAAGTTTAGGCAAAAGAAATACAAAACTAAAAAAATGAAAAATCATCTCTCATTCACTCTCTCCCTCATTCCCCCACATCAGGCCGAAATTTTCATCCCCCATTTCTTCTATTTTGCTTCATCTCCCTCCATCAAAAAACCATCCTAAGTACTCCCCCTTCCATTACAAAATGCCCCAAAAATTTTCCCCATCATCCTAACATCAAAACCTTCCCATATACTCTCCAAAATCCAAACTTTGAAGGCCAAGCTAGGAGTTGAAGAAGAAGGCTAAGAGGCTCTTTTCATCAAGGACTAAGAAGGGCCAAGGAAAAATTTGGAGGACTTGGTAAGGTAGAATTTCTAACACTTTTAGTAGGAATTAGTTTTAGGACTAGAGGTTCACTTGAATTAGCAAATTACATAAATATTTGTTTGAAGTTATGTTATGAAACTCATGGTAGAATCTATGTCATAGTAAATTCAATTTTTGTTTCATGTTGATTACTTCATGTTCGTACCATGTTGAGCTTTAGATATCAAGAGTTATATGTTTTGGTCTCATTTTGTTTTAATACTCAAAATTAGTAAAATTGTGCCATATTGAAAAATTGAGAAAATGAGTTATATGTTAACTAGTTAAGAATGTTAATTTGTGATTTGCTATGTTTAGGAAGTTGGTTTCCATGCTAGTTATATTAAGTGATAGGTTGCAAGCAACATAGTTTTATTGTGTAATGTATGTTTACAATAGAAATAATCTTTTTGTAGAGTTAGAAGTAAATTATTATCTTGTAAATGTTGTAATCCTATTGTCATGCTACTATAATTATGTTGATTAATGGCACCTAACTATGTTAAAGAACTAGTTTAGTTGGGAAAACAAGTTGCTGGAATTTTTCTTAGCACAGGACAGCAACTTAGAAAAATTCGGAGAAAATAGTAGAAAAATCAGAAAAATAGAATCTAGGATACTACGGAAAACTGCAGAAAATTATCTACAACTTTGAAGAGGGACCAGGAGCTAAATATGACTGTAGATTGGTATGCAGTAGCATTCTTTCTGTTGTGACAGTTTGGACAGATTCAAGTGTTCATTTTGCTTTGAATTTGTTATGTTGTATTTTGTTTTAAGTTGAATTTGTTCATGTTAATTGTACCCTCAAAATCATGCTCATGAGATATGTCTTTATGAGAATGTTTCATATGTTATGATTCATGTAGAATAATGATGATGAGAATTGTGTTAAGTTGACATTTAAGCAGTAGTTAAGACCGCTAACGATTCCATGAGATATATTAATTTGTGCTAAAAATTAAGAGTGGGGCAGAGAATTTGATATCAGGAGTGCTCGTTCCATTTTGAAATGTGTGAGACTCCAGATGTGGGTTTGGGGGAACACGGGTAAATTTTAGGTGTTAAGGAGCGGACGGCAGTTCGATTATCTCGCCCGATGTGTCACCCCTGGAAGGAGAGTTTGAGAGGGCTAGAGAGGCCGTTGGTGTGCTCGTGTCTCACCATGTCGGTAAATGATGGTTTTCTTCGTTTGTCCCAAGAAAAACCGAGATGAGTCTCACTCCGGTACCTTGTCTAGTCGGGTACAAATTTACGAGAGGCCCCTCCAGTGCTCGTGTCGCTGGAGTGGTTCCACTATTTCACCCATCCTGGGTGAAGTTCGCTTCCTTAGCATTCTACAGTATACCCGGGTTCCAAATCAGAACAATAATTAATTTTAATTAATTTAATATGTGATCTCACTTCAGTTCTACTTTCTGTTGTTTACTTTCAGCACTTACGTTCTATTTTTAATTTCTGCATATTTCTGAGATTGATGTGACACCTGTTGTTAGTTGACTAGTTAGGGAGACCAGTTCTAAAACTAGGTCATATTAGAGTGTTAGTAGTTCTACTAGGTCACGCGTTGATGTGTCCCACCTTGTGGTTTCAGGTGCGGGACCCGAGCAGTCTGTGAGGGTTCCTGAGTCAGAGGCTGGTGCCAGTGCAGCAGAGGTAGATCATACGGGCGACCTTGTCCCGTTGGACTTCCCGGGGTTAGACTAGTGGGTGCGTTGTACCGGGTGTGTACCTTTTTGTACTTTTTGGGTCGGGGGTTTCTTCTTTTGTTGTATCCACTTTTGTAACCCCCTTTGTACAGCTGAAGTATAAATATGGACTAGAATAATGTAATGTAATGTAATGTAATGTGTTGTTGTATTTTCTTTTAAGTACTGCGATTTATTTTCTGTTGGAGCACCTTTCTTTTTCTCTGTGTACTATTCCAGTGTGTTGCAGTGGCCTGCTCATTATTTAATATTAACCACACACAAAATGCCTAGTAGTATTTAGATAAGAGGGCTCGAAGCCTGAGTCTGAATAATACGGCGACCTCGTCAGCTACGCTCCCCGTACTTGGAGAGCGGGGCGTGACACAAGTACTCATAAAATACTTGGTTCACGAGACTCATGAATACCAACAGTGCATTAACCACACTAATGGCATCATCAAGTATTCGTAGCATCTACACTAGGCCTTGAAAACAGTCTTCGAGACGTTGACTTTCGATTGGTGATATCCTCTTCTTAAGTCCAACTTTGCTTCATCCTCCAAGTTGATCAAAATATTATCGATGCGAGGAAGAGGATGCTTGCTCTTCACAGTCGTCGATCGATAGTTAATACATATGCCAGGATCCATTCTTCCATGAGCACTCCAAGGTGACACGTTACGTTGTAACAGATCATCCAACCGAGCCCGAAATTTCTAGCTTAGTTGGCGTTGTGCGAAAAGTGTCTTTGACATTTTTTGGGTCCCTGACACCAAAGAAATTGAAAACTCGAGGATACAATCCGAAGCCAATCCCATGAGATCGTTCAAAAATACGTCCAAGAATTTTTGTACCACTCCAGGTTTCTCTGGCTCAACTTCCATTGAAGTTACAATTGCTTTCATAGGTCTGGCCTTTAACTTCATTGGTCCTTCTGATCTGCTGCCGTTGTCGGAGTTAAACTTCGGATGGTCGAAAATTTCTAATGCTACCCTCCTTACAAAAGGGTGTGGCCATTGTTTCTAACGCAACTGGAAGTACTATAAGAATAAGAAGGTCATTCAAAAGGCCATCAAGCTAAATGAAGGGTGATGGTGATGTAGTGAGTAGGTGGTTTGTCCGATGAAGGATCACTCTAATTGTCGTCAAAGGAGGGCACATACAGGTGTATAAAGATATATACAAAGGATGTAACTTAGGTTTTGTAGATGATGGTTCAAGAGTTCAAAGAAGGTATGAGGATCAAGGAAGATGGGTAATATGAACTTTATGCATGTACATCCCAGACAGGTGAAGACTCGAGCCATCATATACTCGAGAGTCCAATTTGAGTATTTTATACTGTACATCCTGATCTTACTATACTGTTCACGAGGTAATTAGCACAGACCTGCGTAAGCAACCAAACTTGTAACGACGCACTCTCAGGGGGCCATTACTTATTTGATACTTTTACAGGTTCTGTAGTTAACTAGTGAAAACAATATATAAAACGATGCAGAGATATACAAATACTCAAATAAGCGTCCATTTATTACAATCGATACTGAAGTACAACACACAACACCATCTCTTACACCAAATCCATGAAAGTTAAAGATGAATAGAAATACATAGGAAAGTATGTCACACACACAACTCTAAGTCTAAAAGTCGGTAGTCTATGGGTCGAACTTTGGCTCTGCAAACTCATGAGCCTCCACTTCAACATGTGCATCGTCTGACGGTGCCACAAAGCGGAACCGTAGGTAAGTCAGAACAATTCTAAAAATAGAAAGAAAAGCAGTGCACATGTATGGAATATAGCATGTGGTAAAAAGGTAACTACAGTCATTCATACAAATTTTAGAAAGTAAAGTAAAGGTTGCAGTACAAGTGCGTACGAGAGCATCAACTATGACATGGTATGCATGGCATGGTAGTAAGAACAAAGGCATGCAAAGTAGTAACAGACATAAGATGATAAGCAATACTTTACTTGTGCAAGCAGTAACTAGAATAGAAACTATATGAATCAAGAAGGAGAGTATTATATGCAACCATTGAGTTCATCTCTTGCATGTGTGCGCTTAGCCAGACGATACCGAAACACAGGCAGTGGGACATGTATTGCCGAAACACAGGCAGCAGGACGGGATGCCAAAACATAGGCGACAAGATGGGAAGATGAACTCCATGCACTCCCCACACTCTCTCAACTATGAGTTACCCCAAAAACCCAGTGAAATGTCAAGTGTTCATGGTCTACATTTATGTTCCAATGTAATATTCAACATGATATTCCAACATAAGATTCAACTGGGATTCTTACATGAGATTCAACCTGAGATTCCTACATGAGATTCTAACACGAATTCCAAATGAATTCTACATGACATTCCATGCATAGTTTTTAAGTGACAAGCATAAGAACATGGTAGGCAAGGGTGTACGTGACAAGGGAGTTAACACTGTGAATATGAGTTTATGTGCGATGAAAGATCGAAGTAACTCATTTAAGCCATTAACAAAGCTGAATTTAAGGTATTTATAATCAATGTTTGCATATGATGATAATTGGAATTCTAGTTTGATCCAGGCGAACACGACCAGTCAGGGTTGGCCAAAGAGGACCATTATCCCCAAATAGGGCGAGCACTACTAAGGTGATCCAAACTTGATACCGAACGATCCTAGACACCGGCTCGAAGATCACGTTTAAGAACATCGATTATCAACTTTTGCTCCATCGATATAGTTATGGGTTATGGTAAAATAATTAATATGTAGTTGAGTAGTTCTTTATTTAATTAGGTCTCTACGTTGGCAATGTCGTATGTTCAAGTCAATAGTCGTTCTGAGGCTATATGTGATATCCTAAGTTCACACTAGTATACTATTCAAATTTCTAAATTTAGAATTAAAGTGACTTGCGGGTTTTGAGATCGTCGTAGTAACACAAGGCTGGAGCTAGTGCTTCCAAAGGTGCTCGTGTACAAGAACTGGTTCCTGCAAACATAAAATATAAGTATTAAAGGTTATTCTATTTTCTAACTATTTATTTTAATGTTTGTATTCTAAAATAGCTTAAAGCCTGTCAAAACACGTACTAATAATTTTTAGATATGTTAGATGTGAGGAATATAATTTTATCTAGAAGAAAATAATTTTATAAAGCTCATATGTATTTTTTTATAATTTTTTAAACACTTAAAATCATTTTTCTAGATTTAAAACGAATTAAAAATTTATTTTTAAAATTAAAATTAGATATCGTAAACGCTCAACGAATTGTTTAGAAAAATGTCATGTCAGAAATTTTCATATAGAGTGTGAAAATTTTACTCTCGACTAGTAGAATACGAAGGTATTTTTCATATGTGGGGTTTACGTGAAAATTTATGAAAATAATTTATTTTGCTAAATTAGCATAATTATCCAAACTTTTAAAATTTATTATGGGAGAAATACTTGCCTTCAAGGTTCGAGACAGGCGACTATGCATTTGTGACGAAGCGCTGGATCTTCTGGTGGTCTCCGTTCATTCGTCCTATACTTATATCAAAATGTCACTATTCATATCCATTCGTATTAACTTATATAATAACGTATATTATTATTATATTCTTATAAATCTCTGTCTTTCTACCTATCTCCTTTTCTCTTACGCATTCTCAACGCGTGCGAGCTGTGGAAGTTGCAGGGGGGAGGGAGGCACTGGCAGGGAGGGTTCCCGGAGGGGAGTAGCACCGGAGGCAGGTCCGATCGGCCGATGGCAGCTCTGGCAAGCGGTGATGAGAAGGGGAGGAGGAAACGGAGGATGGGTTCAGCTTGAGTGTAGGAGTGACGGTGGTGACGGTGGGGCTCAGCATTGCCTTGTTATAGCTCAAAGGAGGTGAGGGAGGTTGAGGGGAAGTTGGTCGCGAGGTGGCGATGGCTTTGGTGGTCGGTAGAGTCACAGGAGGGGAAGTCTACTGATCGACCCCGGATATACACCCGGAGAACGATTGTAGTTTTACCGCAAGCGCACGGTCAAGTGGCGAGCGGGTATCGAACACGAGGAGGTGGTGTTGGTTCCAATCTATCCTAGGTTGGCTCGACTATGAAACGAAGGGAATGGGAGATTACCGGTAAGCCAGATGCTTCGCGAACAACTGGTACATTGTTTTTATTGGTGGAGATGGTTATGGAATGATATAATGCAAATGGTGGTGGATGTCGGTGTCGGTGATAAAGAAGTCGGATAAAGTATCGATTCAAATACAATACAATAAAAGAGTCTAGAGCAAGGGAATCGCCATTACGGATCGTCATACATCATTGTAAATAGTGAATCTCAATATTACTAGGCTTGTGTTGAGGTGAACTAGTCGTAACTGAATAGAGAACCAAGCTCACGCTCTCTCGCTATTGCCGGTCTATAGCAACCCTAGGATAAGGCCCAATCTCTTGCAAACCCTAGCCTAAGCCGCTAGCATTAGGATCGACATCATCGTTTAATCGCCCCTCGAGCCCACTCTCGTGCAAACTCGAGTTACGATCTAGGTTGTGATAGTTCGTATTCGTCCAATCTCTTGCAAACGAATATTGGTATAGATATACAATAAAAATCCCAGCTTTGGTCCAATCTCTTGCAAACCAAGTCTAGAGAATCTCGATTATAAATCTAAATCGAATATCTAGGCCTTCCCATCGATTAGAATCCAATCTCTTGCAAACCCCAATCGATGGAAATCTCTAGCTATCCGTAATAAATCGATCACAACCTAACCTCCAAGCAATTCTAGCAATTTAGAAATTCATTCATAACAAATCTAAAATTAGATCTATAGGGTTCATCCCCATTCCCTAGAACAACAAATCTACTCAAGCATAGCAATAACGATATGAGAATCAATAAAAATCATTGCTTGCATACAGAAAGATAGAAAAACAAAGATTCAAATAACAAGAAAAAAAATACTTAGCTTTGATGAAGATCTTCAATCCAAATTCAAGCTTTTAGATTCAAGCGGGGGCCCTAGGGCATGGCCTAACCTCTAAAATAAACACTAATAAAACATTTTTGGAATTCCTATAATGATGGCTACAAACCCCTTATATAGCCCCCAAAAAACCCTAGCAAAAGACCCTAAAATCGTCCAAAAAATCGTGACCAAACTGCCCCTGCGCAGCCCAGAAATCGCAACTCTCGCAGCAGGCGGAGCGGCTCACTCGGCCGAGTGAAAAGCTCACTCGGCCGAGTGAGAATTCCTGCAAAAATTCCAGAAAATAGCACTCTGTCAAAAACTGTCAACAACTGGTCACTCGGCCGAGTGGAGAACTCACTCGGCCGAGTGAAAGTGTCACTCTGTCGAGTGACACTGATACGCAAATTCTAGCTCTGCAGCATCAACTTGCAGAAATTCTCCAGATTTCATCCGACCTCCGATTGGTGCGTTCTTGGCGGCGTTGGAACCGTCATGAAGTATACTATCCATAAAAAATATGAGAAAAATAATTTGACCTCTAGAATGATAGAAGATTTCAAAAGAGTGGAAGGCTGTCTGAAAATCTGGGCGCTCGTGTCATCGGCTTCACTCGGGCGAGTGGGATTCTTCACTCGGGCGAGTGGACTTCTCTACTCGGCCGAGTAGGTCTTCTAATGTTCTCCCCAGAATTCCAGAGAGTCGGCTTTGATTTCTTTCAGAAGTCCTGACTCACTCGGGTGAGTGGCGATCTCTACTCGGCCGAGTGGATGTAACCACTCGGTCGAGTACATTGTGGCTCAAGATCCCTTCGTATCAGTTGTACTCGGCCAAATGTGCTTCTTCACTCAGCCGAGTGGGCTGTGTTACTCGGCCGAGTGGCCTGTTTCTGGAGTTAACTCTTCTTCTCCTCGCCTCTTCATCGATTCTATCAATTTCCTTCTTCTTCCACTCATCTTCCAGCACCGTTAGCTCCTCGATAGAGCCGTGGGCGACGCTCCGGTACATGTGCAAGTCCTTTAAGCTCATTTTTGCTCCCGATTGCTCTATATTTCCTGAAATCCGACAAAAACAAGAAATAGTGAAAAGTAACGCAATATCGTCGAATACTCGTGGAAATCGCAATATGAGCAATCGAAATGGCGTGAAAACATGCAGAAAAAAGGTGTAAAATATGGACCGATCAAAATCCCCCAAGCTTGACTCTTACTCGTCCTCGAGGAAGATAAGTAAAGAGACGAACTCGGGACATGAAGACAAAGGAAATGAAATGAAAAAGAAAGAAAACGAGGTGGAAGGGGTCGCTAGATTATTCTCTCAGATCTCAAGCCATAAGCTACACATCACGATAACTCAGAAAATACGAATCTCATGCTATAAAGATTTCATATCTTACATAAACATGGTACTTGCAAGCTTTTAAGAACAACAGAAGGGACTCCTTAAATTCATGCAATCAACTCATATCCACATCATGCATTTCATAGAATTTAATTTACGAATGTTGGCGATGCACTTTTCAATCAAAAGTTATAAATGAAGCATATAAGATACACCAAACATGCAATAGAGAATAGAATAAGAGCTATGACATTCACATATTTATTTCAAATCATGAAAAATCTCAATATCTAATATATTTTGCAAAGTCGAAGCATTATCGAATATTCCCATTCGTGCACGTCTCCACTCTAATGTCATACTCACTCATTTGGTCAAATGAATTCACCCCCCCAAGCTTAGCTTGAGGCATCGCATCTACAGGAATATGATAGTGGAAAATGGGATTTTTGCCTTGGTTTTCCCAAGTATTTTGTGGCTCCAATAATGAGATAGAGAAATATCTTTCTTTTTCTTCTTAAACATTTTGTTTCTCATTTTTCTTCTCGGATTTTTGTAGGAGCAATTTGATTTGTATTTTTTGGGTTTTGGCTCCTTTTTGGCTTTTTGGACTTTTTGGAGCAACCTTTTCCTTTTGTAGGGATTTTTGGGAAATAGATGCGACATAAGTAGCTTTAGGAGGTGAACTCAAGTGACATGTAGAGAATAAAAAGATATATGTTGAGAAGGAAATGATGTAGCACTCGGTTCACTCTAAGATGTGCACAAACGGTTTAATAAGATAATACATCAACTAAAGCTCATATGTAAGCATGGATAATCTCAATCATCTCAATAAAAAGTGAAGTCAAGCAGTAAAGCGCACAATCATATCAAGCATGCAACAGAAGGTGAATAAGACAATAAAACTGATGCTTCAGATATACTAATGATGTGTAAATCTTGGTGAATTTCCAACAAAAGCATACTAAACACTAATCCATGCATTCAGTTTCAATTAATATCATGCAGTCATGTAGAGGAATCATCAAAAGAAATAGATTTGCAAGCACATGTGAATAGCAAGACTACAGAATACTTTAAGTAGCATGGCAAGGAATAATAAGCATCGTGATGGTTGCTAAAGCAATAAGAGATATCATCATACGAAATTCATCTAGCGGAAGAAGAAAAAAGGAAAATAAAGAAATAAAAATAAAAGAGAGGAAAGAAAAGAAAAACAAGCACACAACATGATGCATGAACACACATAAAAGGAAAATAAGATGGAAAATTCAAAAAGATGATGCAAAATTTTGAAAAATTCTAAAAAACCCTAAAAATAAAGTAAAAGTGCAACTAGATGGCATGGAAATGCACTCCCCCGAGCTTAAACTTCACATTGTCCTCAATGTGATCATAATTGAAGTATATGAGGAACAACGATAATAATAAGGGGGTGAATGAAAAATGATGAAATGAATGACATGAAATCCTAATGCAACTACATGCATATGCAATGATGCATGAGAGCGCTTTCCCCCAAGCTTATACTAAACAATCCTATTCAAATGACTCAATCAAAAATGTCATGGCTTTGCTAAGCGAGATTGAGTCAAACAAATAAGAATGTGAGTATTCACTTGAAAGAAATGCTCGATGGGTGGTAAGCAAAAAGGGTGTGACACATCAAAATATAAAGAGGGCAATTAATATATATAATGGGTTTGGGGTGTAAAAAAATTTGTTGCCGTCATATGTGGTAATATTTATTCAAGAAAATCTATACGGTCCTCTCGCTGTCGAGAGAATTCGTGTTTATTTAAAGCATAAAAATTTCTACACTACTGGATTGATATCACATATATCAAAAGGCGGATCCAGTATCTTTGCCGGTGCAGGCAATTTCTCTAACTGCTCCTTCCATGGCTCTGTAAGATGCGTGTGTCCACGGACTCCAACGAACTCCAGCAATGCATCCTCAAGCATTCCCACAAGGACTCCACCTGTACCCTGCAGAGAATAGGATGCATCAGTTCGCTGTAAAACATTCACCCTCGTAATAAAAGTATTCGAAAGAGGATCGTCTATAGAAATATATGGAATAAATAAGGGTGGACGATACTTCCCTGGAAATAATCCAATATCCTCACGTGCCGTGATAGCTGTCTCCATGGTGTCTTCTCTATGCTGCTCAGGTAAATCTAGATCAAAGGTATGGACCTTATCAAAATGCTCCTCATCATCGTCAGACTCATCCCAGCGCACCTCTTGATCATATTCATATGCGTCCATGGGTACTAACTCCTCGCTCTCCTCCTCGTATACATCCCATTGTACCTTTTGGTCATATGTATGTGTATCCTGAAAGGGAGCCATAAGCTCTGTGGGATAGTCCTCGGCGTCAATGGAAGGATGAGGTGGCAGCGGAAGCTCAAATGGAGGATGGTAGTGCTCGGGATCCTCATGAATGGCTATGTCCTCGTCCCGATGCACGACCTCCTCGGCGATAAACTCTGGCTCCGTGTGTAATGCCTCCTCAAAAGCATGCTTCGGCTCCGCGAGGTAAATAACCTCAATGTCTTCTCCATCTGAATCATCTCCATCCATCCACTCATCGTATGGATTGGCTGTATCTGTGGGTGGGGGAGTGATGACGGTGCAACTCGGCTCTGCAGCAACACGTCCCGAGTGTCTCATCGCAGTTCTCTCATCAGAAGTGGCTGCATCTGTGCCTGGTACCGTTGTCTCCTCAGAGGTGGAAGCATCGATGTCCTCAGCCTGCCATTCAAGAATCTCATCCAGGTACGCATAAAAATGTGTGGTCCATATGATCACAGCCTCAGTGGAAGGTATAGATGGCTGCAGAAGCTCAACTGCAGGTGGGCAAGACTCTGGATTTATCTGAATGAAGTTGCCCTCGTCCCAAAGTGCTGCCTCAGTAATGTAATGCTCTAGCTCCACATGTGATGCCACCTCGTGAACTATCAATGTAGGCTCTCTCTGGAATGGTGATGCTGGCTGTTCATGTGTGTCAACTTGTGGGGATGCATCATGTGGAGGGGAATGCCCGCAAGCAATCCAAAAATTTAATCTATCCCCCTTAATACTTACATGGATGTCCTCCTCAATTGTTCCTGCAGCTGAAACATGGTTCATAACAAAATCTGCAAATCATAGATCAAATGCATCACCTGCTGTAACGCCCTCTGAACCGGTGAACCTCACTGACTCCAAGAGGCCATCCAATAAGTTCTGAAATGCTTCCTCCTCAAAATCTGTGGTCCACATAATACCATCCATAACACCTAATAAATAAAGATAAATACCCGGAGAAAAATATCAGTGGCACAAAAGAATATAGAAATGGTAGTAATGGTGGCGGGGGTGAAAATTTCTTTTTAATTTTTTTCCGTAGTCTAATCAACCTAATTGTGACAAATTGGCTTCCAACGGGAAACACCTCCCCGGCAACGGCGCCAAAAACTTGATCGACCCCGGAAATACACCCGGAGAACGATTGTAGTTTTACCGCAAGCGCACGGTCAAGTGGCGAGTGGGTATCGAACACGAGGAGGTGGTGTTGGTTCCAATCTATCCTAGGTTGGCTCGACTACGAATGTTTTTATTGGTGGAGATGGTTATGGAATGATATAATGGAAATGGTGGTGGATGTCGGTGTCGGTGATAAAGAAGTCGAATAAAGTATCGATTCAAATACAATACAATAAAAGAGTCTAGAGCTAGGGAATCCCTATTACGGATCGTCATACATCATTGTAAATAGTGAATCTCAATATTACTAGGCTTGTGTTGAGGTGAACTAGTCGTAACTGAATAGAGAACCAAGCTCACGCTCTCGCGCTATTGCCGGTCTATAGCAACCCTAGGATAAGGCCCAATCTCTTGCAAACCCTAGCCTAAGCCGCTAGCATTAGGATCGACATCATCATTCAATCGCCCCTCGAGCCCACTCTCGTGCAAACTCAAGTTACGATCTAGGTTGTGATAGTTCGTATTCGTCCAATCTCTTGCAAACGAATATTGGTATAGATTTACAATAAAAATCCTAGCTTTGGTCCAATCTCTTGCAAACCAAGTCTAGAGAATCTCGATTATAAATCTAAATCGAATATCTAGGCCTTCCCATCGATTAGAATCCAATCTCTTGCAAACCCCAATCGATGGAAATCCCTAGCTATCCATAATAAATCGATCACAACCTAACCTCCAAGCAATTCTAGCAATTTAGAAATTCATTCATAACAAATCTGAAATTAGATCCATAGGGTTCATCCTCATGCTCTAGAACAACAAATCTACTCAAGCATAGCAATAACGATATGAGAATCAATAAAAATCATTGCTTGCATACAAAAAGATAGAAAAATAAAGATTCAAATAACAAGAACAAAATACTTAGCTTTGATGAAGATCTTCAATCCAAATACAAGCTTTTAGATCCAAGAGGGGGCCCTAGGGCATGGCCTAACCTCTAAAATAAACACTAATAAAACATTTTTAGAACTCCTCTAATGATGGCTACAAACCCCTTATATAGTCCCCAAAAAACCCTAGCAAAAGACCCTAAAATCGCCCAAAAAATCGTAACCAAACTGCCCCTGCGCAGCCCAGAAATCGCAACTCTCGCAGCAGGCGGAGCGGCTCACTCGGCCGAGTGAAAAGCTCACTCGACCGAGTGAGAATTCCTGCAGAAATTCCAGAAAACAGCACTCTGTCAAAAACTGTCAACAACTGGTCACTCGGCCAAGTGGAGAACTCACTCGGTCGAGTGAAAGTGTCACTCTGCCGAGTGACACTGATACGCAAATTCCAGCTCTGTAGCATCAACTTGCAGAAATTCTTCAGATTTCATCCGACCTCCGATTAGTGTGTTCTTAGCGGCGTTGGAACCGTCATGAAGTCTAATATCTATAAAAAATATGAGAAAAATACTTTGACCTCTGGAATGATAGAACATTTCAAAAGAGTGGAAGGCTGTCTGAAAATCTAGGCGCTCGTGTCATCGGCTTCACTCGGCCGAGTGGGATTCTTCACTCGGGCGAGTGGACTTCTCTACTCGGCCGAGTAGGTCTTCTAATGTTCTCCCTATAATTCCAGAGAGTCGTCTTTGATTTCTTTCAGAAGTCATGACTCACTCGGGCGAGTGGCGATCTTTACTCAGCCGAGTGGATGTAACCACTCGGTCGAGTACATTGTGGCTCAAGATCCCTTCGTATTAGTTGTACTCGGCCAAATACGCTTCTTCACTCGGCCGAGTGGGCTGTGTTACTCGGCCAAGTGGCCTGTTTCTGGAGTCAACTCTTCTTCTCCTCGCCTCTTCATCGATTCTATCGATTTCCTTCTTCTTCCACTCATCTTCCAGCGCCGTTAGCTCCTCGATAGAGCCATGGGCGACGCTCCGGTACATGTGCAAGTCCTTTAAGCTCATTTTTTGCTCCTGATTGCTCTATATTTCCTGAAATCCGACAAAAACAAGAAATAGTGAAAAATAACGCAATATCGTCGAATACTCGTGGAAATCGCAATATGAGCAATCGAAATGGCGTGAACACATCCAGAAAAAAGGTGTAAAATATGGACCGATCATCTACTTTGAAGGGAGTGGTGGCATTGGGCTTGGGCTCGTGCTTCACCGGCAATGGAGAGGGGGTCGGCGGTGATCATCGGTGGAAGGAGGAGACATCTGAGGTGGTTGGTCGGGGGAGGGTCGCTGTCGGCAGGGATGGGTCGTCGTCGAATGTAGACGGAGAGAATGGGGTGGAGGTGAACGACGGAGTATGTGGGATTATATAATGTTGGTTTATTAATATAACAATTTCGATGTATTAAATTGGATAATTAGAGGTTAGGTGGTAGAGTTTGATTAAGTGAGGAAGTTGGCCTAAGCGATTTCCTCGTGGGCGGTGTTAGGGGTGGGTTAATTAGGTTAGGTTAATAATTAAGTGAGCTTAAAAATAAAAAAGTAACTAGTAAAACGTAATTAATAAATAATAATTAAAAATACGAAATTATGATTTCGCCCCCGAAACTAAACGTGTCCGAAAAATTACGAAAAAATACCATGGGTTCGTATCATCACGAGGATTATGAAAATTAAGTCTATTTTAGATTTTGAGCTACGAAGAAAATAGAAAAATTGTTTAATCATCTTTGAACTCATACAGAAATACGCGTACTACGATTTCAGGCCATTACAACGGCTGTGTTGGATTTGGCCCTCTGCAGATCTCATATTCTAATACGCACGGTTGTGTTGCTAACACCCATGGCCGTGTCAACCTTGTTTTGGCACATTTCACCATCGATTGACCTTCGATTGACCTGAAACTTTCTAGATAGACACATTAGACCCAAATGACTTGTTTTGCATCATCAAACTTATGTTTTGGCTTCATTTAGATGTATAACTTAGGCCAACGATCTTCCCCTTTTTGATGATGGCAAACAAGTATAGAAAAATTGAGAATTAAAAATATAGAGCAAGTCATATGGTGCACATGTTCATGGATACTCATGCAAATCCCCTAGCTATGTGCTCTCATGAATAATGTGACAAGACCCCCCTCAAACTATGAATCTCAATGTGTATCCCCCCTTAATCAATTCATCGGTATTCTTAACGTCTAAACTTTTTCGTACTCTCCCCCTTTTGTCATCTATCGATAAGGTCACCAATATCATTGAAGTAGTAGAAAATAAGACATGAATTATTGCTATCATATCAAAGAAACACGAAATTGACAATGAGAATCATATGAGTGTGTTCTTCCCACAAGCTCAAGTTATAAACAATGTCATGATCAATGAAATCGTAGGCCTATTACATGAAAATATTAAGAAGAAATCATTAAATAAAGTACAGGAATCATAGGTTGATGTTAGAATCATAGATTTAAAAAATATAGAGTTGTCCTAAACATATTGTGAACATTCATCTCCTTTGTAATTATTTAAAGCAAAGTATAGGAAGACACCCAACATAAGATACCATGGTGTTAAATTTCGGGTCCTTTGGAGTTGAGGTGCGTTAATTGGTTACTTTATTTACCATATATCGCATGCATTGCTCAACAAAGCCCTAAAATCAGGTTACTAGCCACCTGTATCAAAAGAATTTGGCAAATATTGTATAGTATTTTGCTTCCCTTTTTCAATACCTTTTTCTGTTCATTATTCATTTTATTCTTTCTTGCTATGTTTGTGTCTTGGAATAGTGACGCATGAAGGCATCAACATATTCTGCTCCTATTACTCAATATGTCCAAGGAGAGTTATGTTTGCAATAAGTATAGAGACAATCAAGATTTCGATTTCATTAGAGTTTAAACATCCTCCATGTTTTTCCATAAATTATACAACTCAATTAACTAAATAAAATCAAGCAATATGGCATGCTAACACATTTCACTAGATTATTCATAATTCAAGCATGGGGAGTGTGCATACATATGAGACACTATTATCAAGATCATTTTTAATGTTTCGAGTATGTATAACAAAGTTCATATCAAATGCTCAACAATATTCAAGAAAATTGATGCTAGTGATGCATGTACAAACAATATGTGAACTAGCCTATAATGACATGCGATATAATCAATGTATAGAGGCTAGATACAATGTTTAAGCATGTGTATGTGCAAGGAAAGCGTGCTAGTGCTCAATTAGTGACATAATCCCCAACTCCCTTCGAATAAAGCAAAATTGATTTTGATTTAAGGGTTTGGTGAAAATGTCTGCTAATTGCTTTTCAATATCAACATAGTCTATAGAGATATCTTTCTTATCAACATGATCACGAAGAAAGTGGTGACAAATATCAATATGCTTAGTCCTAGAGTGTAGGACATGATTTTTAGACATGTCTATGACGCTCTTGTAATCACACCAAATGGTTGTTGGTTGGAAAGTAAGACCGTAATCTCTGAGGGTTTGTCTCATCCACAGAATTTGAGCATAACAACAACCCACCGAAACATATTCGGCTTCGGTTGTACTCAATGCTACAGAGTTTTGCTTTTTGGAAAACCCAGAGACTAGAGACATACCTAGTAGTTGGAAAGTGCCCAAATTACTCTTACAATCGGTCTTACTTCCCGCAAAATCCGCATCACAATATCCAAAAGCTCAAAATATGAGGAACAAATGTACCATAGTCCAAAATCTATAGTTCCTTTAGCATACCGAATAATTCATTGTACTAAAGAAAGATGTGATTCTCTAGGACATGATTGAAACCGAGCATATAACCACACAGTAAACATTATATTGGGCATACTAGATGTCAAATATAATAGGCTACCTATCATCCCTCGATACATGTGCTCGTCCACCTTCTTTCTCTTTTCGTCCTTATCTACATTCGCCGTTATTGACATGTGAGTAGGGCATTCCTTTGCATTGTCAAGGCCGAATTTCTTGACCAATTCTCTTGCATATTTCTCTCGGTTGGTGAAAATCTCATCCTCACATTGTTTGAATTGCAATCCAAGCATAAATGTGAGTTCACCGATCAAGCTTAACTCAAATTCGCTAGACATACACTTAGCAAATTCCTCACAAAGAGAGTTGTTAGTAGCACCAAAAATAATATCATCAACATTAATTTGCACTATTAGTATATCTTTATTTTGATGTTTAACAAATAAGGTTTTATCTGCCTTTCCCATGGAAAAATTGTTCTCAAGCAAAAATTTACTTAGTCGCTCATACCAAGCTCTAGGAGCTTGTTTGAGCCTATATAAAGCACGTTTAAGCATAATCCGGGTGGTTGGAGTCTTCAAACCCAGGAGGTTGTTCGACATCGACTTCCTCTGATAAAACCACATTCAAGAAAGCACGATTGACATCCATTTGGTAGAGTTTGAATTTCATGAAACTAGCGAATGCTAAAAGCATCCGAATTGCTTCCAGTCTTGCGACGGGAGCAAAGGTTTCATCAAAGTCAATTCCTTCCTTTTGGTTGTATCCTTGGGCAACCAATCTAGTTTTATTTCAAATAACATTACCCAATTCATCAAGTTTGTTTCTAAATACCCATTTCGTACCAATGATTGTTTAGTGTTTGGTTTTGGGAACAAGTTTCCAAACTTGATTCCTTTCAAATTGTGACAATCCCTCATGCAATGCCATAATCCAATAAGAATCTTCCAAAGAACTATCCACATTTTCTAAAATAGATATTGTCACGCCCCGCTTCCCAAAAGTACATAGGCGAAGCGTGACTAAGGCCCGCTTAGGCCGGAGCTGAGAGCTCAGACCCAATAAGCGTCTGTGGTATTCTAAAACGAAGGAACAGGTTTTGCAAGTTAGTACGGAACTATAAAAGTACTGAAAGGAAAGAGCATATCATTTTATTCCAAAAATAATCATCAAAAGTACCGAGAGTCTAAAACGCCCGAAGGGCTACAACTGTAGAAAAGAAAACTACTGGTGCAAGCACCCAACCTAGACAGGAAAACAAAAGGTGCTACACACCCAATCTAAACTGGAACAGAAACTCTGGAACAGCAACGAGAGGCCTCTAACTCTGGTCCTCCTCTGGGATGTACTCTTGATCAGTATCCTCCGGCTCCACGTCTGCTGACAAGTCTGTCTCGTCGACATAATCTGGCTCAACACCTGACGTACAGCACCAAAAGAAGGAACTGTACGTCAGGTAAGGTCTACAAAAAGGGTCAGACCAAACTGCAAGTGTGTCGACTATTTAACAACGGTTTACTAGTTGATTAGCATGCTGAGGTTATAACAGAGGAACAAAAAGAAAGTAAACGCAGCAGGAAAGTAAACGTGACAAGTAGTAGTCGTAGCGTGTGCTACCAAACTACGGGACTAACCTAACAGGTGTCAAGACAAATTGGGACATGTCGGGACAAGACAAGACAAGTGTAGCACGAAAGGGTTCACGCCTTACGGTTCGAGGGGGATCAGACCCTCTTACCGTGTGCACGCTCAACCCTACCCCAAACCCAAGTATTCAAGACATGACATGACAAGGGATCACTCGCTCTAGCTTGGCGAGTGCCCTATTGCCCTCTGGGCTGTGTATCAAGACAAGGGATCACTCGGAGAGTGCCCTATTGCCCTCTGGGCTGTGTATCAAGACAAGGGATCACTCGGAGAGTGCCCTATTGCCCTCTGGGCTGTGCAAGACGGGACGGGACGTGACAAGACAGGAAAGGTTATTCTAGGGTGTCCACACGCACGCACACACAAGATAGTACTATAATTGCAAAAGTTGTTGTTGTTACGCCTAGACTTCATCGTCAAGTCTAGGTCGTCAGGGCGTCCCGGACGCTATCATTTCACGTCCGGTTCTCTTTGTTCACAGTTAACAGTTCTAACAAACTAAGGCCTAAGCACGACCAAAAGTGCAAGTGGATACACTTGCCTACGGTGGCGAGTGTGTCGTCCTCCCGGAGCGTCTCGTCCAAGCGTCTCGTCAGCGGAAGTCCGTCTGAAACAGGTCACGGCGACGGTGTCAGGTCGCGTTTTTAATAAATCCTATTTAGGTTCGTTTCTATGTTGTCGGGACTACCCTAATTGTCAGAGTCACGATTTGGTGTTTTAACAGCCTAAATCGACCACTACCCTATATGCACAGAAAATTGTCCGATGGTCGATTTTCTACAGTGAGCAGTATTTTACTGGTGCGGAAAAGTAAATTTAGTTACAGTTGTCCGATTTTAGTTAGGTTTTCGGTTTCGCTACGGGTGGGTTGCGCTACGAGTTTCGGGAAAACCAACCTCTCCGGTGTCTGGAGTAGTGTGGACGTAACATCTGAACTGCAGGTGATTCGCGGTGTCTACGTCGTCTCGACTACGGGTAGCGTAGTGAGACTCGTCCGGGCAGCGGACGAAGTGTGAGCTGCGAGCACGATCAGTCCAACGGCAAAACAGCGAGCTACGACGCGTAACGGCGACACGAAAACCGTTGGAACGCTAATCCAAAGGTCGTTCGGCCTAGAAGTCGTCGCGGGGTGCCTCCGGCCTAGGGGGTGCTCGGCCGGATCTGCGAGGGCCATCGACGAGTCGCTGACGTGTACAGGGCGGCGGTGGCGGGCGTAGCGATCGGAAAAACAGCGGCGCGGTGCTGGGGAACCACTGCGTGGCGGGATCAGGCGGCTTGCGACGGAAAAATAGCACGGCCTGCGGCTGTGCTTGCGGTTGCGAGGGAACAGCCGTCGGTCGGGGCGATCGTTGGGGCTGTAGATGGCGGTGGACGCGCGGAAGGATCGCGGAGCGGCGGCGGAAAAAGGAGGCACGACGGCACTGTGTGCGGGGTGCGCAGCGACGGCCAGCGGGCTCGCAAAAATAGGCGACCGCGGCGATCAAAGGCGGGTGGCGGTCTCGCCGTGGAAGAGAGGGGAGAGGAGGAGGAGGCGTCGCAGGGGCCTCTGGCTGTCACGGTTGTGGGGAAACCGCGAGGGCGGCGTTGCGAGGGGAGACGACACTTGGGGAGTCGGGGCACCGTGGATTGCGGCGGTGTCACCGAGAATCGCACCGGAGAGATCCACGAGGGCTGCGGGAGTTGTTGTCGGGGTCGGGGTCTCGCAGGGGAGACGCGGCGGAACGGCCTCGCCGTGGAGAGGGAGATCGTAGAGAGGGAGAGGGGAAAAATAGGGGTTTTAGTTTTAAGAGGGCCGGCGGCTGTGTTGATAAGGGTTAGGGTTCATAGCTAGGGTTAGGGATAAGTTAGGGTTATATTAATAAGATTAAAAGATGCTATATACCTATATAATTCTGGTTAAAGGGGGAGATTAATGGGATAGAGGGTGCAATTTTGGGGTATGTCTAGGGGAGATTAGAGAAACAGGTTAGGAAAAATTTTAAAACGATTTAAAAAGAGCTTTAGCCAGATTTGGCTAACAATTTGAATTTCGAATCTGATTGGGGAAAATCGACGGTCGAGGTTTATCCGAGCGATATCTCTCAAACCGAGCGTTAGAAAAATAATCCGAAAATACCGGGGCGATCGTGGAGACAAGACACACAGATCTACAGAGCCCGATCGTGCGTAACACCCACCAAAAATTAACGTAAAATTAGAAATGGCATTTTGAGTCAAATGACTAAAACGCCCCTATCGTTCAAAATCGTTTTGCGAGAAAACGAACCGCGAAACGGTGTTCCCAAACATTTCTATAAAAACCTACACTCCTAACAGATCACAACGGCATTACACTTTGCATAAATCGGAACCCAGGAATAGCCAAATAAAATACGTGCACGTCAAAAACACGTGCACGTAGAAAATCCATAAGGTCGGAAAGCGACATTTATATTCTACCCCACTAAAATAAATATTCCGTCCTCGGAATCGACAACACTAATCAGTAAACAGGAAAGGTTAACGCTCTCTCATCTCCTCTTCGCGCTCCCAAGTGGACTCTCCAGGTGATCCGTGACGCCACATCACTCTCACCAGGTCGACTACCTTATTCCTCAATTGCTTCTGTCGACGGTCCAAAATCTGCACAGGCTGCTGGTCATAAGTCAGGTCCGGACGGACCGTAATCTCTGAGAAATCAACCGTGTGCGACGGATCACTGACGTACCGATGTAGCTGAGATACGTGGAATACGTCGTGAACACCCTGTAGAGGAATATGCCCTCGGATCATTTGTATTTGATGCAAATGATAATTTAAGCCTAGATAGTGACTATTTTACATATGATGCAAAAGAGATTAAATGTGTCTTAAATTGTTTAAGACTATATTTAATTAAATAAACGCGTTGAAAAGGTTACCTAGATGACGGGATCGTCCCGCTCTAAACGCAGGTTCAAACCGCGTCAAAAACGGAGTCCAAATGCACAAGTTATAGCCAAAACAAGTCAGCCCAAATTGTTGGGCTGAAACCAGCGAAAATGGAGGCCCACCAAGCCCGAATTTTCTGCTTAGGGTTTTTTGAAACCTGGGATTTTCTTGACGGCTACGTTTCTAAGAGAAGCATGACTTTTGGCTAACTTTGGACAATTGTTTGAAGGGTTAAACGGACTCGGATTGACGAGCCGTTTTTTCCTACGCGTTCACCGTTGAACCCTCTTCGATTTGGTAGGTTGTACCAACATTGAAGCTCAACGGTGAGGGAGTTAAAATTCACAGAAGTTTGTGCTTTGTGAAGTGCAAACTAACTTGATTTTAATTAACTCAAATTAATAGTCCCACATCGGATTTTGAGAAAAGGGGGGAGTCCGCCGCCTATATAAATAGGGGTCTGCTCTCCTCCTCAAAACACGTCCCAAGCTCTAGATCTGAGCGGCTCTCGTAAATGTTGGAGCACGCTCGGATCTAAGCTAAATTAATATTTCTCCTCTCCCTATAAATTTCTGCCTTGCTCCTGAGGGCTCTAGCAAAGCCGCAAAGGAGTTCGGATTCAGATCCGAAATCTAGGCGGAGGTTTCACTCGCGTGAAACTTTCTTCGGCGCGTGGTTGGCTCGGCGACATGTGAATGATCGCCTCGGGATGCGGAGCGGTTCGAGGAGCAGTTCGGGGAGCGGTTCAAGGAGCGGCTCGGCGTGGGACGGGAGCAGCTCGGAAGACGGCGCGGAACATCTCGCCTGCCCCAGGGCTGAGATTCCGGGTATGTGTTTAAGTTTTCATTTAATTATTCGCAGTAGTTAGATCCCTCTTGGGGTGGTCAGATCCACCCCAAGTTGGCAGAGATCCTGGCTAATAGGGTCTGGTTCCTTAGGGTTGCATGTTAATTAGATTAACATAAAAATTTACCGCTGCATTTCTGTCTATGTTCCGTCCGACTTAGGACGTGACTAGATTTTTTGTGCCCTAAGGGTCCCAAAAAACCCTGCATTGGCATCAAAGCTTGTTGAGCTTGAGTACAGGTTCTCGGGTTATGAGCCGACCCGAAGAAATCGCTCTTACCGTACCAAGTCCCGATAAGATAGGGATCTTATAATGGGTTGGGCTTTGTCGAGAGGCATGCCGTAAAACAAGTTTCTGAGGTATCTTGTGACGGGTCTAGGGTGCCATGGATGATGGGCCTTAACAGCGTCGTAATGATATCAGAGTGATACCCTGCATTGGTATCAGAGCCATCTCTGTATGTTGATCTAAGACTGCGAATTTATTATTTGAATGCTTTTACAGAAAAATGTTTTCTTTAAATTTATGCGATAAATTTAATTTTTTTTTGTTTAAAAATTTTATATGATAAATTTTAAACATGAAAGTTTTAAAATGGAATTTTTTAATTTATGTGATAAATTTTAAAATTGTTTTAAAGCTTTGAAACTTTATGCGATAAGTTTAAAATGTTGTTTAAAATTTTATGTGATAAATTTTAAACATGAAATTTTTAAAATGATGTTTTAAATTTATAAGATATTTTTAAAAACTGATTTTAAAAGTTTAAAATTTTTATGCGATAAATATTTTAAAGTGGCATGCAAATGTTATGATTTTTAAACAAGATTTTACTTTATGAGATAAAATAAAATGTTTTAAAAATCGTATTTTTAAATTTAAATGTTAAATTTAAGTATGCATGCTAAATTGTTTATGCGATAAACTTTAGTCTATTTAATTGTTAAATAGTTGTACACTTTTTATGCGATAAAATTAGTGTAAAGTTTTAATGGATATGTCTTCTTGTCCCTTATTTGATAACACAAGACAACCCTTTAGGTTAGCCATTAAAAATGATTAAAATTTATTTACTTGAATTTTAATGACATGCTATGTTTTAATAAAAATATTACCAACCCTTTAAGACCTAATTCCTGATTAGGGTAGTCCTTTTAATGATTTCTTAATTCCAATTGTTATTATTAATTCTCATTAAAGGACTTCGCTTTTAGCTTTGGTTAATAATTTTATTAAAATCCTAATAACGATTAGGATAGCACGTGAACCTTATAGTTGATAAGGACTTAATAAAAGTTATTAAACAAATCCTAAAATTTTGAATTTAAAGATGCAACTAGTTGATAGGATTAATTAGTTGTTAATAAAAGCTGTTTAGTCTATGGCACACATACAAAAATGACAAGCTTCATTCAATGGACCATGATCCAGTCAATGTGCTTGGCTAAGAGTTCTGGGTCAACCCTTGCTAGTACAAGGGGCAGTGATCCTGGCTTAGTCAATTCCCTGGCTGTGTTCCGCTGGACCGCAATGTCGCGAATCATGATTGTATGACACCCTGGACTATATCTAGTCAATGCGTTATAAATCTTATTAAAGATTAATTTGTATCCCTCCTTGATTTTGGAGCTTGGTAACTCAAAGATGACAATTATAGTTGTTGAGTCTCCTCAAGCTGTGACTTGTTTTTTTCTTTAAGGAACAAACTCCAACATACATGTGATGTAGTCTAGACTTGACCCAAATCGATGCGTCGGGTCTCCTCGAGTATCGATCTAAGTCAAATCTGGACACGAAATCAAGGGTCTGACTAGACCAGTCATTATGATTTGTTGAGTCTCCTCAAGATCATAAGTGACTGTGGGTAAAAATCGACAGGGAATCACATGTGATGTGATTGACCAAGAGTTAGTCTACCAGTCATGGAACCAATCAACTTGTTGAGTCTCCTCAAGGTTGTGAGGTTCGGGATGATTGGATCCCTCTTTCACTAATTTTTAAATTCGATTAAATCGTTCGTTATTAAGCTTTAAAACGATCGTAAAAATAGTGGGAGGATATAGATAGATGAAAGCCAATCTACCTATATTTAATATTGAACATATGCAAAAACTAGGGCAAGACTATGTTTACCGAAGGAATCAAAATATAATATTGGAATAAGTTAACTGGTCAAATAGTTGATTAATTGAATATCAAGTTAAATTCTAATTGATGGAATTAAACTATATTCTCGTTGACATTAAATGACCTTCTAAAGAACAGACTTAAGAAATATGATTTCATTAAGTTCTGGGTCCAACAAATAAATTAAAGCTACATGTCACTCTTCTCTATATGAGGCGGCTTGAACATATAGGGTATTCGAAGTATGTTTCTCCCTACAACTTGTCGAGCTACCCTCAAGGTTGTATGGACAAACAATTCCGATCCGCAAAGTTCGAGAATTCGATCAAACCGTTTGAGTCGAATACGAGTGCATGAGCGGTGCAAGACTATGTATCCCAACCGGATCTTGAGACAAGCAACTTCTTGAGCTAAACTCGAGATTACAAAGCTCAAGCGTTTGGATACATAAAATGCTTGCATAGCTATTTATGTTGGGTTAATTAATATATAAATGTGATTTAGAAAAGGAAGAAGGCACTCCGGAAAGTCAATTGAGAAAGTTAGTTTAATTTATCATTAGTAAAGGCATAAGTAGGAGGAAATGAAAATGTGATATATTTTGATGTCACGATTTCAGAATAAATAGTTATACAAAAACGTCTAACACATTTTTTGACGAATGTCGTCACCTTGCTTCGGAAGCAATGTTTTGTGTTAAGTAATTTGTAATAACTATATGTATATATTAAATGTTAATATATAAATACACAAGATAGTAGCAAACTTATATGGTAAAATAGACTAGGCCATGTCGAGAGACTAAGCTTCACAAGTCACATAAAGAGGGGTCTGACCTCTCGTATTATGAAGTCTACGGACACTTGTGAATCTTATCCTCTCAGATATAATGGCTGAAAACCATCTGCAAGACAGTGGAAGAATGAGTTGTCGAACTCGGTCTCGTACATACTGATGTACGCGAGTCTATTTTAACCAAAATAAGTTATTCGTATATTTTATTAAGACACGTGTTCTTGATGAAACACAAGTCTGATAAAATAAAGAACGAAAAGTAGAAAGTATTTAAACTGATTCGATTAGATCGAATGGTCAAATACTTAGCTACATAAAATCTTGTGTAATTAAAAGAAAATGTGATTTTCTCTCAGGTCAAGTCTGTTAACACATCCGTGTGTTAAAATGTATGAATCACACTTAGTGAGACTTGGTGCGATACATAGTAAGTGACTCTGAGTTAAGTCCTCTCTCTGTGTTAAGTCCCAGATCGTAATGCCTAGGTTTTGATAATGTCCTATGAGGACATTGTCAATAAGATATTCATTAAATCGATCATTAAAGAAGTTGTATAATTACTCGAATTTCGTGAGACGAATTGTCGAGTTAGACATCATAACTGATGATGACTTAGTCAACTTCCGGGATGAAATTCGGAGTAGTAACTCCGATTTAAAACTTGATGCAATCAAAATAGGTCCGTGTGCGTAAATAATTGAGAATTTAGTTTACGTACCCAAGGAAAATGTTTCCTCACTTTCTGCAAGTAAATCTTTAAGTTGAAAGATTGGTGCAGAAAGAGAATTGTAAAGTACAATCTTGTTGATCGAAAACGGTTTTCACCCTAATTTCTTTAAAACGGATTAGTTGAAATCGTCTCGCCAACAGATGTGTACAGATCTACTCGGACCAAATCCGATGTAAAACGCTCATGTTGACCATGAAAATTGGAGCATTCACTTATAAGTTCGTTTTTTCTAAATATGATTTAGACGGACCAACTTATATGAATTAGCCAGAGAGTTTTCAAGGTCAGTGGGAGCGTATAAATTACATGCAAGGAATCAAAGAGATGGAACATATAATTTGATTAAGTAATCAAAGAGTTTGATACTTTATCAGAAATAGATATGAGCCATTTGAAATGACCATTAACAAATTTAAATTATTATCGTAATGTACGATGAGCTGGATAAGATCCATGTATATTAAATATTACAGATTCCGATAGACCAAGTGAATTATTTGAATGAGATTCAAATGGTTGGTCTAACATGAACATAAAAACCCCTTGAGACTATAGTGTAGACGGTTTTAGCAGATCCACTCACGAAGGCTCTACCACATGAAGTCGAGAAAACTTATGTGTAAAAACGGTATAAGATACCGGGATAAATGGGCCTGAGTGCAAGTGGGAGATGTTGAGAGATGATACCCTCGAGGCTATCTATCTTCATGTGTGAATAGCACAAACATCTTGTTCGAAATAACAGTAAGCTGTTTGGTAATAATTTATCTAAGTTATTTTATAATGTAGTTAACATTAGACATTAACTTAGGTAAAGTCCTGAGACTTTATGCAAGGTCAAAAAGGTATCGAGATGAGTATCTCGATCATGGAGAAATATTTGACCGTCTGTAGCATAAGTCTAAAAGGGTTCGTGGTCGTAGATGTTTCGAGACAAGGATATCGAAACATCGGATAGACTATTATGTCTTAGTCTTCATCGTATAGCGGTGGCGATGATCTCATGATCGCTTGACTTGGCGAAGTCGTTGACAAGACACAGGTGCTCATTAGAGAATGAGTTCACTGAACGATCCACAAGAGTTATCATATTGAACGGTGCCACTTAGATCAAATGACCTAGCTTCGAGGCAATCCCTGTCGAAAGGTCTTTGATTGGGTGACACTTGAAGCGTATGAGGAGAGTAATGACCAAGAGAGGATTCGTCTCTCCCGGTCAATGGGAGTTAGTGTCGTAGGGTTAGCGTCTCTCCCGGTCAATGGGAGTTAGTGTCGTAGGGTTAGTTCGGTCTTTAGTAAAAACTCTGGCCAGAGTATGTTGGAAGAAGTCCAATATTTTTCACTAAAAGATCGATAGAAACTAACCGGAGTCAAGTTATTGGGGTTGACAGTTTGACCGTACCCTAGACTTGACTTACACGACATAGTTTAGACGAAAAGACTATAACTGCGGAATTCATCACGGAAACAGTCAGGGTGGTCCCGACAATACTCATGTCGATGAGTCAACCACATAATGATGATTCCTGAAGCAGGGACGGCAACCATTGCTCGTGGTCACTGCCATATAGGGCTTTGAGCCCAACCTGTTGTAAGGGTCAGGCTGTAGGGTCTCACACAGAGTGCGACCTTCGTCTAGTAATAGGTAGAAATTAGTTAGGGAGAACAATTTGTATTTGATGCAAGGGATAAAATATTGCAAAAGATGTGTGCAATCATCTCATGCATTCGGGATAAATGATCCTGAGTGCAAGTGGGAGATGTAGAGGAATATGCCCTCGGATCATTTGTATTTGATGCAAATGATAATTTAAGCCTAGATAGGGACTATTTTGTATATGATGCAAAAGAGATTAAATGTGTCTTAAATTGTTTAAGACTATATTTAATTAAATAAATGCGTTGAAAAGGTTACCTAGATGACGGGATCGTCCCGCTCTAAACGCAGGTTCAAACCGCGTCAAAAACGGAGTCCAAATGCACAAGTTATAGCCAAAACAAGTCAGCCCAAACTGTTGGGCTGAAACCAGCGAAAATGGAGGCCCACCAAGCCCG
This sequence comes from Scilla litardierei, assembly GCA_030789695.1. Lineage (NCBI taxonomy): Eukaryota > Viridiplantae > Streptophyta > Magnoliopsida > Asparagales > Asparagaceae > Scilla > Scilla litardierei. The sequence continues at coordinate 196,000,982 of CM061133.1, forward strand.
AATTTTCTGCTTAGGGTTTTTTGAAACCTGGGATTTTCTTGACGGCTACGTTTCTAAGAGAAGCATGACTTTTGGCTAACTTTGGACAATTGTTTGAAGGGTCAAACGGACTCGGATTGACGAGCCGTTTTTTCCTACGCGTTCACCGTTGAACCCTCTTCGATTTGGTAGGTTGTACCAACATTGAAGCTCAACGGTGAGGGAGTTAAAATTCACGGAAGTTTGCACTTTGTGAAGTGCAAACTAACTTGATTTTAATTAACTCAAATTAATAGTCTCACATCGGATTTTGAGAAAAGGGGGGGGGGGGTCCGCCGCCTATATAAATAGGGGTCTGCTCTCCTCCTCAAAACTCGTCCCAAGCTCTAGATCTGAGCGGCTCTCATAAATGTTGGAGCACGCTCGGATCTAAGCTAAATTAATATTTCTCCTCTCCCTATAAATTTCTGCCTTGCTCTGAGGGCTCTAGCAAAGCCGCAAAGGAGTTCGGATTCAGATCCGAAATCTAGGCGGAGGTTTCACTCGCGTGAAACTTTCTTCGGCGCGTGGTTGGCTCGGTGACATGGGAATGATCGCCTCAGGATGCGGAGCGGTTCGAGGAGTAGTTCGGGGAGCGGTTCAAGGAGCGGCTCGGCGTGGTACGGGAGCAGCTCGGAAGACGGCACGGAACATCTCGCCTGCCCCAGGGCTGAGATTCCGGGTATGTGTTTAAGTTTTCATTTAATTATTCGCAGTAGTTAGATCCCTCTTGGGGTGGTCAGATCCACCCTAAGTTGGTAGAGATCCTGGCTAATAGGGTCTGGTTCCTTAGGGTTGCATGTTAATTAGATTAACATAAAATTTTTCCGCTGCATTTCTGTCTATGTTCCGTCCGACTTAGGACGTGACTAGATTTTTTGTGCCCTAAGGGTCCCAAAAACCCCTGCATTGGCATCAAAGCTTGTTGAGCTTGAGTACGGGTTCTCGGGTTATGAGCCGACCCGAAGTAATCGCTCTTACCGTACCAAGTCCCGATAAGATAGGGATCTTATAATGGGTTGGGCTTTGTCGAGAGGCATGCCGTAAAACAAGTTTCTGAGGTATCTTGTGACGGGTCTAGGGTGCCATGGATGATGGGCCTTAACAGAGTCGCAATGATATCAGAGTGATACCCTGCACACCCTCCAAAGATGGTGGCAGAGCAAGGCGGTAGGCCACTGCTCCCACACGCTCCAGCACATCAAATGGCCCAAAATACCTCGGACTCAACTTTCCCTTCTTCCCTAAACGAATGACTCTGCGGTTCGGAGAAATCTTCAGGAAGACGTGATCTCCTGGCTGGAACTCCAATGGTCTCCTCTTGGCATCAGCCCAATGCTTGAATCGATCCTGTGCAACTCTGAGCTTCTCCCTAATGTCTCTCACGACATCCACAGCTTCCACTATCATCTCTGGACCCAACAGCTCCCGATCTCCAATGTCATCCCAGCTCAGTGGCGATCGACATTTTCTTCCATATAAGGTAGCAAATGGCGCCATGCCAATGCTCGCCTGGTAGCAGTTGTTATATGAAAACTCTGCCAAGTGAAGATGGTCCTCCCACGATCCCTTCAAATCGAGCATACAAGCTCGCAGCATATCCTCCAGAATCTGAATAATCCTCTCTGACTGGCCATCGGTCTGCGGGTGGTATGCCGTGCTGAAACTCAGACTCGTACCCAAATTCTCCTGCAGACTTCTCCAGAACTGAGATATGAACCTCGTGTCTCTGTCAAACACGATACTCACGGGGACTCCATGTAAGCGTATGATCTCCTGCACGTACACGGCAACCCAAGTTCACTGTCACCACTCCGTTTCCTGTGGTGATGTCCCAACACTTAGGGAGTGTATGGGTGGGAATGGAGTGCCTTGTTACAAATCTCTAGGATATGATGCACATGGATGCACCGGAGTCGAACAAGGCCAAGGCCGGGTGAGAGGACACAAGAATGGTGCCTAAGATATAAGAGAACTACTGTCAAACCAAGCTACTCTAACAAACAAGTCGAACAAGCAACACTAATAATAAGATCTAAACTATGAAATAAAAGACTATGATTAAAGAGTTACCTGCAATAACTCTATCCAGCTCCTCAGTCTCAACAGCTGTCATGGTATAAGCCGGCCTCTGGGGTTGCGCTACTTGTTGAAACATCTGCCTCTGTGGCACCAAGGGTGGTCCACGAACAGCAGGTCCTCTCTGGACTGGGCAGGCGCTCTCCTCTGCAGCGGGGCTGGTGCTCCAATAATAGCATTACGGGCTCTCAGAAAATCCTTCGCAGCATGCGAGGCATCTCCACAAACTAAGCACAGTCCCAACTTCCTTCTACAGTTGACCTGAACATGCCCTGGCTTGCCGCAGAAGTGGCACGTGCCCTTGTTCTGATTCTGCACTGGTGCTCCATGCCTCTTGAATGGCACCGTCTGAACTGGCCTCATCACCGGCCTAGCAGGTGGCCGGTACTGCTCCATAGGACGCTTCCCTCTATCAGCTGAAGGGTCAGGTAGACGCGATATAATCTCATGATTCTTTGCAGCATCTAGCACAGCTCTCATAGTCGTGAAATTCGCCGAAGACATAGAAGCCTGAATCTTCAGACGCAGTCCCTGACGAAAGCGATCAGCTCGCTTCTCCTCCTTCCTTACCATATGCGGGGTAAAACGACTCAGCATCTCGAACTCAGCTTCATACTCCTCGACAGTCATATCCCCATGCTTCAGATCTATAAACCTGCTCAACAGCTCCCTCCTAGCAGACTTGGTGAAATACTTATCCTTGAACATCGATCTGAAGGTCTTCCACTCCACTGGCTTCTCGAGATGCATCTCCTCAATGCGCCACCAGTTCCTAGCATTCTCCATCAACTGCATCTTCGCTATCTCGACTCGAGTATCATCAGGAATCTTTGTTGCTACCAACTTCTCCTCAGTGCTCTGGATCCACTCATCAGCAGCTAGGGGTCCTTCCTTCCCAGAGAATGTCCTCGGCTGAAGCTCATTGAACTGCTTCACTCCTGGAGCAGCTCGAGGGGCTGGTGGAGGTGGTGGTGGTGCAACTGGGGGAGCCTGGGCAGTACGGTGGGACTGCTGAACCAACTGATACTGCACCTCCAGCATCTCTCTCATCACGCCCAGAAACTGACGGAACTCTCCGCCCTGGTCTTCCGGAACTCCATCTCCTGAGCTCCCCGATCGGGTAGTACGTCGTCCTGCCATCCTATTAACAGAAGACATAGATTAGACTCGTACAATTACCGGATGATAATAAAATGAAGTTCAATACTTTGATTGTTTCGAATTTGCAGAAAGGGTGGGACCTGCATGGGCCACCACTAAAACCTGTCACGCCCCGCTTCCCAAAAGTAAGGAGGCGAAGCGTGACTAAGGCCTGCTTAGGCCGGAGCTGAGATCTCAGACCCAATAAGCGTCTGTGGTATTCCAAAACGAAGGAACAGGTCCCTGCAAGTTAGTACGGAACAATAAAAGTACTGAAAGGAAAGAGCATATCATTTTATTCCAAAAATAATCATCCAAAGTATCGAGAGTCTAAAACGCCCGAAGGGCTATAACTGTAGAAAAGAAAACTATTGGTGCAAGCACCCAACCTAGACAGGAAAACAAAAGGTGCTACACACCCAATCTAAAACAGAAACTCTGGAACATCAACGAGAGGCCTCTAACTCTGGTCCTCCTCTGGGATGTACTCTTGATCAGTATCCTCCGGCTCCACGTCTGCTGACAAGTCCGCCTCGTCGACGTACTCTGGCTCAACACCTAACGTACAGCACCAAAAGAAGGAACTGTACGTCAGGTAAGGTCTACAAAAGGGGTCAGACCAAACTGCAAGTGTATCGACTATTTAACAACGGTTTACTGGTTGATTAGCATGCTGAGGTTATAACAGAGGAACAAAAAGAAAGTAAACGCAGCAGGAAAGTAAACGTGACAAGTAGTAGTCGTAGTGTGTGCTACCAAACTACGGGACTAACCTAACAGGTGTCAAGACAAATCGGGACATGGCGGGACAAGACAAGACAAGTGTGACACGAAAGGTTTCACGCCTTACGGTATGAGGGGGATCACACCCTCTTACCGTGCGCACGCTCAACCCTACCCCAAACCCAAGTATTCAAGACATGACAAGACAAGGGATCATTCGCTCTAGCTTGGCGAGTGCCCTATTGCCCTCTGGGCTGTGTATCAAGACAAGGGATCACTCGGAGAGTGCCCTGTTGCCCTCTGGGCTGTGTATCAAGACAAGGGATCACTCGAAGAGTGCCCTATTGCCCTCTGGGCTGTGCAAGACGGGACTGGACGTGACAAGATAGGAAAGGTTATTCTAGGGTGTCCACACGCACGCACACACAAGATAGTCCTACAATTTCAAAAGTTGTTATTGTTACGCCTAGACTTCATCGTCAAGTCTAGGTCGTCAGGGCGTCCCGGACACTATCATTTCACTTCCGGTTCTCTTTGTTCACAGTTAACAGTTCTAACAAACTAAGGCCTAAGCACGGCCAAAAGTGCAAGTGGATACACTTGCCTATGGTGGCGAGTGTGTCGTCCTCCCGGAGCGTCTCGTCCAAGCGTCTCGTCAGCGGAAGTCCGTCTGAAACAGGTCACGGCGACGGTGTCAGGTCGCGTTTTCAATAAATCCTATTTAGGTTCGTTTCTATGTTGTCGGGACTACCCTAATTGTCAGAGTCACGATTTGGTGTTTTAACAGCCTAAATCGACCACTACCCTATATGCACAGAAAATTGTCTGATGGTCGATTTTCTACAGTGAGCAACGTTTTACTGGTGCGGAAAAGTAAATTTAGTTACAGTTGTCTGATTTTAGTTAGGTTTTCGGTTTCGCTACGGGTGGGTTGCGCTACGAGTTTCAGGAAAACTAACCTCTCCGGTGTCTGGAGTAGTGTGGACATAACGTCTGAACTGCAGGTGATTCACGGTGTCTACGTCGTCTCGACTACGGGTAGCATAGTGAGACTCGTCCGGGCAGCGGACTAAGTGTGAGCTGTGAGCACGATCAGTCCAATGATAAAACAGCGAGCTACGGCGTGTAACGGCGACACGAAAACCATTGGAATGCTAATCCAAAGGTCGTTCGGCCTAGAAGTCATTGTTGGGTGCCTCCGGCCTAAGGGGTGCTCGGCCGGATCTGCGAGGGCCACCGACGGATCACCGGCGTGTACAGGGCGGCGGTGGCGGGCGTAGCGATCGGAAAAACAGCGGCGCGGCACTGGGGAAGCGCTGTGTGGCGGGATCAGGCGGCTTGCGGCGGAAAAATAGCACGTCCTGCGGCTGTGCTTGCGGTTGCGAGGGAACAGCCGCCGGTCGGGGTGGTCGTTGGGGCAGCAGATGGCGGTGGACGCACGGAAGGATCGCGGAGCGGTGGCGGACAAAGGAGGCGCGGTGGCGCTATGTGCGGGGTGCACAGCGACGGCCGGCAGGCTTATGAAAACAGGCGACCGCGACAATCAAAGGCGGGTGGCGGTCTCGCCGTGGAAGAGATGGGAGAGGAGGCGACGGTGTCGCGAGGGCCTCTGGCTGTCACGGCGGCGGGGAAACCGCGAGGGCGGCGTTGCGAGGGGAGACGACGCTCGGGGAGTCGGGGCACCGTGGATCACGGCGGCGTCGCCAAGAATCACCGCGAGGAGATCCGCGAGGGCGACGGGAGTTGTTGTCGGGGTCGGGGTCTCGCGGGGGAGACGCGGCGGAACGGCCCTGCCATGGAGAGGGAGATCGGAGAGAGGGAGAGGGATAAAATAGGGGTTTTAGTTTTAGGGGGGCCGGCGGCTGCGATGATAAGGGTTAGGGTTCATAGCTAGGGTTAGGGATAAGTTAGGGTTATACTAATAAGATTAAAAGATGCTATATACCTATATAATTCTAGTTAAAGGTGGAGATTAATGGGATAGAGGGTGCAATTTTGGGGTATGTCTAGGGGAGATTAGAGAAACAGGTTAGGAAAACTTTTAAAACAATTTAAAAAGAGATTTAGTCAGATTTGGCTAACAATTTGAATTTCGAATCTGATTGGGGAAAATCGACGGTCGAGGTTTATCCGAGCGATATCTCTCAAACCGGGCGTCAGAAAAATAATCCGAAAATACCGGGGTGATCGTGGAGACAAGACGCACAGATCTATGGAGCCCGATCATGCGTAACACTTACCAAAAATTAACGTAAAATTAGAAACGGCATTTTTGAGTCAAATGACTAAAACGCCCCAATCGTTCAAAATCGTTTTGCGAGAAAACGAACCGCGAAACGGCATTCCCAAACATTTCTATAAAAACCTACACTCCTAACCGATCACAATGGCATAACACTTTGCATAAATCGGAACCCAGGAATAGTCAAATAAAATACGTGCACGTCAAAACACGTGCACGCAGAAAATCCATAAGGTCGGAAAGCGACCGTTACAGATATAAAAGCAAAGTTAACCATCAAATTAAAGCACTTCAAGTGCGTATACCTTCCTCCGTGTCTCTAAGAATTTGGTCCTTAGGAGATCCTTCTTAAAGCACCAATCCTTAGGGAGACCTTGTGATGATGTAGTAACTTCCTCTTCCTCTCTTAGTGCATTATCATTGTTGTCCCTTTGCTCATCGGAATTACTAGTGTTCACCTCCAAGCCATCAACTTCACCTACAATTTCAGGAGATTCTGCAGCACTAGAAGATTCGTTAATAGCACGTTTCTCATCAAATTTAACATGCATGGTTTCTTGGATAGTGAGGGTCCTTTTGTTGAATACTTTATAAGATTTGCTATGTGGACAAAAATACCCTCATCGGATTTAGCATCAAATTTATCCAAGTTATCGCTTACTTTCAAAATATAACATTTGCATCCAAATGGTTTAAGATGTGATAAGTTGGGAGTCAACTCTCTATAAAACTCATATGGTGTTTTCTTCAAAATGGGTCTTATTGACACACGAATTAAAATGTAGCAAGATGTATGTATGGCTTCGGCCCAAAAATACAATGGAAATTTATAATCATGAATCAAAGTCCTAGCTGTTTCTTGTAATGTACTGGTTTTCCTCTCAACCATCCCATTTTATTATGGTGTCCTCGGGGCAGAAAAATTATGTGAATATCCTTTTGAAACACAAAAATCATCAAAGCTATCATTTACAAACTCACCACCATGATCACTCCTAACTTTGACCATTGAAAAACCGTTTTTATTTTCAACCTTTTTACAAAACATTTTGAAAACATTGAAAGTTTCATGTTTGTGTGTCAAGAAATAAACCAAGTGAATCGTGAAAAATCATCGACGATGACGAAGCAATAATGCATACCACCCAAACTAACAACCTTTGTGGGTCCAAATAAATCCAAATGTATTAGTTGCAGTCTTAGTAGTAAAGACAACATTTTTAGGGTTAAAACTACTTTTATGTTGCTTGCACAGTTGACATGCATCTCAAAGTTTGTCTCTATCAATACTAATTTGAGGTAACCCTCTCACAAGTTTCTTACAAGCAAGCTTTGAGAATAATTCCATACCGACTTGGCCTAACCTTCGATGCTATAGCCAACTAGTCTTATGTGATGCACCTAAACATTTTAGATTATTTGAATCACTAAGTTTGATAGTATATATGTTATTATATGACATGCCTTTGAAACGAATGTCACCTTATTTCAAAATATGTACTTCGTCATTTTCGAAATGCACCTTAAAGCATATAGAGCATAGTTGACACAAACTTAGCAAATTATGTGCTAAACCATCTATAAGATTAACATTTTCAATGACCACAAGTGGATGCTTGCCAATTTTACCTTTGACCAAGATTTTGCATTTCTTCCCATCGCCAAGAGTTACTGTCCCTCCATCTTTCTTTGATAGCATATTGAAGAGGGATTCGTTGCCCGTCATGTGGTCGAGCAACCGCTATCAAGGTACCACAAGCTATCATCCAGAGATTGAAGATGCACATGCACCTTTTGGTAACCAAATCTTTGATCCACAATTGTTAGTACGATGCTTTGGAACCCATATAAAATATTCAGGATAATATCTAGCAAAGTAATCATACATACCATGTCCTTTTTTATTACAATGAAAGCATGTAAATTGGCATGTAAAGGATTAGAAAACATGTTTTCGTCATGCTTGGAGTATAGAGCTAGGGCTCACGTAACTAGCAAAATTCTTCTCCAAGGTCCTTTTAGGTTTCTTCTTCGTTTGTTTCTTCTTCTTTTGAAATCCTAGTCCATGTTTGCTAGTATTATCGTTAAGCCCATTTATCATATTGTTGAAGCTTACTTGGCTACTAGTGAATTTTTTTTATGGTTGAGCTAAGATTTTGGTTTTCATTTTCAAGTTCACGGATCCTACCTTCATATCTTTTCTCTTTTTCACTAGTCTCCACTTCAATAGCTATTGTTTTTCCTCTTATTAAATTAGATTTGTCTTTTACAAGTTCTTCTAGTCTTTCTTCATAGCTAGCTAATTTTTGGTTTAAAAATTTTATTTCAGATTCACTAGAACTAAGAGATCTAATTTTCTCTAGTAATTCTTTGGCTGTATTTGAGTTATCATGTTCTAGTCTAGCCAATCTTTTATTAGCTTCTTCTAGTTCTAGAATCTTAGTCTCTAAGTGGGTTTCATCAAAACTACTACTAATTTCTTTTTATTCCTTCCACTTAGCAAAAAGTTCATCTCTCTCATTTATCACACTTCCTAGTTCTTCTTTTAAGGTGTCTCGCGATTTTCTTAGCTTAAGATATATAGGAGCCATTTCCTTAAAGAGTTCAACTAGGTATTTGTAAGCTTCTTTCATGTCTGAAAACATGTCTTCACTTATTTGAAATTTGCCTTTATCAAAATTTGACTTGCTAATCTTAGATTTTACCTTTGATCCACCCGCCTTGAAACAAGTCTCATCGTCGTCAGAAGCATCGTCATCTGATGTTCTTCGGCGTCGCTATCACCCCATTCCACCATCATTCCTCGCTTTGTTGGCTTCTTTCCTCCATCATCAATCTTCTCCTTTCCTTTGCCCTTCTGAAAAGGATAATCTGCATTCAAGTGTCCATTTTTATTGCACCTAAAGCACCTTGGAGCAGAGCTTTCCTCGTCATCTTCATCCTTCTTCTTACTTCTCCACATATTTCCAGTTCTTCTATTATTGTTATGTAAGAAGTTGGAAAATCATTTGACTACAAGAGCAATCTCACCATCTTCAGTTTCATTTATGTCATCGAGCCACTTGATTGCCTTGAAAGCAAGGTTTTTTTTCAATCTTTTCCGCCTTATGAGGCTTCTCCTCCTCCTTTGGTGCTTCATTGTTCAACATCTTCATTTACCCTTCGTATGCCATTAACTTTCCCGTGAGTTGTTCAAAAGTAATGGATGCTAGATCATGTGCTTCCTCTATTGCCGTTCTCTTTTGTATCCAATCCCCAGAGAGTGAGTATAATACTTTTTCCACCAAGTCTTCCTTTGGAATTTCCATACTAAGTGCTTTAAGAGGATTCACGATTACTGCAAATCAAGAGAACATAGAGTTAATATTTTCATTAGGAAGAATAGAAAAGTTCTTATACTTTTGTAGCAACATACGCATACGAGTCTTTTTAACTTTGGATGTTCCTCCATGGTGTAATGCCCTACGAAGCTACTGCACAAGTACTAGAGTGGGGGTGAATAGTACTTTAAAATAATTAAGAAGATAATTCCTAACTATCTTGCAAACTCAACCAACAATGCGGAAATGTAAATATTGACAACAAGGAAATGCAATTGCAAACAAACGAATTAACGGGTTCGGATCCACCTAAGTCTCCCCGACTTGTTCCCGGTGATCCTACGTCCCAAACACCCGGATCCCCTCCGGATACTTGAGTTAGAAACCTCTAACTCAAATTTGCACTATGAAATACTTGTAGAAAACCTCTACAAGATCAAATCATACACAAATGAAATTGTGACTCCCACAACCCGGGATCACAAACAAACTCTCACAACCGAGAGTAAATCACTTATAATGTCAAAGTAAAAGAAATACAAACTTACCGACAAAATCCTATGCCTTGAGTAAAACTTACGATTTAGGGCAAAGAGGATTTTGGGGAAGATGAAGGCGCCAAACCCTAGCTCCAAGATGTAGATCAGCAATGGAGGGCTAGGAAGATGTTGGTGGCCTTGGATCAAGCTCTTGGCTTGAATGGCTCACAATCAATGTGAATCTCTCTTTGGAAGTAAGAGTGGAAGAGAGATTCTTTGGAAATGAATGAGCTTTGAATGAGGATTAAATGCTTCTCTTTTATTTTCTAAACTTCAATAAATATCAGCCTTGAATGCTATGAAAGCAGCACTCCAAGTATATATAGGATAGAGGAAAGAGAGAGCAAAATTCGTGGCATTTAATGCTCCAACGGCTCTATTCTGAAGCAGACTAGTCGGTCTAAGAAGGATCACTGACCGACTAGTTCATCAACTAGTCGGTCGGTGAAACAACATGAACCGACTAAGAGGTGAACAGCCAAAAGAAGAAGTTCAATGAATGAATAACTAGTCGGTCCAAGAGGACTTGCCAACCGACTAGTTTCACAACTAGTCGATCGGTAAGTGAACTTTGACTGACTAACAGGTGAAATAGAGAAGGCTGAACTCAAGATGAATTAGTCGGTCTAAGAGCAAATGCTGACAGACTAGTTCATCAACTAGTCGGTCGACAAATGTACATAGACCGACTAACGATAAACAGTAACTTAGGCTGTACAGTAGAAGCTCAACTAGTCGGTCTAAGAAGGATTCTTAACCGACTAGTTTCACAACTAGTCGGTCGGTGAACCTTCTTGGACCGACTAACTGTAAACAGTAACTGAGCTAGAAATTGAGAAGGCATTCTAGTCGGTTCAAGAAGCTTTGTCGACCGACTAGATTGCCATCTAGTCGGTTGGTTCTTCTTCTTGAACCAACTAACATGCACAAGAAGCCGCGAATCGAAGCGCGAAGATTCGAAAAAGTTTGTATGGGCTTCTAATAAGATCCTAGCTCTAAGATAGGAGCGTTATAAAGATTAAAACGTAAGACCTACTCAAGGCTTAACAATCTACGAAACGAAGCTAGAAGACTATAAATAAAACTTGACGAACCGTCTTTAATCGCTTCGATTCGAATCTCTTGACTTCAATAATGGTCCTTGAGCTTCAACGAAGCTTCAAGCATACGATCACGCGCTTTGAGAAGTCTCGAGACGTCGCTTTTGATGTTCATAGAAGTTTGGCGACGATCTCCATAACTGTGCTCACAAAGAGTTAGTTTATGATATTTATGTTTGTTCATCATCCAAAACCAAATCCGGGGAGTCAATACTCAACATTCTCCCCCTTTTGGTGATGACAAACCAACATAAATAATAATCAAAAATAATGATTCAAATGAAATTTACTTACTCCCCCTGCATTGATGACACGTTAATTCCAAATAATAATAATCATACGCATCAAGCAGACGAGTAAAGTATAAAATGAGAATCCAATTATTGAAATATCGGATTTCAAATCCATTTTTATATCTTAACTCCCCCTGAATCTAACATATCAAATTAGATTCACGGTAAATTGCTTTGAATTATCATGTAGCACATCGTCATTATTAATTCTCTCTCCCTTTGACATAAGCAAAAAGAGCGGGAGGAGATCAACGACAACAACAATGGCTTCAAATAAAAGCACGGGAGTCGTAGAATACGACCATGGTCCAAATGACACCAAAGGAAAATACGATGTAAATCAAAGCGTGCCAACGAGACCATAGTTGAAAATCGAAAATGAAATCATCAAAACTCAAATTAATTTCACGTATTGAGTTATGGAATATACTCTCCAATATCAACATTCTTGATGAATTTAGTGCATGGAAAACAATTCTATGTTTTCATAGAATTAATTTCTATTAAATCAAGAAAGTCTTCGAGCGACGAAGTCAACATCAGAGAAAAACAAAATAATGTGCACACTGAAGTAAAAGTCAACATCGATGTATATATATATAACAAAATGGATACATCGGACAACATACATATAAACGATCCTCAGATCGGGGCACATCATACAACATATGTCACACCGGACAACAAAATGAGCATACATCATAAGTGTATCATCAAAACATGTATACATCAAAATACATCATGAAAACATCCAAAATACATCAAAAATCATAACCACCCAGACTATCCTAACCCACACTCTCACTACAAGATATATCATCCAAAGTGCATCGGGAGAGTCCTCCAAGCAAGCTCAGGAGGTAGAGGCAGGGTCAGCAGCAGCAGCAGGCTCTGCAGGAGGGGTGGTGGTCACTGGGTCAGTAGGAGTGGGAGTTGGAGGAGCAGCTGAAGCAGAAGCAGAAGGAGTCGTCCTCTGAACATGACGAAGCACCGCAAGAGACTTCTTGACTGCCGTCACATTCAGAGGGGGGCCAAGAGGACGCTCATCATCAGGAGGGAGAGGGACCTTGAAGTGACGGAAGACAATGGTCAAAAGACAAGGATATGGGATGTGAGCTGATTTTGTGGACTTCCTAATACACTCGAAGGAGTCCATCTTATCAAGAATAATCCTAGCCCAATTGATCTCTCTCCCCATGAAGAGAGCGTAGATCATCTTAAGAAATGGCTGGGATGGCAAGCTCGATGAGCCGTACTTCGGAAGGAGGCACGACTTCAGGATAAGATTTAAAACCCATGTGTTTGGCTTGAAGGATTTGGATGGGACGCCAACCATGGTGGGAGGGATCACATGGAAAATCTCAGAGAGCATGACCTGATCAAGAGCAGAAATGTCATCGATAGAGATATCGGCAGGGAGGAGGCCAAAAGAGGAGACACCTATCAAATCCCCTAAGATTTCTGCTGTGAGGACAATCAGTGTCCCCAAGACAGTCGTCTCAATGGAATGGGTCTCGTCATACTGACCGCGAACACGGTTCGCATAGAAAAGCTTGACTAGACGGGGGTACAGGTGTGGATTTGCCTTAGGGTCATAGCGAAGATAATCAATAAGACCGCTATGAGAAAGAAGATCGGCGATGTGAGGGAAATCGGAGAACTGAACGAAGTGCTCCAATAACAGCAGACAGTGCTCAATACGGTTGTAAGCCGCGAGACACAACGGGTCATCGTGACACAACGATATATCTACACCGCCTACTGGCATGGGAGCCTTCCACTTAGGCTGACGAGTGCTAGATCGAGGTGGAGGAGTAGGAGCCCTAGTGGTATGCTCAGACTCCGGAATATATTCCGTGTCGGAGTCATCGGGTGGAGTGGGAGCACGGAATGAAGCTAGAGACACATGTTGTTTCCTAGGCTTGGGCTGAGATCTAGGCTTGGTGGTCGTCGTCCTCTTCTTCTTAAGAGGAGGCGAAGAAGACGAAGGATGGGTCAATTTTGATCGGCGTTTGGGTTGCGGGGGGTTCGTAGGAGGCGACTCTACAGTCATAGGTGACGGACTCGAGGGTCGGATCGGGATGCGTGTCTTCACCATAATCGAGACGAGACACGCACGAATTCAAACTAGAAATCGAAATCTAAACCCTAACACAAACCCTAGACAAACCCTAAACCGAATGGAATCGAAATCGAGCTGAAAATCGAAGGAACCTAGGTCTAAAAACTGAGAGAGGTAGATACCTAGGAGGAGGAGTGGAGATCGACGGCTGACGATGGTGGAGATGGCCGGAGATGGCCGGAAAATGATGATCGACGGTGGAGGGAATGAGGGAAGTCGAAGGGGTGAGGGCTGAGAGATAATATCGCACCGACTAGAAAGAGATTTAGTCGGTGCAGAGGGGCTTTAAATCGACTAGGAATGCAAAAAGACAAAGCAGTCCCCGATGCATTTAGTCGGTCACAGTTCATGCGCTGACCGACTAGATTGTAATATAGTCGGTCGGCCAATGAACATGAACCGACTAAGTGCAAACAGTAACTGAAGCCAAAATTTAAGCATGAGTTAGTCGGTCTGAGTTCATTTACTGACCGACTAGAATGAGATCTAGTCGGTCGGCCAATGAACTTGGACCGACTAAGAGAGTCCAAAAATTTTAGAATTTGAAATTTTGAGTTCTCTCCTAACCGCACTTGGACGAAACATCGTAAAACTCTCATATATCATTATACTACCGCATTAAACATCGAAATTCTTAAATTTGACGTTCATGAATAAATCGAGCATAAATTCCGAAAATTCAACCAAAAATCCAGAAAATCTCTATAATTCTAGCATGAGCAAATATAAACAAAATTTATCAGCATGCAAGATTATTGAACAAAATGAATCCTAAATCTCAGATTCACCCATAATCCCCAATTCTCGACGCAACCGCACAAAGGAGTCTTCCTTGAGTGGTTTCGTGAAAATATCGACGATTTGCTTCTGGGTTTCAATGTACACTAAAATGATGTCCTTTTTAGCAACATGATCATCTAAGAAATGGTGTCGGACATCTATGTGTTTAGAACGGGAATGGTGTACCGGATTCTTAGAGAGACAAATTGCACTTTGGTTGTCCACCATGATAGGGCAAGTATCACAGTTTATACCAAAGTCTTTAAGAGTGTGTCTCATCCAAAGAACCTGAGCACACGCAGCACCGACGGCAATATATTCCGCCTCGGTGGTTGAAAGTGATACGGAATTCTGCTTCTTGGAAAACCAAGAGACAAGAAAATTTCTTATAAAATGGCAAGTGCCACTAGTACTTTTCCTGTCGGATTTGTATCCCGCATAATATGCGTCACTATATAAGATTAACTCATATGTGCTAGACTTTGGATAAAGTAATCCAAAGTCGAGTGTGTAACTTAAATAAAGGAAAATACGTTTTACCGCTACTAAGTGAGATTCATTAGGTTGAGACTGATAACGAGCACATACACATACGACAAACATAATATCGGGCCTACTTGCGGTAAGATATAGTAAACTACCTATCATACCTCGATATAGACGAATGTCTACATCTTTGCCGCCCGTATCTTTATCAAGATGTGTAGTCGTGCTCATTGGTGTAACGGTCACTTTTCGACCGCACGAATTTAGCGTGTATCTTGTTTCGTATGCGTAATTTCCTTATTTGATTTTTATTATTATTCACCGTAGTTCGTACGCTCGACCGAACCCCGTATTCACGATCCTCCCAGAGGCGCGATCACCCCGATATTTTCTTTGTAATTTTTGGACGTCGGAGGACCAATCCGCTTATGTCATTATAAATTTTGGTTTTATAAAATTTTTACAAAATTCGTTTGTATTAAAGTGGCTGCACGTTTTTTATAAAACAAAACTCATAATTATTTTTTTTTAACTCAAACCTAAGTTAACAGATTCCTAATAATCAAAACATCCCAGGTTTGTTTTTTTTTTAAAAAAAGAGAATCTCCTCTTGAAACTGATTTGGATTTTCGTGCAACCCCCACTATCTCACAGTATCTCACCGAATCTCTATCCACGTATCAATCCTCTCTCTTCCCTATTCTATTAAAAGCTAACCTAAGGGTACAACACCGCCGCACAAATTAAGAGCAGGCTCCCTTTCTCGATTTTTTTTGAAAACTCTACCCCCAAGCTCCTCTGAGAACGAAGCACGGTTCTTTTTTTTTTCCCGTGCGCCCTAACCTGCGTTCCTCCCTCCCTCTTTCAACTGCCGCAACACCCCAGTCCGACTCTCCTTCACTTCCCTCCGGCCTCCCCTCTCAATCTGCAGTTTAATCCCGGTCACCTGCCACTCCCTTGCAACCCTGGGAACAACGCATTAGCAGCCAAGGCCAGCTCAAGGCGCCCAGCACCTCCTCCTTGCAGCCGCTAAGCCCTAGGCCGGGAAACCCCTCCGACAGCTCCTCCAAGCCGACGTCAACTCTCAGCCGTGTTCCGGTGACATCGTATCGACGTTCTCGCCTCCGTTGCTCGCTGTTTCGGCGTCGATCACGCCGTTGCCGCTGTTTCGCCTCTACTCGCTGCTCACGCACTTCGTTCGCTGCCCGGACGAGTCTCGCTACGCTACCCGTAGCCGAGACGCCGTAGGTGACACATATCTTCTACCGTTCAGACACTACGTCCGCTCTACCCCAGACTCCGGACAGGTTGGTTCCCCTATCTCGTAGCGAAACCCCCACAGTAGCAAAACTGGAAACCTAACTAAAACTGGCAACTTAACTCAGTAAATTTATTTTCTGCTCTCTTAAATCGATGTGTAACCGTAGACCGACGTTTGGACTTTTGACTGTGCACATAGGATAGAATCGTCGGATAGGCTGATCGGACAACTTGACTCGTGACGGTTAGGGTAGCCACGTTCAACTTAGAAATGAACCTAAATAGGAGTTGACGAAAATCGCGACTTGACACCGTCGCCGTGATCTCTTTTCAGACGGACTACCACGGACGCGACGACTGGACGAGACGCCCCGGACAGACGACGCACTCGCCATTCCAGGCAAGTGTACCAACTTGCGATTTGACTGTGCTTTAGTTCTAGTTTGTAGAACTGTTAGATTGTGTGTGATGAGAACCGGACGTGAAATGATAGCGTCCGGGACGACCCGTGACGGCTCCGACTTGACGACGAAGTCTGAGCCTGACAACAATGAACTGCTGACAACATAGGACTATCTTGTGTGTGCGTGCGTGTGGACACCCTAGAATAACCTTCCCTACACTTGTCATGTCGTGTCCTGTTACACAAAAAGCCTTCGGGCGTTTCAGATGCTTCCCTCCGCGGAAGTGATCCCCGTGATACAAAAAGCCTTCGGGCGTTTCGGATGCTTCCCTCCGTGGAAGTGATCCCCGTGATACAAAAAGCATTCGGGCGTTTCGGATGCTTCCCTCCGCGGAAGTGATCCCCGTGATACAAAAAGCCTTCGGGCGTTTCGGATGCTTTCCTTGCGGAAGTGATCCCTGTTATACAAAAAAGCCTCCGGGCGTTTCGGATGTTTCCCTAGCGGAAATGATCCCTGTAAATCTTGTCCTGAGTTCCTGGGTTGGGGTTGGGTTGAGCGTGCGCACAGCAAGAGGGTCTGATCCCCCTAGAACCGTAAGGCGTGAACCCTTTCGTGTCTTACTTGTCCTGTCCCGTCTTGTCTTGTCATGTCCGTCACGTCCCGTCTTGTCTTGACACCTGTAGGTTAGTCCCGTAGTCGGTAGCACACGCTACGTCTACTGCTTGCTACGTTTACTTTTCCTGCTACGCTACTTTTCGTTACTCAGTTATAACCCCAGCATGCTAAAACAACCAGTAAATCATTGTTAATAGTTGATACACTTGCAGTAGAGTCTGACCGTTTGTGTAGACTTTGCCTGACGTACAGTTTCCTTCTTTTGGTGCTGTACATCAGGTGTGGAGCCAGAGTACGAGTACGAGACGGACCTGCCAGTTGACTTGGAGCCGGAGGGCGCTGATCCGGAGTACGATCCAGAGGACGACCAGAGTTAGAGGTCTTCTGTTGTTGTTCCAGAGATTATCCATTTCAGTTTGAGTTGGGTGCGTTGCACTCTTACTTTCTCGTCTAGGTTGGGTGCTTGCACCATTAGTTTCCCTTTCAGCAGTTGTAGCCGTTTACGGCATTCTTAGACTCTCAGTACTTTGATGATAAATTTTGGAATAACATGAAATGTTTCTTTTAAGTATTTTTGTTATTTCGTACTAACTTGCATGGACCTGTACTTTCGCTATGGAAAACTACAGACGCTTATTGGGTCTGGGCTCTTAGCCCCGGCCTAAGCGGGCCTTCGTCACGCTTCGCCTCCGTGTTTTTGGGAAGCGGGGCGTGACAGGTTTTAGTGGTGGCCCATGCAGGTCCCCTCTTCTGCGAGTACGGAATAATTAAAGTATTAAATTTCATTTTATTATCATCCGGTAATTGTACGAGTCTAATCTGTGTCTTTCTGTCAATAGGATGGCAGGACGACGTGTTAGCCGATCGGGGAGCTCTGGAGATGGGATTCAGGAAGACCAGAGCGGAGACTTCCGTCAGGTTCTGGGCGTGATGAGAGAGATGCTGGAGGTGCAGCATCAGTTGGTTCAGCAGTCCCAGCGTGCTGCCCAGGCTGCTCCAGTTGCACCACCGCCACCTCCACCTGCCCCTAGAGCTGCTCCAGGAGTGAAGCAGTTCAACGAGCTCCAGCCGAGGACATTTTCGGGGAAGGAGGAACCCCTAGCTGCTGACGAGTGGATCCAGAGCACGGAGGAGAAGTTAGTTGCTGCGAAGATTCCAGACGATACCTGAGTGGAGATAGCGAAGATGCAGCTGACGGAGAATGCGAGGAACTGGTGGCGCCTTGAGGAGAGGCGTCTGGAGAAGCCAGTGGATTGGAAGATTTTCAGGTCTATGTTCAGGACGAAGTACTTCACCAAGACTACTAGGAGGGAGCTGCTGAGCAGGTTTATAGATCTGAAGCAGGAGAACATGACCGTCGAGGAGTATGAGGCGGAGTTTGAGATGCTGAGTCGCTTTGCTCCGCATATGGTGAAGAAAGAGGAGAAGCGAGCTGATCGTTTCCGACAGGGACGGCGTCCGAAGATTCAGGCTTCTATGTCTTCGGCGAGTTTCACGACTATGAGGGAGGTACTGGATGCTGCGAAGAATCATGAGCTTATTTCACTCCTGCCTAACCCTCCAGCTGATAAGGGGAAGCGTCCGATGGAGCAGTACCGGCCACCTGCTAGGCCGGCGATGAGGCCAGTTCAAGCAGTACCATTTAAGAGGCCTGGAGCACCCATTCAGAGTCAGAGCAAGGGACCGTGTCATTACTGTGGGAAGCTGGGACACGTTCAGAAGGATTGTCGGAAGAAGATGGGACTGTGCCTAGTTTGCGGAGATGCCTCGCATGCTGCGAAGGATTGTCCGAGAGCCCGTCATGCTGTAGTTGGAGCACCAACCCCGCTGCAGATGAGAGCGCCCGCTCCAGTTCAGAGAGGACCTGCCGTTCGTGGACCACCCTTGGCGCCACAGAGGCAGATGTTTCAGAGAGCAGCGCAGCCCTAGAGGCCGGCGTACACCATGACGGCTTTGGAGACTGAGGAGCTGGATGGAGTCATTGCAGGTAACTCCTTAATTCTAGTCTTTCATTTCATAGTTTAGCTTTTAAATTGTTAGTCTTGTATGCCTGACTTGTTTGTTAGAGTAGCTTGATTTGACCGTAGTTTCTTTTAATATCTTAGGCACCATTCTAGTGTCTTCTCACCCGGCCTTGGCCTTGTTCGACTCCGGTGCATCCATGTGCATCTTATCCCGGAGATTCGTGACAAGACACTCCATTCCCACCCATACACTTCCCAAGTGTTGGGACATCACCACAGGGAACAGAGTGGTGACAGTGAACTTGGGATGTAGATCGATTCCTTTGGTGGTCAGTGGACACGAGCTCTTTGCAGATTTCATTGTCCACGACCTGCCACATTTTGATGCCGTTCTTGGCATCGATTGGTTGGGAGATTTCCACGCCTCGATCGATTGTCGCAGCAAGAGGGTGGTGTTCCGGATTCCAGGCCATCCAGAGTACGAGTTCCGTAGCAGAGATGAGTCGCTTGGACCCATCAAGTATCGGGCCACGCCGGTGGTGCCGATTGTTGTAGCTATGCCGATGGAGATAGAGATCGAACGACCAGCAGTCGTCCGAGACTTCGACGACGTCTTCCCAGAGGATATCTCAGGTTTGCCACCCGACAGAGCTTTAGAGTTTGGAATTGATCTTATGCCGGGAGCGCAACCGATATCGAAGGCGCCGTACCGTATGGCTCCCGCTGAGCTCGAGGAGCTGCGGAAGCAGTTGGATGAGTTGCTGCAGAAGGGTTTCATCCACCCTAGTGTGTCACCGTGGGGTGCACCTGTTTTACTCGTGAAGAAGAAGGATGGGTCCCGCAGGATGTGCGTGGACTATCGAGGACTGAATGCTGTCACCGTAAAGAATAAGTACCCGCTGACGCGCATCGACGATATCTTCGACCAGCTTGGAGGATCGAGAGTCTTCTCGAAGTTGGATTTGAGGAGTGGATACCACCAGTTG
This sequence comes from Scilla litardierei, assembly GCA_030789695.1. NCBI lineage: Eukaryota > Viridiplantae > Streptophyta > Magnoliopsida > Asparagales > Asparagaceae > Scilla > Scilla litardierei. Next base: position 196,021,053 of record CM061133.1, read on the forward strand.
AAGGTGAAGAAGGACGATGTTCAGAAGACGGCTTTCCGGATGAAGTACGGACATTATGAGTTCGTGGTCATGCCGTTTGGCGTGACCAATGCGCCGGCTGTGTTCATGAATTTGATGAATTTAATATTCTACGAATTCCTGGACAAGTTTGTTGTCATCTTCATTGATGACATCTTGATTTATTCGAAGTCTGAGGAAGAGCACAGCTGTCATCTGAGGACAGTGCTGGAGACGCTGAGGAGACATAAGCTTTATGCCAAGTATAGCAAGTGCGAGTTCTGGCTGGACAGAGTCGCATTCCTGGGACACGTGGTGTCCGGTGATGGCATATCTGTGGATCCGGAGAAGGTCAGAGCAGTCAGAGATTGGCCGACTCCGCAGTCAGCATCAGACATCAGGAGTTTTCTGGGATTAGCAGGCTATTATCGGCGGTTCATCAAGGATTTCTCGAAGATTGCGGAGCCGATGACGAAGCTGACAAGGAAGGATGTGGAGTTTCTCTGGTCAGATGCTTGTGAGGAGGCCTTCAGTATCTTGAAGGCGAGATTGACCACGGCACCAGTGTTGGCAGTACCGGATCGAAGCGGAGGCTTCGAGGTTTATTGTGATGCATCAGGGAAGGGCCTAGGGTGCGTCTTGCATCAGCATGGCCACGTGGTCACGTACGCTTCTCGTCAGTTGAGGACTCATGAGAAGAATTACCCGACGCACGATCTGGAGTTGGCAGCAGTGATTTTCGCACTGAAGATTTGGAGACACTTCTTGCTAGGTGAGAGTGTGAAGATTTTCACCGATCACAAGAGCCTGAAGTACATCTTCACGCAGAAGGAGCTCAACATGTGTCAGAGACGATGGTTGGAACTCATGGCTGACTACGAGATAGACTTGCAGTATCATCCGGGGAAGGTGAATGTAGTGCCTGATGCCTTGAGTAGACTCCCTGCCGCGATGATGCATACAACCGACTGGAGGATTCAACAGGAACTGAGGGAGATGGATTTGGAGGTTGTCCTACCTGGTGTAGTTCATTCATTCATGAATCTGCAGATTCAGTCCACGATCGTGGATCGGATCAAGGCAGCACAGGCAGGAGATCCGAAGCTCCAGAGGATCAGGAGGCAGGTTGAAGCTGGACTACGGATGGAGTTCGTGATTCATGAGGATGGCTCACTGCGGTACGGCAGTAGACTCTGTGTACCTGCAGGTGATGTCCGCGAGGAGCTGTTGAGCGAGGCTCATAGCTCGCCTTATTCTATACATCCTGGAGGCACCAAGATGTATAAGGACCTCCGTCTAAATTATTGGTGGATTGGCATGAAGAGGAGCGTGGCACGGAGCGTTGCCAAGTGCCTGATATGCCAACAGGTGAAGGCTGAGCACCATCGTACTGCCGGGTTGCTGCAACCGCTTCCTATTCCAGAGTGGAAGTGGCAACATATTACGATGGACTTCGTGACTGGTTTACCTCGGACCCCGAGGCAGAACGACGCGGTTTGGGTGATCGTGGATCGGTTGACCAAGTCTGCGCATTTTATCCCTTTCCGAGTGGGCCAGTCTACGGAAGCTTTGGCGAGGAAATATCTGGAGGTAAAATTTCGTTTCTACTTTTACTTCCACTTTGATTTTCTCTTTGAAATGGTCGTGATGTAGTCCGTGTACGTGCAGGAGATTGTACGCTTACATGGAGTCCCTGTGAGCATTGTGTCTGACCGAGACACGAGGTTCACATCTCAGTTCTGGAGAAGTCTGCAGGAGAATTTGGGTACGAGTCTGAGCTTCAGCACGGCGTACCACCCGCAGACGGATGGCCAGTCCGAGAGGACTATTCAGATCCTGGAGGATATGCTGCGAGCTTGTACGCTCGATTTGAAGGGTTCATGGGAGGACCATCTTCACTTGGTGGAGTTTTCATATAACAACAGCTACCAGGCGAGCATTGGCATGGCGCCGTTTGCTGCCCTATATGGAAGGAAATGTCGTTCGCCACTGAGCTGGGATGACATCGGTGATCGGGAGCTGTTGGGTCCAGAGATGATAGTGGAAGCTGTGGATGTCGTGAGGGACATCAGGGAGAAGCTTAGAGTTGCACATGATCGCTTCAAGCATTGGGCAGATGTCAAGAGGAGACCTTTGGAGTTTCAGCCTGGTGATCACGTCTTCCTGAAGATTTCTCCGAACCGCGGAGTTATTCGCTTCGGGAAGAAGGGAAAGCTGAGTCCGAGGTATATTGGGCCGTTTGATGTGCTAGAGCGTGTGGGAGCAGTGGCCTACCGCCTTGCTCTGCCGCCATCTTTGGAGGGTGTTCATGACGTATTCCACGTATCTCAGTTGCGTCGGTACGTCAGTGATCCATCGTACATGGTTGATTTCTCTGAGATCACGGTCCGTCCGGACCTGACATATGACCAGCAGCCTGTGCAGATTTTGGACCGTCGACAGAAGAAATTGAGGAATAAGGTAGTCGACCTGGTGAGAGTGATGTGGCGTCACGGATCACCTGGAGAGTCCACTTGGGAGCGCGAAGAGGAGATGAGGGAGCGTTTTCCATCCTTGTTTACTGATTAGTGTTGTCGATTCCGAGGTCGGAATCTTTATTTTAGTGGGGTAGAATGTAACGGTCACTTTTCGACCGCACGAATTTAGCGCGTATCTTGTTTCGTATGCGTAATTTCCTTATTTGATTTTTATTATTATTCACCGTAGTTCGTACGCTCGACCGAACCCCGTATTCACGATCCTCCCAGAGGCGCTATCACCCCGATATTTTCTTTGTAATTTTTGGACGTCGGAGGACCAATCCGCTTATGTCATTATAAATTTTGGTTTTATAAAATTTTTACAAAATTCGTTTGTATTAAAGTGGCTGCACGTTTTTTATAAAACAAAACTCATAATTATTTTTTTTTAACTCAAACCTAAGTTAACAGATTCCTAATAATCAAAACATCCCAGGTTTGTTTTTTTTTTTAAAAAAGAGAATCTCCTCTTGAAACTGATTTGGATTTTCGTGCAACCCCCACTATCTCACAGTATCTCCCCGAATCTCTATCCACGTATCAATCCTCTCTCTTCCCTATTCTATTAAAAGCTAACCTAAGGGTACAACACCGCCGCACAAATTAAGAGCAGGCTCCCTTTCTCGATTTTTTTTTGAAAACTCTACCCCCAAGCTCCTCTGAGAACGAAGCACGGTTCTTTCTTTTTTCCCGTGCGCCCTAACCTGCGTTCCTCCCTCCCTCTTTCAACTGCCGCAACACCCCAGTCCGACTCTCCTTCACTTCCCTCCGGCCTCCCCTCTCAATCTGCAGTTTAATCCCGGTCACCTGCCACTCCCTTGCAACCCTGGGAACAACGCATTAGCAGCCAAGGCCAGCTCAAGGCGCCCAGCACCTCCTCCTTGCAGCCGCTAAGCCCTAGGCCGGGAAACCCCTCCGACAGCTCCTCCAAGCCGACGTCAACTCTCAGCCGTGTTCCGGTGACATCGTATCGACGTTCTCGCCTCCGTTGCTCGCTGTTTCGGCGTCGATCACGCCGTTGCCGCTGTTTCGCCTCTACTCGCTGCTCACGCACTTCGTTCGCTGCCCGGACGAGTCTCGCTACGCTACCCGTAGCCGAGACGCCGTAGGTGACACATATCTTCTACCGTTCAGACACTACGTCCGCTCTACCCCAGACTCCGGACAGGTTGGTTCCCCTATCTCGTAGCGAAACCCCCACAGTAGCAAAACTGGAAACCTAACTAAAACTGGCAACTTAACTCAGTAAATTTATTTTCTGCTCTCTTAAATCGATGTGTAACCGTAGACCGACGTTTGGACTTTTGACTGTGCACATAGGATAGAATCGTCGGATAGGCTGATCGGACAACTTGACTCGTGACGGTTAGGGTAGCCACGTTCAACTTAGAAATGAACCTAAATAGGAGTTGACGAAAATCGCGACTTGACACCGTCGCCGTGATCTCTTTTCAGACGGACTACCACGGACGCGACGACTGGACGAGACGCCCCGGACAGACGACGCACTCGCCATTCCAGGCAAGTGTACCAACTTGCGATTTGACTGTGCTTTAGTTCTAGTTTGTAGAACTGTTAGATTGTGTGTGATGAGAACCGGACGTGAAATGATAGCGTCCGGGACGACCCGTGACGGCTCCGACTTGACGACGAAGTCTGAGCCTGACAACAATGAACTGCTGACAACATAGGACTATCTTGTGTGTGCGTGCGTGTGGACACCCTAGAATAACCTTCCCTACACTTGTCATGTCGTGTCCTGTTACACAAAAAGCCTTCGGGCGTTTCAGATGCTTCCCTCCGCGGAAGTGATCCCCGTGATACAAAAAGCCTTCGGGCGTTTCGGATGCTTCCCTCCGTGGAAGTGATCCCCGTGATACAAAAAGCCTTCGGGCGTTTCGGATGCTTCCCTCCGCGGAAGTGATCCCCGTGATACAAAAAGCCTTCGGGCGTTTCGGATGCTTTCCTTGCGGAAGTGATCCCTGTTATACAAAAAAGCCTCCGGGCGTTTCGGATGTTTCCCTAGCGGAAATGATCCCTGTAAATCTTGTCCTGAGTTCCTGGGTTGGGGTTGGGTTGAGCGTGCGCACAGCAAGAGGGTCTGATCCCCCTAGAACCGTAAGGCGTGAACCCTTTCGTGTCTTACTTGTCCTGTCCCGTCTTGTCTTGTCCTGTCCGTCACATCCCGTCTTGTCTTGACACCTGTAGGTTAGTCCCGTAGTCGGTAGCACACGCTACGTCTACTGCTTGCTACGTTTACTTTTCCTGCTACGCTACTTTTCGTTACTCAGTTATAACCCCAGCATGCTAAAACAACCAGTAAATCATTGTTAATAGTTGATACACTTGCAGTAGAGTCTGACCGTTTGTGTAGACTTTGCCTGACGTACAGTTTCCTTCTTTTGGTGTTGTACGTCAGGTGTGGAGCCAGAGTACGAGTACGAGGCGGACCTGCCAGTTGACTTGGAGCCGGAGGGTGCTGATCTGGAGTACGATCCAGAGGACGACCAGAGTTAGAGGTCTTCTGTTGCTGTTCCAAAGATTATCCATTTCAGTTTGAGTTGGGTGCGTTGCACTCTTACTTTCTCGTCTAGGTTGGGTGCTTGCACCATTAGTTTCCCTTTCAGCAGTTGTAGCCGTTTACGGCATTCTTAGACTCTCAGTACTTTGATGATAAATTTTGGAATAAAATGAAATGTTTCTTTTAAGTATTTTTGTTATTTCGTACTAACTTGTAGGGACATTTACTTTCGCTATGGAAAACTACAGACGCTTATTGGGTCTGGGCTCTTAGCCCCGGCCTAAGCGGGCCTTCGTCACGCTTCACCTCCGTGTTTTTGGGAAGCGGGGCGTGAAAATTGGAGTCTTCTTGCCCGAGGCATTCTCCATTCCAAATCGCTTAGCAACTCCACCGTGTACTTGGTTTGGTGGATGAAGATTGCATCGTTCATTTGGCGAATTTAGAGACCTAAGAAATATTTGAGCTTACCCATGTGGCTCATCTCAAATTGATCCTTCATTACATTAGAAAACTCTTCGCAAAGAGTGAAGTTAGTAGCACCGAAAATGATATCATCAACGTAAATTTAACCTAAAATTATATCATTATTCGAATACTTAACAAATAATGTAGAATCAACTTCTCCCATTTAAAAACCCAAATCCAAAAGAAAGTTCTTTAGGCGGTCATACCAAGCTCGAGGAGCTTGTCTCAAACCGTAAAGTGCTTTCTTAAGTTTGAAAACGTGATTTGGAAATCTTTCATTTATAAAACCCGGAGGTTGAGAAACATAAACTTCCTCAACAACATCTCCATTTAAAAACGCACTTTTTACATCCATTTGAAAGAGTTTAAAATCTTTATGGCATGCAAAAGATAACAATAATTTATTATATTCTAATCTAGCTACCGGAGCAAAGGATTCTTTGAAATCTATACCTTCCTCTTGCCGATAGCCTTGAACTACTAACCGAGCTTTGTTCCGGACGACGATTTGGTTCTCGTCAGTCTTGTTCTTGAAAATCCACTTCGTTCCTATAACGGTGTGGTTCTTCGATGGCAATGGAACAAGCTCCCAACCCTCATTCCTCTCGAATTGAATGAGTTCCTCCTCCATGGCTAAGATCCAAGCACTATCTTCGCACGCTTCGTTAATATTCTTTGGCTCTATCGAGGAGGAAAAGGCACAATGAGCGAAGTAGTTGACTTGAGATCTCGTCTTGACACTATCAAGGATATTTCCAATGACGTGCTTATGAGGATGGTCACGAATGGTATGAAGCCGTTTGGAAATTCCCTGATCACTAGGGGAACATTCTCAAAAGATTCATTAGTCGGGTTAGTATCAATAAAATCATTAGAATAAGAATTACCAATTGAATCACATAAGACATCCATGGAGTCATCATCATTAGTAATTCTAGTAGGGACAAAGCCTTCATTAAATGAAACATGAACTGATTCCTCGATCGTTGAGGTTCGTTTATTGTATATCCGGTAGGCTTTGCTACGTGAGGAATATCCAACAAATATCCCCTCATCGGATCTTGGATCGAATTTGTCCAAACTACCATAGTGTTTTTAATAAAACATTTTGCGCCAAAAACTCGAAAATGTTTAACTTGAGGCAATCTACCAAACAACAATTCATAACAAGTTTGTTTAGTGCCGGGTCTCAAAAGTATTCTATTAAACACATAGCAAGCGGTATGTACCGCTTCCGCCCAAAATTGATGGCCAAGTTGGCTATCATCAAGCATAGTGCGAGCACACTCCACTAGCGTCCTATTCTTCCTCTCAACAACACCATTTTGAGGGGGTGCGCGAGGGAAAGAAAAAGTGTGAGTAATATCAACTTCATCACAAAAATTTGAGAAATACTCATTCTCAAATTCCCCTCCATGATCACTACGAATAGTGACAATGGTGGTTCCAATGAGATTTTGTACTTTCTTAACAAATATTGTGAAGTTTTCAAAAGCATCATTTTTATTACTTAAAGAAAATACCCAAGTAAATCTAGAAAAGTCATCAACGATGACAAGTCCATATCGTGCATTTCCTAATGAAGCAACTCTAGTTGGCCCAAAAAGATCTAGATGTAATAGCTCTAGAGGCCGCTTAGATGAAATGCTTTTCTTAGGTTTAAAAGCCGATTTTGGAAGCTTGCCTCGTTGACACGAGTCACAAAAGCTTTTCTTTTGAAAGATTAGCTTAGGAAAGCCTCTAATAGAATTTAACTTGGAAAGCTTAAAAAGTGTTCCAAAGTCCACATGACCAAAACGTCGATGCCATAAGTGTTATTCACTTATGTTGGCAATGAGACATTGTTCATGTGTTTTTGGAAGATCTAGGATATATATATCCTTATGGCATGTGCCGGAAAACAATAACTCATTATTATCTTTTCTTAAAATATGGCACATTCCTTTCGCAAAGCTAACTTTGTAACCTTTGTCACAAAGTTGGCTTATTGAAACAAGATTGTGGTTTAATCCTTTAACAAGGTAAACATCACTTATTAGTGGTTTAGAAGGATTACCTACTTTTCCAACACCTATGATGGTTCCTCTCTCGTTGCCTCCAAAGACTATCCGGTTCCCATTTGCAATGGGCACCACTCCGGAGAGCAATTGAGCGTCAACCGTCATATGTTTTGAACACCCGCTATCGAGTATCCAATTATTCTTGGAGCCAAATTTGGATTTGTTACTCCGTTTCTTTTTCTTGAGTACCTAAAGATAAACTTATCATTCCATGGTACCCAAGGTCATTGGGTCCTAAAGATTAGACCTTTGGAAGCCAAGTCCAATTGGACTTAGACTTCCCCACATAATCATCATTATGCACTACATTCATGAAATAAGAATTCATGTAAACTTGTTTGTCATCCATATTTGTGTCCTTCGGGCTCCAAATAGTGAAGATTTTGGGAGCCCTAATCCTATTGGGAGCATGCATGCGTTGTTGATTTCTACGTGATACATGTTGTGGATAGGCAAATGGCACATGATGAAATGGTGCATGATGATAATTGTTCATATGATGATGTGGGTGAACATATGCATGTGGAGGAACACGTGCGTGAGGGTGTCTCACTTGGTGTGCACGTGCCCGTGGATGTGGTGCATAAAAATCATCAAATGTGTGAACATGTGGAGTAGGAAGTGTGTTCCTACGTGGCATGGTATTGGTGTACATATAAGCATGACCCTTCTTTGGAGGTCCACCCAAAGTGGGTTTCTTTCCAAACGAGGGTGTGTACGAAGTGGAAGCACCATTGGTAGATGAACTACCAATAGAGTGTTTGCTCCCACTCGTTGAGGCATCGGAAGTTGGCCTAACAAAGGTAGTGGCCGATTTGGATGAATTTCCCATCATATACCCCAAGCAATGTGGTGATTGGCCGAAAGTAAGTCATTTAGGATTTTATCCAAATGATCCTTACCCTTATTGAATTTATTAATTCGGCCTAATGTGCACTCATATTTCTCGGTGAGAGAACGCATAGAAGCATCCAAAGTGGATACTTGCGATGTGAGCACATAAACACGAGATTTGAGATTCTCATTCTCAATACTCAAAGTCGAGTTTTGAGAAGTCAAATCCGCTATCTTGTGTTCCTCCGAATCCTCAATGTGAACATGCTTAAGTTGAGATTTGAGATTTACAATCTCATTTCTCAAGTCTTCAACAACGGTGTCGTTGTTGATGACGATAGGCTTAGGTGAGGTTTGGAGACTAACTAACTCATCTTTAATCTTAGTATATCTATTTACTAATTTAGAATATTTAGACCAAATTTGCTCGTTATCTAATCTAAGGTCTTCCATAGTTACCTCATCGCCTTCATCCTTGCTATCATCGGAGGAAGATCCTTGATCATGCTCCTCTCTAGCCATGAAGCATATGTGTGCTTTCTCCACTTGCTCATCGTCCGACTCTCCACTTGAGGAGTCATCCTCGGAGTCGGTGAAAGTGCCGACAAGCCCCTTCTTGTACCCTTTCTTGTACTTCTTTGACTTGTCGAACTTTGGCACCTTCCACTTTTCCTTTTGCTTATTTTGAGGACAATCCGCTTTCATGTGTCCTGGTTTGTTGCATTTGAAACACAAAGGAGTGGAGGCGTTAGAAGAACTAAACTTTGATTTGTTCTTGAAATTACCTTTCCGGAAGAACCGGTTGAACTTCTTTGCCATGAGGGAAATGGATTCCAAGTCCAATTATTTTTCCGATTCTTCATCATCGGTAGATGTAGATGTGGATGGAGCTGCCTTGAACACAATCGCCTTTTTCTTTATCTCGTCTTGCTTCAAGTAGGACTTCATCTTGTCCTGCAACTTTAGCTTACTATCCTTGCGTACCTCATAAGACATCAAGGTACCCTTTAGATGAATGACGGTATACTTACTCATATCATTACCTTCCTCGATGGCGAAGGTACGTTTTTCCCAACAAGAAGGAAGTCCATCAATGATCTTTGAGACTTTCTCCTTTTGGGTGTAGGTTTTAACAAGAGCATCCAACTCGTTGGTGATGTCGACGAAGCAAGCATAATACTCCTTCATCTTCTCACCTTGTTGCATATGAAATAATTCGAAATCTTTATTAACAACAACGAGTTTAGAGTCTCTTACCCTACTCGTTCCTTCATGCAAGATGAGGAGAGAGTTCCAGATTTGATATGCACTCTTACATGTGCATATCTTATTGAAGTCCTCGGGCTCCAAAGCGCATTGCAAGGCATTCATTGCCTTGGCATTGCTTACCTCCGCGGCGACCTCCGCGGTAGTCCACTTCGCGAAATCTTCTTCGTCGGGCTCGACATACTCCGACATCGTGGCTCTCCATAGTGAAGCACTCCGGAGGAAAGTTTCCATCCGGCATTTCCCGTACCCGTAATTGGTACCGTTGAAGAAAGGAGGCCTCGTCGAGGAGTGTCCTTCCATCACCGAAGAAGCTTGACGTGCGTTTATATTTCATATATTCACGCACGTTTTCTTTTGTGTTTCTCCGTATTTTCCGCCATCTTTTATTCGTTTTCTCATGTTTTCTCGTTTTCTTTCACTTTTCTTTGTTTCTCCATGTTTACAGGAGATTGCCCGCGTAGGGGACGTTTAACGACGATATCTCAAGTCCCTGGAGCAACGGGAGGAGTCATGCGTGATCCAGGGGTCAAACGACGAAGATTACATCTTTCAGCCCCTCACCCGGTCGGTTGGTCATCTCCAACCGATCGGGTGATGCACGCATGCACCACCCGGTCTCAGCCGGAGCTCAAGTGAATGTCACCCGATCGGTTCACAGGCCGGTTCAAACGAGGCTGATTCTCTGTCTTTTCAAGCCAAATTCCAACTGATTGGGTGACTCTCACTCGATCGGTTCATTTGTAGCTGATGTTGAGGAGCCGAGACACGGGCACCCAACCGATCCCTTCACCCGATGGCGCCAAGATCCAACCGGTTACTCCAAGAACTCAACCGACCGGTTCATATGACCGGGTGAAAGTCCGCCGTTTTCTGTTTACTATTTGTAACAGATCACCCGATCGGTTGACTTGTCAACCGATCGGGTGGCGCTTTTCCTGCGGGTTTGGACCCGAACCATTAGGGTTTCGAAGTGGGGGTATAAATACACGAGGCTGGCCGACTTGAGGGGGATCTCCTGGAGTTTTTAGGGCTTTTTGCCCCCTTCTCTTGTGAGTTCTAGGTTAGTTTAGATTAGGTCGTTTGCTCAATAAGTCTTGTATTGGATTGACGATTCAACTCAAGATAAGTATTTTCCTCTTTTTTTCTCCATTGTTTGTATTGTGTTTATTTTGCTTGATGGTGAAAGTTTATATGTCTTTTGTGTTGTTTGTTTATATGTTATTCACCATTGAGTAGTTTTGATGAACCCTAATACGGGTTAGGGTAGGATTGTTGCTTGGAAATTTACATTAGACTTGGTTGCATGGCACATGTTCAATGTAATGCGTCAATGGGGATTTCTAGCGATCTGGGTCCAATTCGTTTGGCAACACACTAGATGTGTTGGGGGTTGGGTTCCGGTGCTTGTCAAGTTAAGATCCGCTTCGATGTATCGCTAGAAATCACATTTGACCTATTTGGCCATTAGGGTTACGCGGGGGTGTTTCATTGTCAATGGCGGGAGAAAGACCGCCTCTGACCGTCGGTCCAAGGGGGAATAAACTTGGCGGTTGACTCCCTAGCCATAGCTCACGCCCCGAGCGTAGACATCGAGTCCTAGCGCGCGGGAGCGGCTTGGACGAAGTGTTGGGAGTTATCATTGTGGCCTTAATGCTCCCGGTTGCGGAAGGTATTGGTCGACTCCGAGTATACACCCAAAGAACGGTTGTAGTTTTACCGCAAGCGCACGGTGTAGCGGCGAGCGGGATATCGAACACAGGGAGGACGAATGACTGTGCTTGCTCCTAATCAACCTGGCTATTTAAGAATAGAGAAAATTGCCTTGGGCGATCCTGTCACAATCGTCAGACAAATGTGCGAAATATCAAATCAAATAAAGAACGTCTAGGGAATGGGGAATTCCCGCTACTCACCGTATTTCATAAATGTGGTTCGTCGGTATCAAAATTGCTAGAATGAGAATTCGGATGAACTAGTTGCAACTAAATGTGGAACCAAGCTCACGCTCTCGCGCTGTTGCCGGTCTATAGCTATCCTAGGTTTGGGTCCAATCTCTTGCAAACCCTAGCCTAGGAAAACTAACATTAGGATCAACATCATCGTCCAATTGCGCACAGAGCCCAATCTCTTGCAAACTCGGTCCACAATCTAAATTAGGATAGTTCCTACCCGTCCAATCTCTTGCAAACGGGTATTGGCATGTAATTGCAATCGGAAATCCTGGTATCGGTCCAATCTCTTGCAAACCGATATTTCGAAAATCCGACTCCAACCCAATTCGGATTTCTAGGGCTTCCTATCAAATTGGGATCCAATCTCTTGCAAATCCCAATTGATATGAATTCCTAGCTATCCGTAGTAAATTGATCCCAATCTAATCCCTAATAGCAATTCTAGCTCAATTTCTACCAATTCAATCACAAATAGAAAATAGGGCTTGTAGGGTTCATCCCCACGCCCCAAGACGTGGAGACTACTCACAAATCATAGCAATAGCACAAGAATAATCAATGAAATAAGCAATAGAATTCATCACAAATATTGAGATAAACAATAAAAATAGAATTTTTAGGGAAGAGAGATGCAAACCAATGGAGTTCTTCAATTATTCCAACAAAAATCCAAGTTTTTCCTCTTCTCCAATCACAAGAATAAAGCTAAAAAGTAATCTAAAAAGCTGCAAAAAATCTAAGAGAGAGCTCTCAAACTAGGGTAAAAACAGGGCTTAAATAGCCCCAAAAATCGTCCAAAAATCGTGACCAAAATACCCCTGCACAGCCTGTTTTCCGCAGTTTTCGCTACATGCAGCGCATCGCACTCGGCCGAGTGACAAAAGTCGCTCGGCCGAGTGAAAACCCTACAATTTTCCAGTAAGTCAGGTCTTTCAGGGGTCTTCAGTTCGGGGGCGGCTCGGCCGAGTGAGTTGTCGTCACTCGGCCGATGGCTTCACTGTACTCGGGCGGACGGGATTTACCACTCGGCCGAGTGGGTCTTCTGAAGCTCAGGCAGCCGAAAAACAGTAACTTCGATGTTTTGGAAGGGCTTCGTCTGGGCGCCACTCGGGCGGATGCGATATCGTCACTCGGCCGATGTGGTCTTCGGTGCTCGGCCGAGTGCACAGGTAACTCATGTCTGAATTGGTCGGCCGAGCAGTGTCTCGCTGGTCGGCCGAGTGGCTCCTCCACTCGGCCGAGTGGGACACAAAGAATGCCCAATCTGCTTGTTTTGGCCTTCTCGTCGCTCCTGCGACGTCCATTCTTCTTCCGCTCCTCTCCAACAGCAAAATACCCCTCGGGGAGGTCGTCGGTGACCGTCTAGAGTAAGCGCATCTCGAGATCACTCCAAATCGCGCCAAATCACCTAAAATGCGACAAAAACAACAAATCGTGAAAAGCATCGCAATATCGTCGATATATCGTGAAAAACATGATTTGGGCAATCTAAATGGCATGCAAACATGCGGAAAAAAAGGTGTAAAATAAGGAGTGATCAAAATCCCCCAAGTTTGCCTCTTACTCGTCCTCGAGGAAGATAAGTAAAAGGCGAACCCGGTGGATTCGGAAAACGAAAACGGCGAAAAATGAAAGAATGAAAAACGAAGAAGAATGAAAACGAAATGAAAATAAAGAAAGAAAGAAAGAAAGAAGGTGAAGAGGTAGGATGCTAGATCATTTTCTCAGGACGCGGGTTTCACTTACTCTTATAGCATGCACCGAATGAGAAATACATGTCAAAGAATTTTATTTTGATATCATAGTATAATAGTGCAAATAGAAATAGAAAATCCACGAAAAACGATATAATCATGAAAAACGGAATAATTTTAAAATTAACGTCGTCTGAATCATTTAAAGCGGTATACAAATCACAGATCACACACTTTTCAATTGAACGCTTTCTATCAGGAGTATAAGAGTATCACACTATAGAATAGAGAGAATAGAAAAGTATGGATTTCATGAAATGATCGCTAGGCTTAGATTCTGGATTTCGTAAAACTAAAAATAATCTCACCGAGTATAGAATATTACTTAGCCTAGGTTGTCGTGCAATGTCAAGTAGTCACTCTCTCACACATCGATGGATCCCCTCCCCCAAGCTTATTTATAAGCGTGGTGGCATAAAAAATATATTTACATCCCCATTTTTTTATACATATAGCTCCAAAAGCAATGAAAAGAAAGAAGAAAGAAAGAAAGTGAGATGTGATCTTTTATTGAGGATTTTTCCTCTTTTTTTTTCTTTTGTTGTTTTTTTTTCTTTTTGCTTTTTGCAATATATACACAACGATCCCAACTCAGAGAGAGATAATGATGTACAAGAATGTTTTAATCTCTGTTTTTAGAATAAGAAATTTGGAGCTAGGAATTAGTAGCGGGGGAAAATGCCATAAAATAGAATCACTAAGGGGAGATTCACCAATGATTTTAAAAGTAGAGAAATGATGTTCAAGATTTGTGGAGAAAGAAATAAATATGAATCTCGGTTCACTCTATAAGACATGCACGACAACTTCAGCAGGGTAATCTAATCTACTCAGTTTCGATCACAAAAAAGCTAACTAATCCAGATTTATCATAGCTAACATCATTCAATCATCCTGAAGTGAAGTGTACAATTCATGCATATAGAAGTGATATAGGAAAAGAAATCAGTACTCCAGATATAGGCATTCAATGCGTGAATCTTGGTGTGTTTTCTGTGATAGCATACATATGAATATTCAGGCTCAGCTAATAATAAAATTTCATCCATTTTCATGTGGAAAAAGGTGTGGGTTACTATTCTAAATGCAAAGCAAGTCATAGCATCTGATATCTGAAATAAAACCTAAGACATGACAAATATAGCATGCATATAGGATAAGCTAACTCCACGTAGTCATCATCACAGAAAAGTCATCTCTAGCATGAGATGAAAAAGAAAGAAATAAAGATGAAGGGAAAAATAAAACTATGCAATGCGGCACACAGGAAAATAAGAAAAACGTGATGCATGGCAAAATAAAAGAAAAATAATGAAAAATGAGTGCAAAAGTGAAAAACGGTGTGAAAAACTGAAAATAAAGGTGGCAAATCGAAAAAGAACGTGAGAACTCACTCCCCCAAGCTAAATGGCACAGTGTCCTCAATGTGCAAAGTGTGGCACACCGAGAGACAAGCGATGGGAGGGGCAAGTGAGGATGCATGCATGGAAAAATGAAAAGAAAAAGGTAAAATAAAGAAATGAAAATATGATGCGGACATGATGCATGCACAGATAGGAGCGATACATAGATAAAAATGTCACCAAAAAACTCTCCCTCTCTCCCAAAATAGATATAAAAAGATATGATCAAAAAGAGAATACCAAAATAAGTGCGGGGAGGGGGGTGGTCAAAAAGTGCTACAGGACCCAGCAGAAACGGGCAGCACAACGGCAGGAATAAATCAAGGCATCAAGGGTGCCTAAGAAGGTGGTGCTGCGCCGTCTCCGTCCTGAGGCGGAGGTGGTGGTGGTGGTGTAGGCTGCTGAGCTGGGGCGGGTGTGGAAGTGGAAGCAGGTCTAGTGTGTGTGGAAGTGTGGTCGGGAACCTGCTGGGTGGGTGGGGATACGCGCGGGAGACGCTCCAGAACCTGGGTGAGACAGTAATGGATCTGGGGGATCAGCTCGAAGCGTCCAGCCATCGCAGAGACGGTGGAGGACAGGGTCCTAAGGTCACCTCTAAGACCACTCACCGCCAACTCAAGAGCACGTATGCTCTGCAGTACAGTGTCGGGCGGGGGTGGTGCAGAGGGACGCACCGGTCTAGGCTGTGCAGGGCGAGGCTGGCGTACGCGAGTAGAGTATGTAACGGGCTCAGCAGGGAAGGGGACAAAAGGTGCCGTGCCTGCAAATGTGGTCCTGGCCTCAGTGGGAGGCCGGGACACGCGGTGAGAAGTGGAGGCGGCGGCAGCGAAAGAAGAGTGCAAAAGTGGCAGCGAGGCGGCTAGAGAGGTCAGTGGCACAGAAGTGTGGACAGACGCCACAACGCTCTCAGAAAATACAGCAGGGGTGGAGACAGAGGTAACTACCGCTGGGGCGGAAGTGTGTGGACCAAAAGGCGCAACCCCAGCGGAGATCATGCTAGCCATGGTCTCCACGACCGCGGTAAACGAGGGCTCTCCACTCTCAACAAAGGTCGACGGGCGCTCGGGGAGTGCGGAGCAAAGTGGCTCGACGGACAGAGGGCCAGTGGTGGTGGTGGGAGTGGTGGTGACAGCCTCGGAAGTGGTGGTGGAAGTGGGCTCAGCTGAGGTACTCGTGACACTGACAGAGGTGGGGACAGAGGTGTCAAGAGCAGCGGAAGCAACGGGTATGGGTTGAGGGGCCACTGGGTCAACAGGCTCGGCAGCA
This sequence comes from Scilla litardierei, assembly GCA_030789695.1. Taxonomy (NCBI): domain Eukaryota; kingdom Viridiplantae; phylum Streptophyta; class Magnoliopsida; order Asparagales; family Asparagaceae; genus Scilla; species Scilla litardierei. Next base: position 196,037,093 of record CM061133.1, read on the forward strand.
GGCTCGGCAGGGTGTGCAACAGGGTCTACAGGGGCAGCGTGGGCCTGCTCGGCCTCCTCGGCCTCGAGCACGTAAGCGGCGGGGATGAGAACATCCATCGTAGGGAGCCAGTCGACGTGGGCTGGTGCAATCTGAGTCCGAGCAGGGCTCGGGAGAATCATGTAGTCGGCACCGTAAGGGCCGTGCAACCAGACCCAGTGACGCTCGCCATGCGGACGAAGCATCTTCATCCGGGCCATAACATCTATCGAAAGAGAAGTGGGGCCCGGGACGCGTCGCAAGTCGTCAGGTAGGTCCTCGCTGGTCATCATGGTAAGCAAGGTGATCAGGCCGCCGCAACATATCGGTGAGCGAGCACCCACCGATACAATGATGCGGTCTAAAAACCAAGCCGCAATGTCGATCACGACGACGGGGACAAGCTCGTCTCCATCCCTAGATAGAGCTCTGGGACGAGTCATCGCATAGAGCATGTAGAGCTCTGGCGTAGACATCGTGCCCGGCTCATATCTGGCCAAAAAGGTGGTCGCCATGAGGCGCTGAGCAATGCGAAGGCAGGGATGTACGATGGCCGAGGCCTTGGCCCTACTAGGGTCAAAGGCAGCGTGGTGACCCGTAATACGTGCCCAGAAGGCACCGGCGTCAAAGGAAGGTGGGGGGATATGGGTGGGGCCGTAACCGCGATCGGCACCGGGGACAGCGGGCCACGAGAAGAATGCTCTCATCATATCGAGAGTGACCTGGCACTCTCGATCCATGAACCGGAATGACCATCCCTCGTCGGTCTGGGCGATCGAACTCAAAACCTCAAGTGTCGGGCGGGTAAAAGTATCCACCGACACCTGGAAAAAATCTCGCCAGCCCATGTTGTCGTACAACGTGAGCATCCCCTCTAGTACCCCCAGGCGTCCTAGGTCAGCGAGGTGTGCAAACCTGGAGGGTACGATCGAGCGCTGGGATATACGCTCGAAGACGGCGCGGTGTGCGTCGTCTCGGAACGTAATCCCGAGCGGCCCGACCAGTGGAGCCGGTGGTGGTGGCTGTGGGTCGGCAGGGAGAGGCTGTGCGGGCTGTGGGTGCACTGCAGGCTGTGCGGGGTGTGCGAGGCCTGCAGGCTGTGCTGGGTGTGTGGGGGACTGTGGAGGAGAGTCCTCCAACTCGTGGGAGGGGCCGGCATCATCCGACCGCTTCCGCTTGGCGGAAGCTCTCTTCGACCGCGGCCGTGTCCGGGGCGGCATATCGGCCCCGAGCGCGCGCCGAAAAACGTGAAAAGTGCGGAGTGTGCAAAAAGAATGGAAAGAGTATACCCAAACACGCCGCGAGTGCTAAGCAGTGGAAGCGTGCGAAGTCCGCACCTCCACGAAGTCCAAAACAGCCCGTAGAAGCTCCCCTGAGCTCCCCTAAGCTCCAAAAAGCAACCGGCGCATGAAAAAGCGATATCAGCGAGTAATAATCAAAATGTATGGAGCAATATGGGTATAATGGATAGATATAGAAATTGATTTGGGTTAGGGGGGCGTTTAGCACATGGATCCTCAAGAAATACACGAAAAGAGGAGAAAACGGCGAAAACAGGGGTACCGGAGGTGATCGGACGGGCGGCCGCCGGTGGCGACTCGGGCGAGGCGACGGGGGTGTTCGGCCGGCGGTGGCGGGCCGAGCGGAGGCGTGGCAGTGGCGGTCGGGCGAGTGAGGGTGAGAGCGAGGGGGGTTCGGGCGAGGGGAGCTGGAGCGTCGGGGGGTTTGGGGTTTTTTTGCGTTTCGAAATCCGCGCCCCCCCCCCTCAGCCCTTTATAAAAAAGTTACGACTCGGCCGAGTGACATGGTCACTCGGCCGAGCGAGTCCAATGAAAATTTCCTCCCCGCTATCGCTTCGGCCGAGTGGCTTTGCCAGCCTCGGCCGAGTGGAGTAAGTCCATTCGGCCGAGTGACTCAAGCTACTCGGCATGACTCGTCCTAGGAGGGTATCCGTTTCACTCGGCCGAGTGAATATATATACTCGACCGAGTAGCAGTTATATCGAAATCAAGAAAATAAACAGAGAGTTGGGTACAACAGACTTCCCTCGTTCGTGAGCGGCTCGGCCGGACGAACTTTTGTACTCGGCCGAGTGACTAGTATACTCGGCCGAGTGAGCCTTGTGTTCTGCTGTTTGTCTTCGTTTTGGCTCTAAACTCCGTCTTTATTCCTCCAGTCGATTCCATCTTCCTCCTAAGCGTCGAGCGCCTTCTTGGGGCACTCCTCGTCGACTCGTTCATCCTCCTCATGATGGATCTACCTATCTCCTCTCCTGTCAATAAAAATAGGACCCGTTATCACAAAATTTTTGGGCGAATGGCTCAAAACACTAAAAATTTCTAAAACGAAAATAAAGGAAAAGTAAAAATAAAGCAAAAACCGTCGGGTTGCCTCCCGACAAGCGCTCGTTTAAGGTCGTGAGCTCGACCCCCTATAATTTTCAATCAATGCGGGATGTTTGGCGCATATGAGATGCACCCATCAAACTTTCCGGGGAGAACGCTTGGATTTGGATGTGGCGGCGGCGCGTTCTCCCTCGGTGGTCTCCTATCTCGAATTGTGTTGGGGGGAGGCTCCCCCAAGCTAGCATTTGCTCCGGTCAACGGTTTTGCCGGTGATGCCGATTTCCGTGCCGGCGGAGCTTTCTTCGGAGACTTTAATTTCGAGAGCTTGCAGAGCTCTCGAATCCTTGCGACATCAGCGTCGCCTTGATCATCTTCAGCGGAGAAGTCGGGGGAATCATCTTTCTTCTCTTCATGGCCTAAATCCGGGCCTTCCTCGAAATCTTCATCAAAAAGAGCGCCAATTGAGTGAGGAATCGCCTCTTCAATCACCTCATCAAGGAGGTCCATGTAGTCAAGTTCCTCGTGATAAGGCATGTGCTTCATCGCCTTAGGAATGTGGAGCTCCACCTCGATGTTTCCGACGTTTAAGGTTAAGGTACCTTCGCGCACGTCGACGATGACTCCGGCGGTGGCTAGGAACGGGCGTCCGAGTATCAATGAAGTGTCTCCCTCCTCCTTGACGTCCATGATCATGAAGTCACATGGCAAGCATATTCCACCCGGGACTTGTAGCGGTATGTCTTCGGCAATCCCCACCGGCCTTGTTATCCGTCCATCGGCTAATTGAATGCGCATGTCGGTGGGTTTCAACTTTGTCCCGGTGTTTAACCTTAAGAACATGGAGAGAGGCATGAGGCTCACACTAGCCCCAAGATCAACCAACGCCTTTTGAAGAGGGACGCCGCCCAAGGTGCAAGGAATCCGAAAACTCCCCGGATCTTTAAATTTTGCCGGCTCCTTCTCTCTCTTGGTGAACCAAGAGCCCTCCTCGGCTAGCATGATCTTCTCCTTCCTTTTCCTCCCCGAAATCAAGTCCTTCAAAAATTTAGCATACGTGGGGATCTCGACGATGGCGTCAAGGAAGGGAATGTTAAGGCTAACTCCTCTTAGGTACTCGAGAAATTTTGCTAGCCTTTTTTCCATTTTTGCTCTAGCGAGCCTTTGGGGGAATGGGACCGGTGGCATGAAGCGCCTTTCCTCAATTAATTGCTCCGCCCTAGATTTCTCCTTGTCTTGTGGCTCCTTCTTCTTATCAACTTCAACTATCGGATCAATCGGCTCCAAGCTTTCCTCCACGGCCTCCTCGGTAGGAATCATAGCTGGGGTGGTGTCCTTCCCGCCTCTAGTAGTAACGGCAACTACGGCGTTGATGTGGCCGGTGTTGCCCCGTGGGTTTTGCTCCGGTTGTGCCGGCAATCGTTGAGTGTTCCGATTGAGCAACGCCAATTGCTCCGATATTTGAGCCACAACGGTATTAAGGGAGTCTTGCCCCGCCTTCAAAGTAGCATTCACCTTATTTTGCTCGACCATGAACGCCTCCACTCTAGCTTCGAAGTCGGATCGTTGTGGAGCTTGTGGCGGATTTTGATTTTGGTTCCTCCACCCTTGGTTGTATCCGGGAGGCCTATATGGTGGAACTTGTTGCTTTGGTTGAAAGTTTTGTTGAGTAGGCCCCCTCGGTGGATAGTTTTGTTGTTGGGGTGGTGGTGGTCGAGCTTGTTGAGGCGGTGGTTGTGACGGGTTCAAAGCTCCTTCATTGTTGGCGTAGGAGAATCCCGGATGATTTCTTGCGGCCGGATTGGACCAATACCCTTGGTTCCCCGTAACATATTGTACTTGCTCCAAGGATCCTTCTCCTTGCTCTCCTCCCGAGTACATGGCTTGAGATTGGTCTTGCCAATCACACATTTGGTTGGTTGGAGCGGAGGTGGAAGGGCTTCCTTGGGGCTCCGTGATAAACTTCTCCAATCTCTCCACCACCTTGTGGAGAGAATCAAATTTGCTCGTGAGCTCCGCTACGGCCTTTGCCTCGTAGATGCTAGTTGGCTTTAAGGAGGAAGTAGAGTGTCCTCGCTCATCGCCCCATTGTTGGTTATTTGAGGTCATCTCCTCAATTAGGGCCGTAGCTTCCTCGGGAGTCTTTGACAAGATAGCACCATTCGCCGCGGCATCAATAATTTGTTTGGTCCCCGGTTGGAGACCGTTGTAGAAGCTATGCACTAGCTCCCAATCTTCTATACTGTGGTGCGGGCATTGGTGCTGTAAATCCTTAAAACGCTCCCAAGCCTCATAGAGCGTCTCCTGTGGTCCTTGCTTGAAGGACATGAGAGCGCTCCGGATCTTCACCGTCTTGGATGGCGGGTAGAATTTGTCTATGAATGCACTTGCCAACTCGTCCCAAGTGGTGAAAACTCCGTCAGCCTGCGTCCTTAACCAATAGAGTGCCTTGTCCTTTAGCGTGAAAGGGAAGAGACGCAGTCTGATGGCATCGATGGAGACCCCCGTCATCTGAAATGTGGCGCACTTCGACAAGAATAGTTGGATGTGGTAGTGGGGGTTCTCATGTGCGTTCCCATGAAATGGGTCTTGTTGCATTAAAACCACCAATCCAGTCTTTAGCTCGAAGTTCTTGTCAGCCGCCAACTGCGGTACGGCAATGGACGAGGTAGTAGAAGAGGTCTTAGGCCGAAGCCTATCGCGAATAGAAATTATCCTCGCCATCCTTGCCGCCAATTCTTCAGGAGTTTCCGGGTTGGTCATATACCTCCCTTCCGGATTTTGTCTCTTTTCCGCTCTAAGTCTCCGCGCGGTACGTTTGATCTCGGGATCAAATAAGATATATGCAGGGTCCGCCGTAGATCTCGTGTACATGCACAGGGAAAATCAGAGTTTCAAAGAAATGATTAGTACCGTGGAAGGGTTAGGTAAGAATTAAGAAATAAAAATAGTGATAATAATAATAAAAAAAGAATAGCTAGGGTGAGAAAGAATCAAACGCAATCGCCTCCCCGGCAACGGCGCCAAAAACTTGGTCGACTCCGAGTATACACCAAAAGAACGGTTGTAGTTTTACCGCAAGCGCACGGTGTAGCGGCCAGCGGGATATCGAACACAGGGAGGACGAATGACCGTGCTTGCTCCTAATCAACCTGGCTATTTAAGAATAGAGAAAATTGCCTTGGGCGATCCTGTCACAATCGTCAGACAAATGTGCGAAATATCAAATCAAATAAAGAACGTCTAGGGAATGGGGAATTCCCGCTACTCACCGTATTTCATAAATGTGGTTCGTCGGTATCAAAATTGCTAGAATGAGAATTCGGATGAACTAGTTGCAACTAAATGTGGAACCAAGCTCACGCCCTCGCGCTGTTGCCGGTCTATAGCTATCCTAGGTTTGGGTCCAATCTCTTGCAAACCCTAGCCTAGGAAAACTAGCATTAGGATCAACATCATCGTCCAATTGCGCACAGAGCCCAATCTCTTGCAAACTCGGTCCACAATCTAAATTAGGATAGTTCCTACCCGTCCAATCTCTTGCAAACGGGTATTGGCATGGAATTGCAATCGGAAATCCTGGTATCGGTCCAATCTCTTGCAAACCGATATTTCGAAAATCCGACTCCAACCCAATTCGGATTTCTAGGGCTTCCCATCAAATTGGGATCCAATCTCTTGCAAATCCCAATTGATATGAATTCCTAGCTATCCGTAGTAAATTGATCCCAATCTAATCCCTAATAGCAATTCTAGCTCAATTTCTACCAATTCAATCACAAATAGAAAATAGGGCTTGTAGGGTTCATCCCCACGCCCCAAGACGTGGAGACTACTCACAAATCATAGCAATAGCATAAGAATAATCAATGAAATAAGCAATAGAATTCATCACAAATATTGAGATAAACAATAAAAATAGAATTTTTAGGGAAGAGAGATGCAAACCAATGGAGTGCTTCAATTATTCCAACAAAAATCCATGTTTTTCCTCTTCTCCAATCACAAGAATAAAGCTAAAAAGTAATCTAAAAAGCTGCAAAAAATCTAAGAGAGAGCTCTCAAACTAGGGTAAAAATAGGGCTTAAATAGCCCCAAAAATCGTCCAAAAATCGTGACCAAAATACCCCTACACAGCCTGTTTTCCGCAGTTTTCGCTACAGGCAGCGCATCGCACTCGGCCGAGTGACAAAAGTCGCTCGGCCGAGTGAAAACCCTGCAATTTTCCAGTAAGTCGGGTCTTTCAGGGGTCTTCAGTTCGGGGGCGGCTCGGCCGAGTGAGTTGTCGTCACTCGGCCGATGGCTTCACTGTACTCGGGCGGACGGGATTTACCACTCGGCCGAGTGGGTCTTCTGAAGCTCAGGCAGCCGAAAAACAGTAACTTCGATGTTTTGGAAGGGCTTCGTCTGGGCGCCACTCGGGCGGACGCGATATCGTCACTCGGCCGATGTGGTCTTCGGTGCTCGGCCGAGTGCACAGGTAACTCATGTCTGAATTGGTCGGCCGAGCAGTGTCTCGCTGGTCGGCCGAGTGGCTCCTCCACTCGGCCGAGTGGGACACAAAGAATGCCCAATCTGCTTGTTTTGGCCTTCTCGTCGCTCCTGCGACGTCCATTCTTCTTCCGCTCCTCTCCAACAGCAAAATACCCCTTGGGGAGGTCGTCGGTGACCGTCTAGAGTAAGCGCATCTCGAGATCACTCCAAATCGCGCCAAATCACCTGAAATGCGATAAAAACAACAAATCGTGAAAAGCATTGCAATATCGTCGATATATCGTGAAAAACATGATTTGGGCGATCTAAATGGCATGCAAACATGCGGAAAAAAAGGTGTAGAATAAGGAGTGATCAGGTATTAATGGACATGGGAATGCCCACCGTCCGGAACCGGGTAGGCCTAGCGTGCTTGGCACCGACCGGAATATCGGGCCATGGACGCTAGGTACCACCTTTTGGGGCAATGTCTCACCCTGGATCAAGTCAAATGCCAAGTGTCATGAGTGCTCTAGCCCGTGTTAGCGGGGATTCATTTCGTGTCTTTTTCAATTCTTTCTTTTATTTCTACACTTCACCCACATTATCCGCGTAGCTAGCACACAACCTAGGCGAGGCTAGTAGCCACTCAGGCCATCCACCTCCCTGAGTTTGATAAACCCGCACCCTACACTAACCGTGCACTTGCGGTAAAACGACACCGCGCCCATACCATAAACGGGGCACCGGTCAAGTTTTTGGCGCCGTTGCCGGGGAGGCGTTCGGTTTGATATTAGCTTAGCTTGGGTTCGTTAGACTATGCATAAAAACACAAAAAAATATTTTTAAAAAAAAATATTCAATAACCAAGAAATTTTTCCCCCACCATTATTATCTTTTCGTTATTTTCTTGTACTATTGACGCTCCTCTCTAGTTTTCTTATTTTTGTTGTCCAGGTATATTTGGTGTAACCATGTGGAGATCAAATTTCGATAATCAGATGGGAGGATACAATCCTTATTCGGTTGTGGTTTGTGAGACTTGTGGGATGGCGGGTGTCACGACCCGCTTCCCTAAAATGGAGGCGAGACGTGAAAAGGTCCGCACGGGAGTGGAGCGGTGAAGCCCCAAACCCGATAAGCGTCAATTTAGTATAAGCAGGTCCCTGTAATTGCAATCGAAACAACAATAATAATAATATGAGACGGAAAAGAAACACCAATCCCAAGGGTTGTCCACAAATATTCAACATCACAGAAAAGCCACCAGGCTAAAAAGAAAGAGTCTAAGGCCCAGAACAAGGCCAAACAAAAGCAACGACATAAATAAGTATAGGTGCCACGCACCGATAACAAAACAACTGTTTAACAAAATTTAAAACACAACGGAGACACTAGGACTGGTCCCCAATGTCCACGTACTCCCCGTCCAACACGGGCTCAAGCTCGGCGTCCGCAAACACCTCACCCTCAGCAAGCAACTCAGGCTCAGGGTCTAACATGCGTCACCCAAAAGAGAAAGGGGCACATGTCAGCAAGTCTAAAAGACTTGAGCAAGGAAACTGAAAGTGACTAACAACCTAGCATTTAAATGTTAAACAATGGCATGGCAGTTGAATATGATGCAACAGTTTAAAAGAGAGACAAGCATGCACAATGTAGCCAAAGCTACCAACTCACTAGTTCACGAATCACTTATCACTGTTTTCTCTTATCACTGTTAATCACTTGAACACTAGAGATTTCACCTGCAGGCTGGAGTGGCGGATCAGGCCATCTCGTGCTCTGGTGACGCATATCTCTTACTCACTTAAACACTAGAGATTTCGCCTGCAGGTTGGAGTGGCGGATCAGGCCATCTCGTGCTCTGGTGACGCATATCTCTTACCCCACCCCTACGTGTATCGAGCATTTGCTCGCTTCTGGATCACGGGCCAGGAAGTGTATTTGGCATAGGGTTGTGCCCACGAAAAGTGGGTGCCTAGCCGGTATCCGAGCGTTGGGGTTTCCAACTACAGGGCTCGCTTCTGGAACACGAGCCAGGAATATAATGTTGTAGCGTGTGCTACACAATCACAATAATTTATTACTATGCAATGACATGAACAAATGATTGCGTACCGTTAATTGAATTTAAACGTGACATACAAGCATGATGAGGGTGACGGACCAAGCTTCGTTGTCAAGCTAGGTCAATGGTGTCAAAACGGCTATCCTTTCACCGTTTAGTCTCTTTTACGCTAAAACAAGGTAATGGCCTAAGACATGACCCAAATCAAGAGATGCAAGTTTCACTTGCCTATCACCGGGGATGACGGTTACGAAAGTTCGTTTCCGCGAATGCTAGGCTACGGGGAATCGCTGTTATGGGGAACAATCATCAAAACACAAGTATTTTATTAGGGCTTCATAAAAATTACAATAAGATAAGAAAACAACGGTAGATCGATTTCTTACCGAGAGGAGGCGGAAGAAACACTCCGGGGAACCCTAGGACCAGATCTGGAAACTAATGGAGAAGTTTGAGGAAACTAGGGTTTTGGGGGATTTTGGGGATTTGATGGATTTTGGTGAGATTTTGGGGAAGATGAGTGGTAGATAGAGTGAATGGATGGATTGGATGATGGATTTAGGGTTTGAAATGAAGGATTGAAGCTTGGAGGAAGATGGGGGCTTGGAGGGGAAGAAACTAGGGCTTAGGGTCGTGTTGGAGAAGAAGAAAACGATTGGGTTGGGTATTTATAGGTTGAGCTGGCGGCTGCCCAGAAATTAGGGTTTTAACACAGACTAGTCGGTCAAAGAACAACCACTGACCGACTAGTTTGGCAACTAGTCGGTCGGTCGACCAACGCAGACCGACTAAGTGTAAACAGTAACTCCTGAACGAAAATAGGATTTAGAGTTAGTCGGTCCATGAACAAGTACTGACCGACTAGTTTAGCATCTAGTCGGTCGATGAACGTTCTTAGACCGACTAAGAGTAAACAGTAACCGATACAAAAATAATATGATGAGTTAGTCGGTTCAAGAAGCATTGCTGACCGACTAGTTTGCAACCTAGTCGGTCAACCAACGTTCTTAGACCGACTAACGATAAACAGTAACTCCTGAGAAAATTTAGAAAGCTCACTAGTCGGTCCAAGAAGGATTGCCGACCGACTGGATCTTGATCTAGTCGGTCGGTGGCCCTTCTTACACCGGCTAATGAGCACAGAAAAGTACCGATACGGAGCGCGAGGCCCCGGGATCGATTCCTAAGACTCCTAGGCTTGATCTAACAGTTAGATATGACCGTTGTGAAGCCCGTCACAAACGACGTACTTCGAAAACGACGATCCTAAGGAAGAATCGAGAAAATACGACGAATCGATCGAAAATGAAAGTTACGGAGACGAAAACCACACAAGAGGAGAAAATCCACCAAAACATATATTATATTATAATAAATTCTGATACATGAAAAGCAGTCGTTACATCCTCCCCAACTTAAGAAAAAAATTCCGTCCTCGGAATTCCCAAATACTCACGAGTCCGGAAACAAAAGTGGGTAGCGCTCCCGCATCTCATCTTCTCTCTCCCAAGTGGACTCTCCCGGCGAATCGTGTCGCCACATCACCCTCACAAGATCGACAATCTTGGTTCGAAGTGACTTCTGACGCCTGTCCAGAATCTGCACCGGATACTGGTCATATGTCAAATCTGAGCGAACGACGATCTCCGAGAAATCCACGGCATGAGATGGATTGCTAATGTATCGACGAAGCTGCGACACATGGAAAACATTGTGAACTCCTTCCAAAGATGGCGGCAAGGCCAAACGGTAAGCTACCTCGCCAACCCTCTCCAAAACATCAAATGGTCCAATGTATCGCGGGCTCAACTTCCCACGCTTCCCGAAACGAATCACACCACGATTCGGGGAAATCTTCAAGAACACATGGTCGCCTGGCTGAAACTCCAAAGGATGACGTTTAGCATCCGCCCAATGCTTAAAACGGTCCTGAGCAATCCTCAACCTCTCCCGAATATTCCTGACAATATCCACGGCCTCCACGATCATATCAGGTCCCAACAACTCCCGATCACCAATGTCATCCCAACTCAATGGCGATCGACATTTCCTCCCATAAAGAGCGGCGAAAGGCGCCATGCCAATACTCGCCTGGAAGCTGTTGTTGTAGGAAAACTCCACCAAATGTAGATGGTCCTCCCACGAACCCTTGAAATCCAACATGCACGCCCTCAGCATGTCTTCCAAAATCTGAATCGTCCTCTCGGACTGGCCATCCGTCTGCGGATGGTACGCCGTGCTGAAACTCAGACACGTACCCAAGCTCTTCTGCAAACTCTGCCAAAACTGAGATGTGAACCTCGTGTCTCTGTCCGACACGATACTCACGGGGACTCCATGAAGTTGCACGACTTCCTCCATATATCTCCTCGCTAGCACCTCCGTGGACTGTCCCACTCGGAACGGAATAAAGTGCGCAGATTTGGTCAATCGATCTACGATCACCCAAATCGCGTCATTCTGCTTCGGACTCCGAGGTAGTCCAGTCACGAAATCCATAGTGATGTGCTGCCACTTCCACTCCGGAATCGGAAGCGGTTGTAGCAACCCGGCCGAGCGCTGATGCTCCGCCTTCACTTGCTGGCAAACCAAGCACTTGGCTACACTCCGAGCCACGCTCCTCTTCATACCATGCCACCAATAATTCAGACGAAGATCCTGGTACATCTTGGTGCCACCAGGATGCACAGAATACGGCGAACTGTGTGCCTCCACCATCAACTCCTCTCTGATATCCCCAGCTGGCACACACAACCTGGCTCCGAACCTCAACGAGCCATCCTCATGAATCAAAAAGTCAGTCCGCAGACCGGCTTCCACCATCTCCCGAATCCTGACCAACTTCGGATCTCCGGCCTGGCCAGCCTTAATCCGATCCACGATCGTCGACTGTACCTGCATGTACATCAACGAAGAAGCCTCCCCAGGAAGAACAATCTCCACTCCAGACTCGCAAAAATCCTGCTGCAATCTCCACTGCGAGGTCAAAATCATCACCGCTGGAAGCCTACTCAAAGCATCAGGAACCACATTCACCTTGCCAGGGTGATACTGCAAATCAATCTCATAATCCGCCATAAGCTCCAACCACCGACGCTGTCGCATGTTGAGCTCCTTTTGAGTGAAAATATACTTCAAGCTTTTGTGATCGGTGAAAATCTTCACTTTCTCACTCAGCAAGAAGTGCCTCCAAATCCTAAGAGCGAACACAACGGCAGCCAACTCCAAATCATGCGTCAGGTAATTCTTCTCATGAACCTTAAGCTGACGAGACGCATACGCCACAACATGTCCGTGCTGATGCAGCACGCAACCGAGACCCTTGCCAGAAGCATCGCAAAAGATCTCAAATCCACCGCTGCGATCAGGCACCACAAGAATAGGGGCCGTCGTCAACCTCTTCTTCAGAATACCAAAAGCACTCTCACAATCACCCGACCAAACATAAGCAACATCCTTCCGCGTCAACTTGGTCATCGGCTCAGCAATACGAGAAAAGTCCTTAATGAACCGACGATAATATCCCGCCAAACCAAGGAAACTCCGAATCTCAGATGCAGACGACGGAACAGGCCACTCCCTAATGGCCCTAATCTTCTCGGGATCCACAGAAATACCATCTCCGGTCACCACATGCCCCAGAAAAGCAACTCTATCCAGCCAAAACTCGCACTTCGAAAACTTAGCATACAAACGATGCTTCCTCAAAATCTCCAATACCGTCCTCAAGTGCGATGCATGCTCTTCCTCCGACTTCGAATAGATCAGAATGTCGTCGATAAAGATAACGACAAACTTATCCAAAAAGTCGTAGAAAATCAGGTTCATCAGATTCATGAAAACTGCGGGCGCGTTAGTTACGCCGAAAGGCATAACCACAAACTCATAGTGTCCATACTTCGTCCTGAACGCTGTCTTCGGAACATCATCCCTCTTCACCTTCAACTGATGGTAACCACTCCTCAAATCCAATTTAGAAAACACCCTCAAACCTCCAAGCTGATCAAAAATATCATCGATGCGAGGCAACGGGTATTTATTCTTAATGGTCACCGCATTCAATCCCCGATAGTCCACGCACATGCGACGCGAACCATCCTTCTTCTTAACCAGCAACACCGGTGCTCCCCACAGAGACACACTGGGATTAATATAACCCTTCAGCAACAGCTCATCCAACTGCTTCCGCAACTCTTCCAATTCAGCAGGCGCCATACGATACGGCGCCTTCGAAATCGGCTGCGCACCTGGAAGAAGATCGATAGAAAATTCCAAAACTCGATCAGGCGGCAAACCAGACATCTCCTCGGGGAAGACGTCGCCAAAATCTCGCACCACAGCTGGCCACTCCAGCTCCAACTGCATAGCCACAGCCTCCACCGGCCTGGCCCGAAATCTGACAGGACCAAGCGAACTGCTACCATGACTGAACTCAAACACTGGATGTCCGGGAATCTCGAACACCACCTTCTTCCTCCTGCAGTCGATCGTAGCATAGAAGCTCGCAAGCCAATCCATCCCAAAGACCGCATCGTAGTTGGTGATGTTGTGGACAATAAAATCAGCATAAAGCTCATGTCCACAAACCACCACAGAGCAAGGACTGCACCCACGATGCACCGTGACTACTCCATTCCCTGTGACGATATTCCAACTCTTGGAGAGAGGGGACGTCGACAAGGAATGCTTCTCCACGAAGCTCTGGGCCAAAATGCACATTGACGCACCTGAGTCAAAGAGGACTCAGGCAGGGAACGTGCAAACCAAAACCACACCTAACAAACAGTCTAATCAATCAAATCTTACTCTAGCAACATTCATACACAAGCATCCAGCATAATTTAACAATCAACTAATTAAGGAAGGAACAATCTAGATCGAAAGTTACCTGCAATGACCTCATCCATGGCCAAAACCTCCTCCTCAGTCATCAGGAATGCCTGCCTCCTCGGCGGAGCGGCCCGCTCAAAAGCCTGCCTCTGCGGGACGAGGGGCACCCCACGACCAGCGGGCACCGGGGCTCTCTGCTGCAAAGGCGGGGCAGCAATAGGTGTCTGCCAAGGTTGCCTCAACTTCGGGCACTCCCTGAGAGCATGGGCGGGATCTCCACAAGCAACACATTGCCCCAAGAACTTCCTACACGATTCCTTGATATGACCCTCCTTGCCACAGAAATGGCAAACCATCCGAACAGGCCCTCCTGGCCTCTTGAACTGAACAGGATGGTTCGGCCTGAATCCAGGTCGAACCACAGCTCTCGCCTGCTCCACAGGCCTCTTCCCAGCACCAACAACAGACCCCTTCCTCTGGTTCACAAGCAGCTCCTGCCTCTTGGCAGCGACCAAAACCTTCTGATAAGATTCCCGGTCAGAAGAGGTCACAAAGCTCTGGAGCTCTGAAGCAAGCCCCTGCAGAAACCTCTGAGCTCGCTCCTCAGCGTCCTGCACCATCTTTGGTGCAAACCGACTCAGCCTCATGAACTCCTGGTGGTACATGTCCACCGACGAGTTCCCCTGCTTCAGATCGATAAAACGCTGCAGCATCTCTTCCCTGGCAGCCTTCGGGAAGAACTCACCATCAAATCTGGCCTTGAAGGTAGCCCAGACGATCGGCTCCACCAACATCTTTTCCTCAGCATCCCACCAATTCCTGGCGTTATCCTTCAGCTGGCGCTTCGCCAAGTCAACCCAACTAACTTCGTTGACCTTGGACATCTTCAGATTGTCCTCGATATTCCTCATCCATTCATCAGCAGCTAGTGGACCTTCGGTTCCATCAAAATACGCATGACCCAGCTCTCTGAACTGCTTCGCCCCGGGCTCAGGGCGAGGGGTCTCCACCACCCGAGCAGCTCGAGTCACTGGAGCATTCTGCACCTGCAGGAGCACACCCTGCTGAACTTGCATCATCTGCAACATCATCCGCATCATCTCTCCATTAGTGGGCTCCCGCTCAGGCTCCTCGTCATGAGGGGGCGCACCACTACCACCACCACGGGTGATTCGCCTTCCTGCCATCTAATGACGCAGAAAACGAAACAATTAGACTCATAGCTTAGGGCTCAGATGTCGAACTTATTTGTTGGACAATGTTGTATTATTATTGTTATCCCGATAATTACAGTTACAGAAGGACCTGCATGGGCCACCACTAAAACCTGTCACGACCCGCTTCCCTAAAATGGAGGCGAGACGTGAAAAGGTCCGCACGGGAGTGGAGCGGTGAAGCCCCAAACCCGATAAGCGTCAATTTAGTATAAGCATGTCCCTGTAATTGCAATCGAAACAACAATAATAATAATATGAGACGGAAAAGAAACACCAATCCCAAGGGTTGTCCACAAATATTCAACATCACAGAAAAGCCACCAGGCTAAAAAGAAAGAGTCTAAGGCCCAGAACAAGGCCAAACAAAAGCAACGACATAAATAAGTATAGGTGCCACGCACCGATAACAAAACAACTGTTTAACAAAATTTAAAACACAACGGAGACACTAGGACTGGTCCCCAATGTCCACGTACTCCCCGTCCAACACGGG
The DNA here is from genome assembly GCA_030789695.1 of Scilla litardierei. NCBI lineage: Eukaryota > Viridiplantae > Streptophyta > Magnoliopsida > Asparagales > Asparagaceae > Scilla > Scilla litardierei. The sequence goes on from CM061133.1 coordinate 196,052,537, forward strand.
CTCAAGCTCGGCGTCCGCAAACACCTCACCCTCAGCAAGCAACTCAGGCTCAGGGTCTAACATGCGTCACCCAAAAGAGAAAGGGGCACATGTCAGCAAGTCTAAAAGACTTGAGCAAGGAAACTGAAAGTGACTAACAACCTAGCATTTAAATGTTAAACAATGGCATGGCAGTTGAATATGATGCAACAGTTTAAAAGAGAGACAAGCATGCACAATGTAGCCAAAGCTACCAACTCACTAGTTCACGAATCACTTATCACTGTTTTCACTTATCACTATTAATCACTTGAACACTAGAGATTTCGCCTGCAGGCTGGAGTGGCGGATCAGGCCATCTCGTGCTCTGGTGACGCATATCTCTTACTCACTTAAACACTAGAGATTTCGCCTGCAGGCTGGAGTGGCGGATCAGGCCATCTCGTGCTCTGGTGACGCATATCTCTTACCCCACCCCTACGTGTATCGAGCATTTGCTCGCTTCTGGATCACGGGCCAGGAAGTGTATTTGGCATAGGGTTGTGCCCACGAAAAGTGGGTGCCTAGCCGGTATCCGAGCGTTGGGGTTTCCAACTACAGGGCTCGCTTCTGGAACACGAGCCAGGAATATAATGTTGTAGCGTGTGCTACACAATCACAATAATTTATTACTATGCAATGACATGAACAAATGATTGCGTACCGTTAATTGAATTTAAACGTGACATACAAGCATGATGAGGGTGACGGACCAAGCTTCGTTGTCAAGCTAGGTCAATGGCGTCTAAACGGCTATCCTTTCACCGTTTAGTCTCTTTTACGCTAAAACAAGGTAATGGCCTAAGACATGGCCCAAATCAAGAGATGCAAGTTTCACTTGCCTATCACCGGGGATGACGGTTACGAAAGTTCGTTTCCGCGAATTCTAGGCTACGGGGAATCGCTGTTATGGGGAACAATCATTAAAACACAAGTATTTTATTAGGGCTTCATAAAAATTACAATAAGATAAGAAAACAACGGTAGATCGATTTCTTACCGAGAGGAGGCGGAAGAAACACTCCGGGGAACCCTAGGACCAGATCTGGAAACTAATGGAGAAGTTTGAGGAAACTAGGGTTTTGGGGGATTTTGGGGATTTGATGGATTTTGGTGAGATTTTGGGGAAGATGAGTGGTAGATAGAGTGAATGGATGGATTGGATGATGGATTTAGGGTTTGAAATGAAGGATTGAAGCTTGGAGGAAGATGGGGGCTTGGAGGGGAAGAAACTAGGGCTTAGGGTCGTGTTGGAGAAGAAGAAAACGATTGGGTTGGGTATTTATAGGTTGAGCTGGCGGCTGCCCAGAAATTAGGGTTTTAACACAGACTAGTCGGTCAAAGAACAACCACTGACCGACTAGTTTGGCAACTAGTCGGTCGGTCGACCAACGCAGACCGACTAAGTGTAAACAGTAACTCCTGAACGAAAATAGGATTTAGAGTTAGTCGGTCCATGAACAAGTACTGACCGACTAGTTTAGCATCTAGTCGGTCGATGAACGTTCTTAGACCGACTAAGAGTAAACAGTAACCGATACAAAAATAATATGATGAGTTAGTCGGTTCAAGAAGCATTGCTGACCGACTAGTTTGCAACCTAGTCGGTCAACCAACGTTCTTAGACCGACTAACGATAAACAGTAACTCCTGAGAAAATTTAGAAAGCTCACTAGTCGGTCCAAGAAGGATTGCCGACCGACTGGATCTTGATCTAGTCGGTCGGTGGCCCTTCTTACACCGGCTAATGAGCACAGAAAAGTACCGATACGGAGCGCGAGGCCCCGGGATCGATTCCTAAGACTCCTAGGCTTGATCTAACAGTTAGATATGACCGTTGTGAAGCCCGTCACAAACGACGTACTTCGAAAACGACGATCCTAAGGAAGAATCGAGAAAATACGACGAATCGATCGAAAATGAAAGTTACGGAGACGAAAACCACACAAGAGGAGAAAATCCACCAAAACATATATTATATTATAATAAATTCTGATACATGAAAAGCAGTCGTTACAGCGGGGCATGTGTATTATGATTGCCCATTTACGCTTGAGAGCCTCCCCCCACTCCAAAGCTAACATTTTCCCACATCCTTAGCCCAAACACCTCCCATCCATTTCCTCAACCTTATACCCCTCCGCAAACACAAGAAGAATCAAGCCTCGTGTCTCTCCTTGAAAGTGCCATGTTTAACCAAGGCCAAATATTACAAAACTTAATGGTACCAATCACCGAGCCGACACCGAGGAGAGTGGATGAAGGAGAGGATATACCCACTTTCATGGTTGAGACCACCATGACATCGGCCACCATAGACACATCTCAAGCCGATACCCCATTTTTCCATCACTACCACTTGGATGACGAAGCATTTTTTGATGATGATAGTGAGAATGGGGAGATTTATCTAGGATCTGTGGGAAAGATTTCTTGTCTTGATTTGGATACCCCACATGAGTCCTATGAGAGCACTGAGGAGTTTACAGAGATTATGCATACCGGCGAGGAGGATGTGCGTGAGGACGTGGACACCACAACCACATACGAGGGGTCTGCTCCACATCCACCTCCACAGCCATCTCTGTCACAGCTTCCTCCTTGGTCGGTGGTCAACCATGAGGATGTCATTCAGGACATCGGGCAGATGGAGGAGCATGAGCATATCGTCGAGGAGGATGTGCATGAGGGCTTGGATACGATCATCCACTTCATGGAGCCCGAGCCACATCTACCTCTACCGTCACGCTCCACTTCTTCTGCGGCTGAGCATCTACTTGAGCATATTGCCCCTATTAAGGGAGATTTTCATACTCACTCTCACTCCACATTTGAGTCTCGCTTTTCACGTCCTATTTCTTTAGACTCATATATTTTTGACACGCCATATCTCTCGCAGGACACATGATCTACTTCCCTTGAGGTATGCTGCGGTGCGTCACTACCTGGAGAGCCACTTCTCATGGAGAGCGAGGATTTGGTCATCGCTAGTACAGAGGATAGCGACCCATTCTCAGGGAGTATTCGTCACCCTTTTATTATTTTTCCATCTCATGTTGACGATTATCTCTGGGATACATTTATTTTGGGAAATAATTTCTTGCCATGGACTAATGCACCTCGTCCTTTGCAGGTCACAGGTGGACACATACGAGGGATGCTTGGAGGTGCATTGCTTGGGTCCATTGGCACACGTGGCACAGCACTTCTGGCGGAGCCACAGAAGGAGCAGTTGGAGCAGCTACCTGCCCCACTTCAGATCTTGGATCCGCCTATGCTCAGGTGTATCCTAACCCAGTAGTGTAAAAATTTACCGCTTTCTAGTTTAGGTTTGAATAATCTCGTCTCCTCTCATTAGCGAGGGGAGCGTATCTAGGGTTTGCTTTTGCATCTTAATAACCCTTCATGTCGTGCCCTTCTATTATTTCACCCCACATCCTCTTCCGAGGAGAACGAGCAGACTGTCTCTCCTGCATTCTGATTTCTTTCTTTTTCGATTTTCCCCTAGCATATCTCTACATCCTCATTGATCATATCATTTTGCTAGCATTGTCATGTTCAGCTTGGGGGAAATCGACTTTTGTGTGCATGTTTTCGTGTGTCGTTGTCATGTGTTTGTGTCTTTGAGTCCTTCGTTGCGTTTTATATCTTTTATTTTGTATGTTTCTTTCTCTTTATTTTCCAGTTTCGTTCGTGTGTTTTTCGTGTTTTTCATTTTTTGTGTCCGTGCACCCCCCATTTTCATTGCCCTCCCGTATTCACTACTATTGCATTGAGGACAATGCAAGTTTTAGCTTGGGGGAGTCGCACTTCGTGCGTCATTTGTCTCTTTTTCTTCTTTATTTGAGTTGTTTTTCTCCGTGTTTTTCTTTTTCTTTTTCTTTTCTTCTTTTTATCTCTTTCTCCTAGAGATGAACCCTATGATGAATTGCCACGAAAATCACACGCGCACCTTGCACGGCTTCGATAATCACATTCACTAACCCTAGGATATCGAGTCCTCTTGCATTTCATGCATCGCAGGTCCACTTAGCTTTTTGTGAGTCGTGCGTCGTGCCTAGCTGTTTGATGTGCTTCTACCTTGTGATTATGTTTTATATACCTATCCTTGGTTGACTCCTAGATTATCATGCTTCGATTTGAATATGCGGTATTTGCTTCTACTATCTGCTTCTATATGCATGCTATATTTATATCGTATATTTCAATTCGCATGTGTCGGGATTCCACAATTAAGGACTAGGACAACCCATTTAGCCTATGCTCTATTTAGCGAGAATAGTTTCCTTTGCCCAAGTGTTTAGATTTCGACTTCTTTTTTGTTTTACTTGGTGCAAATCCCCTCGTCGTGTACCGTTCTCCCACTTGGGAGAGTACACATGTAAATATCCCAATTCCCAAAAATCCAAAAAAAGAGAAAAGAAAAGAAAAACCCAAAAAGATGAGAAATGAAAAGAAAAAAAATACAAATACCCAAAACCCAAAAAAAATTCCAGTGTGAATATTTTCCTACTTGCCGTGAATAAGGGGAAGGCGAGAATTTGCACCGAGTGTTCTACTCCATATCTTCTCAACCTCCATCGTTTTCGAAAACACTTGGCATAGGGACCTTCTAGTGATTACCTAAGCTATAGTGTAGTGATTTCCTAGTCCATAGCTGTGGAGTCCCCGATGCATGATACGCTTCTATTCTTATACTCTTCTCATGCATGCTTGAGCTAATATTCACTGTAATTTCAAATTGAATCGATATTTGGGTCTTTCTTTGGGTATGTGTATATGGAGCTTTATTGCACAATGTGGATAGTGATACCGTTTGCTAGCACACGACCACGCTCACTCGTGCTTCACCGCGTGGGCCCACGACACTTGTTTGGACTCACATTCCTTGGTTTAGTGTTGTGTATTGTCGTATGCTTGCTTCGTGTGGCGTGTTTGATTTTGTTGGCCCTTACGGGCGATCTAGGATATAGAGTTTTCTTTTTCTCTCTTTCTCTCTATTTTTCCCCTCCGAGCTCCTACTCTCCTCGTCTTTCTCGAGGACGAGGAAGAGTTCAGCTTGGGGGATTTTGACGTGCGTTTATATTTCATATATTCACGCACGTTTTCTTTTGTGTTTCTCCGTATTTTCCGCCGTCTTTTATTCGTTTTCTCGTGTTTTCTCGTTTTCTTTCACTTTTCTTTGTTTTTTCATGTTTGCAGGAGATTGCCCGCATAGGGGACGTTTAACGACGATATCTCAAGTCCCTGGAGCAACGGGAGGAGTCACGCGTGATCCAGGGGGTCAAACGACGAAGATTACATCTTTCAGCCCCGCACCCGGTCGGTTGGTCATCTCCAACCGATCGGGTGATGCACGCATGCACCACCCGGTCTCAGCCGGAGCTCAAGTGAATGTCACCCGACCGGTTCACAGGCCGGTTCAAACGAGGCTGATTCTCTGTCTTTTCAAGCCAAATTCCAACCGATCGGGTGACTCTCACCCGATCGGTTCATCTGTAGCTGATGCTGAGGAGCCGAGACACGGGCACCCAACCGATCCCTTCACCCGATGGCGCCAAGATCCAACCGGTCACTCCAAGAACTCAACCGACCGGTTCATATGACCGGGTGAAAGTCCGCCGTTTTCTGTTTATTATTTGTAACAGATCACCCGATCGGTTGACTTGTCAACCGATCGGGTGGCGATTTTCCTGCGGGTTTGGACCCGAACCATTAGGGTTTCGAATTATATACACGATGCTGGCCGACTTGAGGGGGATCTCCTGGAGTTTTTAGGGCTTTTTGCCCCCCTTCTCTTGTGAGTTCTAGGTTAGTTTAGATTAGGTCGTTTGCTCAATAAGTCTTGTATTGGATTGACGATTCAACTCAAGATAAGTATTTTCCTCTTTTTTTCTCCATTGTTTGTATTGTGTTTATTTTGCTTGATGGTGAAAGTTTATATGTCTTTTGTGTTGTTTGTTTATATGTTATTCACCATTGAGTAGTTTTGATGAACCCTAATACGGGTTAGGGTAGGATTGTTGCTTGGAAATTTACATTAGACTTGGTTGCATGGCACGTGTTCGATGTAATGCGTCAATGGGGATTTCTAGCGATCTGGGTCCAATTCGTTTGGCAACACACTAGATGTGTTGGGGGTTGGGTTCCAGTGCTTGTCCAGTCAAGATCCGCTTCGCTGTATCGCTAGAAATCACATTTGACCTATTTGGCCATTAGGGTTACGCGGGGGTGTTCCATTGTCATTGGCGGGAGAAAGACCGCCTCTGACCGTCGGGCCAAGGGGGACTAAACTTGGCGGTTGACTCCCTAGCCTTAGCTCACGCCCCGAGCGTAGACATCGAGTCCTAGCGCACGGGAGCGGCTTGGACGAAGAGTTGGGAGTTATCATTGTGGCCTTAATGCTCCCGGTTGCGGAAGGTGTTAATGGACATGGGAATGCCCACCGTCCGGAACCGGGTAGGCCTAGCGTGCTTGGCACCGACCGGAATATCGGGCCATGGACGCTAGGTACCACCTTTTGGGGCAATGTCTCACCCTGGATCAAGCCAAATGACAAGTGTCATGAGTGCTCTAGCCCGTGTTAGCAGGGATTCATTTCGTGTCTTTTTCAATTCTTTCTTTTATTTCTACACTTCACCCACATTATCCACGTAGCTAGCACACAACCTAGGCGAGGCTAGTAGCCACTCAAGCCATCCACCTCCCTGAGTTCAATAAACCCGCACCCTACACTAACCGTGCACTTGCGGTAAAACGACACCGTGCCCATACCGTAAACGGGGCGCCGGTCAAAGCTCCTTCACGGTTCCTGAAGGTGCTGTAGTCTGAAGGTGGACGTATGGTTTTGTTGTCGTTGGAAGACATAGCTAGGTACTTGGATCTAATACCAAATGTAATGCCCTACGAACCTACTGCACAAGTACTAAAGGGGGGATGAATAGTACTTTAAAATAATTAAGAAGATAATTCCTAACTATCTTGCAAACTCAACCAACAATGCGGAAATGTAAATATTGACAACAAGGAAATGCAATCGCAAACAAACGAATTAACGGGTTCGGATCCACCCAAGTCTCCCCGACTTGTTCCCGATGATCCTACGTCCCAAACACCCGGATCCCCTCCGGATACTTGAGTTAGAAACCTCTAACTCAAATTTGCACTATGAAATACTTGTAGGAAACCTCTACGAGATCAAATCATACACAAATGAAATTGTGACTCCCACAACCTGGGATCACAAACAAACTCTCAAAACCGAAAGTAAATCACTTATAATGTCAGAGTAAATGAAATACGAACTTACCGACAAAATCCTATGCCTTGAGTAAAACTTACGATTTAGGGCAAATAGGATTTTGGGGAAGATGAAGGCACCAAACCCTAGCTCTAAGATGTAGATCAGCAATGGAGGGCTAGGAAGATGTTGGTGGCCTTGGATCAAGCTCTTGGCTTGAATGGCTCACAATCAATGTGAATCTCTCTTTGGAAGTAAGAGTGGAAGAGAGATTCTTTAGTAATGAATGAGCTTTGAATGAGGATTAAATGCTTCTCTTTGATTCTCTAAACTTCAATAAATATCAGCCTTGAATGCTATAAAAGCAGCACTCCAAGTATGAGGAAAGAGAGAGCAAAATTTGTGGCATTTAATGCTCCAACGGCTCTATTCTGAAGCAGACTAGTCGGTCAAAGAAGGATCACTGACCGACTAGTTCATCAACTAGTCGGTCGGTGAAACAACATGAACCGACTAAGAGGTGAACAGCCAAAAGAAGAAGTTCAGTGAATGAATAACTAGTCGGTCCAAGAGGACTTGCCAACCGACTAGTTTCACAACTAGTCGGTCGGTAAGTAAACTTTGACCGACTAACAGGTGAAATAGAGAAGGCTGAACTCAAGATGAATTAGTCGGTCTAAGAGCAAATGCTGACAGACTAGTTCATCAACTAGTCGGTCGACAAATGTACATAGACCGACTAACGATAAACAGTAACTTAGGCTGTACAGTAGAAGCTCAACTAGTTGGTCTAAGAAGGATTCTTAACCGACTAGTTTCACAAATAGTCGGTCGGTGAAACTTCTTGGACCGACTAACTGCAAACAGTAACTGAGCTAGAAATTGAGAAGGCATTCTAGTCGGTTCAAGAAGCTTTTCCGACCGACTAGATTGCCATCTAGTCGGTTGGTTCTTCTTCTTGAACCAACTAACATGCACAAGAAGCCGCGAATCGAAGCGCAAAGCTTCGGGAAAGTTTGTATGGGCTTCTAATAAGATCCTAGCTCTAAGATAGGAGCGTTATGAAGATTAAAACGTAAGACCTACTCAAGGCTTAACAATCTACGAAACGAAGCTAGAAGACTATAAATAAAACTTGACGAACCGTCTTCAATTGCTTCGATTCGAATCTCTTGACTTCAATAATGGTCCTTGAGCTTCAACGAAGCTTCAAGCATACGATCACGCGCTTTGAGAAGTCTCGAGACATCGCTTTTGATGTTCATAGAAGTTTGGCGACGATCTCCATAACTGCGCTCACAAAGAGTTAGTTCACGATATTTATGTTTGTTCATCATCCAAAACCAAATCCGGGGAGTCAATACTCAACACATGGGTCACTTCTAACCTAGTCCAAATCTCTTTCGCTGTGGCGTAAGAGCAAATACGATTGTATTCAACTTTATTAAGACCACAAAACATGATGCTCATGGCCCTAGTATCTAAGTTCTCCAATCGTTCATTTTCCTTGTATTGCTTTGGCAGAGGTTTATCAACTAGGGTGAAGCGTTCAATAATGATTTTCCACAAGGCCATTTTAATGCCCTTGATGTGGATGTGCATCATTTGTTTCCAATAACTGTAATCGGTGCCATCAAAAAAAGGTGATCGTAAATACAAATACCCTCCCTTTTTGGTTATTAAGGTCTGTGGAATAGGTATAAGGAATTTATGCCATGAGGATCGAAATTTCATTATATTTTGAGTCCCAAGAAATCCTGCTCTGATACCAATTGAAAAACACAACCTAGGGGGCGAATAGGATGTAGGCACAAATTAAAAAAATCAAAGTACAAGATCAACCAATCCAAATCGTGGTGAGGACTTTGCCGGTAAGAGCGGCCTCCCCCGTACCCTGGCTTAGATCGTCATCATCGACATCCAGAAACAGCACAGGGATCAGGTTGATCTCAGCGGCGATGCCAGGGAATCGGTCAATCACTTCCAATCGACATCGTTCATAGCCTTTCGTGTACAGCTCGTCTAAATCGGGCAATGAATTCTTGAATCCCTGGACTGCCCTCTCTGCAATGGCCCCGACATTGGCTCTCTCTCTCTCTCTCTCTCTCTCTCTCTCTCTCTCTCTCTCTCTCTCTCTCTCGAGTCGGCTTGTTTAGCCTCCCTTTTACGAGACTCGCATAATTCATGCTCGAGCTACTGAATGTGGTTTAGTCTCAATTTGCACAGAAGCCCTATTCTATCCAGCTCAGCCTGAGACTTCTCCACGGCCATCTTAACGGCCCCCAGGGTGACTTCGTGATTAGCCACCACCGACGCGCATCGACACAGTGCAGTAGTGGCCACGAGAGCCTGCATACAAGGCACGATAGTCAACATCCATGCTTGCATCACATACAATGGAGGCTGGTGCAGTAGTTACCTGGACATTAGCATGGACGGCCATCAATGCAAGCCTCTCGAAATTGACCATATCCATGATGTCCCTATCTCGTGGAAGGGTTGCATTTTTAGCAATCCAAGAGGCGGTCCCGCACTCCAGAAGAGCAGAATCATCGCGTTTCATCGGAAACTCCATTTGAATGAATTCCTCCATGGAGAAATCGAATGGAGCCTGAGGAGATTGACTCTCTAGCAAGATTGGTCTGAATTCATCGGGAATGTCTTCAGACAGAGACACGGGAGAAAACAGGCCTCCCCAAGGCCAGGAATCCTCGTGCAGAAGAAGCTCCAGAGGGACCTGGGTCTCCCCTCAGTCTTCCCTAGAAGAGTTTCCTGCACTTGCTGAGGAATCTGCTCCACGGCTTCATTCGACCCAAATGGCTCCGAGTCACTAAGGCAAAGCCGCTGCCTTCTCTTACTACCCTCAGCTACAACCACCTCAATTTCGGTGGGGGCTTCTCCTTTTTTCTTCCGCTGGAGACGGGCCAGATGTATAGCCCCCTCAGCGACAATGGGTCATTTCTCCGACGATCGAGCTGTCCTTTCTCCCATAGACGGCACCCGAGGAGATAACATACTCTCCTCAGCTTCTCTGATAGAATCCACGACTCCCTCCCTAAGTGCAGGTCCACCTGATACTCCAGACCCTTGTTAGCAATACGTAATACGGAAAATATTCAGGACGTGAATAAAACGTGTTTAATTCGATCAATTTCAAAAGAAGTTTGGTCAAAAATTCGGTCAAATATGCACAATACGGGAATAATTCATAAACGGGTTAAATCGTGTTTAATTCGTTAACCCGGATAAAAAACACAACTAAAAATACGAATACTGTCAAGATTTCATTCATCCAAATGAACTTAAAAATCAACGATATCAATATGAAATAAGAGTAAAATAAGTTCTAAGTTCATGATTTAAATTGTATTCATAGTTTTAACCAAAATGACATGATCATACTATTATATTCCACGTAGCATGCACTAAACCAAAGTATGATCATTAAATCATAGTTCAAAATGATTTAAAAGTGCCCCTAAAAACGAGTTTAAAACGCATAAAATGCGCAATACGGGGAATAAAACGCATTTTGTTCATCAACCCCTAAAAAGAGCGTATTTTTTCAAATAATTCAAATGGACGGTCATTTAATACGGGAACCATTTTAGACGGGTTTTAAACGTAAAAAACATAAAAATTCACATTTTTTACTAACAAGGCTCCAGACCGACCATGCCGGCAGAAGAAAAATATGTTGAGTCAGAGAATGAAGATCGAACAGTTGATGGGCACGATCGAATCGACCTTTCGTCCATACGGTCTAGCACAACACCAAGTCGGACCACAGCCACTTCGTCTTCCTCACATTCTCTGGCAGACTCATCAATGTGTGGTGGCCTCCTTCTCCACTCACACAAAGGCATGTCCTCGGCAGGGCCTAAGTCAGGGACACCCCAGCCGGTGCAGAAGCTCGCCTCTCCTTGAAAGACCACAAACACGAACTCCTCTTTTCATTTGGAATTAGAGGAAGGGAAATATTCAAATAGCTTCCTACCTCGACGGGTTGTTATCATGTACCAGCCCAGAGTTTTGAGAGAAGGAATCGAGAAGAAGTAATTGAACAATCTTAGCGACGGTTCAATCCTCTTCATCGTGCACAAAGTAATAAAGCCCACCAATGCACCTATGGCATTCGACATCAGTTGGCGGAGAGAAATGTTCAGGGTGCTCAGAAAGTAGTGCATGAAAGGATGCATGGGAATCAAAGGCCTCGTAGGAAGGCTTTGACATAAACCCTAACTTCCCGGTCGCCAGGACGATGAACCCTCTTGTCCCTTACTGGAACCTAGATCTGATAGTCAAGCTGGACGTAACTTCTCTAAAATTCGGGGATCTGATCGGCTCTAACTTTGGATCTCAGATTGGCAATCGGACCAGGCTCCATAGCCCCCTCTTTGTTCTTCTGCATTACGGTAACTAAATTCCTCTCAGAAACAGGAACAGAGGATGAAGCCATTTTTCACGGGGAGAAAAGCTAAATCAGGAATGAGGAAGACGATATCTTCACATTCCTGCACTGGAACCGTCTTATATCGACAAAACGACATCGCTATGATGAAAAACGTGTCGAAGATCCAAGGCTCTATGCATCTTGGATTTCAAACCGGCGGATCATCCAATTCAGCAAAGCGGGCGTTTTGGCGCCTAGAACTTGAGTATAAATTTCTCGACTGTCGTACCCCATTAATGTGATGTAACATCGATTGACCCCAATGGTCAGACTCTTTGAGGTCGTGCGACAGGGGTCATTGTTGAATCATCAGGCTGACACTCGAGATGACTCATCCGATGAGTGGTTAAGGCCCGCAGAGCCCACGAGTGAAGCATGACACTGACTCGGTCAAGGCCTACCAACTAGTCACCCGTTGAACTCCCACCAATTGAACGTTGGATTAAGGGCGAGCACATAAATAGGCGTGAACATGGGCTACGGTTACCCCCATTAAAAGGGGGAGATCATGGCACCATAATTGGTGACCGTTATCCCCTCAACGTCACTAAAAGGACCCAAGAGATCTATAAATAGAGGAGGTTCCAACTTTCATGGTACGAGATCTAATATATAGACTCTACACTTTACATCTTACATTTCTTCCACAAAAGAGCTTGCGATGTCAGATCTGAGACGAACCTCCATGGGTCAATCTCAACTACTCCAAGCTTTACCTCTTTCTTAAGTTCCATTCTAACTTAAGCTCTGAGTGGATTTGGATCGGGACCTAGATCCGACCCCCTGACACTTCCTTGTGGTGCAGATCGCCGAGTCTCAATCTTCAGCGAGCGTCGCACCTGAGCTTCCTAGCCTCGATCGTTCGATATACTGACCGCTCGAGGGGCGATCGTGCATCGCAAGTCAACCATCATCCATCAACGACCCAGGTTCTTCCAACATAAGGTCCCACTCAACCGGCTAACGAGGCTCTGACTCGGCACGAAGGGTCCACATCGGCAACACAATTATTTCGATCATTTTTGGCCTTAACAACAGAATTTGTAGAAGCTATTTTTTTCGACACGGCCGTATTGGCTCTATTCATAGAATTTCCAGAAAATTTTTCTTTGACATGGCTGTACCGCATGTTCATGTTAACCTCATACTGAGATTCTAGAGATCATTTTTTCAACACGGTCGTGTGGCATGGCCGTGTTGTCTTTGGCCCTTCTGCGGATCTCAGATTCTGATACAAACGGTAGTGTTACTGACACACACATCAGTGTCAACCCTGTTTTGGCACGTTTGACCACCGTTTGACCTCTGATTAACCTGAAACTCACTATATAGACACATTAGACCCAAATGTAGGGATGAGAATGGGCCGGGCCGAGCCGGGCCGAGCCGGGCTGGGCCAGGCCAAATAGATGCCCAATTCAAATGGGCGGGCTTTCGGGCTGGCCCAAAGCCCAAATGGGCTTTTTTAAGAATGCCCAAATGGGTATAAAACAGGCTTTGGGCCTACCCATTGGGCTTTGGGCCTGCCCATTGGGCTTTGGGCCTACCCATTGGGCCTATCTTAATTAGAAATTTATACATAATAATTTCCACAAATTAGAATTTTCATGTATAATCACAATGACAGATTCCCATCAAAATTAAGCAACAAAGATATAAATTGTATTAAATACATTGTATTGTATTGCTTTTATTACTGCAAGAGATTCAACTCATAAAAACCAATGTATAGTGGGCAAATGTAAACAACAGTTCAATTTAAAACAAAGAGTTCATTCATACTGAAAACTCTAGGCTCAAAGGAGAATGCAAACATGAAATCCTTTGCAAGTATCAGCTTGACGACAAAGCAGCATTTCCAGTGCAAGTATCAGCTTCCATTGCCCAGGGGAATTAAAATTTGAAATTTTGCAATGCATGATTCCCGATACATGCGTTTAGAAATCAGATTTCGGTCAGGGTCTAGTATATCAAGCAGCTGTTCAGCATAGATGCTTTGACTGGCTGTGAAGATTACAACCTCAAACATGCGAGCCACCCTCTCGAGGAACTTTTGAAGGTGAGGCCTTCGCTTTACATACACGGTGTGCAGCTTCATGTTGAAAAACACCGGGAAACAGAAATCTACGTCATCGCAATGCTCCAGCGTCGAATGGACAAGGGTTTCTGCACGGAATCACAAGAGGGTAAGCTTCAGAAACATTCATAGCATTGAACTGCCACACCGACAGAATTTGATGCAAGCATCGCGGTCAAGTACAAAATCCTAAATATGAACCTCTGAAAATTTATTTAAGATTGGAAGGATATTCCAAAATTCGTTTGCCAAGTAGTTTGCTAAAGGAATGTGGCAGTAGGAAATAATTGTGAGGATACATATATCAACCACTGTATTTCTACAGCCAAACTTACAGATCATTCAAAAGATATGACATGCTCAATCATAGTTGCATATGAAAATACAATAACACATTAAGTTATAGTGAATTTGGCATGAAATTTCTATAAATATTGATAGATGTAGAGGATAAATATGAGCACACCTCCATTTGTGCATAAATACATTGGGATACAATGCATCATGAACCAAAATATATACATAAACAGCACATCCAAACTGTGGCATAGGAATAAAATCTGTAACTTTCCATGACTTGCAGGGTTCTGTCGTGCCGACATCATCCTACCCAAAATCTGTAACTTTACAGTAATTAATTTAAATCAGCAACCTGTAAGATTCATGCAGTATCGTGCCGGCCCACTCGTGCAACATCGTGCAGGTTGTATTGAATATATTCACGCAAATCCAAAAGAAAGTATTTCCCAGCCCACTCGTGCAACATCGTGCAGGTTGTATTGAATATATTCATGCAAATCCAAAAGAAAGTATTTCCCAGCTTTGATGCGGTGCAGGAAGCAACCAGAATTTCATCAATATGGTTACAGCGTCTCATAATTCATGCTGTTTCTATGGAAATACAACTTGTGAAATGCATGAAATGTGCATGTACTGTACCTAAACAAAAATCCAAGTATAATTGGGTTCATATATGACAGGTCTAAACAAACCGTGTATATATCTAGTCTCAACATGTTCACTGTTGAGATAGATAGAAATGGTAGCCCATGTAGCTCCTAGCGTGTCAGATCTATCCAACACTAGACTTCTTATTCCTTTCCTGCACATACTCATAACAGACGATAAAAGATCTGGTATATGAAATAGAAAGTGATCATAGTTTCAAAATAATATGAGGAAATGAATCAGAACAAAATAAGTTCTCTACCAAGTCAAGAAGAATGAGTGCACATAAGAAGCTAAACTTCCATATAGCTAGAAATAAGCATTGCCCTTCACTGCTCTCAAGGGCCACACCCAGTTGTTTATCACAAATATATGAACATGTCTGTTGTTTATTGTGGATATCACAATATACTTCTGCCGTCACGATTAATAAGACAACTTTTCCTATGAAAGTGTAGATAAAAACTAACATAGATTTCTACCATCATGATCTACGTTTATATCTGAATTTGTATAGATCAGCTTTCCCGTATCATAGACATGTCTTGTATGTAACTAAGAATACACTTGACTGTAGTTAGATACAAAATCTCGTGAATGCAATAACTGGATGTTCATAAGATTTGTGAGGAACAAAAAATATACATACCTCCAAATATCTCCTAATTGTTCAATAGTTCTTGAGCTGATAAAGTGTAATTGTATGAAAATCTTGTGGATGATCGGAGGCTTGAAATCTGACAACCTTTGTGACACCTGGTGCATTGTTGGTCGATAGTGTGGCCTGGTATCCAAACAATTGAGGGCCATGGAAACTGCCTCCATTAGAATTTCTGTAATTTGCTCGATTGGAGAAGATATGCGGCCATCTAGAACATCTTTTAGTAATGTGTTTTGCCCTGTTGATGATGATAAAGAAGAAAGAAGACCCCCTGTGTGTATCCCAAGAACCACCTCTAATGTGATTATTCCGAAGCTGTAAACATCACTTTTCTCTGTCATCCTCATCGTATAGGCAAGCTCTACAAAAAATTAGAAGGAAGTAGAATCGAGCTAAGTGTTAGTTGTTTGCTGAAATTGATGTAACATCATAAATCAAGAATTTGGAGTACATAATGACTAGAAGAATGAAATAATATTGGTTTATACTTTGTAATCTACAAATTTCTAAAACTGATTAAAGAGTGTGCATCATTTCAATTAAAAGATAAAGGAGTACTAACTGCATATCCAGCAAAGTAGGAAAAAACCAACCTGGTGCCATATACACATATGTTCCTGCAGCACTAATCCAATTGGACGGCAGAAGTATATTGTGATATCCACAATAAACAGCAGACATGTTCACAAATGTAAGAGACTAATATCAAACTGAAATATTCAAGGGGAGAATATCAAATTAGGCTTGAATTTCAAGTGTCAGTCCAAGTTCAACTTCCAGCCAGTCAAGTTCATTTTCAGCCAGTGCCAATAATAGCACTTGATATAACCTACATGAATTGATATTTAGAAAAGGATTAGATCAACTTAAATATAAAAAGGCAAATAAATTATTTTTATGTGCTTTAAATTTATTCTGGTAGATTACATACAAGATTCATTGAATTTATTCTGCTAAGCACTTGTATATTAATCCTTCATCCAAAAAGGAGGAACTGGAAGATGACAAAGAAACTTCACTTTCATCTGCATAACATCAAAGTCAATAATATTATGTTTATATTAACATTTAATCAAATACTAATAGAAAACAAGGCAAATAAATATATTGATTGTTACCTATATAATACTCATTTTGAAGCCAATCCTGCGTGCATACAAAAGCTTCTACAGTGGTTGAACTCAATCTGCTACGGTATTGATCCACAACTCTGCTTCCACAACTTAAAGCCGACTCTGATGAAACGGTAGATACTGGTATAGCTAAGATATCTCGAGCCATTTTCGAAAGTACTGGATAAAGGGCTGCATTATTCTTCCACCAATCTAAAATATTAAAATCCACATCTGACATAGGAGGAAGTAAAATTTCCTCCAAATAGCTATCAACCTCGCTCCTTTTAGCTCTTTTCATAGCATTTTGGGACCAAAAAATTACAAGATCCATGTCTGATTTTCTTTTGTTCAAACTGAAAGAAGAGCTCGATTATGTACGTGTTGCCCCGGTACACATATCACCAGCATTATCCTTTTTTAGCCAAACTCTCATATTGATCATATATTTGATGAAAAAAGTCTTCGAGTTCTCTAATCTTTTTTCCACATATTTCTTCTCCAAATGCATTTGAATACTTATACTCAATATAAGCCAATTTTGATCTAGGATCCAAAATAGATGCAATAGTTAGAATTTTATTGCATTCATTCCAATATTTTTTAAACTTTCTTTGCATTTCTAATGCCAATGTTTTGATAAGTTCATCACCATTTAAAGCTTCCTCTTCTAAAACATCCCGAATGGTCCAAATTTCATTGAAATACAGATTAGCAGTGGGATATTTGCAACTAGAAAATACTTCAGTTGTGTCTACAAAAGCTTTTAAGAATACTGTTACCATCTCAGCTTTATTCCAATCATCAATGGTAGGAGCATCTGTATACTTATAATGCTCTTTTGTATATCTAACAAATGCATCCTTATATAATAAAGCATTACGGAGCATTTCATATGTGGAATTCCACCTTGTGGCCACATCCAAAACTAAACCTTTTTTTGTAGGCAACTTAAGCAATTGAGCAATCCCATTAAAAGTTTACATCCGGGAAGGACTGCTAACAACATGTATGATTAAATTCCGAACGTGTTTAACAGACTCATCCATGACTTTAATTCCATCTTGCACCATAATATTTAAAATGTGTGCGCAACATCTGATATGTATATGTTCACCATTGAACAATAATTTCTCACCAAAATCTCTTTTAAAATTTCTTAGCATGGCATCATTCGTACTACAATTATCCAAGGTGATTGCAAATAATTTAGCATCCAAATTCCACTCAGCAAGACAATTTCCAAGAACATCAGTGAGGGCAAAACTTGTGTGGGAAAAAGAGACTTTTCGAAAATTTAAAATCTTCTTCTTCAACATGAATTCTTTGTCAACATAATGTGCAGTGAGAGCCAAATAACCAAGTTTTTGATTTGACGTCCATAAATCGGTAGTAAAACTCACACGACAATCTAAATCTTTCAAAAAATTACGGAGCTTCTGTTTTTCTTCTTGAAACAAAGAAATGCAATCATTTCTAATTGTGTGACGGCCAATTGTGGTAAACAAAGGTTGTAAGCTCCTCGCAAAAGTGATAAACAACGGATGTTCTACAATTTTAAATGGAAGTTCTGCACAAATCAGAAGCTTCGCCAAACATTTTCTGCTTACTTCTTGATCAAACTTAAAAACTCTTGTGTCATCAGATTTATTGAGCAACATCTGTTTCATATCTTTATGAGTCTTGTTTTTGCAAGAGAACTTAAGATGTCGGCTTAAATGAGTTGTTCCTGATTTGTTTGAACATGAAAGTATTTTCTTACAATACTTACTGTTTCAGAGTGTTTTCTCACTACAAAGCGTTGACCGTGGATAACCCGGTCAACGTGGTCAAGGGGCCCGTTTGGGTCCCTCGGGCGAGTCGAGTTGGTGCAGTTGAGGCGCGAGTCGGACCAGCAGACGACGTAGAGCGTGTCGACTGGATTGAATCGGGGTCCTCGGCCGTTGGTAGGGCGAGGGGTAGCCTCGGCCCGGGTCGAGACGCTCGGCCTCGGTCGGTTGCACTCGGCCTCGGCGGTCGGACGACGAGGGGAAGCATCAATCATCCAGCTGGTTGCGTGGTCGGTGAGGGGCGGAGGGGAAGCCTCGGCCCGTGGATCTGATGCCCTCCTGCGTAGACGAGAACACTCGTCAGGGGGCCGGACCTTGGTTCCGGCCAAATCCCCTCCGATGCCTAAGTCAGACAGAGATCTGAAAGAGGAGGCCCGGCGGAGACAGTTCGACTCGTGAGGAGATCGGAACGGCGTCTCACGGCGCGAGCGGGGGAGGAAGGAGATGAAATGGGGGAACTAGGTCGTTGATGGAGTACCTTAGGTTCTAGATACCTGAGAGGCGGTCCCTTGTCCTGTCGTCCTCCTAGCCCCTTTATAGACCTCCGCCGTGATTGTCCCCGACCCACGTCGCTCGTCCGCCCTCAATCGTGTCCCCTCAATCCGCCCCCCGTCGCCGCTCCCTGCGCCATGCCAGCACCTCCCTATAACTGCCATTAAGTGGTAGCGGGATCGAGGGGGCGGTTATCGCAGGAGTGGGCGAGTGACCGGTGTCTTACTGGGGCCGGGTCGGATCGACATTTGGGGGGGTCCCCCCTAGGGCCTTATCGAGTGGGCCTGAGTGCACAGATGGGCTTTTGACCGGCGGTCGGGTCTCTGGGCTCGTGTCTTTCGGGCCTCGGGCAAATAGGCGTAACACTTACAAATTGCTTTGGATGTGTCATCAGGTTGTCTTTCTATTGTAAAATATTTCCACACTTCGGATCTTCTTTTGCTATTGTTTGTCATTACTTCGACATCCTCTATTTCATCATCTAAATCTCGAGACATCTCGGATGTATTTTGAATGGATGGATTTGTTGACATTGATGGAGTATGTGAGCCACTGGATGGAGTCCGTGCCATGATGATAATTGAAGGGTGAAATTTAAAAAAGAATGCATCAACACATGGTACCCAGACTTGAAAAAATATTTAATCAATTTGCACACTTACAACAATAAGACCCATCAACTTAAACAATAAGATCCATGAAGGGATATCATAGCAGTGTTCAAAATGGAATTAATGAGAATTAGACATGTAGTTCTAAATGGAATTTGTATATTAGCATGTTATAGTTTCAGATTCAGAAAATTATGAATTTTGAGTACTTAGAGTAGTAGGAAATGATTTTCATACAAGGGTGTAAAATCTGTTTGTAAAAACTGTCTCAAAAAAACAGAACATCTGGGTCCAGAAAAACAGCTAATTGCATCATGCTGCAGCCATAATTTCAGAAACTATTTAACATGAAAAATGTAAGCACTGAAGCTAAGTTTCCAAATTGTCCAAGAACATAGAAAATGGATTACTACAACAAAAGTTAGAACAGTTTTCATCACATAGTGTCAAATTCTGCCAGCAATTGACATCCAAGCTAATTTTATTTCAGTCTATTTTGAGGAGAATTGGAAGAACTGATCTAAATTAACCCAACTAATTTATGGAACCTGTCCAATAATGAAGTCAATTGGTTGAGAATAATGCAGGTTTTGAAATATTCATGCTAGCATGAATTATTTGAGTATTAGAGGACGGGCATCTATTGGGATTTTTTTTCCGACAAATTCCACTGGTTTCTTCTAGGTTGCAGGTGTAGTTGTAATTGGACAAACATTGATTTTTCCGACAAACCCAGACAAACAGAACTCACGCGTTCAAATCAATTCATGGCACATATGTGCTCCCTCTCAGATGTCCCACACTTGTGTGCGTTGCCGATCGAAGGGAAATAGACAGAGAGTTGGATGTTGCTCACCTCAAATTCACGAGAGAAAAGGGCAGTGTTGACTGTTGAGGAAGGCTCTCCAATGGATGGCAGGCGAGCAGCTAGGGTTCTTGGAAATCTTTGGAAGAGACGGCGAGCAGCGGTTTTCTTCGATTTCGGTGGACGAGACGAGACGGCGAGCGAGAATTTTCTTCGAGCTAGGGTTTTCTTCGAGCAGCAGCCAAGGTTTTCTTTGGTATTAATTTTTAGGGGAAAAGACGATGCTTCGTTCCGAAATCGAAGAACGAAGAAAACCCTATTGGGCAATCGAAGAACGAATCGTTCGCTCCTTGCAACGAAAATTTCATTTCGGGCGGAAGCCCGATCACTTAGTTTGGGCGGCCCGATCAGGCCCGAATGGGCTTTGGGCGGTCGGATCGGGCTTTTGACGATTCTGCTGATGTGTTTTGACTTCAGTTAGATGACTTGTTTGATCGGATCGGTCGGATCGGGCCAAATGACTTGTTTGACATCATCAAAATTAAGTTTTGACTTCAGTTAGATGACTAACTTAGGCCAACACGGATAATGTGCACTACGAGCCTCCCTCAATGCGTGCCTTCACCTGTATCTTCTAATCTTAAGAGTCGACTTATCGAAGCACGTGCTAAGGCACTATGGCCTTGGGTCCCTAATGACATGTTGATTCACACAAGTAACGTCTTCATATAGAGAAACTTTAACCATCCATTATTGCTTTACGTATCGTCCTTGGTTTGCTTCCTCACAGAGCATGCTGGTGCCTATAAAGAATATTTAATGTTTCCATAATGACAAGTTTGCATCGAGCCTAGCGTGAAGGATGTGACTATCGCTAAATTGAGGGAGAGAAATTGCCCGTTCAATGCCTTTAATCAAGATCAGATTTTCGCTTCTGAAGCGTTAAGACAGATGCTTCAGAATTGCCTCTTCAAAGCCAATATGAAATAGAATAAAGCAAAGTTAAGTGAGAGAAAGATATGTGGGGGAGAGACAGATACGTAAAGACCCTGGCTATGAGGAAAACACTAGAAGGGGGATGAATTGTGTTTATTTAACTAAGAAATTACGCCTAATTAAATTCCTCATCCAACAAAGATGCGGAAATAATAATTAACAACATTGAATCAATGCAAACAATAAGATGTTTCAAGGGTTCAGATTACCCAAGTCAAACCTGACTTGTTCCCGGTAATCCTATGTCCCTTCCACCCGGATATCTCTGGATACTCAAGTTATAACCCTAACTTGAGGTTTCCTTTAAACCCACTTGTAGCAACCCTACAAGTGTAATCGAACAACAATCGATGTCCTTGAATCCCACAACTTGGGATCAAAGCAAACCACTCTCACAAACCAAGAGTGATTTAAATATCAAAAGATATGAAATTATGAAATTGCAACACTTACCATCACCTATGCCTTGAAGTAGAACTTGAAGGAGCAAGTGTGTTGTGTGTTGATGTTTCTTCCTAGAAGAGAGAAAGACCATTCTATTGTTACCACCAAATGCCTAGAGGATATCAATTTGATTCTAGGTTAGATATGTAGGAAGATGTATGCCCACGAGGAAATTATCCTAGTACTAGTCATAACCCGTGCCCTAAGGGCACGGTTCATTTAAGATATCCACCCTCAAAATCTTGGATCCCCCTAAATTTAAACAAACAACAATAACTAAGACACAATAATTGCAATCAGTTCGTCAAAAAGTTTAGGTTTCCCAAAATTTAGTTACCTAAGAGAATTTAGTTAACCCAACTACTTTAATTCTCCCAAAATTTAGTACCCTCCAGATTTTGTTCACTCAAAACTTTAGGGGTTTTCGCCAATTTTTTCCACAAACTTTCATCCTCAAGATTGAATCTCAGCCGTCTTTCTATTAACCATTTTGTCCAAGTCGGTAAACTAATTTAATAACATCCCTCAAATGTATAATAGATAGATAGTCATAACGCATTCCCTTAGTCATAGTAAAAAGGAAAAAACATCTGATCAATGCTGACAAAATTGATAAAGGATATGATCCTAGAGCATCATGAAACACATCAAGATCCTACGTTTATCAATAAAGCTAAGAAGCATGCAGTACAACACATTTATTAAAATCCCAACATAAAAAATAGCTAACATGATTCCTAAATTTGGGTTAACATTCATCAACGGATGGGTGGCAAAATGAACCTGACCCGAACCCGGCCTCCTTAACCCAGTATAGGTGTGGGTCTATCTGTGTCGGGTGGAATCCAGGTCGATCTGGATAAAATCCGGGTCAGGTCCGGGTTTGACCTGTCAACCCGTATATACCCAGATTCTACTTGATTTACAGATCGCTGGGAGTTAGGAGTTCGATTAGCGCATTTGGTGGGTGTGCTGCTTTAAGAAAGGTTTCAGCTTCGAATCCCATTATAGGCATGTCATTTTTCATTGTTTAACATGAGTTTGGAATTTAAATAAATGAATAATTGATGTGCAACTTTCACATGTGGTTGTTAACTCGGTTGGCTTGTGTTTTAGTATCATAGGGATCTGTTGTTCAAATCATGCTTTCAGCAATTAATTACAAACATTTTTTAAAAGGAATGGAATGTGGGTCAGGTTCGGGTGATCCGCAACCCGCAAGGTCAGGTATGGGTCTTATGTTCTTGACCCGGATTAAATCCGGGTCGGACAACCTGAGCCGTTTGCCACACATACATCAACCATGTCCAAAAGTGAAGCATTTTGCTACCGACCTAAACTACAACAGAACAACACATTGACTCTCACTAAAACTGAAAAAGGAGACATCAAACATACAACACAAATTCTCTCAAACAAAGAGAACCAAACATCAGCTTAAGCATACGCATAAATAAAATTTCAATAAATAGAATACAAAAAAGATAAACACTTGTACATGCCAAGGTCTATAATGATTAGCCCAATCCAAGTCTAAAAATTGATTTCATCAAAATTAATCATGGTTTATTTTATACTCAGCATGCAAAAACATAGAACTTTAATTGATCCCTTTTAATGGAAGAGCACAATGAACATATTGATATAAGAAAATCTATGTTACATAGCAACAACAATGAAAAATTCATTAAAATCAACTCAATTTCTCAAAAAAAATTTTAGAGTAGAAAGGTTTAAATCCTAATCGTCTTCCTTATCAGGAGACATTTCAATTCTACAGATTCTGCAAGGAGCAATAGTGGCCAATTAAACCAGTCACTGCGATTCATGTACTACGTCGGTTGTCGCTTCATTACAACCCTAACCTCACTCACGTTAGCCATAAGTACCGGCTTCCACTTTGTTGAATCAAACCTTGACATAAGTACCGGCTTCCCCTTTGTCGAATCAAACCATGACGGAAACCCCAGCTTTTTCATCCGCTCCACCTTATCCAGATCCGCATCGATGGGCTCCATGTCGACCCAAACAACCCAGCAACAAACTAATATTTTGTGAAATAATGTAAAATAGAACACTGATTTTTTATAAATAAACAAAAGCCGTAAATAAAATAAAGTTTACCATTTCTGGAATCATTTAAGTCCATTGAAGGTATTAGAAGATTCCTTTGAGCCAAGTAGAACATTCCATTAGAATAAAATAAACAAAAATTAAGAAAAATTCCAAAACCCCCAAAATAAATAAATAAATCAATAGTTAGAGTTAATAGATCATCAATGAAAAATATTACCCACATTAGAAACCACATGTTGCTTACCTTCACTTCCTCTAATTCTGATTTTTTAGTTAATAGATCATCAATGAAAAATTAGCTATTTATAAGAACCCAAACGATTTGTTTACTTACTTTTCGGTCATGAATCACCATGATGGGATCTTCTCTACCTTTGTCTCTGCAATTTGATACAAAAACAAGTTTATGCATGTTCGCTGCAACATCAAAATAAATCAAACCAATAGAAAAGTTGCAAATTACATATCATGTGAGTTAATCTTAAGGGCTGAAGAGACAGTTGGAACTTGTGCAACCTATATGATTCATGATCAAACAACAATGTTAAAATAAATAATATAGACCATCAGTAATAGATCATGCATTATTGAATATATCCTTGCTCTTGAAATAAATTGAGAATTAGAGAGAGAAGATAGCATGCATTTAGGAAAAATAACATCCAAATAGTCTGATGGAGTAATGTTATATGCATAAAGAAAGAACAAAGCGTTTGAAGGGTCTTGCCCTTCAAACAATTTAATTAATTAAATTAATTTACTCTATGTTTAAAAGCAATATTCCAAGTATCAGTTCAAACAATAATTAACCCAAGAAAGGTCATAAAATTGGCTTCAATTCGTTTTCAAGAGTAATCCAATAGTTTACATCTGAAATTATTTTATACGCAAGGATCATTCTCCCAAGCAAGGTCAATAACAAAATTTTGATGCAAGGCCTCCTCTCGTGTTCACTAAACCAATGCCTCCTCTCATGTTCTGATTAGATGTGTATGATATATACATCGACACCTAATCATTGAAATCACACAAATCTTTAACAAACAGTAAAAAAATCAAATCTCAACACCCTTAGTTTGCTAATAATCAAATTAACCAACCACATAGATGCATAACTCTAAAGATGCCCACCTAAATTAGTGGAAGAGAGACCAAAGGCATCGTGATGATGAAAGTCCTGCAAAAAGAGGAAAAAAACTGTAATCTTAATAAAGATAAGAAAGTTCTCAAAAACATAGAAACATATAAAGATAACATGAAGAAAGCGGGAGTACTCTAAGTCATATCACAGTTACTACTGGTATTATAAGTTTTATAATACATACAAAGAATATCTACCACATTAGAGAAGAAATGTCTAGTGTAATTGTTGTTGCTGGCTTTGGTATTTCTTTGACATATTCAAACTACATCTTTATACCAGCACCTCTCAACAGATGGAGGTAGGCTTTGGATGCCTGCAAATTAGGACAGATCACACCAAACTTTAGGATGAAGTAAATATATTTAAAAATATTGGAAAGATAATAATTTCAACTAATGAACAAAAAAGACAACCAAATGTTTTTCACGCTTCCGCTATCTGTTGTTATAAGCTAGTTAACATACACATAGGTCAAACATCTTATGCGGACTTAGGGCTGATGTTAACCCCCCAACAAAAAAGCCCACACGCACGGGGTAAAGGACATAAGGACACTGAAAATTTTGTTATTCTAATGCAAATTTTGTAGACAAAACATGGCCTATATGCTCTATTTCACTAAACAGTGATGTGAAAAAAAGAGCAAGAGAATTAAAGAGTTGTTAAGGAGAGACTTGAAATTTAACCAAGGAAAACACCCAAAAGGTTATGATTAATTTCCTTATTATGATTAATAACATTTGACAATGAATTATATTTGGTATGAGATAAAATTATATCTTATATCCCAATATCACATAATTGAGTGGTCAAAGAAAAACATTTTTTTCTATTTCTCAATCGATCACCCAAATTTAGACTAATTCAAACTCGATAACAAATCAATTAAAATGAAATCACCTTTATATGAAAACTATGTTGGGCCAAGAATCATGACGATGACATATCACATGTTTTCTTCTGAGGCGAGGCACTAATTCCTGGGAAAACCATAGAAACATATACAGAAAACATTAAGAATGTGGGAGTGCTCAAAGTCATATAACATTTACTGGTAAAAGAAGTTTTATAATCCATACACAGAATATCTGCCCCATTAGAGTATAAATATCCAGTGCAATTGTTGTTGCTAGCTTTGGCAATTGTTTGACATATTTCCCAAAAGACATATTTCATTGACAATTAGAAATATCCAAACAATTAGAAATATACAGAGAAAACAAATAGCTTTTAGAAAAAGACTCAATTTCCAATTAAAACAACATCATTCTATAAGAAAGATCCAAGCAAATAGAAAAAACAATTTTTCTTATTAGATCTGTTATATATGTTTGGATCTTATATATATATATATATAATTCACATTTTCTTGCTTATTTTAACTGCATAAGAAAGATGAAATGGTGGGTACTCCAAACTTTTGCATTTGTTGGAATGATACATTAATT
Source organism: Scilla litardierei (assembly GCA_030789695.1). Classification (NCBI taxonomy): domain Eukaryota; kingdom Viridiplantae; phylum Streptophyta; class Magnoliopsida; order Asparagales; family Asparagaceae; genus Scilla; species Scilla litardierei. Next base: position 196,078,891 of record CM061133.1, read on the forward strand.
CAGAGAATAATACATTTTTTGCATTTGTTGGAATGATACAGAAATACATTTTTGCATTTGTGTTGCAAAAATATTGATTCAAAATACAGATGATGCTAACACACATTTGTTGGAAATGATATGGTGAACAATTGACAAACACAAAGTGGCATCAATTAACTATCACCAAAATTTTTATCCCATTAACAGAGATAAATACATAGCGTTGCGTGGATTAACAGGATGCATAAATGTATAGAAGAATTCACTAACAGACATGCAATTTCAAACTAACAAAAATATCATGCTTCTGCTCGCCCATGTTTCGTTCGAGAAAGAGGGGAATCATAAAAGGGGGTTTTTGAGGGGAAGAGAAAGGAAGCTTACAAAAATCATTGCTCCAGATCATTGCTTACAATTACCTCCAATTACCTTTGTTTCAGAGTGTTTTCTCACTACAAAGCGTTGACCGTGGAGAGCCCGGTCAACGTGGTCAAGGGGCCCGCTTTGGGTCCCTCGGGGGCTTCGAATCGGTGCAGAAGGGGCGAGGGGTAGCCTCTGACCTGGTCGAGACGCTCGGCCTCGGACATGTGTGCTCGGCCTCGGCTGATAGGGGGACGAGGGGTAGCCTCAGTCGCCCGGGTAGGTGCACGGCCGACGGGTGGCGAGGGAGAGTCTCGGACCCGATTAGGACGCTCGGCCTTGGTAGGACGTGCTCGGCCACGGCAGGCTGACGGTGAGGGGAAGCCTCACTGTCCGGTTGATCGAGTGGTCGGAGAGGGGCGAGGGGTAGCCTCGGCCCGTTGATCAGCTGTCCACCTGCGTAGACGAGAACACTCGTCAGGGGGCCGGACCTTGGTTCCGGCCAAATCCCCTCCGATGCCTAAGTCAGATAGAGATCTGAGAAAGGAGGCCCGACGGAGACGGTCTGACTCGTGAGGAGATCGTAACGGCGTCTCTCGGCACGAGCGGGGGAGGAAGGAGATGAATTGGGGGAACGAGGTCGTTGATGGAGTAACTTAGGTTTTGTTACCTGAGATGCGGTCCCTTTCTTCGTCGTCTTCCTGGCCCTTTTGTAGAGCTCCCGCGTGATTGCCTCTGACCCACGTCCCACGTCCGCCATTGATCGTGCCCCATCAGTCCCCCCTCGCCGCCGCTCTCTCCGCCATGCCAGCACCTCCCCATTATCGCTATTTAGTGGTAGCGCGTCCGGGGGAGTGGTTTTCGCAGGAGTGGGCGAGCGACCAACGGGTTATTGGGGCTGGGTCAGATCGACGTTCGAGAAGGTCCCTTGTAGGGCCTTTGTCGGATGGGCTTTGAGGACGCAGATGGGCTTTTGACCAGTAGTCGGGCTCCTGGGCTCGTTCTTTACGGGTCTCGGTCAAATAGGCGTAACAATTGCCCCCATCGGTCGGGTTGATCGGCCTCGGCCGGTTCGGCTCGGCCGGTTCGGCTCGGCCGATGTGACCTCTGTCGTTTTTGACGAGCTCACCAGTCGATGCCGACTCATTTATTAGTCGTCATCATGAGTTGGCCCATTCGATACTTTTAAGGCGCGGGTCCCGAAGCGCCGTCGGCCTTCAGATGCTGCCACGTGTAGCGGCGGGCTTATCCCCGTCGCTCGCGGAGTCGCCTTAAGTTCGAGAAGCCGAAGGGTTCGTGAGCCGCCATTGGTGGGGTCGATCAGCCTCGGCTCGCTCAGATCACCCGTTATGTCTCCTGGGATTCCGAGCGGCGCTTCAATCGAGGCGAGGCCATAAATGCAGGTCATGATGAGGCGGATCGATTGGACTTCGACTGGCGCCAATTTCGAAACGCCGCCGACTCTTCGAGCCTCGCCACGTGTTCTTGTCAGGCGCTTCGAATTCTCCCCTGGCATATAAGATCCCCAGATGTGTTGATCTCCACTTCTCCTTTGCTCCTCCCGGTATTCAAAGCCTTCAGCAACTCGGAGTTCCCCGTCGCCTTCGCTTCTTTGCCCTCTCCAAACTAGTTGAAAATAGGTAATTCCTCTCTTACTTTCATCCTATGGCTGCTCTTAGGATAGGCGGTTTTGGCCGGAGGACGAGGGGTCCTCCGGAGTCCGGGCGGGGCGAACCCCGGCTAGGGGAGTCTGGTTCCCCCGCCGGGAGTCGTTCTCTTCAAGATAAGGGGAAGGGGAAACTTTTTCCAGACTACGCTCGTGACGATGTTGCATCAGCTGCCGTGCGGCTTAATGTGCCCCTGGTCGTCCTCCGTACTCAGTCGAGGACTCCTCCTTCGGTGGCCGCGGAGATCCGGGAAAGATATCTCTGCTTCCCATACGAGGTTCGAGTTCCATTTGTCGACGAGTGGATTTGCCTTCCGAGGAGCAATGAGGTCGGCGCTTACATCGAGATGTTCCGCCTGGGTCTTCGCTTCCCGCTCCATCCTTTTATCATCCAGGTCATGGAACATCTCACGGTGTCCCTGTGTCAGTTCACCCCGTGCTCGATCGCGGTACTGACGGGCTTCGTAACGCTCTGTTGCATCCGCGATCTGGAGCCGTCTCTCCCCCTTCTTTTCCACTTCTATCAGATCCAGGTGGTCGGGCCGGGGTCATGGCTGCACCTCCGTGCTCGTTCAAGGAGGGAATGTCTGATAGGGCTTCCCCGCTGGTCGGGGGATTGGAGCTCGGATTATGTCTTTGTGGTCTTTTTGGGTGATGCCCAGATCCTGACAAGCTGGGGCGCGTCCGTCCAGCCTTGCTCGCCGTTAGCCCTTTCCGACGCTGACCAGACAGCCGCAGCGACGCTGTCGGCTCTTCCTTTGGAATCGAAGTCCATCTGCTTTTTGTTGGACGACCTACTCCTGAAGGCCATATTGTGGTCCCCGGGTAGGTCGCTTTTTCTTCCTCGGACTGCCCTGTGACTCATCCTGATTTCGGTTTCCTTTGTAGGGATGGCAGGCCGTGAGTTTGTTCGTGACGTTGATGAGCTGATCCGTCGTGGAGCTGCTCGGAGCCGAGGCAGTACCTCCGGAAGGGCGCCTCGACGGACTGTTGAGGAGGAGGTGCGTCGAGCCGAGCCCTCTGAGGGCAAGGTAGTTGTCGTGCCTCCTGCCTCTTCTTCTGGCGATCCCCTCCCTGAGGGCGTAGTAAAAGCCGGATCCGCCCCACCAGCCCGAGTGACAGGGGCTGATAGCGGGTCCGGTGTCGTCCCCCCCGCCCTCGGAGTGTCCCCTTCCGTCCCCGAGAGTGGAGATGGGGCAAGGCGGAAGCGCTCTCCTCCGGCGCTTTTGGAGCCTCACGGAGGGAAGAAGAGGAAGGAGGATGCGGAGTCCCCCAGCCCGGCCAGTTCTGTGCCTTCTGCCGACACCCCCGGGGGTCTTCAGGTGGCTCTGACCAACACCCCCTTCGCAGCGTCCCCGCCTCCGTCCCCGGGAATCGGAGCGCTATTGACGAGCCATATGGCTTCCCTCGATGTTGCTCCCGGGAGTTCGGTGTTCGTTGACCGAGCCCTGGCCCAGCAGGTGGCCGAGAGCACCGTCTTCCCCCGGGACCGCAGCACCCTTGAGAAGATTCCCGCCGACAAGGTGTCGGATTCTTTGGTTTGGGCCCTTCAACAGGTTCGGCCCTCTCGCAGTCCTTTCTTTCCCTTCACACCCTTCTTAGCTTATGTCCCGTTTTCCAGGGGTCGACGCTTGCCGTGGAACTGCAGCGGCGAGCCGTCCTTTTAAGGAAGCTGGAGGAGTCCACCATGAAGGCTCTGGAGTGGGCCGGGGCGGCCGAGGTGGCCATGATGGAGGCCCAGATGGAGTCTCGGCGCCTCACCCTCCGTGTGGCTGCGTTGGAGGGACAAGTGGGTGACCTCGAGGGAAAGCTGGGGGATGCTCATCAGTCGGCTGAGGAAGTGGCGGAGTCGTTCCGCTTGGAGAGGGAGGAGCTTCAGAGGGAACTGTCGGACCGGCGTTAGGTAATGCAGCTTGCGGAGGAGGTGGAGAAGGGCGTCGTCGAGGCCCTGGGGAAGAAGATCTTCGAGGTTCTCAGGGAGGCCTTCGGTAAGTATGTAGACATCATTGCCCCCCGGATCGTCGAAGTCGTCCAGTCTTCCTTCCGGGAATGTGCGGAGCGTGTCCGGCAAGCCCCTCCGCCAGTCGAGTCCCCTCGCTCCGAGCAGGGCGAAGTGCCCGAGGATGTGTCCTCTCGAGCTCGGGCTCACTGAGCCGCCCCTCCCGGCTTTATCCTCAAATTTTTTAGCATCCGCTTCGCTTTGGGCCAGTCTACTTGAAATGGATCCCTGGCCCCCGCCATCTCCTTCAGCCCCGCGGCCAACAATTGCTGGTTGCATGGCCGTTAGCTTGGGTCACCTACTCTGGGTCTTTTGTCAACCAATTTTGTTTTGTCGGTGTCGATCTAGCTTCTGTTGGTGATGAACTCTGTTATTTGTCGTGAGTAGATTGTTTGTAGGGTGTTCCCTTCGCCTTGATCCCCTGTAAATAAGACGCATTTTTGTACTTTGGTTAACTATTACAAACGAAATCGACTTACTTGGATTTCTTGTGTACTTTGCGTTGTCGCCTTGTTCTTGGCTTGGGAATGGACGAAACTGGCGTTGGGGATTCTCCCCAGACTCATGAGCGCAGGGGTCGGTCAGCGAGGGCAGAGCTCCTCGGCTTAGGACCGGCCGTCGTCCGTGCCTGCTGGGGGAATTGCCCCCAGACTTATGAGCGCTAGATTCGGTCGACGAGGGCGAAGCTCCTCGGCTTAGGACCGGTCGGCGTTCGTGCCTGCTGGGGGAATCGCCCCCAGACTTATGAGCTCTGGACTCGGTCGGCGAGGGCAAAGCTCATCGGCTTAGGACCGGTCGGCGTCCGTGCCTGCTGGGGGAATTGCCCCCAGACTTATGGGCACTGGAGTCGGTCGGCGAGGGCAAAGCTCCTCGGCTTAGGACCGGTCGGCGCCCGTGCCTGCTGGGGGAATCGCCCCCAGACTTATGGGCACTGGAGTCGGTCGGCGAGGGCAAAGTTCCTCGACTTAGGACCGGTCGGCGCCCGTGCCTGCTGGGGGAATCGCCCCCAGACTTATGAGCACTGGAGTCGGTCGGCGAGGGCAAAGCTCCTCGGCTTAGGACCGGTCAGCGTCCGCGTCTGCTGGGGGAATTGCCCCCAGACTTATGAGCACTGGAGTCGGTCGGCGAGGGCAAAGCTCCTCGGCTTAGGACCGGTCGGCGCCCGTGCCTGCTGGGGGAATCGCCCCCAGACTTATGAGCACTGGAGTCGGTCGGCGAGGGCAAAGCTCCTCGGCTTAGGACCGGTCAGCATCCGCGTCTACTGGGGGAATTGCCCCCAGACTTATGAGTGCTGGAGACGGTCGACGAGGGCGAAGCTCCTCTTCCTCCTCCAGTGAGGCGCCGGTCCCCGGCCTTTTGCGTTATTGGCGACATGTCAACTCCGTCGGGATTTTAAATAGAGACAATAAAAAGAATGCGTTTGTACTCTCATGAGTCCTGTCGGACCGGTACATTTGGAGGAAACGGAAAAAAGGAAATGAAGCTAAACAGAGGGATGTAAAACTAGATAACTCCCTCATACTTAGGCTGCCACCGGGTGGAGGGACGTTGCCTGCTCACTCTATGATGCGGAGGGGGCCTTGGATGGTGTTGATCTTCTTCCCCTTGTCCGGCTGCGTGGAGGTCCCTTCTCCGTGGGCCGGCTCGTCGGCCTGATTCCTGGCATGCCCTCGGCTCATCAGCTTCTCAATGTCCTTCTTCAAATGCCAGCAATCTTCCGTGTCATGACCATCGTCCTTATGGTACTTACAGTACTTCTCCCGGTTCTTCCCGCCTCTTTTATCCTTCGGTGGGGGGCGATCAGCTCGCTCTTCCTTCTGTACTTGGGCGAGAATGGCGTCTGGGGTGGTGTCCCTCGCGCTTTCTCCCCGCTGCCTGTTCCTCTGCCTCTTCTCGGTCCGGTACCCTTCGGGGCTAGCTCGTCCGCCGTCGCCACGCTTGGTCCCTCGAGCGGTTTTTCCCGCATCCTCGGCCAAGGCCTCCTCGGTCAGCATGAAGCATTCGGCCCTTGCCATGATCCCGGGGAGGTCCTTCGGGGGGTCGTTGTGTAGGGACTTCTTGAGGCCCCTGTGGCGAAGCCCTTTCTTGAGAGCCGTCTGGACCACCAGGTCGGGTGGGTTGTTCACGTTTAGCCTTTCCGCATTGAAGCGGCGCATGAACTGTCGGAGTGGCTCGGCCGGGCCTTGCACTATGTTGAACAGATGTTCAGCACCAGGTTTGATCAGCCTCCCCGCTATGAACTGTTTGCAGAACAACTGGGCGAGTTGCTCGAAACTGTCGATGGAGCGGCCGGGCAGGCTGTGGTACCAGATCCTCGCCGCTCCCCTGAGAGTAGAATAGAAGCCCCGGTAAAGCAGGTCATCGTCAGCTCCCTGGAAGGCCATGTCCCCCTCGTAGTCCATCACGTGGTGTGCCGGGTCTCTTATTCCGTCGTACTTTCCTAGCACCGGGATCCTGAATCGAGAGGGGACCCGGGCGTCGGTTATTCTCCGTGATAAGGGACACCGGTCCCCGTGGATGCCTCCGGGGATGCGGTATTCGCCTGCTTCCGGCTCGATCGGGGGTGGAGGTAGCACCGGCGCCGGCGGGGCTGGCTCCGCAGCCTTCGCCACGCTGGGGGTCGGGCTGACCCGACGCTCCCGACTCCTCCTGTGGGAGCTCCTGCTCCGCCGTGATCGGTCTCTTGAGTGGTGTCGTTCGCTTCTCCTACGGCGGGACGACCGTGATCGACGAGACGATGCCGTCATCGATTCGCCGTTCGTCCCTTCGGTCTCTCTTCGGCTCCTTTCACGATTGGGCGAGGAGGCGCGTGACCTCGCCTGACGAGAGCTGGACAGCGTGTACCGACGCTCCGTGTTCGGTTTCTGGGCCCCGTGGTCGTCGACCACGGCAGACCGCAAGTGCGGGGGACCCCCTGTCCATCGATGGCTTTCGTCCAGCGTGCCTCCGTTGGGCGGCGCAGGGCCAACGAGCTGCTGCACCGTCGCGACCAACGTCTGGAGGCTTGCGTTGGTCTCCTGAGCCAGGGCGCGGAGCTGTCCTTGCGTGGCCAGTTCTGAGCCGCCGGTCTTCTCGGTTGAGAGGGCAGGGTGGTCGCCGACGGGTACGTCCTCGGGGTTGCCGTTCGACGTGCCATTCCCCTCCTCCGGGATGGGGGGCATGCGCTTCCTTCCATTGCTGGCTCGTGCCATGGTTGGTGTGGTTTTCTGCTTCGTGGGATGATTTTCGGTTCCCACAGACGGTGCCAGATGTTTCAGAGTGTTTTCTCACTACAAAGCGTTGACCGTGGAGAGCCCGGTCAACGTGGTCAAGGGGCCCGCTTTGGGTCCCTCGGGGGCTTCGAATCGGTGCAGAAGGGGCGAGGGGTAGCCTCTGACCTGGTTGAGACGCTCGGCCTCGGACAGGTGTGCTCGGCCTCGGCTGATAGGGGGACGAGGGGTAGCCTCAGTCGCCCGGGTAGGTGCACGGCCGACGGGTGGCGAGGGAGAGTCTCGGACCCGATTAGGACGCTCGGCCTTGGTAGGACGTGCTCGGCCACGACAGGCTGACGGTGAGGGGAAGCCTCACTGTCCGGTTGATCGAGTGGTCGGAGAGGGGCGAGGGGTAGCCTCGGCCCGTTGATCAGCTGTCCACCTGCGTAGACGAGAACGCTCGTCAGGGGGCCGGACCTTGGTTCCGGCCAAATCCCCTCCGATGCCTAAGTCAGATAGAGATCTGAGAAAGGAGGCCCGACGGAGACGGTCCGACTCGTGAGGAGATCGTAACGGCGTCTCTCGGCGCGAGCGGGGGAGGAAGGAGATGAATTGGGGGAAAGAGGTCGTTGATGGAGTACCTTAGGTTTTGTTACCTGAGATGCGGTCCCTTTCTTCGTCGTCTTCCTGGCCCTTTTGTAGAGCTCCCGCGTGATTGCCTCTGACCCACGTCCCACGTCCGCCATTGATCGTGCCCCATCAGTCCCCCCTCGCCGCCGCTCTCTCCGCCATGCCAGCACCTCCCCATTATCGCTATTTAGTGGTAGCGCGTCCGGGGGAGTGGTTTTCGCAGGAGTGGGCGAGCGACCAACGGGTTATTGGGGCTGGGTCGGATCGACGTTCAAGAAGGTCCCTTGTAGGGCCTTTGTCGGATGGGCTTTGAGGACGCAGATGGGCTTTTGACCAGTAGTCGGGCTCCTGGGCTCGTTCTTTACGGGTCTCGGTCAAATAGGCGTAACAACCTTCAAAGAAAATCGAAAGCAAACAACAGAGGAAAAGGAAGGCATGCAATAAGCATGGAAACTTTTCTTACTAAATTACCTCCAAATCGTTGCTCCAAAATTATTGTTTTCGACATCGAACGCCCCCGGCTTCAAGACGATTCCGTCTGCAGTCGCGTACTAGACCACCCAGTCCGAGTCGAACACATTCGATCCACCAAAGAACTCAGTTCCTCTCAAGCTTGTTGTAACATAATTAAACACAAACAACATAACTTAGTTAGAAATTATACAACTTTAAAGAAAGAAAACTATTTCTTATTGATAATAAGTAAATTATTTGGTTGAATTTAAGTTAACCTCAATAATTGATAATCAGTCTGGACGTCGCATTTCTCTTCCACAATGTGCTTCACAAATGCAACATCGATGTAGTAGGAGACATTTAAAATAACACGTTGCTTCGGTCATTTTTATAACACATCAAATTCTACTCCTCTTAAACCAACAACTCTCATGCCAAACACCTAACATTTGCACTTAAGTGAATTTTTCTATCAATTTCTGAAAAAAAATCTTGTTACTTCCATTTCATATTCTTATTACTTCTATTTCTAAAAAAATCTTGTTACTTCTATTTCTGAACATATTCTAGCACTTTTTGATGCAAACTCTAATTAGAGTAGGAGCAGGACCAGCAAAGGCAGAGATCTACACATGCATCAATATTGTTGTAACATAATTAAACATAAACAACATAAATTAATTAACAAAAGCTATTTCTTATTGATAAGAAGTAAATAATTCGGTAGTAGCCATTTCCCTTTGATACAGACTTTAATTGAAGAAAACCAGCAGTAGACATTTCCCTTTTTGTATTAATCAGAACACATTGTAAGACATGAAACCTGATCATATGATAAGCCAAATTGAAAATTATTGGGCTCAAAATAGTGTTCTTTGATAGAATGACAGAACTCATCCTCTGATAAGGGCTGACACATCCAGATCATCTTGAAAAGAATTTGAGAGCAAATAAAAGCATGAAAAAGGCAATTGTTTAAAAATGAAAAGGCGGTGCACCGCTAAGAAAGCATGGCCGCATCTGCTGACACATTTTTTTCAGGGATGCAAATATATATATATGATTTGGTTTCACTAAATGTTACCAGTATTCCTTCATATTTCTCAAAATAATTAATTAACATATTTGGCCATGTATCAATTGGATTAGGAATTGGATACCAACGAAATTCTAGTATCTTAGTGGTTTTTATATACATGTTGATCCTGAGAATATAATGGATTCACCAGTTACCAATTCATGATACATGAAATCCAAATCCAGAAAACATTATGCGTAATAAAATTCACAAAAGTGGTTAGCTAAGAACCAATAAACATGGTAACACTATTTATCCATCCATAGAGTTTTTTAACATAAAATCTTTGGGCTGTGAGCAAGTTCTTTGGTTATTCCCTCTTTAAATCATAAAAATCCAATCAGATTAGTGAGCCATGAGTCATGTAACATTTGAATGCTAACAACATGTATTATTTCACATCTGTTCTGGGCGCAGCTTGCATTCAGTTCCATAATCCATAATAAGAAAGCCATCAAGAGTTCTCTCCCACCATAATAAACCTGATGAATATAAAAACCATATATATCTGCAAATGAACCAGCGTTAAACACACTATCATGAAGGCATGACATAATATTTTTCTAATAACAATGATCAATTGCAATCCCTAATCAATATCATCAATGATTAACTATTACCTGCCAGCTAGCATGCTTCCTTCCTCAAGAAGGGTCCTTAATATTCTAATCCTGCAAAAAAGAAAATGCTCAATTGCAGAAAACTTCAAACTCCATGTTCTCAACGATTTTGGCATCTTAAAAATAATGAGCACATATCCAGTAGTAGGGAGTTCGATACAACCCAGAAAGCACTTTTTGGCAGTAAGAACGAACACACCATATAGTTTGCTCCCATTTAAAACATGGAAAACTTGAGGAAAACTCAGCAATTTACATTTGAAAACAAATATCCATCACCAAATCGAATGAATTCCTAAACCCACTTTAAAGAAAGAAAACTATTTCTTATTGATAATAAGTTGTTATCATCTGAGAAGGAACAACTACTAATGGAGCAACCATTATTATAAGTATCCAATGGATAAGTTGATTTAAACTCAAAAGTCTGATCATCCAATAGCCTAACACAATGTGTTTCTATTTCCTTTGTACTTATATGTCAGTTTTTGAAGCTATATATGGCGAAAGTCCGATACTGCTCCTGAAGGTAGATCAGCCGTGCATGTTTCCCCATTGGGATCGAGCGAATGTGAAGCTTCGGAATCTCATCAATAGTTCTGATTGAAAGCTCACCCTCCTTGGCTATTGTAAGACAGCTGGAATCAGAAAGAATGAAGTTATGAACAAATACAAAAGCAGTGTTTACAAAAACTGCTATTAATACCCATTTGTCTCCACTGTTAACAAATACATAAGCTTTGGAAGCATTGCATAGTTTTGTCAACCAATAAAATAAAATAAAGGGAAAAAAGGGATTAGACAACCAGCAAGATAAAGAAAGATGATATATCAACTAATACAAAGGGATTGCCAACCAGCAAGATAAAGAAGAGATGATATATCAACTAATACAACAACGTGAACTTAAAGCTAACAGGTTAGCAAAAATGAAAATGGAGTTGCCAAATTCAATACCTCATCATCAAATTTAGCAAGAGAACTGACATATCCCCCTCGCAGGTATCGAGCATGATCGGAGTGCAACGAACCCGACCAAAAATGCCTCATATCCATGATAAAAGAACAATCCAAAATGGAAGATATGATCTCTTCAACGATGCCTCTTCCCGTATTGCAAGCTCTCTGCAAACAAACAACATCTCATTGAAACATAAACTGATTGCAAGCTAGAATTAAGTTGGTCAAATAGGAGCATTATTGATTTTAATTGCAACCCTAAATCTAACTAAATTACAAACCGATTTTTTTATTCAACTCATCAATTTACAAAATTTTCCTTTTTTTTGGTTTGATTGATTTTCATTTTGGCATATTTTGGCATATGTAATAAATTATTCTTGTTGGGGTTTCCTTGAATTTTTCATTCATAATTCAATTTGTACTTGAGCTACACAAACTAAAAATGCGTGTAAAATTGATGTTGAAAGCTACAAACAAAATTATTTAACATGAATGAGTGTATTTTTTTCAACAAATTACAAAAATTTTGTTAAACAACAAATTTTTACATCTCTATTTGCCAAAGTTATAACCCCACAACCTACAATTAACAAAAGAAAAACTTTATCACAACTTTTAGGTTACAATTTATGAATCGGGCATTGATATTCAATTACAATGCATATTAAGTGGGAAGACGGAAGAAGAGCAATTGCACACATGATAAAATAGCGAAAATATGAAAAATACCATAAGTATCATGTTCGATTGTAAATGAATGATGATTAAGATCAAACTCACGGTAAACTCCCTGAACACTCATCAAGAACGGACCTGCCCACTGCAACTTCTCGGGGTTCTTCCCAGCTGAAGCCATCTCTTTATCTGCCATCTCCACAAGCACTCGTATCTCCCGGGTAAATGTATACGCTTGCCTCCATCGTTCTCCCAGAGTCCCAATTCCGAAACTCCTGCAAAAAGCACATCAACCATGCATGAATCCAAATTCTAAGTTCTGAACTTATGATGTAGAAAATAGACAATATTCACACCAAATAGATTAGGATGTAGAAAATTCTAAGCACAACAAACATGCAATAAGTTCTCTCATTTATTGGCCGTTGATAGTGGCAGTATTGCTGAAAATTTTGATTATTCTAAGTTCTAAAACATGCATGAATGTCGCAAAGGGAATGTTCCATTGTATGGAATTGGAGCTGCCAAAACATTTGATGCGGCTGCATTTTCTTTTTCTTTTTTACATGGCATATGAGAAATGTTAATGGAGCTGCAAAATGTAGAAAAAACATGCATCAAATGTTGAACTCAAAATAACTGTTTGCAACAACTTACTCAAATTAACCCAACATTCACAACAACAACAACCACTCCAAACGTGTGATCAAAAAGGCAAAATAAAAGTAAAAATGATGATGGCTGAATTAACAGCTAGAGATGGCTGAATACAACCAAAATACAACTAAAAACAGGAAAAGCGGCGACTTGGAAACCAACCAAAAATGGAGATGGCTGAATTAATAGATAATGCAAAGATCTGAGCCCTGCAAATCACCTCTCGATTCCATTACTGTTTAAGAGCTTTGTCAGGAAAAAGATCAAATAGGTTCTATGCATGAATTGCACAGACGTTAAAAAGTTTTCTTGAAATCATCCTGTTTATATAATGTTTCAGTCATTTACATACTTCATCTGAGGTTTATCAAACTGTTAATAGTAATTATTGAGCAAAGGATTCAAGTTACATACAACATAATGTGTCAGTCAATTACATAGCTCAAAGAATTCAAGTTACAACACACATAAAATCTAAAGAAATATCATTTAAATAACTGCTAATAGTAATTATCAAAACCAAAGAGTCATTAAATATTGTAAACAATTATTGAGAATGGTATGGCAGTCTCTATCTTAAAGTCAATAAGACTATTATGAAACATTAAGATCTAATTGCCATGGTAGGAAGACATCAACTTGCCCTACCCTTTTTCCATAAATTGAATGGTTTCTGTTTCAGAGTGTTTTCTCACTACTTAAGCGTTGACCATGGACAACCCGGTCAACGTGGTCAAGGGGCCCGCTTGGGTCCCTCGGGTGTGTTGAGTTGGTGCGGACGAGGCACGAGTCGGAACTGCAGACGTCGTGGAGCGCGTCGACTGGGCCGAATCGGGGTCCTCGGTCGTTGAAAGGACGAGGGGAAGCCTCGGCCCGAGTTGAGACGCTCGGCCTCGGTCGGATGTGCTCGGCCTCGGCGGTCGGACGACGAGGGGTAGCCTCGGTCGTCCAGCTGGTTGCGTGGTCGGCGAGGGGCGGAGGGGAAGCCTCGGCCCATGGATTGGATATCCTCCTGCGTAGACGAGAACGCTCGTCAGGGGGCCGGACCTTGGTTCCGGCCAAATCCCCTCCGATGCCTAAGTCAGACAGTGATCTGAAAGAGGAGGCCCGGCGGAGACGGTTCGACTCGAGAGGAGATCTGAACGGCGTCTCACGGCGCGAGCGGGGGAAGACGGAGATGAAATGGGGGAACAAGGTCGTTGATGGAGTACCTTAGGTTTTAGATACCTGAGATGCGGTCCCTCGTCCTGTCGTCCTCCTAGCCCTTTTATAGAGCTCCTGGTGTAATTGCCCCCGGACCACGTCGCACGTCTGCCCTCAATCGTGCCCCCTCAATCCGCCCCCCCGTCGCCGCTCCCTGCACCATGCCAGCACCTCCACATTACCGCCATTTAGTGGTCGCGGAACCGGGGGAGCGGTTATCGCAGGAGTGGGCGAGTGGCCAGCATGTTATCAGGGCCTGGCCGGATCAACATTCGAGGGGGTCCCTTATAGGGCCTTATCGAGTGGGCCTGAGCGCGTAGATGGGCTCTTGACCGGAGGCCGGGTTTCTGGGCTTCTTTCGGGCCTCGGCCAAATAGGCGTAACAATTGCCCCCATCGGTCGGGTCGATCGGCCTCGGCCGGTTCGGCTCGGCTGATGTGACTTCCGCCGACTTTAACAGGCTCGCCAGTCGATGCCGACTCATTTATTAGTCGTCATCATGAGTTGGCCCGTTCGATACTTTTAAGGCGCGGGCTCCGAAGCGCCGTCGGTCCTCTGATGCTGCCACGTGTAGCTGCAAGCTTATCCCCACCGCTCGCGGGGTCGTCTTAAGTTGAGAAGCCGAGGGGTTCGTGAGCCGCCCTCGGTGGGGTCGATCGGCCATGGCTAGCTCGGTTCGACCGCTGTGCCCCCTGGGGTTCCGAGTGGCGCTTTAGTCGAGGCGTGGTCATAAATGTAGGTCATGATGAGGCGGATCGATTGGACTTCCCTTGGCGCCGATTTCGAAACACGGCCGGTTCTTTGAGGCCTGCCACGCGTTCTTGTCAGGCGCTTCGAATTCACCCCTGTGTCCGGTATATAAGATCCCCAGCTGCGTTGATCTCCTCTTCTTTCTTGCTCTTCCCATTGCTCTAGGCTTTCCACAACTCGGAGTTTCCCGTCGCCTTTGCTTCCCTGTCTCCTCCAAACTAGTTAGAAGGTAATTCCTTTCTCGCTCTCGTATTATGGCTGCTCTTAGGATAGGCAGTTCTGGCCAAGGGGCGGGGGATCCTCCGGAGTCCAGGCGAGGCGGGCCCCGGCTAGGGGGATCAGGTTCCTCCGCCGGGAGTCGTCCCCTCCATGATAAGGGGAAAGGGAAGCTTTTCCCAGACTTCGCCTGTGATGACGTGGCGTCAGCTTCCGTGCGGCTTAACGTGCCCCCGGTTATCCTCCGAACGCCGTCGGGGGCCCCTCCCTCAGTGGCCACGGAGATCCGGGAAAGGTATCTCTGCTTCCCGTACGATGTCCGAGTTCCATTCGCCGACGAGCGGATTTGCCTTCCGAGGAGCAATGAGGTCGGCGTCTACGTCGAGATGTTCCGCCTGGGTCTTCGTTTCCCGCTCAATTCTTTCTTCATCCAGGTCATGGAATATCTCATGGTGCCCCTTTGCCAGTTCACCCCTTGTTCGATTGCGGTATTGACGGGATTCGCGACGCTCTGCTGTACCCACGGTCTGGAGCCGTCTCTCCCCCTTCTCTTCCACTTTTATCAGATCCAGATGGTCGGCCCGGGGTCATGGCTACAACTCTGAGCTCGCTTGAGGAGGGAGTGCCTGATCGGGCTACCCCGCTGGTCGGGGGATTGGAGTTCGGATTATGTCTTTGTGATCTTCCTGGAGGACGCCCAGATTTTGACAAGTTGGGGCGGGGCTGTCCTGCATCGTCCGCCGCTAGCCCTCTCTGACGTTGATCAGGCAGCCGCTGCGCTGCTGTCGACCCTCCCCTTGGAATCGAAGTCCATCTGGTCTTTGTTGGACGACCTACTCCTGAAGGCCGTCTTGTGGTCTCCGGGTAGGTCGCTTTTTCGGTCTCGAATCGCCCTGTGACTCATCCTGATTTTGGTTTCCCTTGCAGGGATGGCTGGCCGCGAGTACGTCCGTGACGTCGATGAGCTGATCCGTCGTGGAGCCGCTCGGAGCCGAGGTACTACCTCTGGAAGGGCGCCTCGGCGGCGGACCGTTGAGGAGGAAGTGCGCCGAGCCGAGCCTTCCGTGGGTAAGGTGGTGGCCGCGCCTCCCGCCTCTTCTTCTGGCGATCCTCTTTCCAGGGGGGTCGCTAGGGCCAGACCCGCCCTGCCAGCCCAAGAGGTGGGGGGTAACGACGGGTCCGGTGCAGTCCCTCCTGCCCTTGGCGTGCCTCCTCTGGTTCCCGAGGGTGGGGATGGTGCAAGTCGGAAGCGCTCCCCTCCGGCGCCCTCGGAGCCTCACGGAGGAAAGAAGAGGAAGGAGGACGCGGATCCCTCCAGTCCGGCGGGTTCCGTGCTCCCTGTGGCGACCACCAGGGATCTTCCGGTAGCCTTGACAACCACCCCCCCCGCAGCGTCCTCGCCCATATCACCGGGGATCGGATCCCTGCTGGCGAGCAATCTGGCTTCCCTCGATGTCGTCCCTGGGAGTTCGATGTTTGTCGACCGAACCTTGGCCCAGCAGGTTGCTGAGGTCTCCGTACCCCCCGGGACCGCAGCCTCCTCAAGAAGATCCCTGCTGACAAGATGTCGGATTCCTTGGTCTGGATCCTTCAACAGGTTCGGCTATCTTGCTATCCTCTCCTTCCCTTTATCCTCTTCTTAGCCCATGTCTCGTCTTTCCAGGGTTCAGCGCTCGCCGTGGAGTTGCAGTGCCGAGCCGTCCGCTTGAGGGAGCTGGAGGAGTCCTCCATGAGGGCCCACGAGCGGGCCGGGGCGGGGGAGGTAGCTATGACGGAGGCCCAGATGGAGTCTCGGCATCTCAAGCTCCGTGTGGCCGAGTTGGAGGGACAAGTGGGTGACCTCCAGGGAAAGTTGGAGGACGCTCGGCAGTCGGCTGAGGAAGCGGCAGAGTCGTTCCGCTTGGAGAGGGAGGAGCTTCAGAGGGAACTGTCGGATCGGCGCCAGGTGACGTGGCTTGCAGAGGAGGTGGAGAGGGGCGTCGTCGAGACCCTGGGGAAGAGGATCTTCGAGGTTCTCAGGGAGGCCTTCGGTGCGTATGAAGACCTCATCGCCCCTCGGATCGTCGAAGTCGTCCAGTCTTCCTTCCGGGAATGTGCAGAGCGCGTTCGGCAAGCCCCTCTGCCGGTCGACCCTCCTCGCTCCGAGCAGGGGGAGGCGCCCGAGGATGCGTCCTCTCGAGCCCGGGTCCCATAGGTTGTCCCTCCTGGCCGGTTATCCTCAAATATTTAAGCATCCGCTTCACTTTGGGCCAGTCTACTTGAAATGGATCCCTGACCCCGCTCTCTCCTTCGGCCTCGCCACCGACTCCCTACTTCAGAGCCAACAATTGCTGGTTGCATGGATGTTTGCTTAGGCCCGCAACTTTTGGGTTCTTGTTTGACAAGTTTTGCTTCACCGGTGTTGCCCTAGTTTCTGTAAGTGACGGGCTTTGTCGTTCGTTGAGAGTGAATGATTTGTAGAGAGGCTTCTTCACTTTGATTTCCTGTAAATAAGACACACTATTATAAACGAAATTGGACTTACTTGGACTTCTCGAGTATTTTTCTTTGTTGCTTCGTCCTCGGCCTAGGATCGGCTGACGCCCGAGCTGGCGGGGGGAGTTGTCTTCAAGTTTAGAGTGATGGAGTCGGTCGGCGAGGGTGAAGCTCCTCGGCTTAGGACCGGTTGGCGTCCGCGCTGGCTGGAGGAATTGCCCCCAGACTTATGAGCGCAAGAATCGGTCGGCGAGGGCAAAATTCCTCGACTTAGGACCGATCGGCGTTCGCGCTGGCCGGGGGAATTGCCTCCAGACTTATGAGCGCAAGAATCGGTCGGCGAGGGCAAAATTCCTCGACTTAGGACCGATCGACGTCCGCGCTGGCCGGGGGAATTGCCCCCAGACTTACGTGCGCAGGAGTTGGTCGGCGAGGGCAAAGCTCCTCGGCTTAGGACCGATCGGCGTCCGCGCTGGCTGGGGGAATTCCCCCAGACTTACGTGCACGGGAGTCGGTCGGCGAGGGTAAAGCTCCTCGGCTTAGGACCAGTCGGCGTCCGCGCCGGCTGGGGGAGTTGCCCCCAGACTTACGAGCGCAAGGGTCGGTCGGCGAGGGCAAAGCTCCTCGGCTTAGGACCGATCGGCGAGGGCGAAGGACCGGCTCGGTCTGACCCCCTCCCCCTCCGGTAAAGCGGAGGTCTTCCTTCTAATGCACCCTCAGTGAAATGTCAAAGATTAAGAAAAGACAAAAGGGAATGCGATTGTACTCTTAAGAGTCCTGTCGGACTAGTACATTTGGAGGAAATAAAAAAGGAAATGAAGCTAGACAGAGGGATGTAAACCTATATAATCCCCTCGGGCTAGGCTGTGACTGGGGGGAGAGACCTCGCCAGCTCACTCTATGATGCAGAGGGGTCCTTGGACGGTGTTGATCTTTTTCCCATTGTCCGGCTGCATGGAGGTCCCCTCTCCGTGGGCTGGCTCGTCGGTTAAGCTCCTGGCGTGTCCCCGGCTCATCAACTTCTCGATGTCCTTCTTTAAGTGCCAGCAGTCTTCAGTGTCGTGGCCATCGTCCTTGTGGTACTTGCAGTACTTCTCCCTATTCTTCCCACCTCTTTTTGCCCTCGGTGGGGGGCGATCGGCGCGCTCTTCCTTCTGCACTTGAGCGAGGATGGCGTCTGGGGTGGCGTCTCTCGTACCTTCTCCGCGCTGCCTGTTTCTCGGCCTCTTCTCGGTCCGGTATCCTTCGGGGCTGCCTCGTCCGCTGTCGCCACGCTTGGTCCCTCGAGTGGTTTTTCCTGCATCAACGGCCAAGGCCTCCTCGGTCAACATGAAGCGCTCGGCTCTCGCCATGATCCCGGGGAGGTCCTTCGGGGGATCGTTGTGTAGAGACTTCTTAAGGCCTCTGTGGCGCAGCCCTTTCTTAAGGGCCGTTTGGACCACAAGGTCGGGAGGGCTGTTCACGTTCAGCCTCTCCGCGTTGAAGCGGTGCATGAACTGCCAGAGCGGCTCGGCTGGGCCATGCACTATGTTGAACAGATGTTCAGCGTCAGGCTTTATCTGCCTCCCCGCCATGAACTGTTTGCAGAACAGTTGTGTGAGTTCCTCGAAGTTGTCGATGGAGCGGCTGGGCAGGCTGCGGTACCAGGTCCTCGCTGCCCCCCTGAGAGTAGAATAGAAGCCTCGGCAGAGCAGGTCATCGTCGGCTCCCTGGAAGGACATGTCCCCCTCGTAATCCATCACGTGGTTTCCTGGGTCCCCTATCCTGTCGTACTTCCCCAGCGTCAGGATCTTGAATCGAGAGGGGACCCGCGCGTCGGTTATCCTCCGTGATAGGGGGCACCGGTCCCCGTGGATGCCTCTGGGGGTTCGACACCCGTCTGCCTCCGGCTCGTTCGGTGGTGGAGGGTGTACCGGCGCCGGCGGGGCTGGCTCCACGGCCCTCGCCACACTGGGGGTCGGGCTGACCCGGCGCTCCCGGCTCCTCCGGCGGGAGCTCCTACTCCGCCGCGATCGGTCTCTCGAGTGGTGTCGGCTGCTTCTCCTGCGGTGGGGTGACCGTGGTCGACGAGATGACGCGGTCACCGATTCGTCCCCCGTGCCCTCAGTTTCTCTTCGGCTCCTTTCACGATGAGGGGAGGAGGCGCGTGATCTCGCCTGGCGGGAGCTGGACAACGTGAACCGACGCTCCGCGTTCGGTCTTTGGTTCCTGTGGTCGTCGACCACAGCGGATCGTAAGAGCGGGGGACCCCCCGCCCAACGATGGTCGTCGCCCAATGTGCCTCCGTTAACTGGCGCAGTGCTGACGAGTTGCTGTACTGCCGCGACCAGCGTCTGGAGATTCGCGTTGGTCTCCTGGGCCAAGGCACGGAGTTGCCCCTGTGTGGCCAATTCCGACCTGCCAATCTCTTCAGTTGTGGGGGCGGGGTGGTTGTTGACGGGCGTGCCTTCGAGGTTGCCGTTGGATGCGCCATTCCCCTCCTCCGGGATGGGGGGCATGCATTTCCTTCCATTGCTGGCTCGTGCCATTGCAGGTGTGGTTTGCTTCTTCGTGGGACAGTTCGTTCCCACAGACGGCACCAGATGTTTCAGAGTGTTTTCTCACTACTTAAGCGTTGACCGTGGACAAACCGATCAACGTGGTCAAGGGGCCCGCTTGGGTCCCTCGGGTGTGTTGAGTTGGTGCGGACGAGGCGCGAGTCGGAACTGCAGACGTCGTGGAGCGCGTCGACTGGGCCGAATCGGGGTCCTCGGTCGTTGAAAGGACGAGGGGAAGCCTCGGCCCGGGTTGAGACGCTCGGCCTCGGTCGGATGTGCTCGGCCTTGGCAGTCGGACGACGAGGGGTAGCCTCGGTCGTCCAGTTGGTTGCGTGGTCGGCGAGGGGCGGAGGGGAAGCCTCGGCCCATGGATTGGATATCCTCCTGCGTAGACGAGAATGCTCGTCAAGGGGCCGGACCTTGGTTCCGGCCAAATCCCCTCCGATGCCTAAGTCAGACAGTGATCTGAAAGAGGAGGCCCGGCGGAGACGGTTCGACTCGAGAGGAGATCTGAACGGCGTCTCACGGCACGAGCGGGGGAAGACGGAGATGAAATGGGGGAACAAGGTCGTTGATGGAGTACCTTAGGTTTTAGATACCTGAGATGCGGTCCCTCGTCCTGTCGTCCTCCTAGCCCTTTTATAGAGCTCCCGGTGTAATTGCCCCCGAACCACGTCGCACGTCTGCCCTCAATCGTGCCCCCTCAATCCGCCCCCCCGTCGCCGCTCCCTGCGCCATGCCAGCACCTCCCCATTACCGCCATTTAGTGGTCGCGGAACCGGGGGAGCGGTTATCGCAGGAGTGGGTGAGTGGCCATCATGTTATCAGGGCCTGGCCGGATCGACATTCGGGGGGGTCCCTTATAGGGCCTTATCGAGTGGGCCTGAGCGCGCAGATGGGCTCTTGACCGGAGGTCGGGTTTCTAGGCTCGTGTCTTTCGGGCCTCGGCCAAATAGGCGTAACAGTTTCAATAAATGAATAAGTAACCAATAAATAAATAAAGAGTATAAAAATCAAAGAACCAACGTACAGCTACGGCGAATTCAGGAATGGGGTCATGGTACACATAGTTAGGCGGCTGCCATGACGATGATGCTACTGTTGCTGTGAGCACCATGGAGTTAACGTTGGAAGCCCAAGCACCACAGAGTTAATGTTGGAAGCCCAATGGGGTCAACGTCCTTGTCGAAGACTGATCGTCGCATGACAGGATCGAAATCAAGGTGCTGTTTCGAAGATCTTGCCCACATGTGTCACCAGTAAATCTGGAAGAGATGATAAATTTCGATCCGGTAACTTAGTATCAAAAATAATCGAGGAATTTCCTATGCCAGGTGAAAATAGCTTACTTGTTCAGAAAATAGTACAAAACAAAATATAACCAGTGGAGACATGTCAGTACCCAACAAAGGATTATAAGCATGTCAGAGAAAAAATATTCTCTTAATGACACATCAATATTGCTTGCATAAACTGATTTGTGGTGAAATTAGAATTTATGCACCTTACATACGAAAAATCATGGGATTCCTTAGAAGAGGTCCTGATGATGTAATAAGAACATAGACCAAAAGTTAAATTGAAGAACTACAATAGATGTTAAACTTTCACGTCCTAAACTTAATAACTCACCAATCAAGGCTAGAACATCAAGTAGGTTCACCGAAACAATGACTATAGTCACCACATCCTTGCATTAAGGTGCACATGTCAGCTTTCAGGTAGAAAATGTTGACCCTACTTTTGTTATGGTTCATGAATAACATGCGAAATGTATCAGAATCAGATACACCCATGAGCAGAAAGCCATGAAGCTAAATTATTTAAACACATAGGATCCTAGATAGTTAACCCTGCAATCTGTAGAGTGCTGTAGAGGATTAACGTGCATAGGAATTTGCACCCAAAAATGTTCTATATATTTTATGTAGTTGGCCAGATTAATATTATTAACTGTTGAGAACTTGCAACTCAGATTGACAATGTTTCTAATTCTAAATTTACACCTGACTTAAAATAAATATGAAAACTTTTCTTATAAAATAGCTAGCAGTGAGAAAGCCATAGGACCCAACAATTCATTAAAGTGAGGGAATTTAATGTTATATTTGTTTTTAAAGGTTAGGGAACAGAAATTTAATAAGCAGCACATGAATTGTCAAGAAATTGAAATCAACTAATATCGGCAGAAAAGAAATATTAGCAACAAAAACTTGATTAGAAAAAGAAAAAAAAGAAATTGATAAAAAGGGGAGAACTTAGAAATGAGAAGCATACCAGTGATCACAAACCCTTTTCAACCTCCGAAGGAAGAAATTCTGAATCAACTCCAACTCATCATGATGAGTCCCCCCCCAAATTTCATCACTGCATTTTTAACTATATAACGTACAAAAAAACAACTCTGCAAACTTTGTTCAACTTCCAAAATTTCTCCAAAAAAATGGCAACAACCCCATTCTCAGAATTCAACAGGCAGCTTCTCAAGAAGCTAGAAAAGAATTCTCACACGCATCAAACGTAACCTCTCTGTCAACATCAAAGATCAGCATATAATATCTTATCTTCTATATTACATGAACATAGCCATATCTCTCAATATTTATATATGTAACATGTAAATTCTCCTTTTAAATGCTTTTAGCTGGGTTTTCTTGTGGAGTGGGAAATCGATCAAATGAGAGAAGCTCAGATCCCAATAATGGAAAAATGAATTTAATGGAGAACAACGAAGTACGTGGGCATTTGCATCAATGAAGAAATAAAAACTTTTTAGTTTCATCCTATTTACTATCTTATTATCCCTAGTTAATTGCTGGTTTAATGTAGAAATACCTATATACATGAACATTTGCATCAAAATTAAAACAAATAGAAGTAAACGTGAATACTTATCTTCCGTGCAAACTGCAAAGTAATAGTACAGAAATCGTCATTTTATTAGAGGAAACTTACAAAAATCGTCATTTTATTAAAGGAAACTTGCAAGTTTTTATGCAACTAATAGCATCAAATATAACACCAAAGCAAACTTATTTGGATTTCGACAGAAATTTTTTATCTCACATGGAAAAAAATATTTTTGTGTTTTCCCCATTACCCATTGTTCTTGATTCGAGAAGTGCATTCTTTTTACACAGATACCCATTACCCATAAATCAAGCAGCATGACTAAACATTAAAAATGAAACATATATGCACCATGAGTTTAAGATTTTATTCTCTTCTGTACGATTTCAAAGCAGCTTCATCAACACTGTCATTGCTCGCCGTGAAATTGTAACCTACACAAATTTTTCATCTCAAACTTAAAAGACAATGATGTGCCCTAATGTGTTTAATAAACATGAAACATGATGGATTTAGATCTGAGCCAAACCCATTTACAAAATAATTCTGAATAGTGTTTAATAATTCAGATGAAGTATAATGTGAAGAAGAGTT
The DNA here is from genome assembly GCA_030789695.1 of Scilla litardierei. NCBI lineage: Eukaryota > Viridiplantae > Streptophyta > Magnoliopsida > Asparagales > Asparagaceae > Scilla > Scilla litardierei. The sequence continues at coordinate 196,101,793 of CM061133.1, forward strand.
CAAGGTTCAGAATCAAAAAAGATGCGCAAGGCTATCAATTCATTAAGAACAATATAAGAAGTGTCACGGACAGGCACCAGACTATATACTCCATGTATTTTTCTTTGTCCATTCTATTCCAATTATTAAGCATGAACCAGATATCAGCTGTTACATTTGAATAAATTTTCCTCATGCAAGCACAAAGTAACAAAGGATTCAATGAATAAATCTACTACCTACCCACCCGGACAATATATAAATCAAAGATACATTTATGCTCCAATGTGAGTAGCATAATGCTGCAAAAAAATCAATCCAAATTTCAAAATTTAACATGAGGACATCAATAAGATATCATTTAAGAGATGTAAAATATATACCTCTCATCACTCTATTGAAGATTTCTCAAAGAAATCGAAATTGATAACCAAAACCACCATCATGCGACTACAGATGGTTAAAAAAGAACGTTACAGAAATTATGATTTGATCACGTGATGCATAAGGATATATATTCATTACGAATAATATAAGAAGTGTCGTGGACCTGGCACCTAACTATATACTCCATGGCTTTTTCTTTGTCCATTTAGGTCAAAGTATTAAGCATGAAGCATATAGCTGCTGTTAATTTCGAATTAATTTTCCTCATGTAAGCATGAACTAATAAAGGATTCGATGCATAAATTTACTACCTACTCACCAGCACAATATATGAATCAAAGATCTGTTTCTTCTCCAATGTGAGTAGGCATATAGCTGTAACAAATTGAAACAAATGAAATATAATCTCAACAAAATTTAACATGAAGACAAATATGTAAAATATATACCTCCCATCACTCTTGTTGAAGATTCCTCAAAGAAATAAAAATTGATTCGGCCTCAGTTCTGGAGAGGTCATAGCCAATAACCTTCAATGACCGTGAGACACAATACGTGCTCGTGAGATGGTTGCCATTATGACCTGCAACATGCTCATTATAGGTATACGACATAAAAATCAGAAATTTTCAAGCCCAAGTAATAGCTTTGCATCAGTGTATGGATATTAAGAACTCTTTGAAATCCACAGAATTCTCCTGAAAAATTACAAAACCAATGAATAAATGGACAAAATTTTACCTGCATCGGTGAGTAGATACCAAGTGAATGGTCCATTGTAGGGCAAAATTAGGGGTTCGATGTGATGCACTGCCAACTGAGGGTTTGAGGGTTTGCATGTTCTGGGGTTAAGGAGGGTTTGAGGGTTTGAGGGCAGTACCAAATTGAGGATGTGCATGATCCAGGGTTAAGGGTTTGAGGGATGAAGAGGACTTTGTCTGATACTCAAGGATGAAGAGGCTAGAGATATTGAGTTTGTGCATGATTCGAGGTTTGTTGATGAAGAGGCTGGAGGTTTGTGTGTGATTCGGGGTTGAGGCATAGATTTGAGTTCCCCCCAAAAATTTCCCCCAAAAATTTTGAGTTCCACCCAATTTTTTCTCTCTTCCAACGTGTTGGAGAAAGTCATTTGAAAATTGTTGCTGTGGGTCAATGTTTTTCTGTCACGCTCTTGCTTGCGGGGCCCATGCGTGTACGTGTCGTGATCTTGGCCCTTCTCCAGATTGAATCTAGGCCGTTCTTGATGACTGGGACAAAAAAATATGACTGGACTTATGACTGGGACAATATTCAAAATATGCTCTCTTTTATAGAATAGATGATTAAAAAAATTTTAAATACTTGGATAATTTCCTTAGACTTAAAGTAAGGTCATGCATGTATCTAGATGGAGATCTCAATTATGGGAAGTGAATGACCGATAGGAACTTAAGTCTTAAAACATTCATGGTCATAGATGTGTCGAGAAAAGGATATCGGCACATCAGACAGACCATTGTGCTTTGTCTTAACCTAAAGGGGAATGATGATCTCATAATCATTTGACCTGACGAAGTCAGAGACAAGGCACATGTGCTTATTGGAGAATGAGTCCACTAAACTACCCAATAAAGAGTTATCAAATGGTAAACTTTTACAAAACTGTCATTGTTAACTCTCTAGTGATGATAGGCTAGTTGGTCCTTTATACTTGAGGTCATTGTATGAACATGTACATGTACGATGTCACTTAGATCCATGATCTAGCATCGAGTCTTCACTTGTTGAAAGGTCTTAGGTTGGGTGACACTTGAAGCGTACGAGGTAAGTAGTAACTAAGATAGAATTCGTCTCTTCCGTTAAAGAAAAGTTAGTGTCACATGCTCAGTATGGTTATTTGTGCTAAACCTTGGCCGGTGTATGTTGTAGGAAGTACAGTATGGACAGACCAAAGACCGAAATATACTGACCAGTGCTAGCTAGTAGGGTTGACGGTTTTCTATACCCTAGGCTATGCAGTGACATAGTTATGATGAAGGGACTATAACTACAGTATTCGTCACGGACACAGTCAGAGTGATCCCAACGACACTTTTTGCAATGAGTCAATCACGTAATTATGATGTCGAAATAGGGGGTGACACCTGCTGCTCGTGGTCACTGTCGTCTAGGGGTTTTGAGCCCCAACCTGTAGTAGGGTCAGGCTGCAGGGTCTTACACCGAGTGGGATTTGTGTCTTAGTAATAGAAAGGATTCAGGAGGAGTGCACTTGGGTGCACGAGAATAATTAAAGTCATAAAGAGTTTGTGACATTAAGTCTACATTAAATGGGAATTAATAATGTCGCAAAATGTTTGCCATATAAGCATTAGTGGAATGCTATAAAGGATTATTGCATATGATGCAAAAGGGTTGCAAATATATTGTAAAATGTTTACGAGAATATTTTGCATAACAAAAGGCATATAAAAGGTTACATGGGCTATTGGGATAGTCCCATTCGAACCATGCTTTTAAACGGATCTGAAATCGGCTCAATCGGAGCTAATAAGATCAAGTTATAGCCCAAAAAGGCCAGAACTGGGCTTTTTGCACAGTTCTGGCCCAGACTGGGCAGGCGGGCTAGACCTGCCTACCAAGGTGGGCTAAGCCCGCCCGCATGTGTAGCCAGGTCCAGCCCGCCAGGCAGGCTGAACCCGCCCGCCCGCTCATCCGTGCGGATCAAGCCCACCTGGCGGGCTCTGGCTCGAGCCCACCTGCCCAGCGTGCGGGTCAGACATGCCCGCATGAGCGGGCATACACAGTGGGTTGGGCGTGCCCTTTGGGCATGCCTAGCTGGCTGGTGGGCCCCACAGGCGGGGCCCACACTTCAAAAACCCTAAGACGCTAATGGTGACTGCGAAAATCAGTTTTTTTGTGACGTTTGCTCAACTTTGAGCTATTGTTTGAAGGGTCAAACAAAGTCAGATTGGAGCGTCATTTGTTTTTATGTGTTCAACATTCATATCTCTTCGATTTGATAGGTTGTGTCACTTGCGAAGCTCAACGGTGAGAGAGAGAAAATTACTTGAAGTTTAGCCTTAGTGTAAGGCAAAACAAATTTAATTTTATCCCCTAATTATTAATAGTCCCACTTTGCTCGTGAAACGAGCAAGGGGTCCGACCTCTTATATAAGTAGGGGATGGATCCCCTTAGAAAATTGGCACCAAGTCTTCGAATCGAGTAGTTCCAAAATGTTTTGAGCTCGTTCGATCCGAGACAAAAATTATTCTTCCCTCTAATTCTTCTGTTCATTCGTTCGCGTCCTAGCAAGATGAGGAGGATTGGATTTGATCCAAAGTCTTTAACATTGATCACACTCAAGTGAAAAAAATTCGATGAGTGATTGGCTCGGAGGCGCGGTGTCGGCTTGCTTTGGGTGGACCAGTATCGGAGGTGCGGAGGCGGATCGCTTCAGGGAGCAAAATTTGTTGCTGAAAATGACACTTCGTTTTCTGCAGAAGCGAAGTTCCGGGTATGTTCTTTTAATGCTTTCATATTTATATTTTTGCAGTAGTTTAGATCTACTTTGGGGCTGGTCAGACCCACCCTAAGATAATAGAGCTATTGGCTAGGGTCCATGATATCTTTAGGGTGTTTTATGGAAGTGTTTAATAATTCTAATTTTCCGCTGTTGTTTCTGATTCTATCGTCTGTCCGACTAGGACGGACATGGATTTATGCCCTAAGGGTCCCTCAAAACCCAACAGGATGGCAAGAGAGCATGAGATTCTAGGGCCTGGAGAGAATGAGAGCTTGAGAGATTGAAGATGAATTCTTGAGATGCTAAGAGAATGACTAAGAGGCTCCAATGGAATATTAGAAGCCTCTCTTATAGGTTCTCCAAATCCCTCAAACAGAATACCAAAAAACCTCTTTGAATTCTGTGTGGAAAAAGCCAACGGATAGAATTTATAGTACAGACAGTCAACTGGTGAAGAAACTGCAGTCGACTGTTGCACTGTGTTAGAGGGTAAGTGAGAATTCAAATGATAACTTACCTAGGACAGTCGACTGATTAAGGTTGGACAGGCGACTGATAAACTGAAAATCATCAGGCGACTGAGAAACCTTCTACAAGCGACTGATACCCTAAGTGTGTAAGTTAACATAGAGTAAGACTTCTTGGTATACTAGGACAGACGACTGATGTGGAATGCACTTGCACATGTGCCATGAGCAGGCGACTGGGAAACCAACATCAGTCGTCTGCTGCACAAATGCGAAACTTGCCAAAATCAAAGTTCTGGACAAGTGTTGGCCATGCGACTGTAGAAGCATATACAGACACCTGTGCCATGGGCAGGCGCCTGTAATTTCTTCTTACATCGCCTGCAATGGCTACTGCAAAAGTTGACAAAACTTAAGAAGTTTGGGCAAGAAGAGACCGACGACTGACTAACAAGTCATAGGCGCCTGACACTAGACAGGCGCATGTATTTTGTACAGCAGTCACCTGATGAAAGTAAAGAACTGAAAACCTAAAAATGAAGTCAAACAGAGTGTTCATAACAGACGACTGAAGAAAAAGTCTCAGGCTCCTGTATGGAGACAGACGCCTGTATAACGTTCATAAGTCGCATGTTGAAAGTCCAAAATGCATAATAGAGGGAAATCAAAGATAGAGCCATAGGATATGTAATCTAATGAATTCCTAGGCTAGAAATAGTGAAGTGTTCGAGCTCCAACAGTAAACTACTTCAAAGCTAAATTCTAATGAGAAAGAAAAGAGAATGAAAAGATTACATATGTTTTAGCTTCTCTTCTTTCTTTTGAATTATCTTGAAGTCTTCTTGAAGACTTTGAAGCTCCATTCTTTATCTTTGATCGTCCAATCTTCAACTTTAAGCTTTGATTGATCTTCATGGTCATTCATTGCTATTTGATCATCATGATAAGCTTAGGCAATGGCTTAACTGCATGTAGGGGATTAGTCACAATTATTTATGTTTGCTCATCATCAAAACCAAGTTAGGAGAAGTCCAATACTCAACATTCTCCCCTTTTTTGGTGATGACAAACAAACATGAACAAAAAGATAAATAATTGTGCTTAAAAATACTTACTTCCCTTACAAAGATGCTAATCAACTTAGACAATTAATATATGGTCATCTAATGATCAAATTAAAGCAATAGTATGATATACATGAATGAAATTAATTCAAGCATTGGAATTTAGGATTTTTGAATCCAAATTTATTATATCTTACGGATCGGTCCATATTTTACACCTTTTTTCTGCATGTTTGCATGTCATTTCGATCGCTCATATCGTGCTTTTCACGATTATTCGACGATATTACGTTACTTTTCACTATTTCTTGTTTTTGTCGGATTTCAGGAAATTTGGAGTGATTGGAAGCAAAAATGAGCTTAAGGGACTTGTACGCATACCAGAGCATCGCTCATAGCCTTATTGAAGAGCTAACGGCGCTAAACGATGAGCGGGAGGAGAAGAAGATTGATAGAATCGTCGAGGAGGCGAGGATGAGAAGGAAGGATTTCAAAAACAGGCCACTCAGCCGAGTCACGCTAGTTACTCGCCCGAGTGAAGCAGCGTATTCGGCCGAGTACGACTGATACGAAGAACATCTGCCTGACCTGAGTGCCACAATGCACTCGGCCAAGTGGTGAATTCCACTCGGCCAAGTAGATAACTCCACTCATCCGAGTGAGTCAGAATTTCTGAAGGAAATCAAAGCGAACTCTCTGGAATTCTAGGGAGCACAGGAGAAGACCCACTTGGTCGAGTGATGAATCCCACTCGGCCGAGTGACGCAGAGCGCCAGAGTGCCCAAACCCCAACTTCGAAGCAGACTCTCTGGAATTTTGGTAGAACAGCATAAGACCCTACTCGACCGAGTAGAGAAGTCCACTCGACCGAGTGAAGAATCCCACTCGGCCGAGTGACGTGAATGACATGAGCGCCCAGATTTTCAGACAGCCTCTCACTCTTTTGAAATCTGCTATCATTTCAGTGTGCAAAGTATTTTTCTCATATTTTTTATGGATAGTATACTTCATGACGGTTCAACGTCACCAAGAATGTGCCAATCAGAGGTTGGATAAAATATGGAGAAGTTCTACAAGTTGATGCTGCAGTGCTGGAATTTCCACTCGGCCGAGTAATATTCCCACTTGGCCCGAGTGACTGCGGGCCCAGAACTTAAGTTGCAGCTAGAGCTGTATTTGGGGACGATTTTCAGAGGTTTTCTAGGGTTATTTGCGAGGGTTTTGAGGGGCTATATAAGAGGTTTGTAGCCGTCATTAGAGGAGTTCCATGATGTTTTCTTAGGGAGTATTTCAGAGGTTAGGCCATGCCCTAGGCCCCCTCTTGGATCGAGAAGCTTGTATTTGGATTGGATTTCTTCATAAAAGCTAAGTATCTTTGTTCTTGTTATTTTAAATCTTTGATTTGATATATTTTTACATGCAAGCGATGTTTTTATTGGTTCTCATATCGTTATTGCTATGCTTGAGTAGATTCTATGTTCTAGGACACGGGGATGAACCCTATGGATTCGATTTTAGAATTGTGATGAATGGATTCATATGTTAAAAGAATTGCTAAAGGGGTTAGGTTGTGATTGATTTATCACGGATAGCTAGGAATTTCCATTGATTCGGGGTTTGCAAGAGATTGGATTCCTATCGATGGGAAGGCCTAGATATTCGAATTAGGTTTATAAACGAAATCCATTAGACTCGGTTTGCAAGAGATTGGACCAAAGCTAGCATTTTTATTATAAATCTATACCCATATTCGTTTGCAAGAGATTGGACGAATACGAACTATCACAACCTAGATCGTAACTCGAGTTTGCACGAGAGTGGGCTCGAGGTGCGATTGGACGATGATGTCGATCTTCATGCTATCAGCTTAGGTTATGGTTTGCACGAGAGTGGGCCCTAATCTAGGTTGCTATAGACCGGCAATAGCGCGAAAGCGTGAACTTGGTTCTATATTCAATTACGACTAGTTCACCTCAACACAAGTCTAGTAATATTGAGATTCACTATTTACAATGATGTATGACGATCCGTAGTGGGGATTCCCTAGCCCTAGACACTTTTATTATATTGTATTTGAATCGATATTTGACCAGCGTCTTTATCATTGACACCGACATCCACCACCATTTCCATTATATCATACCATAACCATCTCCACCAATAATACATTCGTAGTCAAACCAACCTAGGATAGATTGGAGCCAACACCACCTCCCTGTGTTCGATACCCGCTCGCCACTACACTGTGCGCTTGCGATAAAACTACAATCATTTTTCGGGTGTATATCCGGGCGCGATCACTTACTCCCCCTGAATCTAAGGCAACTTCAATCTTAGATTCAATTTTAGCTTCTAATAAGTACATCATTATGATTTTGTTAAGGCCAAAAACGACCGAAAAAATTGTGTTTCTGATGTGGACCCTTCCTGCTGAGTCGGAGCCTCGTCAGCCGATTGAGTGGGACCCTAGGTTGGAAGAACTAGGGTCGTTGATGGATGATGGTTGACTTACGATGCTCGATTGAACCTCAAGCAATCCATACACCGATCGATCGAGGCTGAGAAGCTCAGGAGCGACCCTCGTGTAGGAACAAGAATCGTAGATCTGCACCACAAAGAAGCGACATGGGGGTCGGATCTGGGTCCCGACCCAAATCCCCTCTGATGCTTAAGTTAGAATGGAACTTAAGGAAGAGAGGGAGCATGGAGCTGCTGAGATAGACCCATGGAGGTTCGTTTCAGATCTGATGTTGTAAGCTCTTTTTGTGGAAGAAAGGTAAGATGGAAAATGTAAAGTCTATGTATTAGATCATGTACCTTAGGAGTTGGAACATCCTATATTTATAGACCTCCCAGGTCTTTTCAGTAACGTTGGGAGGATAACGGTCACCAATTATAGTGCCATGATCTCTCCCCTTTAATAGGAGTAATTGTAGCCCACGTTCCCGCTATTTATGAGCCCGCCTTCAATCCCATATTCGATTGGTGGGAGTGTAATGGGCGACTGGTAAGTGGGCTTTGACTGAGTTGGTATCTGGCTTCTCTCGTGGGCTCTATGGGCCTTAGTCACTCATCGGATGAGTCATCTCAAGTGCCGACCCGATGGCTCAATAATTGGCCCCCGTCGCACGACCTCAGAGAGTCTGCCTGTTGGGGTCAAGCAACATTACATCGTATTAATGGGGCACGGAAGTCAAGGAATTAATACTCAAGTTCTAGGCACCAAAACGCTCACTTTGTTGATTTGAATGATTCACCGGTTCGAAATCCAAGATGCTTAGAGCCTTGGATCTTCGACACGTGTTTCATCATGCCACTGTCGTCTTGTCGATATAAGACGGTTCCAGTGTGGAAATTTGAAGATATCATCTTCGTCGTTACTGATTTAGCTTTCCCCTTTTGAAAAATGGGTTCATCCTCCGTTTCTGCTTCCGAGAGGAGTTTGGTTATCGTCATGCAGAAGAACAAAGTGGGGGCTATAGAGCCTGGTTTGATCGCCAATCTGAGATCCAAAGTTGAAGCCGATCAGATCCTCGAATTTCAGAGAAATTATGTCCGGCTTGACTATCAGATTCAGGTGCCAGGGAGGGACGAAAGGGTTCATCGTCCTGGCGACCGGGAAGTTGGAGTTTACGTCAAAGCCTTCCAACAAGGGCTTCGATTCCCCATGCATCCTTTTATGTGCTACTTTCTGAGCACCATGAACCTTTCTCTCTGCCAACTAATGCCAAACGCCATAGGTGCATTGGTGGGCTTTATTACCCTGAACGTGATGAAGAGAATTAAACCGTCGCTAGGATTGTTCAATTACTTTTTCTCGATTCCTCCTCTCAAGGCTGCAGGCTGGTACATGATAAGACTCGTCGGGGTAGGAGGCTATTTGATGATCTCTCTTCCTCTAATTCCAAATGGAAAGAGGAGTTCGTGTTTTTGGTCTTTCAAGGAGAGGCAAGCTTTTGCACCGGATGTGGTGTCCCTGACTTAGGCCTCACCGAGGACAAGCCTTTGTCTGGAGCAGAGAAGGAAGCCACCGATGCATTGATGAGTCTGCTGGAGAATATAAGGAAGACGAAGTGGATGTGGTCCGACTTGGTGTTGCACCAGACCATATGGATGAAAGGTCGATTCGATCGTGCCCATCAACTATTTGATCTTCGTTCTCTGACTCGACATGTTGTTTTTTTCTCCTGATATGGTCGGTCTGGAGTACCAGGTGGACCCTGCGCTGAGGGAAGGGGTCGAGGCGATTCCATCAAAGAGGCTGAGGAGAGAATGTTGTCTCCCTAAGCACCTTCTATGGGAGAAGGAATGGCTCGATCGTCCGAGGGGAGACCCATTATCGCTGATGGGGCCACTCAGCTGGCCCACCTCCAACGGAAGAAAAAGGAGAAGCCCCCTACCGAATTTGAGGTGGTTGTAGTTGAGGGAAATAAAAAAAGTGTCGACTTCGCCTTAGTGACTCAGAACCATCTGGGTCGATCGAAGCCGTGGAGCGGCCTGGGCCTTTGGACACAAGTCAGTTGCCGGGCGAGACCCAGACTCATAAGCAGGAGCAGGGGACTCCATTAAAGGGAGACTCGAGCGAGACCCGGGCCCCTCTGGAGCTCCTTCTGCATAAGGACTCCTGGCCTTGGAGAGGACTGTTTCCTCCAGTGTCTCCATCTGAAGACATTCTCAATGATTTCAGACCAATTTTGCTAGAGAGTCGATCTCCTCAGGCTCCATTTGATTGTTCTGCGAAAGAACTCATTCAAATGGAGTTTCCTATGAAGCGAGGCGAGTCTGCTCTTCTGGAGTGTGGGACCGTCTCTCGGATTGTCGAAAACAGGACCCTTCTACTGGATAGGGCCGTTGTGGAGAGGGTCGACTATGCGAGGCTTGCGTCGATGGCCGTCCACATGAATGTCCAGGTAGTTACTATGCCAGCCTCCATTATAGGTGATGCAAGCATGGATGTTGACCATTGTATCTTGTTTGTAGGCTCTTGTGGCCATGGCTGTGTTACGTCGATGTGCATCGGTGGTGGCTAATAATGAAGTCACCCTGGGGGCTGTTAAGAAGGCCGTGGAGAAATCTCAGGCCGAGCTGGATAAAGTGTGGCTTCTGTGCAAACTGAGACTTAACCATATTAAGCACCTCGAGCATGATTTACACGAGTCTCATAAGAGGAAAGCTGAACAAGTTGCCTCGAGAGAGCGAGCGGAGAAATCTCTGCTGGATCAGAGAGCCAGTGACGAGGCCATAGTAGAGAGAGCGGTCTAAGAATTCAAGGATTCATTGCCCGATTTCAACAAGTTGTACACGCAATGCTATGAACGATGTCGATCAGAAGTGAAGGACTTGTTGGATCTGGATCTAAGCCTAGAGGGGGTGAATAGACTTAGCAAAATTCTCACACCCACGAGAAATCACAAGCAGTTAATAATCACAAGTAGGGTAAATCTGAAGCAATCACAGAATACGCACAGATATACCCTGGTTCGGTCGTCCCATGACCTACTCCAGCCCCAAGCAAATACTTGCATTAATATGTTCCTTTTGTACAACTACAATGGATCCGGAGCTTCCTGCCCCCACCTAGAACGTACCATACACCCCGAGTGCAGAACACTATCAACCTAGTAAATGCTTTATCTTGACAAGTCCCACTTGTCAAGACCCTCTTGTCTAGTCCCAGACTAAACAAGTCCCAAAAGAACACAAAAGTGGTAAAGTTTTCCCTACAGAGATCGTTACTACTACACACAAATAATAGTAAAAGAGTTTAGAGAATCTCAGTGTGTAGGCATAGTCCTCTCTGTCAATCGGCAGGGGCCAGCTCTCCTCTGGCAAGATGTAGATGTCTCGTCTCATCGGTAACTCAAGTTGTCGCCCTCGCTTGGCTCCTCTTTGAATATTGCGGCCTTATCTTGATGGTGTAGCAGCAGTGCATGGCCTGAACCAAGTAGTGCATGGACTGAACCCTGCAGCGCGTGGACTGAACCCTGCAGTGTGTGCGCAGAACCCTGTAGTGCGTGCACAGCCCCCCTCCCCCCACCTGCAGTGCATGCGCAGCCCCTTGTTTGCTTTAGCAGTCCATGTGCAGACCCTTCCTTGATGTTTTAGTAGCCTCCTCTTGGTATTTGGGTGCTGCGACTTGCGGATATGGTCTCTCCTCTTCAATGGCAACTTGTGGCAATGGGTCTCTTCTCGTCAATGGCAACTTGCGGCTATGGTTCTCTTCTTGTCAATGGCAACTTATGTAAGGTGGAGGGTTGGATTCTTTGGTGTCTTGAGCAAGGTGGTGTTCTATGAAGCTTGGGCTCTTTTGGCTTGGAGAAGATGATGGAGTGGGATGCACTTTTGCATTGGTATATTGTGCAAGATGTGAGCTTTGTTCTTGGAGATATTTCGGCTATGGGAGAAGCTTATGGCCTTGGGTCAATGAGGTAATGGAGAAGCTATAGGTATGATTGCGCTATTAGGGAAGATGGATCTTGGGACAATGAAGTTTGCTTCCTTGATATCTTGCGCAAGGTGGAGATGTGCCAGAGGAAGTTGATAAAATATATGAATCTATTCAGAATACAACTCATGCTAAAATAAATACCACTAATTTAATACAGAGATTAAAATCAGAAAATATCACCATGTTGTAGAGCACTGAGTTGTGATCATCTTGGCGCAAACGGTTCGTCGATCCGAGCTCTGTGGAGAAACTTATGCACTTTTTAGCGTCGTCCGTCGAGATCTTTGCAAAGTTACGGCCATGAAGCTTTCCTCTAGTATTGTAGCCAAATTTCATTGGTTGACTCTCTCTCAAAATCCCTCTCTTTGAATATGGGTTTATATAGGAGAGGATGGGATATTATAGAATCAATTAGAATCCCATATTTAATGGAGATTGGAAGAATCCTAATTTGATTAGGATTTGAATGAATCTTTTTGGATATGGAGTTTGAATATAAATGGCTATGGAATTCAATTTGTGTAACTATATTATTTGAATTAGATCTCATTTAATCACCTTTGATTTGCATGAGATTCTCCATATCTCTCCATCTTTGACCAAGTCTCCAATTTGCATGGCATTAGGATTTGGTTGCAAATAGGATATGAGCTTTGATAGAATCTTTAATTGATTTGAATCAATCAAAAGGAGATTTGAAAAAAGGTACTCCATATCTCTCTATATTAGAATATGATTTGAATGGCAATGAGGATTTGAATCAATCTTAAATTGATTTGAATAAGATCCTCTCCAATTTGACTTGGTCCAATATTTGTAGATATAGTCACCATCTCTTTGACCAAGTCCAAGTTGCTATATGAATAGCAATTTCTCTATCTTCCAATTTGCGATGTGAATTGCAATTCCTCCATCAATTGACTTAATCATCCCTTTGAATATTTACAAGCGTACCACTCCTGAAAACACTTAACACACACATTAGAACATTCACTCATGTGTGTTATCATCAAACACGAAGTCATCGATCGTTGAATCCAACATATGTTGTATCCAACATGACCGATTCCCTGGCATCATCGTTGAGATCGACCAGATCCATGTGCTATTTCCGAATATTGGTGACGATGATCAGAGCCAGAGCACGAGGGAGGCCACTCCCACAGGCAAAGTTGCCCTTACGACGGGTGATGATGCATGCGCTAGCGCTTCGGGAGATCAAGGGCAAGTTGCTATGCTTGAGTGAGACCAAGGGCCTTGCAACTTGTTATAGAATATTGACACTCCTCTTAACCTGCCATAATTTTCAAATGTATAAGGGGGGTAATCGAGATACAAACGAAGATAATTTTGTAGTATAAGCGTTGAAAAATTGGCTTGTATCTCTTTGTTTATCGTTGTATCTCTTTGTTTTGGCATCGCTCAACCCATGTAGTCGTAATGCCTGATGGCCTCCTTTGAAGGGTTAGACCCTTGCTCAAGATGGTCGGGGTTAAGGCGTTGAACCATGTCAGAAATAGACCACTTCGTTTAGTGGCGAGGGAGTAGTTCCCTCGGCTTACGTCTGATGTTGTGAGAGGGTCATTCAGTGGCGAAGGGGTGCCCCTTCGACTTACCACCAACGACACGACATGGTCGTTCAGTGGCAAATGGGTGGCCCTTCGACTTACAGATGATGATACGAGAGGGTCATCCAGTGGTGAAGGGATAGCCCGTCAACCTACGGCTGATGACACGAGAGGGTCGTCCAGTGGCGAAGGGGTAGCCCCTTCGACTTACGACTGACGACGCGGTAGGGTCGTTTAATGGCAAAGAGGTGGCCCTTTGACTTACGGTTGACGACATGAAAGGGTCGTTCAGTGGCGAAGGGGTAGCCCCTTCGACTTACTGCTGACGGCCTGGTAGGGTCACTCAGTGGTGAAGGGGTGGCCCCTTCAACTTACGGCTAACGACACGAGAGTGTCATTCAGTGGTGAAGGGGTATCCCCTGGGACTTATGGCTAACGACACGACATGGTCATTCAGTGGCGAAGGGGTTGCCCTTCGACTTACGGTTGATGACGCGGTAGGGTCATTCAGTGGCAAAGGGGTGTCCCTTCGACTTACGGCTGATGACACGAGAGGGTCGTTCAGTGGCAAAGGGGTGGCCCCTTCGACTTACGGATGATGACGTGGTAAGGTCGTTCAATGGCGAAGGGGTGTCCCCTTTGACTTACGGGTGATGACACGAGAGCGTCGTCCAGTGGTGAAGGGGTGGCCCCTTCGACTTACAACTGACGACACGACATGGTCGTTCAGTGGCCACCCCTTCGACTTACGACTGACGACACGAGGGAGTTGTTCAGTGGTGAAGAGGTGGCCATTCGACTTACAGTGACGACACGAGATAGTCTTTCAGTGGTGAAGGGGTAGCCCCATCTACTTATGGCTGACGACACGAAAGAGTCGTTCAGTGGCAAAGGGGTAGCCTCTTCGACTTACGGCTGATGACACAAAAGAGTTATTCAGTGGTGAAGGGTTATTCCCTTCGACTTACAGCTAACGACATGACATGGTCATTCAGTGGTGAAGGGTGGCCCCTCGACTTACGGCTGACGACATAAGAGAGTCGTTCAGTAGCGAAGGGGTGGCCACTTCTACTTACGGCTGATGACACCAAAGAGTCATTTAGTGGCAAAGGGGTGGCCCTTCGACTTACGGCTGACGACACGAGAGAGTCGTTCAGTGGTAAAGGGGTGGCCCCTTTGACTTACGGCTGATGACATGAGAGGGTCTACATGGGTTTCATCAATATGAATTCGTTTCATCTAGACCTCCCCAAGGATCGGATCCTTTTAGTGGGGAGTTTGATGGGATAGTTTTCATGGAATTCATAAATGCTTTGTTTAGAAAAGGAAGCAAAATTTATTTGATGAAAGCATGCTTTATTGAAGAAAATAAAAAAGCGTACATGTGTTTTTGAATTTCATCGGGGGTTGCTTTCGTCCCACGCTTTTTATTCGACCTTGAGCTTCGAAGATCGCTAGTCGACCACCTTAGTGACAGGCGACCCCGTCATCTTGCCCTTCTATTTCGAGGGCCCCTCATTGCTCAACTGATCATTGGCCGGGTTTTTGGGATGCCCACGCTTGACCAGTGCATCGATCTCTTTCTTGAGCGTCCAACAGTCGTTGGTATCTTACCCATAGTCGTTGTGGTACTTGCAGAACTTGAGGTCGTCCCTTTTCTCATATTTGAATTTCTTGGCAGATTATTGGACCAGTTCTTTTCGTAGGGAATAAGCGAGGACCTCCGTCTTGGGCGCGTTTGGCCTCCCATAAGTTGGGTGCTCCTTGCTTCGAGGGCTTTTTTCTCTTGGTCTCTTGTCTCGAGATTCCCAACAAGGGGTTCCCTGGGTTGGCTTTTCCCGTCTGGTATCTCCATGACGGACATGTGTGCGTTTCACAGTTGCTTCAGTCGGTGCTTCCACTTCTTCAGAGATGGTCAACCGATCTGTTATATTGAACATCTCTGCGAGGCTGTGAGGTGGGAACTGGTGGATTGCCCTCCATAAATGTTTGTCCAGTACTGCTTGAGTGAAAGCCGCGATGACAGTCACATCCGGCGTGTCCTCCACTTCGAGCCTTTCGTCGTTGAATCGTTGGACGAAGGCTCAAATTGGTTCCTTTTCCTTCTGCTTGAATGTGAAGAGGTGAGATGACTTCCTCTTGGGACGGCGACCTGCGACGAATTACCTGCAAAATATATCGGCCAATTCGTCGAATGACCTGATACAATCGTCGGGTAATCCGTCGTATCAGCCTTCCACCTTCTTGAATAGGGTAGAGTGGAAAGCTCGACAGAGGTACGGCTCGTCAGCCCCATGAAACAGTATCACGTTTAGATACTTGCGGATTACGACCGTGGGTCGCCTCTGCCATCATATGCTGGTAAGGCGGTGAGTTTGAACTTTAAACTAAAAGGAGTGGAGATGATGTTCTCCTTCGATGGGGGCTGCCGAAGTGTGGACTGAATAAGTAGGGATCGCCCATCCCCGCCTTGCACGTATGTAGCTCCTAAGGATCAGTTTGGGATTTCCTCCCTCCTCACATACCCGCCAGAAAAATCAAGAGGGTTATTACCCGGAGAGGCCACATAGATTACCCGATCCAGGATGTTGCGAGTTACTTGCTTGTAGTTGGAGGGATTGGGTCCTTCCTGGAAACCGAAAGTACAGTTGTCGTTCCCCATATCGCCATGTTGATGAGATGTAGGAGTTGTATTGGTGGGGCCATCTCTTGCTAGTCCATTCTCGGATCTCTCGAATCCCTCAGCACGGTCGCGCCTCTTGTCGGTGTCAGGGTTGGATTTGGAGGCAGTAGTTGCTCGTTTATGAGTGGCAGATCTCCCATGCTTTGACGTATCAGAGTCGGCAAAACACCAAGACTCTTGTCGACCCTCTCTGCAAATTGGTCGAACTGCTCCTGGGACACCTTAGGCACTTTGGTGGCCTTCTTGGGTCGCTTGGATAAGGACGTAGAATCTGAGGCATCCTCCACCTGAACGATGTTCGCTTTTTGTTTCTCCTTCGGACCTTGGTTTGGTCCGATGTTGTTGGGTCCAGACGACATAGCTTATTGGTTGCTTGTGGATGTCAAGCTGGTTAACGTTTTCCACAGACGGCACCAAACTGTTAAGGCCAAAAATGACCGAAACAATTGTGTTGCTGACGTGGAACCTTCCTGCTAAGTCGGAGCCTCGTCAGCCTGTTGAGTGGGACCCTAGGTTAGAAGAATCAGTGTCTTTGATGGATGATGGCTGACTTGCGATGCACGATCGACCCTCGAGCGGTTACCGATCGATCGAGGCTGAGAAGCTCTGGATCGACCCTCAAGTAAGATCGAGAATCATATATCTGCACCACAAGAAGCGTCAGGGGGGTCGAATCTGGGTCCCGACCCAAATCCTCGCTGATGCTTAAGTTAGAATGAAACTTAAGGAAGATAGTGAGCTTGGAGCAGCTGAGCTCGACCCATAGAGGTTCGTCTCAGATCTGACGTCAGAAGCTCTTTTGTGGAAGAAAGGTAAGCTGGAAAATGTATTGATTCTATGTATTAGATCTCGTACCTTGGGAGTTGGAACCTCCTGTATTTATAGACCTCCCAGGCCTTTTCAGTTATGTTGGGAGGATAACAATCACCAATTATGGTGCAATGATCTCCCACATTAATAGGAGTAACTGTAGCCCACGTTCCCACTATTTATGAGCCCACCTTCAATCCTATGTTCGATTGGTGGGAATGGGCGACTGGTAGGTGGGCTTTGACTGAGTGGATATCAGGCTTCTCTCGTGAGCTCTGTGGGCCTTAGTCACTCGTCGGATGAGTCATCTCTGGCTCAACAGGTTTGTTTATTTCTCTTATCCTATGGCATTATCTAAAAAGGTGAGAGTAGAAAAACAACAATAATAATACTAACTAAACTAAAGAATAATCACATGAGCTTAAAGACTGAGATATGTATTTAATGTGATACAAAATAAAAATCGAGAAAGCACGAAGGTGTATCACACAAATACGTATCAAAACTCATCAAAACTAGAAAAATTTAGTTGACTAAAGGAATGGAAGTCCAATAGCAACATGAATTATGCAATTCATATCAACATTTAATTAATACAATTAATAGCACATGGAGAGACAAAATTGCACAATATTCACATGAGAGTACAATGAGACAAACAGATCATGTGTGTTGTATGTTTGGGTGTGGGGGAAAAGATACATAGAGTTTACAAAAAAAATCCAAATCCACATACAAAAGTGTATAACCAAAATTCATAACCATCCAATGGGCCACACGCACCATCGCTCACAAACATACAGATACAACCATTCATACACAACCCAAATATCTAAACAAACTAAAACTCTCAAACCCTAGCAAAAGAAACTATTAGGGCCTAGGGTGAGATGTCTCGGAGCAACATTAGTCGATCTCGATTACTGTCGAGTCCTGAGGAGAAGGTCGAGCTGAACGCCAGGAGGACATCAAACGAGCAGAACAACTTCGGGGGTACACAGGAGATTTCCTCTTTGATGACGATGCAACACCAGCAGTAGGGATGTCCACGTGAGCAGGCTTAGAAGGCTGACCAGCGGCAGACACTGGAGAGATGTGAGCATAAGGAGGCTGGGTGACGTTAGCTGGAGGAGCTGAAATGTCACCAAAATAGTAGCATGTGGAATATCCTAAGAAATATGAAACAAAAACTGGAGGGAGGCAGGAACAGGAAAGCCATGATGCACAAACGACTTATGGAAAAGCTCAAGTAAAACATAGATCTTCTAATCTAGGCCAGGGAATTTCAGATCCAGAAGTGTTACTCTCTCATTCAGCTGAATTAGGAGTGGATCAGAAGGAGGAGCCTGAGGAACTGGAATCGAAGAGTCAGCAGGAGCAGAAGGTAAATGTCACGCCCCGCTTCCCATTATACTTGGGAGCGAGAACGCGAGCGAATCCGCATGTGCTTAAAGCAAAGAAGATGTACTTATTTTTTTCTTTCTTCTTTGACTTAAGCACAATAAGCGTTAATTAGCAACAGCAGGTCTGTCACGCCCCGCTTCCCTAAAATGGAGGCGAGACGTGAAAAGGTCCGCACGAGAGTGGAGCTGTGAAGCCCCAAACCCGATAAGCGTCAATAAAACAGAAGCAGGTCCCTGTAACCACAAATGGAACAACAATAATAACACAAGGTGAGACAGAAATACAATCTCAAATCTCAGAATTTGTCCAACATTAAAATTAAGTTCAACATCTAGTAAAACCACCAGGCTAAAAGAAAGAGTCTAAAGGCCCAGAACAAGGCCAACAAGGACAAACATAACAAAGTATAGGTGCTACGCACCGACAACAAAACAGTCTAAAACAAAAGGGGAAAGCTCAACGAAGACACTAGGACTGGTCCCCAGTGTCCACGTACTCCTCGCCAAACACAGGCTCGGGCTTGGCGTCCGCAAACACCTCGTCCTCAACAATGAACTCAGGCTCAGGATCTAACATGTGTCACCCAAAAGAGTAAAGGGGCACATGTCAGCAAGTCTAAAAGACTTGGGCAAGGAAACTGAAAGTAAGGCAAACTAACAACCTAACAGTTATAGTATGCATGACATGGCAGTTAGGGTATGAGTGCACAAGTAAGACATGGTGAAAAAATAAGTACAAGAGAACCATTATCAGGGCATGTCAAGAGTAGCCAAGCTACTAACAATCTCAATCTTTTCACTAGTCACGTTTCAAGTTGTTTGTAGATGTTTACGCCTTACAGCTGAACTGTTGGACATTCACACTGATTGGCTGCTTAACACTACCCCAGAGCCCAGAGTTTACGCCTTACAACTGAAGTTGCTGATCGGGCAGACTCCCAGTTGAATGGCCGCTTAACTCTTACCCCAAAACCCACGGGTAAACGAGCCAGGGTCCCTGTACACGAGCTTAGTGAATGAGCCAGGGTTGCCACGCACAAGAGCTCGTTTCCTGGATCACAAACCAGGAGTGTATTTCATTTGGCATAGGGGTGCACCTAGCCTCAATCATTTCACAAGGTGTAGCGGAGCTACGCAATCACGGGAACACTTAAAGAATGCAATGACATGACAATTAATTTGCATACCGTTAATGGAAATTAAACATGACATGGTAGTTGTGCAACATGATAAATGTCAGATCTAGCTTCGTTGTCAAGCTAGTTCCTGAAATTGCGCCTAGGCGAGTATCGTTTCGTCGCCTAGTCTCTTTTACACCTACAACAAGCAAATGGCCTAAGACATGGCCCAAAACCCTAAGTTGCAAGTTTCACTTGTCTAGCACCGAGGATGACGATCAACGAGGCCGTCACACAAATGCTAACTACGGAGATGAGATCGCTGCCATGGCAAAACAATATTAGAACAACATCCAACCTAGTTTTATTAGGGTTTCACAAAAACACAAATGGGTTAAGAGAATATTATAGAATCGAGTTATTACCGTATCGGAGCGGAAGAATGATGCCGAGCAAGCACGGCGACGGAAGAAACGATCCGGGGAACCTAGGGTTCAGATCTGGAATGGATGGAGAAATCTGGAGAAAATGAGATTTTGGGGGTTTTTTGGGGGTTTTCCGGCGACCTAGAGGAGGTGGCCGGCCTAAATGGAGAGGGGGAGAGGCTCTTGATGAAGGAGGAAGGCTAGAAATGGATGATGATTTGGGGAAGAAGGAGGCTCAGGAGAAATGAAAGAAGAAAAGAAAAACGTTTGGGGGGGTTTAAATAGGAAGAGCTGGCGGCTGCCCAGAAATTAGGGTTTTAACACTGATTAGTCGGTCAAAGAGCAACCTTTGACCGACTAGTTCGGGAACTAGTCGGTCGGTTGACCAACGCAGACCGACTAAGTGCAAACAGTAACTCCTGTACAAAAATAGGATTTAGATTTAGTCGGTCAAAGAACAACTACTGACCGACTAGTTTCTCATCTAGTCGGTCGAAGAACGTTCTTAGACCGACTAAGAATGAATAGTACTTGGTATCAAAAATGATAATAGAGCTATTCGGTTAAAGAACGATTGCTGACCGACTAGTTTGCAACCTAGTCGGTCGACAAATGTTCTTAGACCGACTAACGATAAACAGTAACTCCTGAGTAATTAACAAAGCCCACTAGTCGGTCCACGAAGGTTTGTCGACCGACTAAATCGTCATCTAGTCGGTCGGTTCCCCTTCTTATACCGGCTAACGTGCACAGAAAGTTTCGAAATGGAGCGCGAAGCTCCGGGATCGATTCCTAAGACTCCTAGGCTTGATCTAACAATAAGATATGACCGATATGAAGCCTGTCACGAATGACTTACTCCGAAATCGACGATTCCAAGGAAGAAGCTAGAAAATCACGACGAAACGATCGAAAATGAAAGCTACGGAGACGAAAACCACACATAAGGAGAAAATCTACCAAAACATATATATATAATATAATTAATCCAGATACATGAAAACCAGTCGTTCATCCTCCCCAACTTAAGAAAAATTCCGTCCTCGGAATTTCCCAACACTCACGTGTCCGGGAACAAAAGTGGGAAACGCTCTCGCATCTCATCCTCATTCTCCCAAGTAGACTCTCCAGGCGAGCCGTGTCGCCACATCACCCTCACAAGATTGATAATCTTGTTCCGAAGTGACTTCTGATGCCTGTCCAGAATCTGCACTGGATGCTGGTCATACGTCATATCAGGGCGAACGGTAATCTCCGAGAAATCCACAGCATGAGATGGATCGCTAATGTATCGACGAAGCTGCGACACATGGAAAACATTATGAACTCCTTCCAAAGATGGCGGCAAGGCTAAGCGGTAGGCTACCTCGCCAACTTTCTCCAGAATGTCAAACGGTCCAATGTATCGCGGGCTCAACTTCCCTCGCTTCCCAAAGCGAATCACACCACGATTCGGTGAAATCCTCAAGAACACATGATCGCCCGGCTGAAACTCCAAAGGACGGTGTTTAGCATCCGCCCAATGCTTAAAACTGTCCTGAGCAATCCTCAACCTCTCCCGAATGTTCCTGACAACATCCACGGGCTCCACAATCATCTCAGGTCCCAACAGCTCCCGATCACCAACGTCATCCCAACTCAATGGTGATCGACATTTCCTCCCATACAGCGCGGCAAAAGGCTCCATGCCAATACTCTCCTGGAAGCTGTTGTTGTAAGAGAACTCTACCAGATGTAGATGGTCCTCCCACAAACCCTTGAAATCCAATATGCATGCCCTCAGCATGTCCTCCAAGATCTGAATTGTCCTCTCGGTCTGGCCATCCGTCTGCGGATGGTACGCCGTGCTGAAACTCAGACACTTACCCAAACTCTTCTGCAAACTCTGCCAGAACTGAGATGTGAACCTCGTGTCTCTGTCCGACACGATGCTCACGGGGACTCCGTGAAGTCGTACGACCTCCTGCACGATTCACGTTACATCACTATCTAAACTAGGAAAAGGAAATAAAAACGGAGAGTAAAAGAATTTACCTCCATATATCTCCTCGCTAGCGCCTCAATGGACTATCCCACTCAGAACGGAATAAAGTGCACGGATTTGGTCAATCGATCTACGATCACCCAAATCGCGTCATTCTGCTTCGGACTCCGAGGTAGTCCAGTCACGAAATCCATAGTGATGTGTTGCCATTTCCACTCCGGAATCGGAAGCGGTTGTATCAACCCTACCGTACGTTGATGCTCCGCCTTCACTTGCTGGCAAACCAAGCACTTGGCTACACTCCGAGCCACACTCCTCTTCATGCCATGCCACCAAAAATTCAGACGAAGATCCTGGTACATCTTAGTGCCACCAGGATGCACAGAATACGGCGAACTGTGTGCCTCCACCAACAACTCCTCTCTAATATCCCCAGCTGGCACACACAACCTGGCTCCAAACCTCAGCGAGCCATCCTCATGAATCAAAAAGTCAGTCCGCAGACCGGCTTCCACCTGATCCCGAATCTTCACCAGCTTCGGATCCTCGGCCTGACCAGCCTTGACCCGATCCACGATCGTCGACTGTATCTGCATACACATCAACAAAGAATCCTCTCCAGGAAGAACAATCTCCACACCAGACTCGCAAAAATCCTGCTGTAATCTCCACTGCGAGGTCAAAATCATCACCGCTGGAAGCCTACTCAGCGCATCAGGAACCACATTCACCTTACCAGGGTGATACTGCAAATCAATCTCATAATCCGCCATGAGCTCCAACCATCGACGCTGTCGCATGTTGAGCTCCTTCTGAGTAAAAATATACTTCAAGCTTTTGTGATCGGTGAAGATCTTCACTTTCTCACTCAACAGGAAGTGCCTCCAAATCTTGAGCGCAAACACGACGGCAGCCAACTCCAAATCGTGCGTCGGGTAATTCTTCTCATGAGTCTTGAGCTGACGCAAAGCATACGCCACAACATGCCCGTGCTGATGCAACACACAACCGAGACCCTTGCCAGAAGCATCGCAAAAGATCTCAAATCCACCGCTGCAATCAGGCACAACAAGAATAGGGGCAGTCGTCAATCTCTCCCTCAGAACACCAAATGCATTCTCACCATCACCCGACCAAACAAAAGGTACATCCTTCCGCGTCAATCTGGTCATCGGCTCGGCAATACGGGAAAAGTCCTTAATGAAGCGTCGATAGTAACCAGTAAGTCCAAGGAAACTCCGGATCTTAAACGCTGACTGCGGAACATGCCACTCTCTGATGGCCCTGATCTTCTCGGGATCCACTGAAATACCATCTTCAGTCACCACATGCCCGAGAAAAGCAACTCTGTCCAGCCAAAACTCGCACTTCGAAAACTTAGCATACAACCAATGCTTCCTCAAAATCTCCAACACCGTCCTCAAGTGCGACGCATGCTCCTCTTCCGAATTTGAATAGATCAGAATGTCGTCAATAAAGATAACGACAAACTTATCCAAAAGTCGTAGAAAATCGGATTCATCAGATTCATGAAAACTGCGGGTGCATTGGTTACACCGAAAGGCATAACCACAAACTCGTAGTGTCCATACTTCATCCTGAACGCTGTCTTCGGAACATCTTCCTTCTTCACCTTCAGCTGATGGTAACCACTCCTCAGATCCAACTTCAAAAACACCCTCGAACCTCCAAGCTAATCAAAAATATCATCGATGCAAGGCAACAGGTATTTATTCTTGATGGTCACAGCATTCAACTCCCGATAGTCCACGCACATGCGACACGAACCATCCTTCTTCTTCACCAGCAAGACCAGTGCTCCCCACGGAGACACACTAGGGTTGACATAACCCTTCTGTAAAAGCTCATCCAGCTGCTTCCGCAGCTCATCCAACTCAGCGGGTGCCATACGATAAGGCGCCTTCGAAATCGGTTACGCCCCAGAATAAGATCAATAGAAAATTCTAAAGCTCGATCAGGTGGAAAACCAGACATCTCCTCGGGGAAGACGTCATTAAAGTCCCGCACAACCGCTGGCCTCTCCAGCTCCATCTGCATAGCCACAACCCCCACCGGCCTGGCCCAAAACCTGACCGGACCGATCGAGCTGCTACCTCGACTGAACTCAAATACTGGATGTCTGTGAATCTCGAACACCACCTTCTTCCTCTGACAGTCGATCGTAGCATAGAAGCTCGCAAGCCAATCTATCCCAAGGACCGCATCATAGTTGATGATGTCGTGGACAATGAAATTAGTGTAAAGCTCATGTCCACAAATCACCAACGAGCAAGAATTACAACCAAGATGCATCGAGACCACGCCATTCCCTGTAACGATATTCCAACTCTTGGAAAGAGGGGACGTCGACAAGGAATGCTTCTCCACGAAGCTCCGAGAAATAATGCACATTGACGCACCTGAGTCAAAGAGGACTCGTGTAGGAAATGTGCACACCAAAATCACACCTACAAACAGTCTAACAATCAAGCCCTAGTCTAGCAACAATCATATGCAAGCAAACAACATAATCTAACAAACAAAACCAACTAGGAAAGTAACAGCTAGATTGAGGAATACCTGTGATAACCTCATCCACAGCCTCGCTCTCCACAGCGGTCATTAGAAAAGCCTGCCTCCTCGGCGGAAAAGCCTGCTGAAAGGCCTGCCTCTGAGGGACAAGAGCTGCTCCACGACCGGTAGGAATATGCACTCTCTGCTGCAACGGCTGTGCTGCAACAGGTGCCCTCCGCAGCTGATTCGCATGCCGAAAATCCTTCGCGACATGAGAAGCATCACCACAAACCAAACACTGGCCCAGAAACTTTCTACACTGATCCTTGATGTGGCCAGGCTTGTCGCAGAAATGGCAAGTCTTCTGATTAGGCCCTCCTGGCCTCTTGAACTGCACCGGATGATTAGGCTTGAAACCATGCCTTAACCACCACCCTGGCCTGCTCCATAGGCCTCTTTCCAGCACCAAAAACATGTCCTCTCCTCTGACTCAGGTTCAGCTCCTACCTCCTCGCAGCGACCAGAACCTTCTGATAAGAGTCCAGATCAGAGGAAGACACAAAACTCTGAAGCTCCAAAGCAAGCCCCTCCAGGAACCTCTGAGCCCTCTCATCAGCATCCTGCACCATCTTCGGTGCGAACCGACTCAGCCTAGTGAACTCTTGGTGGTACAGGTCCACCGTCAAGCTCCCTTGCTTCAGATCAATAAAGCGCTGCAGCATCTCCTTCCTAGCAGCCTTCGGAAAGAACTCCTCATCAAACCTGGACTTAAAGGTAGCCCAAGCTATCGGCTCCACTAGCATCTTCTCTTCCGCATCCCACCAGTTCCGAGCATTATCCTTGAGTTGCCTCTTCGCCAAATCAACCCATCCAGCCTGGGTGATCTTGGTCATCTTCAAGTTATCCTCAATGTTCCGAATCCACTCATCGGTAGCCAGAGGACCCTCAGACCCATCAAAATAAGCGGGACCCAGCTCCCGAAATTGCTTCGATCCCAGCTCAGAGCGAGGGGCATCCTGGATTGCCCGACCAGCTCGAACAACTGGAGCATTCTGGACTTGCAGGAGCACGCCCTGCTACACTTGCATCATCTGAAGCATCATCAGCATCATCTCTCCATTGGTGGGTTCCCGCTCAGGCTCCTCGTCATGAGGGGGCGCACCACTACCTCCACCTCGGGTGAATCGCCTTCCTGCCATCTAGTGACACAGAAAACGAAACAATTTAGACTCATAGCTTATGACTCGGATGTCAAACTTAGTTTATTGGACATTCTAATATTATTATCGTCATTCCGATAATCGCAGTTACAGAAGAGACTTGCATGGGTCACCAACAAAACCTGTCACGCCCCGCTTCCCTAAAATGGAGGCGAGACGTGAAAAGGTCCGCACGAGAGTGGAGCTGTGAAGCCCCAAACCCGATAAGCGTCAATAAAACATAAGCAGGTCCCTGTAACCACAAACGGAACAACAATAATAACACAAGGGGAGACAGAAATAAAATCTCAAATCTCAGAATTTGTCCAACATTAAAATTAAGTTCAACATCCAGAAAAGCCACCAGGCTAAAAGAAAGAGTCTAAAGGCCCAGAACAAGGCCAACAAGGACAAACATAACAAAGTATAGGTGCTACGCACCGACAACAAAACAGTCTAAAACAAAAGGGGAAAGCTCAACGAAGACACTAGGACTGGTCCCCAATGTCCACGTACTCCTCGCCAAACACAGGCTCAGGCTCGGCGTCCGCAAACACCTCGTCCTCAACAATGAACTCAGGCTCAGGATCTAACATGTGTCACTCAAAAGAGTAAATGGGCACATGTCAGCAAGTCTAAAAGACTTGGGCAAGGAAACTGAAAGTAAGGCAAACTAACAACCTAACAGTTATAGTATGCATGACATGGCAGTTAGGGTATGAGTGCACAAGTAAGACATGGTGAAACAATAAGTACAAGAGAACCATTATCAACGCATGTCAAGAGTAGCCAAGCTACTAACAATCTCAATCTTTTCACTAGTCATGTTTCAAGTTGTTTGTAGATGTTTACGCCTTACAGCTGAACTGTTGGACATTCACACTGATTGGCCGCTTAACACTACTCCAGAGCCCAGAGTTTACGCCTTACAACTGAAGTTGCTGCTCGAGCAGACTCCCAGTTGAATGGCCGCTTAAATCTTACCCTAAAACCCACGGGTAATCGAGCCAGGGTCCCTGTACACGAGCTCAGTGAATGAGCCAGGGTTGCCCCACATAAGAGCTCGTTTCCTGGATCACAAACCAGGAGCGTATTTCATTTGGCATAGGGGTGCACCTAGCCTCAATCATTTCACAAGATGTAGCGGAGCTACGCAATCACGGGAACACTTAAAGAATGCAATGACATGACAATTAATTTGCGTACCGTTAATGGAAATTAAACATGACATGGTAGTTGTGCAACATGATAAATGTCGGATCTAGCTTCGTTGTCAAGCTAGTTCCTGAAATTGCGCCTAGGCTAGTATCATTTCGTCGCCTAGTCTCTTTTACGCCTACAACGAGCAAATGGCCTAAGACATGGCCCAAAACCATAAGTGGCAAGTTTCACTTGCCTAGCACCGAGGATGACGATCAACGAGGCCGTCACACAAATGCTAACTACGGAGATGAGATCGCTGCCATGGCAAAACAATATTAGAACAACATCCAACCTAGTTTTATTAGGGTTTCACAAAAACAAAAATGGGTTAAGAGAATATTATAGAATCGAGTTATTACCGTATCGGAGCAGAAGAATGATGCCGAGCAAGCAAGGCGATGGAAGAAACGATCCGGGGAACCTAGGTTTCAGATCTGGAATGGATGGGGAAATCTGGAGAAAATGAGATTTTGGGGGTTTTGGGGGTTTTCCGGCGACCTAGAGGAGGTGGCCGGCCTAAATGGAGAGGGGAAGAGACTCTTGATGAAGGAGGAAGGCTAGGGGAAAATGGATGATGATTTGGGGAAGAAGGAGGCTCAGGAGAAATGAAAGAAGAAAAGAAAAACGTTTGGGGGGGTTTAAATAGGAAGAGCTGGCGACTGCCCAGGAATTAGGGTTTAAACACTGATTAGTCGGTCAAAGAGCAACCTCTGACCGACTAGTTCGGGAACTAGTCGGTCGGTTGACCAACGCAGACCGACTAAGTGTAAACATTAACTCCTGTACAAAAATAGGATTTAGATTTAGTCGGTCAAAGAACAACTACTGACCGACTAGTTTCTCATCTAGTCGGTCGAAGAACGTTCTTAGACTGACTAAGAATGAATAGTACTTGGTATCAAAAATGATCATAGAGCTAGTTGGTTAAGGAACGATTTGTAACGGTCACTTCCGACCGTGTGTATTTTAGCGCGTAGCCGTGTTTCGTACGTGTTTTGTGTATTTGATTTTTATTACTGATTTTCGTAGTTCAGACGCGCGACCGAACCCCGTATTCATGACCCTCTCGGAGGCGCGATCACACAGGTATCTTGTTTAAAATTTTTTGATGACCAGTGGTAAAATTGTGATAACCCTATTATTATTATAAAACGTTAACTAAATTTTTTATAAAAAAAATTTCAAATCCAACGTTAAAAAAAAGAATAATGGGGAATCTTCAGAGCCTTTAAAACCAAACTTAATAATTACTTAAACTTTGATCCTAACTTAATAATAACCCAAACGATTAAGGGAAAAAAACGGAAAGGTAGGAAAATTTTTTTAAAATCAGTTTCTTTTTGAAACAGAACCAAGTTGTTCCCTTGTTATATTCTAATAAACTGTTATATTCTAAATACTCGCAACCCCATCACGTGCATGCAGTTGCAACTTCTCCCCATTAATTGCTGCCCAACATAACCCACTCTCTCTCCCACGTCAACAACCCCACACCCTATTGTTATTATTAAAACCCTAAGCTAATATATCCAACCCTAGGAAATACAGCTGCCATGTTCTTCTCCTCCATCTGCGAGAGCGAGGCCAGCCCCAACTCTTCACAACGCCACGCTTTTTCCCGTCCCGACGAACCCCTCAACCACTGCCAGTACCGCCTCGCTCTACACGCCGCTTCCAACACCCCGAACCTCGTTCAGCCCTCGGAACACGCCGGCGCCTCCTTTTCATCCTCCCTCCTCCGTGCGTTCAACCCCACGTGCAAACCCGTGGCCTCTACCTCACCACGCACGCCCAGCTACGCCTCGCACCACGCCGCCACTGGACGCTGGCCGCCGTATCGCCTTCCCTCGTCGCCTTCCCATCTGCAATTGAATCACATAAGTATAGTAATCAAGCAAGTCAGTTAGGTATAAAACATGTTAGTTGTATGGATTATTATGAGGTTAGACATCAGTAATGAATACTAGTATACTGATAGTGTTAACATATTATTAAGTTACCAGAAGAATGGATATTACGTGTGTTAGATCATTAAATTAATTCTAAAACTTGTACTATATATTAATGGAATGAAAGGACACTTACCGTAATATGTTTAGTTTGCAGTCATATAACATGTCAGTACATTCGCCTCTTAATATAACCCTGGGCTTTTAATTTTATTAACTCCATTCAACCATGTACTTTCATTATATGATAGTTGTAGTTTGAATATTTGAAAGTTGATAATCTAGTGGTGTTCATTTCAATAGGGAATCAACATGAGAACAGTAACCTCTTAAGACCAGTAATTTTTATGTATATACAGTGACCTATTAATAGAGTCAGTAAAATGTTTTTGTGCATTAATTGATAGGTTATCTTATCTTGTTTCTAACATCAATATACATAAATTGAACTTCTGTAATAACATGTGTTATCTTAATATATCAGCAAGTTAGTTAAGATAGATGAGTTTAATTTTTATACATGTAACAATTTGTTTTATGATTAAAAAAATTTAGTAGTATGAATCGTTAGTGATAATATGATATAAACATCCCTCGGTTGGAGAACCTAATAAAAAACGAGCTATTATTTAATTTCATACCTGACGAGCCTAATTCAGACACGTATCTAATCAAACAGAGAACCTAATAAAATGACTTATTATTTAAATATCTTGGAGTGAGACTAATTCAGATAAACAGAGAATCGGTCGTACCCTACCAATCGCGCATTTCGTACGGATCCACGTCAACCGATATCACCGGGAGCAGGCAAGTGAAACTTGCCAACTTTTCTTTAGGCCATGTCTTTAGGCCAATTCCTCGTACTAGCGTGAAAGAGACTAGATCGTGAAATGATAGCGATCTAGGCGCAACTTTGTAACAACGAAGCTGGATCCGACACCTTGCCATATCATTTATGCATTGATATCTTTCATGTTTAAATTCCTTAACTGTACGCATTTAAATAGTTAACTGCCATGCATTGCATCGTACATGTCATCCTAGTTAAACTTGCATCGTAGCACACGCTACACTACTTGTACAATCCATGTTTCCGTGTTACCGGCTAGGCACCCGTTATGCCAGCATAACCCTACGCCATCCGTGTTATAAACACTTCCTGGCTCGTGATCCAGAAGCGAGCATTCCGTGTTCGGGGGTAATGCCCTGGCTCGACACACGTGGAGGGGTAGGGATAAACGGTCACTTGAGCGTAAGAGTTGGCCCGTACAGCCACTCTAGCCAAAGGGCGGAATCTCTGTGCACGACGTGATTACAGTTCCAATACTTGTCTTTTACTTGTTTAATTGCCATGCCATGTCATTTGTCATTTTATATCCATGTCATACTTTACTTTAGAATTGTTAGGTTGCTTTACTTTTATAGTTTCCTTGCACAAGTTTTTTTAGACTTGCTGACATGTGCCCCTTCTCTTTGGGTGACGCATGTTAGTTGCTGAGCCAGAGACAGTTGCGGAGGGTGACGAGTTCGTGGAGTTCGTGCCCGAACCTGTTGGTGACATGGAGTACGAGGACACCGGTGATCAATCTTAGAGACCTCCCGTACTCTTCTTTTGTTAGCTGTGGTTGTCGGTGAGTAGCACCGTTTTGTTAGATTCTGTTGGCCATGCTAGGCCTTTTGCTTTTGACTCTTTTGTTGCCTGGTGGCATTTCTGGTTGTTGGACTTTTTGTTGGACTATGAGTTGGAATAATGTTATATTATTGTCTCTCTTTTCCTATTATTGTTATTGTTGTTCTGAGTCACATTACAGGGACCTGCTGCTTCGTATTATTTGACGCTTATCGGACTTGTGGCTTCGTAGTCTCAAGTCTGAGCGGACCTTCTCACGCTTCGCCTCCACATTTTTGGGAAGCAGGGCGTGACAGGTTTCTTTGGTGGCCCATGCAGGTCCCGTTTTTCTGTAACTGTGACTTAATCAGAATAATAATAAGAATTATAGAAAGTCCAATAAACAAAATTCAACGCCGTGCCTTGGGCTAAGAGTCTGATCTGTTTTGTTTCCTGTGTCAATAGATGGCTGGGAGACAGAATGCCCGTGCTGGTGGTGGTGTGCCCCCTCGCGACCAGGAGCCGGACCGAGAGCCCACCACCGGGGAGATGATGAGGATGATGCATCAGATGATGCAGGTGCAGCAAGAAATTCTGCAGACTGTCCGGAATGATCCGCCTGCTCATGCAGCGCCGGCTGTCCAGGCTGCCCCTCGCTTCGAGCTCGGAGCGAAGCAATTTCGGGAGCTGGGTCCCTCTTACTTCGATGGGACCGAGGGACCCCTGGCTGCAGATGAGTGGACCAGGAACATGGAAGACAATCTGAAGATGTCGAAGGTCGACCCGACTGGATGGGGTTATCTGGCGAAGCGACAGCTGAAAGATAACTCGCGGAACTGGTGGGACGCCGAGGAGGAGTTGCTGGAGGAGCCTATCACTTGGGCTACCTTCAAATCCAGATTTGACGAGGAGTATTTTCCTAAGGCCGCCAGGAGGGAAATGGCTCAGCGCTTCATTGACTTGAAGCAAGGGAATTTGACGGTGGATCAGTACCACCAGGAATTTACGAGGCTGAGTCGTTTTGCACCAAAGATGGTGCAGGATGCTGAGGAGAGAGCCCAGAGGTTTCTGCAGGGGCTTTCGTTGGATCTGCAGAGTTATGTCACTTCTTCTAATGCGGAGACTTACCAGAAGGTTCTGATTGCGGCGAAGAGGCAGGAAAGGATTGTGAATCAGAAGAGGGGACAGATTTCTGGCAATGGGAAGAGGCCTATGGAGCAGGCCAGAGCAGTGGTGAGACCGGGGCACGGGCCCAACCAGCCTGTGCAGTTCAAGAGGCCCGGAGGACCTTCTACCTTGAAGACTTGCAATTTCTGTGGCAAGACGGGGCATATCAAGGAGCAGTGTCGGAAGATGCTGGGGCAGTGTTTAGTTTGTGGTGATCCTGCGCACACCATGAAGGATTTCCCGAGGTCGAAGCAGCCATGGAGGGCACCTGTTGCAGCTCAGCCGT
The DNA here is from genome assembly GCA_030789695.1 of Scilla litardierei. NCBI lineage: Eukaryota > Viridiplantae > Streptophyta > Magnoliopsida > Asparagales > Asparagaceae > Scilla > Scilla litardierei. The sequence goes on from CM061133.1 coordinate 196,133,562, forward strand.
TGCAGCAGAGAGCACCTGTTCCTGCTGGACGTGGAGCGCCTCTCGTTCCGCAGAGGCAGGCTTTTCAGCAGGCTGTCCAGCCGAGGCGACAGGCGTTTCTGATGACTGTTGTTGAGACCGAGGCGGTGGACGAGGTTATTGCAGGTAACTCCCAACCTAGTTGTCCTTTCCTTAGTTAGTCTCGTTTGTTGGAAATTGTTTGGTTGTTGTTATGTTGCTAGAATAGAACTTGATTGTTAGACTGTCTGTTAGGTGTGATTTTGGTTTGCGCTTTTCCTGCGCGAGTTCTCTTTGACTCTGGTGCATCCATGTGCATCATTTCTCGGAGCTTCGTGGAGAGGCATTCCTTGTCGACTTCCTCTCTTCCCCAGAGTTGGAACATCGTCACAGGGAATGGTGTGATTTTGGTGCATCGTGGGTGCAATTCCTGCCCGTTGGTGGTCTGTGGACACGAGCTGTATGCTGACTTTATTGTCCACGGCATCATCAACTACGATGATGTGCTTGGGATGGATTGGCTTGCGAGCTTCGACGCTACGATCGACTGTCGGAGGAAGAAGGTGGTGTTCGAGATTCCCGGACATCCAGTGTTTGAGTTCAGCCGTGGGTAGTAGTTCGCTTGGTCCGGTCAGGTTTCGGGCCAAGCCGGTGGAGGTGGTGGCTATGCTGATGGAGCAGGGGTAGGCCTGCTGTGGTGCGTGAATTTGATGACGTCTTCCCCGAGGAGATGTCTGGTCTGCCGCCCGATCGAGCTCTAGAGTTTTCGATTGACCTGATTCCGGGAGCGCAGCCCATTTCGAAGGCACCTTATCGTATGGCTCCAGCGGAATTAGAGGAGTTACGGAAGCAACTGGACGAACTTTTGCAGAAGGGTTACATAAATCCCAGTGTGTCTCCGTGGGGAGCACCGGTCCTGCTGGTGAAGAAGAAGGACGGTTCGCGTCACATGTGCGTGGATTATCGAGGGCTGAATGCGGTGACTGTAAAGAATAAGTACCCATTGCCGCGGATTGATGATATCTTTGATCAGCTGGGAGGATCGAGGGTATTCTCCAAATTGGACCTGAGAAGTGGATATCACCAGCTGAAGGTAAGGAAAGAGGATATTCCGAAGACGGCTTTCAGGACGAAGTATGGTCACTACGAGTTCGTGGTTATGCCTTTCGGTGTAACCAACGCACCCGCAGTTTTTATGAACCTGATGAATCTGATCTTCTACGACTTTTTAGACAAGTTTGTCGTTATCTTCATTGATGACATCTTGATCTATTCCAAGTCGGAGGAGGAGCACGCAGAGCACTTGAGGACTGTTCTGGAGATTTTGAGAAAGCATCGATTGTATGCGAAGTATTCCAAGTGCGAGTTCTGGCTGGATAGAGTGGCTTTTCTTGGGCATGTGGTGTCAGGAGATGGTATAGCTGTGGATCCGGAGAAGATCAAGGCCATCAGAGAGTGGCCGGTTCCACAGTCAGCGACTGAGATCAGGAGTTTTCTTGGGCTAGCAGGATATTATCGGCGTTTCATTAAGGATTTCTCCCGGATTGCCGAACCGATGACTAAACTGACGAGGAAGGATATACCGTATGTTTGGTCCGATGCTTGTGAGGAGGCTTTTTCTGTTCTGAAGGAGAGATTGACGACTGCACCGGTTCTAGCAGTGCCTGATCGTAGTGGAGGTTTCGAGATCTTTGTGATGCTTCTGGCAAGGGTCTCGGTTGTGTATTGCATCAGCATGGGCACGTGGTTGCATATGCTTCGTGTCAGCTCAAGACCCATGAGAAGAATTACCCGATGCACGACTTGGAATTGGCTGCGGTCGTGTTTGCGCTCAAGATTTGGAGGCACTTCCTGCTGAGTGAGAAGGTGAAGATCTTCACCGATCACAAAAGCTTGAAGTATATTTTCACTCAGAAGGAGCTCAACATGCGACAGCGTCGGTGGTTAGAGCTCATGGCAGACTATGAGATCGAGTTGCAGTATCACCCGGGTAAAGTGAATGTGGTTCCTGATGTGTTAAGTAGGCTTCCGGCGGTGATGTTGCTGTCTTCGCAGTGGAGATTGCAGCAGGATTTTTGCGAGTCTGGAGTTGAGGTGGTTCTGCCTGGAGAGACTTCTTCGTTGATGTGTATGCAGATACAGTCGACGATCGTGGATCGGATTAAGGCTGGGCAGAGTGGTGACCCGAAGTTGGTAAAGATTCGAGAGATGGTGGAAGCGGGCCTTCGAACTGATTTCGTGATTCACGAGGATGGCTCGCTGAGGTTTGGAGCCAGGTTGTGTGTGCCTGCGGGAGATATCAGAGAGGAGCTGTTGGTGGAGGCACACAGTTCGCCGTATTCTGTGCATCCTGGTGGGACCAAGATGTACAAGGATCTTCGTTTGAATTTCTGGTGGCATGGGATGAAGAGGAGCGTGGCTCGGAGTGTGGCCAAGTGCTTGGTTTTCCAGCAGGTGAAAGCGGAGCATCAGCGTACGGCGGGATTGCTGCAACCGCTTCCGATTCCGGAGTGGAAGTGGCAACACATCACTATGGACTTCGTGACTGGACTACCTCGGAGTCCAAAGCAGAATGACGCGATTTGGGTGATCGTTGACCGATTGACCAAATCCGCGCACTTTATTCCATTCCGAGTAGGACAGTCCACTGAGGCGCTGGCGAGGAGATATATGGAGGAGATCGTTCGACTGCACGGAGTCCCCGTGAGTATCGTGTCGGACAGAGACACGAGATTCACATCTCAGTTTTGGCAGAGTCTGCAGAAGAGCTTGGGTACGAGTCTGAGTTTCAGCACGGCGTATCATCCGCAGACAGATGGCCAGTCCGAGAGGACGATTCAGATCTTGGAGGACATGCTGAGGGCGTGTATGTTGGATTTCAAGGGATCTTGGGAGGATCATCTTCATTATGTGGAGTTTGCCTACAATAACAGCTACCAGGCGAGTATTGGCATGGCGCCTTTCGCCGCGCTATACGGAAAGAAATGTCGATCGCCACTGAGCTGGGATGACATTGGAGATCGGGAGCTGTTAGGGCCAGAGATGAACGTGGAGGCTGTGGATGTTGTGAGGAACATCCGGGAGAAGCTGAGGATCGCGCAGGACCGTTTCAAGCATTGGGCAGATGCTAAACGGAGACCTTTGGAGTTTCAGCCTGGAGATCACGTCTTTCTCAAGATCTCTCCTAATCGAGGAGTTATCCGATTTGGGAAGAGAGGCAAGCTGAGTCTGAGGTACATTGGGCCGTTTGATGTCCTGGAGAGAGTTGGAGCGGTGGCTTATCGCTTGGCTTTGCCGCCGTCACTGGAGGGTGTTCACGACATATTTCACGTATCTCAGTTACGTCGATACGTCAGTGATCCGTCCTATGCTGTGGATTTCTCAGAGATCACAGTTCTTCCGGATCTGACTTATGATCAGCAGCCAGTTGAGATTCTGGACAGACGACAGAAACAGCTGAGGAATAAGACCGTCGACTTGGTTAGAGTGCAGTGGCGTCATGGTTCACCTGGGGAGTCTACCTGGGAGCGTGAGGATGATATGAGAGAGCGCTACCCGCATTTATTTCCTGAGTCGTAGTTGATGTAGATTCCGAGGACGGAATCTTTTCTTAAGGTGGGTAGGATGTAACGGTCACTTCCGACCGTGTGTATTTTAGCGCGTAGCCGTGTTTCGTACGCGTTTTGTGTATTTGATTTTTATTACTGATTTTCGTAGTTCAGACGCGCGACCGAACCCCGTATTCATGACCCTCTCGGAGGCGCGATCACACCGGTATCTTGTTTAAAATTTTTTGATGACCAGTGGTAAAATTGTGATAACCCTATTATTATTATAAAACGTTAACTATATTTTTTATAAAAAAAATTCCAAATCCAACGTTAAAAAAAAGAATAATGGGGAATCTTCGGAGCCTTTAAAACCAAACTTAATAATTACTTAAACTTTGATCCTAACTTAATAATAACCCAAACGATTAAGGGAAAAAAAACGGAAAGGTAGGAAATTTTTTTTAAAATCAGTTTCTTTTTGAAACAGAACCAAGTTGTTCCCTTGTTATATTCTAATAAACTGTTACATTCTAAATACTCGCAACCCCATCACGTGCATGTAGTTGCAACTTCTCCCCATTAATTGCTGCCCCACATAACCCACTCTCTCTCCCACGTCAACAACCCCACACCCTATTGTTATTATTAAAACCCTAAGCTAATATATCCAACCCTAGGAAATACAGCCGCCCTGTTCTTCTCCTCCACCTGCGAGAGCGAGGCCAGCCCCAACTCTTCACAACGCCACGCTTTTTCCCGTCCCGGCGAACCCCTCAACCACTGCCAGTACCGCCTCGCTCTACACACCGCTTCCAACACCCCGAACCTCGTTCAGCCCTCGGAGCACGCCGGCGCCTCCTTTTCATCCTCCCTCCTCCGTGCGTTCAACCCCACGTGCAAACCCGTGGCCTCTACCTCACCACGAACGCCCAGCTACGCCTCGCACCACGCCGCCACTGGACGCTGGCCGCCGTATCGCCTTCCCTCGTCGCCTTCCCATCTGCAATTGAATCACGTAAGTATAGTAATCAAGCAAGTCAGTTAGGTATAAAACATGTTAGTTGTATGGATTATTATGAGGTTAGACATCAGTAATGAATACTAGTATACTGATAGTGTTAACATATTATTAAGTTACCAGAAGAATGGATATTACGTGTGTTAGATCATTAAATTAATTCTAAAACTTGCACTATATATTAATGGAATGAAAGGACACTTACCGTAATATGTTTAGTTTGCAGTCATATAACATGTCAGTACATTCGCCTCTTAATATAACCCTGGGCTTTTAATTTTATTAACTCCATTCAACCATGTACTTTCATTATATGATAGTTGTAGTTTGAATATTTGAAAGTTGATAATCTAGTGGTGTTCATTTCAATAGGGAATCAACATGAGAACAGTAACCTCTTAAGACCAGTAATTTTTATGTATATACAGTGACCTATTAATAGAGTCAGTAAAATGTTTTTGTGCATTAATTGATAGGTTATCTTATCTTGTTTCTAACATCAATATACATAAATTGAACTTCTGTAATAACATGTGTTATCTTAATATATCAGCAAGTTAGTTAAGATAGATGAGTTTAATTTTTATACATGTAACAATTTGTTTTATGATTAAAAAAATTTAGTAGTATGAACCGTTAGTGATAATATGATATAAACATCCCTCGGTTGGAGAACCTAATAAAAAACGAGCTATTATTTAATTTCATACCTGACGAACCTAATTCAGACACGTATCTAATCAAACAGAGAACCTAATAAAATGACTTATTATTTAAATATCTTGGAGTGAGACTAATTCAGATATATTTAATCGAAACAGAGAATCGGTCGTACCCTACCAATTGCGCATTCCGTACGGATCCACGTCAACCGATATCACCGGGAGAAGGCAAGTGAAACTTGCCAACTTTTCTTTAGGCCATGTCTTTAGGCCAATTCCTCGTACTAGCGTGAAAGAGACTAGATCGTGAAATGATAGCGATCTAGGCGCAACTTTGTGATCTAGCTTGACAACGAAGCTGGATCCGACACCTTGCCATATCATTTATGCATTGATATCTTTCATGTTTAAATTCCTTAACTGTACGCATTTAAATTGTTAACTACCATGCATTGCATCGTACATGTCATCCTAGTTAAACTTGCATCGTAGCACACGCTACACTACTTGTACAATCCATGTTTCCGTGTTACCGGCTAGGCACCCATTATGCCGGCATAACCCTACGCCATCCGTGTTATAAACACTTCTTGGCTCGTGATCCAGAAGCGAGCATTCCGTGTTCGGGGGTAATGCCCTGGCTCGACACACGTGGAGGGGTAGGGATAAACGGTCACTTGAGCGTAAGAGTTGGCCCGTACAGCCACTCTAGCCAAAGGGCGGAATCTCTGTGCACGACGTGATTACAATTCCAGTACTTGTCTTTTACTTGTTTAATTGCCATGCCATGTCATTTGTCATTTTATATCCATGTCATACTTTACTTTAGAATTGTTAGGTTGCTTTACTTTTATAGTTTCCTTGCACAAGTTTTTTTAGACTTGCTGACATGTGCCCCTTCTCTTTGGGTGACGCATGTTAGTTGCTGAGCCAGAGACAGTTGCGGAGGGTGACGAGTTCGTGGAGTTCGTGCCCGAACCTGTTGGTGACGTGGAGTACGAGGACACCGGTGATCAATCTTAGAGACCTCCCGTACTCTTCTTTTGTTAGCTGTGGTTGTCGGTGAGTAGCACCATTTTGTTAGATTCTGTTGGCCATGCTAGGCCTTTTGCTTTTGACTCTTTTGTTGCCTGGTGGCATTTCTGGTTGTTGGACTTTTTGTTGGACTATGAGTTGGAATAATGTTATATTATTGTCTCTCTTTTCCTATTATTGTTATTGTTGTTCTGAGTCACATTACAGGGACCTGCTGCTTCGTATTATTTGACGCTTATCGGACTTGTGGCTTCGTAGTCTCAAGTCTGAGCGGACCTTCTCACGCTTCGCCTCCACGTTTTTAGGAAGCGGGGCGTGACACGATTGCTGACCGACTAGTTTGCAACCTAGTCGGTCGACAAATGTTCTTAGACCAACTAACGATAAACAGTAACTCCTGAGTAATTAACAAAGCCCACTAGTCGGTCCATGAAGGTTTGCCGACTGTCTAAATCGTCATCTAGTCCGTCGGTTCCCCTTCTTATACCGGCTAACATGCACAGAAAGTTCCGAAATAGAGCGCGAAGCTCTGGGATCGATTCCTAAGACTCCTAGGATTGATCTAACAATAAGATATGACCGATATGAAGCCTATCACGAATGACTTACTCCGAAATCGACGATTCCAAGGAAGAAGCTAGAAAATCACGACGAAACGATCGAAAATGAAAGCTACGGAGACGAAAACCACACATATGGAGAAATTCTACCAAAACATAAATATATAATATAATTAATCCAGATACATGAAAACCAGTCGTTACAAGGTCCCTGCACACGAATTTCTTAGAAGCAGCATAAATAGTCATTACATTTCAAATACCAGCATCCAAAGCAAAGCACACAAGCAATTAAGGCCTAGCATGGCCGTACAATCTGCTGAAAGCAAATACACCTAAAAACAACAATTTAAATAATAAAACTAAATAGAAATAGCCCGCTATAGCCTTCCGTAGGGAGGATCTCAGCATCCTCGTAGCTCTGATCAGCGAGGTCCACCTCTATGATAGGATCCTCAAAAGTAGGGTCCTCGAAGTACTCTTCTCTGAACCTAACATATATTTCATAAATACATTGAAATATATGTCAGTGATAAGCTCGGCAAGTTATTTAAAGTAATGAAACGAAGAACAACTAGGAGAGGACAAAAGAGTGTTAGTACACAGTTATGAATAATAAGTGCAGAAAGTAAAGTACGAGCATGCATGGATTTGTAGTTTAAAAGTGGAAACAGTTGTATATTGAGTATTTGATTGCTTGTGCTCGTGATAAGTCCATGTCTGAGTAGGTAAATGTTCTCGATACACCCTATCATCGGGGGTTTACCGTGACGATTCTTGCCATTCCTAACCTGGAAGATGGCCAAGATGCTTGCCTCCATTAGTGTTGTATGGAGGTAGCCGTAAGATGTTCAAGCAACATTTACGGACTCTGCTACATGAACCAACCCCACCCAAAAGTGTCTTTCTAGTCACCGACTAGGTTCTATCCCATCTGTATTCGATGGTTTCATCTCATCTGTATTCGATGGTTCCACATATATGTTTCGAGGGCTGTGTCTTACCCTCTGTCTGAGAAGCGTGTTTTGCTAACATGCAGATATTAAGGTTAATTTAACTAGATAACATGCGTATAGTGAATTGTTCCAAACAACAACATTTACATAACATGCACATTGATGAGAAAGCGAACGGTTATGTGTTCTAAACAAACAACATTATTACGTGTCTACTTAAACCAGAAAACATCTAATATAATGAAAGTATGCAGTTTAGCTTGACACGCGCATCAAAAGGGAATTTAGCACTAAGATTGCACAGTTCAGGTTGCATTTTATTTACTATAAAATAGTTGCCTTGATGTGGGTTTGGGTGTCCAGGTGGTCGTAGCGTAAGGCTGTTTTATCTACATCAATCAGATTTGTGATATCAGGCTAATGGTTATCAACCAGTCAAAATAAATTAAACTAACTTTAGGATTTTCCAAGTTGGAAAATGAGAATATTGATATGAATGAGGTTAAACTTACTTTCTCATCATACTAATGTTAGTTAGTATTATAAGGTTAAAATTACTTTAAAAATTTAATAACTTAACTTAATTAACTAAACTTTATACTTAATTATTAACTTAAAATAAGTTACAAGACTTAAAAATATAACTTTTAAAAAAATAACTTAACTAACTTTTATACTAACCTCATTATAACTTATAGATATAAAACTTATACAACCTAACTTACGTTTAAAAAATTAATAATTTAAACCTTAATTTCAACGTATTTAATAAAATTACTTGATAATAACTAAACTTATATAACCTATTCAATAAAATCCTTACCTACTCCCCAACTCTGTCTCCTCAACTCCTTACTCTCATCTTCTTCGTTCTCTGTTTCTTTCTTTTTCTTTTTTCTTTTTTGGTTTCGATGCTTGCAGGGGATAGGGGCAAGGACGGCGGCCGCCAAGGGGGGCCGGGGGCACGTCGCGGCCAAGGGGGCCAGGGCACGTCGCGGCCAAGGGGGCCAAGGGCACATCACGGCCAAGGGGGCCAGGGGCACGTCGTGCGGCGATCCGAGGGTCGGCATGGGTGGTCGGAGCTCCCTGAGCTGGACGGCATCGGTTCGGATCCGGCGGCCAAGAGGAGGGAGGGGAGCAAGGTTTGGTCCCTTGCTGGCCTTGGACAGAGGAGGGGAAAAGAGAGGGAGAAGGGGGATTTTTGTTTTAGCCCTGGTTTAAGCAATGAAGGAAGAATATTATATAAGAGAGTTGCTGCGTGTTGAGTTTGGGCTCACTCTCCCTGTAGGTGTGTGTGTACAAATATGTGTTGTTTGTATTAAGTATGAGGGTTGTGTTGTCTGAGAGAGGGAAACAAAATTAATTGGGTGAGTAATTTGGGGGTTAGAAGGTAGATGGAAATAAAAAGGGGGTTGGATCCGGTTTTATTGGATCTGTGTAGGAAAATTTGATGAGGGTAGGGTTAGGGAAATTAGTTGGGTTTAATAGGTAAATAGTTACACTACGGTGAAAAAGTTAAAACAGAGGTGCTCTCGCATCGGCGTGTGGACGAAAAATCACTCGGACGAAAATAACTGGATGAACGAAGTAAAATAAATACAGGCACACAACAATCAAACACGACTAGAAATACAGGCCATTACATCCTACCCTCCTTAGAATAATTCCGTCCTCGGAATTCTCTACGAGGCATGAAAAAGGTAGGGGTAACATCCTCGTATATCATCCTCTCGCTTCCAGGTAGATTCTCCTGGCGAGTCATGTCGCTACATCACTACCACGAGCTCGACGATCTTGTTCCTGAGCGCCTTCTGACGTCGATCAAGAATCTGAACTGGATGCTGCTTATAGGTAAGGTATGGTCGCACTGTGATCTCCGAATGATCAACCACATACGTAGGATCACTGATATAACGAAACAACTGGGAGACATGAAAAACATTATGTTCTCCCTCCAATGATGGCGGTAGAGCTAGGCGATAAGCCACCTCTCTAACTCGCTCTAACACATCAAAGGGTCCAACGAACCTTAGACTGAGCTGTCCTCGCCTCTCAAAATGTATCACTCCTCGGGTTGGGGATATCTTTAGGAAAACATGATCTCCTGGTTGAAACTCTAAGTGACGATGCTTGGCATCAGCCCAATGCTTATACCGGTCATGTGCAATGCGTAGCTTGTCTCTGATGTTACGCACTACATCCACTGTTTCAACAATCATCTCTGGGCCCAATAATTCTCGATCACCAATGTCATCCCAACTCAGCAGGGATTGACACTTCCTTCCATAGAGTGCTACGAATGGGGCCATGCTAATGCTGGCTTGGTAGCTATTGTTGTAGGAAAACTCTACCAGGTGTAGATGATCTTCCCATGAGCCTTTGAAATCCAGCATACAAGCTCGCAACATGTCCTCTAATATCTGGATGGTATGCTCTGATTGGCCATCCGTTTGTGGGTGATACGCAGTGCTGAAATTCAGACTAGCATCCAAATTGGATTACAAACTCTTCCAAAACTGAGATGTGAATCTAGTGTCCCGGTCAGAGACGATGCTCACAGGAACTCTGTGCAATCGAACAATCTCCTGCATGATTATCGATCACATCACAAGGTATAATAGAAGGAAGTTTTGAAGGTATAAGATATATCATTACCTCCATATACTTCTTAGCAAGTATTTCCATAGATTGTCCTACTCGGAAGGGTATGAAATGTGCTGATTTGGTTAATCGGTCAACGATCACCCAAATCGCATCATTCTACTTAGTACTCCAAGGTAGTCTAGTCACGAAATCCATAGTGATGTGCTTCCATTTCCACTCTGGAATCGACAGGGGTTGAAGCAGTCCAGCAATGCGATGATGTTCTGCCTTCACTTGCTGACACACAAGGCACTTAGCAACACTTCGAGCCACGCTTCTCTTTATTCCATGCCACCAATAGTTCAGACGAATATCTTTGTACATCTTGGTACCGCAAGGATGAATGGAGTAAGAAGAGCTATGAGTCATTCGTCAGCTCCATTCTGATATCACCTGAAGGTACGCAGATCCTACTTCTGTATCTCAAGGAACCATCCTCATGAATCAGGAAATCCGTCTGAAGTCCAGCTTCGACTTGCTCCCTGATCTTCTGTAACTTCGCATATCCAGTCTGAGAAGCTTTGATTCGGTCTACGATAGTAGACTGAACTTGCATATTCATCAATGATGCAGAAGTCCCGGGTAAATAACTTCAACCTCCATCTCACGTATAACCTGTTGAAGTCTCCATTGGGCCGACAGAGTCATGATTGCTAGTAATCCGCTCAATGCATCTGGTACGACATTTACCTTCCCTGGATGATATTGGAGGTCGATGTCGTAATCCGCCATAAGCTCCAACCATCTGTGTTGCCTCATATTGAGCTCCTTCTGAGAGAAAATATACTTCAGGATATTGTGGTCGGTGTAGATCTTGACTTGCTCACTCAAACGAAAATGCCTCCAAATATTCAAAGCAAAAAATGATAGCAGCCAACTCCAGGTCGTGAGTCGGATAATTCTTCTCTTGAATCTTCAACTGTCGAGAAGCATATGCGACCACATGACCATGCTGATGCAGGACACATCCAAGGCCCTTGCCAGATGCGTCATAGAAGACTTCAAATTCTCCAGTTCTGTTTAGTATAGCTAACACTGGTGCAGTCGTCAGCTTGGCCTTCAATATCCCAAACTCATGCTCACAATGGTCTGACCATACATACTTGACATCCTTCCTTGTCAGGCGGGTCATAGGCTCGGTAATCTTCGAGAAGTCCTTGATGAATCGACGGTAATAACCAGCCAATCCTAGGAAACTCCTGATGTCTGTAGCTGATCGAGGAGTCGGCCAGTTCCTAACTGAAATGACCTTCTCTGGATCGACAGAGATACCGTCTCTTAATACCACGTGCCCAAGAAAGGCGACTTGGTCTAGCCAGAATTCACACTTGCTGTACTTGGCGTATAACCGATGATGTCGCAAGGTGTCCAATTCAATCCGCAGATGCTTGGCATGCTCTTCTTCATCCTTCGAGAAGACCAAGATGTCGTCGATGAAGATCACCACAAACTTATCCATGAACTCATAGAAGATAGTGTTCATAAGGTTCATGAATACTGCTGGGGCGTTAGTCAAACCGAAAGGCATGACTACAAATTCATAGTGCCCATACTTGGTCCGAATGCTGTCTTCGGGATGTCTGCACTTCTGACCTTCACTTGATGATAACTACTTCGGAGATCCAGCTTCGATAATACTCGTGATCCGCCAAGTTGATCGAAGATGTCGTTAATACGCGACAGTGGGTACTTGTTCTTTATGGTTACCTTATTCAGTTCTCGGTAATCCATACACATCCTTCTCGACCCATCCTTCTTCTTGACCAAAAGAACTGGCGTACCCCAAGGAGATATGCTAGGATGAATCAATCCTTTCTGCCACAGATCGTCGAGTTGTTTTCGAAGTTCTTCCAGTTCAGCAAGAGCCATGCGATAAGGAGCCTTCGAAATATGTTGAGTGTTCGGCATAAGGTCGATAGTGAATTCTAGAGCTCGATCAAGCAGTAATCCTGAAATATCTTCAGGAAATATGGCTGCATAGTCTCGAACCACTCTAGGTTTCTCGGGCTCAACTAGCATCGATGCAATGATTAGTTCGTTCGGCTTGGCCCGAAACTTGATAGGCCCAAGTGAACGTTCTCCGCTTATGAATTCAAACACAGGATGATCCGAGATTTCAAACACTACTTTCTTGTTGTGACAATCGATAGTAGCGTAGAAATTTTCTAACCAATCTATGCCGAATATCGCATCAAAGTTTGACATGTCGACTATCATAAAGTCTGCGAACAACTCCTATCCACAAAACACTATAGGGCAAGATCGACAGCCACTAGAAGTCCTCACTACTCCATTCGCAGTAGCGATGCTCAAGTGATTTGGTAGAGAGTCAACATGAATAGAATGTTTCTCTACAAATCCCCAGGATATGAAGCAGTGAGTGGCTCCAGAATCAAAAAGAGATAGGGCTGGATGAGAGGCTATCAAGACAACACCTAGTACATAGGAAATATGTCTTAGCTAAAAGGTAGACAAGTAACACATGCATATATCATAATCATTATAAAAGAAGGGTTTAAGTAATACCTGAAATCACTTGTCCATCCGACTCAGCCTCCGCGGCTGTCATGGTGAAAATCTGACATCTCGGCTGGTTCTGCCTCGCCAATACAAAAGCCTTCTATTATAGAGACAGAGGTGGTCCATGCTGAGTAGGTCCAGGAGCTCCACGCTGAATAGTCCCAGAAGGTCCAGCAGTCATCGGCTTATTGGTGCAGCGAGGGCCGTCTCTGGTAGCATGTGCAGATGCTCCACATATCAGGCATTGATTTAGCAGCTCTCTGCAGTCCTTCTTGACATGACCCATCCACTTACAGTAGAAGCACACTAGCTGGGGTCGACTGTTGGCCGTTGCAGCAGGCCTCTTGAACTGTGCAGTTTGAGTAGGTCGAAGGTTGCCCCTGTGTTGCTCTGGTGGACGCCTACTTCCTCCAATCTGAAGCACCTTCTTGTTGGATATGGATGATAGGTATACACCCATGAGGGGATGTATAAGGGTCTACTGACCTCAGATGTCGCGTGCATGAAAGCATGTGCGAAGGGAACCTTTTCATGTGTGAAAAGGACCACTCGATAAGTGGAAAAAGTCACATTATAAGTGCATAAAGGCACTTGATAAGTGCATGAAGAAGAGGATAAGCAAGGGTGTTAATATAAGCTAATAAGCTTATATTTAGTTATTTCCTACAATAACTACCCCTAAAGCCTATAAATAGGACCCAAGGGTAAGGCATTTTAGGCTAATCATTCATGCCATAAGTTTGCATAAGGCAATATTTTTCCTCTTCTCCCTTCCATCAAGTTCTTCTCCTAAAGTTAGATTTAGACGGTGGAAACGCTGCTTCGATCCTCTGTGACGAAGTACTGACCGTTGTGGTGAATCTGAGGGCAAAGTTCAGAGACTACATCGCAGCGTACGCTAACGTAAGTCTCTCCTCTCATTCGATCCTACATCGTCCTCGTGACCGGATCCTACATTGGTATCAAAGCCACACGGGTTCGCTCCGATCTCACCGATGAATGCGACGTTGTCTCTTTCACGAATGAGTTTCCTTCCATTATGGATATGGTAGGAGCGCATCGTGACGGAGAGAACGTACAAGTTGTTTTTTTCACGTTAGGGTCTTTTGCCATTACAGATATGACAAGAACTCTCCATGACGGGAAGAACTGACCGTTCATCTCGCCAAACTCGCACTCCTCATGGATGCTGAGTCTCCATTCAATAGGGAATGTAAACTCTCTTCATGTAGAGCGTGAAGTTTGCGGTCTTGAAGGTGTGTTAATTTTTTTTTGGCACACGACAATTAAGGAATAACCACTTTCTCGATGAACGGGTGTCTCATCGGAGAAGATGGTGGTTACAAAACTTCTCATCAGAGAAGAAGATCTCTTTGGTGCATGATCACCATGGCCATGCGGGTCATGGTGGCTATGCACCCCCCTCCCCAAAGGGGAAGGGGTTAGCTTCGGCCAATGACAACCAAGACCACCCCCCATAGGGGGGGTGTGCAGCCGGACTCCAAGGAGGCAATGGAGGACTAATTGAATTTGAATCAAGGGATGTTACTTTCTTGGAAAATGAGTTTCCAAGACAGGGCGAGATAAGTCAGGACTTATCTCTATTTAAGATTTATGATCAAGAAGGATTACCTCATTCGAGTGGGAGAATTCTTGGTGAAGACGAAAATACGTTTCAAACTTCACCAATGGATGATACGAATGATGTGAATCCTATTCCATATAGGAATAATGATCCAAGTGGGAGCAATTCTAATCACATTCCAAGTGGGAGTAATATTAGAATTGATCCAACTTCGAGTCAACAAGGACTTGAAGAATCTTAAATGCGACATAGTAGTCATACAAGGTTAGCTCCTCTAAGATTTGAGGATGAATTCCCACATGACCATTGGGTTAGAATAGTAATTGTGTTTACTATTATGTGAAGACGAAAATATGTTTCAACCTTCGCCAATGGATGATACGAATGATGCGAATCCTATTCCATATGGGAATAATGATCCAAGTGAGAGCAATTCTAACCACATTCCAAGTGGGAGTGATATTAGAATTGATCCAAATTCGAGTCAACAAGGACTTGAAGAATCTCAAATACGACGTAGTAGTCATACAAGGTTAACTCCTCTAAGATTTGAGGATGAATTTCCACAAACCTTTATGACTTTACTACAAGAAGATGACGAGCCTGCTACTTTCAAACAGGCTGTATCATGCCATGCAAAAGACAAATGGATGGAAGCGATGAAGGAGGAATTAGAATCCATGAAAATTAACCGAGTCTGGGACTTGGTTAACTTACCCAGAGGACGTAGAGCTATTGGGAACAAATGGGTTCTCAAGATCAAGCATAAGGCTGATGGCTCTATAGACAGATATAAAGCTCGCCTTGTCACGAAAGGTTGTACGCAACAGGAAGGGATAGACTACGAAGAGACCTTCACACCTGTTGTTCGTTTTACCTCGATTCGCTTGATTCTAGCTTTGGTAGCTTGCTTAGACCTCGAATTACATCAAATGGATGTAAAGACTTCCTTTCTCAATGGAGAATTGGACGAGGAGATCTATATGGAACAACCAACAGGGTTTGTAAAAGAAGGAAACGAACATAAGGTTTGTAAACTTCGTAAGTCCATATATGGTCTTAAAAAATCCTCGAGGCAATGGTATATACGATTTCAAGAAGTTGTCTTATCAAATGGTTTTACCATGCTTGATGAAGATAACTGTGTATATATCAAGAGGATCAAAAGCAAGTATGTTATTATGTCTCTATATGTAGATGACATTTTAATAGCCGGAAATGACAAGGGCTTTGTCATGGATATCAAGGCTTGGCTTTCATCAGTATTTGAGATGAAAGACATGGAAGAAGCCGCATATATCCTTAGAGTTAAGATTTCAAGGAATCGTTCGAAGCAACTTCTTTCTCTTTCACAACGCGACTTATATAAAGAAGGTTCTAGAATGTTTTAATATGCAGGACTGTAAGTCCATTGATACTCCTATAAGCAAATGCGATAATTTATGTCTGAAAATGTGTCCAAAGAACCAAAAGGAAAAGGAAATTATGGAAAAAGTTCCATATTCCAGTGCAGTTGGTAGTCTTATGTACGATATGATGTGTACAAGACCGGACATCTGTTTTGCCGTTAGAATGGTAAGTCGTTACCAATCCAATCCAGGGCAAGCACACTGGAAAGCAGTTAAGAGGATAATGTGATTTCTTAAAGGGACTGCGGACTATGATTTATGCTATCAAGGAAATGCCTTGAGGCTCGAAGGCTACACTGATGCTGATTGGGCGGGTGATCTCGATGAGCGACGATCGACCTCAGGACATGTCTTTCTACTCGGATCTGGTGCAATATCCTGGAGTAGCAAAAAGCAATCCTGCATCGCACTTTCAACTATGGAAGCCGAATTTGTAGCATTTAGCATGGCGGTCCAAGAAGCTGTTTGGCTTAGGAGATTCTTAGACAAGCTAATTGATGCAAGTGACTCAGGTGTTGTACCAATATACAGTGACAGTCAAGCATCTATAGCCTATGTCAAAGATCCAAAATTCCATTGTAAGACCAAACACATTGATATCCGCTAAAAATTTGCAAAAGACTATGATAAGAACAACGAGGTAGACATTAGGTACATATCTAGCACGAGATGATAGCGGATCCGCTTACGAAGGCGATCCCCAGAGATGTGTTTTACAAACACTTATCATCTCAAGGATTGCGTAAGAGCTGAGTTGTATCAATGTATTCCCATGTCTATGAAAGATCAAATTTAATAAAAGAATAAGTTCTTTTTCGACATTGCATATGAGTTTCTTGAAAATGTTTGTGTACATTTCTTTTAATCTCAGCTATATTTTTCAGTATGTCGGACAGATTGAGGTTGGCTCTCTCATATGAGCAACCGCCTTTATTCTATCAGACGGATAAAAATAAAGATGAGACCAGTTTAAAGTCAAAATTGTCAGACAGATGATTTAGAGTCATGACTGAAACAAAATGGTCGTATGAGAGATCTGCATCATATGGATGCTTACAAAAGATCTAAGAGAATGTTTTCGTGTCTGTCTTATGCGGGATGTGGGTCCAGGAGATCAATGAGCAGTAAAAGGGACTCAAAGTCAGACATTGTGGTGTCTGACCTTCATCCTTACAACATCATTAAGACATACGCTCCCTGGGAAAGGAGTGATGTTGTAATACGTATTCATATTACGTATGCATTTGACCATTTGGTTAGAATAGTAATCGTGTTTACTATTATGTGAGACCCAAAGACCACATGGGTCTTGAATTTCTTACCCTTATGGACTCCAATTGGTTCCTTTAGATTTGACTGGGTGATCGCTGTCTTAGCATGTTGCTTATGGACTATGATCAATTCGGTCCGGCGGAGCATGTTAGAAAAGTGAGTCAAGTCAAGATCAAACGGATCGCAAGAAAAGGAAGATTAATTTCATATTCACATTTGGACTTTAGAGATTCAAAGCTGTCCAGCCAATTGTAATCCAGATGGGATTCAATTGTTGAATATAAAGTATAAGAAATGTGAGGAAATAATCTAGGGTAAAGCATGCGCTGATCTACTCAACTTTGCACCTCAAGGAGTGTTGTGTATCTCTAACAAGTGCACAACAGCAGACTCTATGCGCATGATGGTCGCACGGTCTATTTCTCAGTATGATAAACAGAAGAACTATTACCTTACAATCCCCTCAAGTGTGAGTGGAAGATGTTGGATATGGACGACATGTATACACCCATGAGGGGATGTATGAGGGTCTACGGACCTAAGATGTCGTGTGCATGAAAGCATGTGCGAAGGGAACCTTTTCATGTGTGAAAAGGACCACTCGATAAGTGGAAAAAGTCACATTATAAGTGCATAAAGGCACTTGATAAGTGCATGAAGAAGAGGATAAGCAAGGGTGTTAATATAAGCTAATAAGCTTATATTTAGTTATTTCCTATAATAACTACCCCTAAAGCCTATAAATAGGACCCAAGGGTAAGCCATTTGAGGCTAATCATTCATGCCATAAGTTTGCATAAGGCAATCTTTTTCCTCTTCTCCCTTCCATCAAGTCTTCTCCTAAAGTTAGATTTAGACGGTGCAAACGCTGCTTCGATCCTCTGTGACAAAGTACTGACCGTTGTGACGAATCAGAGGGCAAAGTTCAGAGACTACAGCGCAGCGTACGCTAACGTAAGTCTCTCCTCTCATTCGATCCTACATCGTCCTCGTGACAGGATCCTACACTTCTTACGCTTCACAATAAGTTCATGATTCTTAGCAACATCCAACACTTCCTGATGTGTAGTCGGATACATCGAAGATAGCCTGAATGTCCAGGTCCAGTTCCTGGAGAAACTGATAAGCACAGTCTTTGGGATCTTCCACCAGATGTGGGGAGAATCGACTAAGCATCGAAAATTCTGCCTCATATTCATCAACAGTACGATAGCCTTGTTCCAGGTTGACGAAATATTACTGCAGTTCCATATTGGCTGATCGAGGAAAATATTGAGCGTCGAAATGCTCTCGAAACATGGTCCAGTTGATGGTCTTGATAAAACGAGCTTCTTCAGTGTCTCACCAGTTCCGAGCATTTCCAGCCAGCTGTTTCTTGGCAACTTCTACCCAGCCGGCCTTGTCAACGCGGGCAAGACTCAGGTCCTCTTCTGAGGTTCGGGCTGTAACGACCACTTTTCATTGTACGATGTTCGTGCACGTGCTTTTGACCGTGCACGTGTTTATTTTAGACTTTGTTTGTTTGTGAACACTTTAGTGTGATATGCCGTTGTGAACGTCTCTGAGAGTATTAAATAGTGGCACTAAATTGGAACGACGTTTCTCGAGTCGTTTTCCCACAATTTAATCTTATTCGAAGAGACGTGTGATTTTCACTTTTGACGGGAGACGTTTCTATTTTTAGTTTCGTCGTCCAAAGTCGAAATTGTGATCCGTCTTCTCTGTCTTCTTTCTCTCCTCGCCATGGTCACTTCAGTATTTATTTCACAATTTTTGGACTTCTTTTGACCTGCCTTCACTTTTCCCCAGCTTAATTATCGGGTAAATCCTAAGTTTCGTAGTTTCGTAGGTGTAACCCTCTAATTATTATTTCTGATTGATTACCCCTTCATATGTTGACATAGCCTCCTTCCCATGCCTTGGCCGCTCAGACTTTGAAGAGAGAGTGTGGGTGAATTCCTCTTTTAATAAAATATTATAACAATTTCAATTTCAAACAAACTCTAACCCTAACCTAGCCCACGTGAGTGCCTGCCCAACCTAGGGTATTATTTATATTAGCCTATTATTTACACACAGCCAAGCTCTAGAACCCTAGGACTAAAGGAAATCGTATAACCCTAGGTCTAAACCCCACCCACGTGCTCCTGTGGCCTACAACTTTTATTTAAACCCTAGGACTCATCTTTTCTCCCAGCAAAAAAAATCAGCCGCCCCCTCATTTCTTTTCATCGCAAACGTCCAGCGCCGCTCGACCCTCTCCACTTCACAGCTACGCACGCCCTCACCGGCGGCGGCATGGCTGCATGCAACCCCCTCTAAATCGCCAGATCCGCCGTAGCTCCCGTGGCCGCACCTCCCTCCGCCGGCCTCCCCTGTCGTACTCCGCCATGCTACGCTCAGGCACGATGGCAGACCACCGGATCTTCGGCCTTGGCGAGCTGCATCACCACCCCCCGAGCTCTGCAACACCACCGACGCTGTCCACGGCGACGCCCGACGCCAGCAAGCCTCCTCCGCGCTGTCACAGCAGCGTACCGCTTCCCTCGAGCGACCTTCGACTTCGCCGTGACTCCGACCGACAACGCCTCGGTCGCCACCGCCGTAAGGAGTTCGTCCCATCACCGGCCATCGGCAGTCGCACCCCACCGCGCCCGCGTGCGAGTTGTGGCGACACTCGAGCGTAACGAGAAGGTCGGTGCACGTTATTTTGTTATGAAGATTATAATTATAGCATAGGCCCAGAAACATGTGGGGTAAATTAATACGTTATTTTCTATTAAGATGTATAGGCATGTGTTAAGTTAACTTGCGGTATTATTATAACTCAGACTATCCTATTGTCGCTTTTAACATTTAATGTGCAACATTATATTAGCAATGAGATAAACAGTAATTTATAAAGAGCTATATATTAATGTTATCTTATTAATTAATCATTTCTAGCATAATAATGAAAATTAGTTGCCGCAGATGTGATACATTTTCTTCGCGACCGTTATCATTCCCGAATTGACGCCGTTACCCTACACGATACCGAAATCTAACCCCAGGCGTCGCTACCTGAC
This sequence comes from Scilla litardierei, assembly GCA_030789695.1. Taxonomy (NCBI): domain Eukaryota; kingdom Viridiplantae; phylum Streptophyta; class Magnoliopsida; order Asparagales; family Asparagaceae; genus Scilla; species Scilla litardierei. The sequence goes on from CM061133.1 coordinate 196,153,838, forward strand.
GCCAATGTAGCTTTCGCATCGTGTTGAGGCTGGTGGACTTGTGCACGTAGGTTATTTGTGACTTGGACTCTCTTGGACGGTGTTCCTCAGACGTTTGACTTGCAGGCAATTGAAACTTGCCAACTCTTGTGTAGGGCCATGTTTTTAGGCCACTTCCTTGTTCCTAGCGTAAAAGAGACTAGTCAGTGAAATGATAGCTGGCTAGACGCCTACTTGATCTAGTTTGACAACGAAACTAGATCCGTCACCTAACTGATCTAGCTTGACAACGAAGCTAGATCCAACCCTTAAACTTGTTGTTCATACATACTAAACTGTCACGTTTACTTTCCTTATCTGTACGCACTTTTAACTGCCATGCATTGCATTCTACATGTCATCCAAGTTGATTGTTGCATTCGTAGCACACGCTACAATACTTGTACTTGTACTCCCTTGTCTGGCTAGGTGCACCCCTAGACCAACAAGATAAAACACTTCCTGGCTCGTGTTCCAGAAGCGAGCATTCCCGTTCGGGGGTAAGGCCCTGGCTCGATACACGTGGAGGGGTAGGGTTGAGCGACCAATCAGCTTAGGAGTTGGCCCGTTCAGCCACTCTAGCTGTAAGGCGTGAACTCTGTGCACGAGGTGCTTACTTTACTTGTCTTGTACTAGTGAGTGTTACTTGTATAACTTGTCATCCATGCCATGTTAAATGTCATGCTCGTACCTTACTTTACTTTACTTTACTTGTTGCACTCATACTTTAAACTGCCATGTCACTGCATTCATGCTAGAACTGCTAGGTTGTTTTACTTGTACCTACTTTCAGTTTCCTTGCACAAGTCTCTTGTAGACTTGCTGACATGTGCCCCTTGCTCTTTTGGGTGTCACATGTTAGACCCTGAGCCAGAGATCGTTGCTGAGTACGTGGCGTTGTGCTGACGCTGAGACTGAGTCCATGATTGCACAGGAGGATTTTGTGGACACCGGTGACTATTCTTTGAGTCTTTGATGAGCTTTCTTTTGTTTTAGGCCTTTTGTTAGTTGTTGGTGCGAGGCACCTATGCTTTGTACTTTTGTTGGCCATGTTTGAGCCTTTACACTCTTTTTCTATTCAGCCTTGTGGCTTTTCTGCGTTGTTGGAATTTATATTTATGGATATTCTGAGATTATTCTTTTGTCTCATTTCAGTATTATTATCTTGTTTCGTTTGCATTGCAAGGACCTGCAGTTTTAAATTTGATTGACGCTTATCGGACTTGCAGCTTTGTAGCTTCAAGTCTGAGCGGACCTTCTCACGCTTCGCCTCCATATTTTTGGGAAGCGGGGCGTGACACGGGCCCATTCTTCTGCTGCTAACGGGCCTTCTCTCCCAAAAAATCTCTTCGGGTTCAGCTCCCGAAATTGCATCGCTCCGGGCTCAGCTCGAGGTGGGGTGGCGTAGGTGGGTGCAGGTGGTGCAGGCTGCTAACTCTGCTAAATCAGCTGATGTTGGGTCTCCAACATTCCTCTCATGATACTCATAAGTTCATGGAGGTCGGGAGCACCATTTCCGCTAGTTACATTTCCTTTGCGAGTGTGCGGTCTTCCTGCCATGCTGCAAAAGGATCAAGTTAAACATTTATGTACAAAGTCATTCAAACGATCTGGTTAGTGATGATATTCACACTGCTTCTGAAGTATTTTGCAAAGAAAAGGAGGGCCTGCGTGGGCTACCACTAAAACCTGTCATGCCCCGCTTCCCATTATACTTGGGAGCGAGAACGCGAGCGGGTCCGCATGTGCTTAAAGCAAAGAAGAGGTACTTATTTTTTTCTTTCTTCTTTGACTTAAGCACAATAAGCGTTAATTAGCAAAAGCAGGTCCCTGCACACGAATTTCTTAGAAGCAGCATAAATAGTCATTACATTTCAAATACCAGCGTCCAAAGCAAAGTACACAATCAATTAAGGCCTAGCATGGCCGTACAATCTACTGAAAGCAAACACACCTGAAAACAACAATTTAAATAATAAAACGGAAAAGAAATAGCCCGTTATAGCCTTCCGCAGGGAGGATCTCAGCATCCTCGTAGCTCTGATCAGCGGGGTCCACCTCTAAGATAGGATCCTCAAAAGTAGGGTCATCGAAGTACTCTGTCTCTGAACCTAACATATATTTCATAAATACATTGAAATATATGTCAGCGATAAACTCGGCAAGTTATTTAAAGTAATGAAACGAAGAACAACTAGGAGAGGACAAAAGAGCGTTAGTACACAGTTATGAATAATAAGTGCAGAGAGTAAAGTACGAGCATGCATGGATTTGCAGTTTAAAAATGGAAACAGTTGTATATTGAGTATTTGATTGCTTGTGCTCGTGATAAGTCCATGTCTGAGTAGGTAAATGTTCTCGATACACCCTATCATCGGGGGTTTACCGTGACGATTCTTGCCATTCCTAACCTGGGAGATGGCCAAGATGCTTGCCTCCATTAGTGTGGTATGGATGTAGCCGTAAGATGTTCAGGCAACATTTACGGACTCTATTATATAAACCAACCCCACCCAAAAGTGTCTTTCTAGTCACTGACTAGATTCTATCCCATCTGTATTCGATGGTTTCATCACATCTATATTCGATGGTTCCATATATATGTTTCGAGGGATGTGTCTTACCCTCTGTCCGATAAGTGTGTTTTGCTAACATGCAGATATTAAGGTTAATTTAACTAGATAGCATGCGTATAGTGAATTGTTCCCAACAACAACATTTACATAACGTGCCCATTGATGAGAAAGCGAACTTTTATGTGTTCTAAACAAACAACATTATTACGTGTCTACTTAAACCAAAAAACATCTAATATAATGAAAGTATGTAGTTTAGCTTGACATGCGCATTAAATGGGAATTTAGCACTAAGGTTGCACAGTTCAGGTTGCATTTCATTTACTATAAAATACTTGCCTTGATGTGCGTTTGTGTGTCCAAGTGGTCATAGCGTAAGGCGTGTTTTAACTGCGTCAATCAGATTTTGATATCAGGCTAATGGTTATCAACCAGTTAAAATAAATTAAACTCACTTTAGCACTTTCCAAGTTGGAAAATGAGAATATTGATATGAATGAGGTTAAAGTTACTTTATTTTCATACTAATATCAGTTAGTATAATAAGGTTAAACTTACTTTAAAATTTTAATAACTTAACTTAATTAACTAAACTTTATACTTAATTATTAACTTAAAATAAGTTACAAGACCTAAAAATATAACTTTTAAAAAAATAACTTAACTAACTTTTATAGTAACCTCATTATAACTTATAGATATAAAAATTATACAACCTAACTTACATTTTAAAAAAATTAATAACTTAAACCTTAATTTCAACTTATTTAATAAAATTACTTAATAATAACTAAACTTATATAACCTATTCAATAAAATCCTCACCTACTCCCCAACTCTGTCTCCTCAACTCCTTACTCTCTTCTTCTTCGTTCTTCTCTGTTTCTTTCTTTTTCTTTTTTCTTTTGGGTTTCGATGCTTGCAGGGGGATATCGGAAAGGACGACGGCCGCCAAGGGGGGCCGAGGCACGTCGCGGCCAAGGGGGGCCGAGGCACGGCGTGCTGCGATCCGAGGGTCGGCATGGGTGGTCGGAGCTCCCTGGGCTGGACGGCGTCGATTCGGATCTGTCGGCCAAGAGGTGGGAGGGGAGCAAAGTTCGGCCCCTTGCTGGCCTTGGACAGAGGAGGGGAAAAGAGAGGGAGAAGGGAGATTTTCGTTTTGGCCCTGGTTTAAGCAATGAAGGGAGAATATTATATATGAGAGTTGATGTGTGTTGAGTTTGGGCTCACTCTCCCTGCAGGTGTGTGTGTGCAATTGTGTGCTGTTTGTATTAAGTGTGAGGGTTGTGTTGTCTGAGAGAGGGAAACAAAATTAATCGGGTGAGTAATTTGGGGGTTGGAAGGTAGATGGAAATAAAAAGGGGGTTGGATCCGGTTTTATTGGATCTGTGTAGAAAAATTTGATGAGGGTAGGGTTAGGGAAATTAGTTGGGTTTAATAGGTAGATAGTTACGCCACGGTGAAAAAGTTAAAATAGAGGCGCTCTCGCATCACGTGTGGAGGAAAAATCATTCGGACGAAAATATCTAGATGAACAAAGTAAAAGAAATACAGGCACACAACAATCAAACACGACTAGAAATACATGTCGTTACAGTAAATGATCAGACTCAGAGCATGATAACCCAAAGAACTCAGAAGGAAGAGTATCAGACACTGATATCCCCAAAACTTTAGAGGGATAAGATGGGGCACTCTGGGAGAGGGGTTTGGGTAGGGAAGCTGCAGGAGAAGGGTGTCTAGGCTTCTTCACTGGTTTGAACCAAGAAGTGGATGTTTTGGGGGCCATGCAAATGAAAACAAGGGTGTATATTAACAGAAAATGAAAATTAGGGCACGATCGAAATAAACTGGAGATGACTTATACATAGTTGACGGAGATGAAGGAGAACGACGCAACGAAGGATCTTGGAGGAGAGATCGACGGTTGGAAGGGGCAGGCGACAGAGGAGGACGATCGGAGCTCTCGTTTGAAGAAGGAAGAAGAGGGAGATTTCGATCGGAGGAGAGAGAAAAGAAGAGGGGCCACGATCTATATGTGAGTGGTCGGGAGATATCTAGGTCGTTGGATCAAAAATAACCGCTCAGATCGTGGGCTACGAACCGCCAAACTCGGCGGACAGGTGACTGATGCACATCGTGCAGTCACCTGTCGAGCCCTAATAAAAAATGACTCAGAAAGCAGAGAGGCGCATGTAGAAGAAAATACAGTCGCCTGGATTTAGATAGGCGCCTGTGACATGACTTACAGGTGCCTGCTGCATAGTAAAATTTTTGAAGAAATTTTGAGCTATCTCTTGTGAAAATTGGTGACAATTTGGCAGGCGCCTGATGAACAAGATACAGTCGCCTGTCGTATGACCAGTCGAATGAAAAATAACCATCAGTCGTCTATTATAAATAAGATTTATGAAGTTTAAAAGCTGGAGATTGGGTAGTCGACTATAGAAGAAATGGCAGTCGACTGTCCTGATTCTGAAATCTAGAATTGAGTTAGAATCAAGGATTTGTGACTTCTCACCCTTAGACATACGCTCTAATCACTCCAATAACATAAAATAACCATCATAAGCATATAGACTAATACACAACTCAAGCAAATTAATCAAATCATCAAATCATCAAAAAATCTCTAAAAAATCTCATTGAAAACAAATATGAAAATTGACATATTCAGTATGAGATATTGAAATGATCATATGAGTTCAAAACATGATATGATATATAAATATGAACTCCTATATCTCATATTCACCCATAATCCCTAATTCTCCACACAACCTCACAAATGAGTCTTCTTTTAGAGGTTTAGTGAAGATCTCGGCGGTTTGTTTTTAGGTTTCAATGTACTTTAAGATGATGTCCTTCTTAGCTACATGATCATTAATGAAATGGTGTCTCACATCTATGTGTTTAGTACAGGAGTGGTGTACCAGATTTTTGGAAAGACAAATTGCACTTTGGTTATCAACCATGATAGGGCAAGTATCATAATTGACACCATAGTCTTTGCGTGTGTATCTCATCCAAAGGATTTGTGCACATGCAAGACCCACGGTAATATATTCTCTTCGGTTGTGGACAATGATACGGAGTTTTGCTTCTTGGAAAACCAAGAGACAAAGCAATTTCCTAGAAAATGGTAAGTGCCACTAGTACTTTTCCTGTCGGATTTGCATCCAGCAAAATCAGCATCACTATAGGAGACTAGCTCATATGTGCTAGATTTCGGGTAAAGTAACCCATAATCTAGTGTTTGTTTGAGGTAACGAAAAATTTGTTTAACCGTAATCAAGTGTGATTCCTTAAGTCTGGCTTGATATCTAGTACAAAGACATACTAAAAACATGATATCAGCCCTACTAGCAGTTAAACAAAGTAAGATACCGATCATACCTCGATATAAACGAATGTCTACATCTTTCCCGTTTTCATCCTTGTGTAGAAGGGTGGTCGTACTCATGGGATTCCTTTTGCTTGAAGAAGATTCCATCCCGAAGTGCTTGATAAGCTCTCCGGTGTACTTGGTTTGGTATATGAAAATCACATCCTTCATTTGCCGAATTTGAAGACCTAGAAAGTAGTTGAGCTCACTCATGTGGCTCATCTCAAATTCTTCCTTCATAGATTTAGAAAATTCTTGGCAACGGTTAAAGTTAGTAGAATCAAAGACAATATCGTCTACATAAACTTGAATAAGGAGGATGTCATTTTCATAATCTTTAATGAAAAGAGTTGAATCAACTTCACGCATTTTAAAACCTAAATCCAAAAGAAAGGTTTTGAGTCGATCATACCAAGCTCTAAGAGCTTGTCTCAACCCATATAACGCTTTCTTAAGCTTGAAAATATGATTAGGAAATTTTTCATGAATGAAACCAGGTGGCTAGAAACATAAACTTCTTTATTAATTATGCCATTTAAAATGCACTTTTAACATCTGTTACGAGGTGGAACTCGCGTACAATGAATTTGTATTATGGGGAACCAAGGGCACGGTGGTTATATGGAGAAGAAGGTTTAGGTAGGCTGTTTTACAAGTGATTAGTGGGGTGAAGAAGTTGGACCCGTCGCCGGTGGTGATCCCGGGGTCGAATCTCACCGGATGCAGCAGAGGAAGGTTGGATGGCAGGAGGCCGAAGTTGACTTTGGTCAAGGGGCGAGCTTTCCTGCAGCACGAACAACTCATCAGAAGGGCATGGTTGGGGTTCAACCCTTAGCCCCTCCGATGCCTAAGTCAGTAATAGGACTTAAAACGGGGGCTAGACACGCCGGTCGGATTAACGGTGTGTCGACCGTACGTGGCGAGCTATAAGTGGGAGAACAAAGATATGGACGACCTTTGTTCTCGTGTGTGAATGATAGATTGAGAGAGAATTTTCCAACCCCCTCACTGTAAGGGGAGAGGGGGTATTTATACCTGTCGGGAGATGACTAGGCGGGGCTGATCTGGCATGTTGACTAGACGTGCTGAGCTGGCTCAGTTGTCAGCGGAAGCTTCGGACAAGGATGTCGGGAAAAGGAGTTCCTGACCTACTTTTATCAGGCGGCACAACGGCCAGGCGGTGCTTTTGTCGGGATGTCAGGGCCGAAAGCGCTAACCGTCAGTCGGCTCATCCGTCAGGGGGCGCTTCGTCAGTCGGTCGGGTGACGTATGTGTCAGTCGTGTCCTTATCCTAGGTTGTTTGTCGTTGGCGATGAACTAAAGGTTGGGCTGTATCACCCTACGCGCCGCAGTTCACGAGAATTGGGCGGGTCGTTCGGATCGGGGGTTGTCCGGCCCGGCCGCGCCCTCCGATCGGTCACGGGCTATGGTTCGCCGGTACGGAAGGATACGCCCGTGCCTACGTCAGTAGGCCCGGTGGCGCTGCTCAGGCGTCCCCAGGGGCGCTACCCCCGGTGGGTCACACGGCTGCGGTTGTACGCCTCGGCCGGGTCGGGGGACGTTGCGAGGCGCGCCCGTTTCCATATAGCTCCGGATTTTCGGGGTGGCGGCCCTTTCATGAAGCGGAGAGTCCATGGGTCATGTAGGCGGATTCGGGTGGGACCCCTACGATCTTTAGGTCGTAACGGGGGAGTCAATGTGGTATATCAGCGAATCCGGGTGGGAGTCGGACTCTTACGATCTTTAGGTCGTAACAATTGCCCCCGGCATCCGAGAGTGAGGCGGAAGCCCGGCTCGGCTCGGATGGCGTAACGCCGCCCCCTATCCCGACTTGGATAGGGATCCCCGCTCGGAGGGGGGAAAGGGGTGACGCCGCTCCCGTGGGGTGTGTCCCGCAATAGCAGGATTGCGAGGTCTCATCCCGAGTGGTGCCAAGCGGGGCGTCGCCCTATAACGACGTGTCGTCGTATGAGGATACTAGGTCGGGTTTGTAATTTCCGCGGGGCTTTGGCCGTTCCGCGCCCGGCGGACCGCCCCGTAGCTGTGCGCTTGGGCTCAAGGGGAGGGGTTTGTAAGGGGGGAGTGTTATTCATCAACTCTTATTCGGGGATCTAGATGATATTTACAACAATGGAGAAGATGTGGCACAACCGGCGGTTGGGACGGAGGGTTGTCCACATTTGTTGTTCGCTCCGTCGGGTGGAGCAGATCCCTGCGTCGGGGCGGTCTTCCCTTATGTCGATTGCCGAATTCCTACCGCCTCATTGTCCGGGGGCGGGCCGACGCGGCGGGAACCAATGTTTGGTTTTTTTATCAGGGGTGCCGCCCTGTGGCGGTTCAGCCTTCGGGGGGGCCAACCCTCGGTCGTAGGAGGGGACCCTCTTCATTTCCCTTTCCTTGCTTCCTCGCGTTCTGCCTCGCTGTCGTCGTGCTGGAGGGTTGCCCAGCCTCCCCGGGGATCCCGCGCACCGAGGGGGAACCCCGGGTAGGCTGAGGACGAGGTGGCGGTGGTGGCGCTGCTGGGAGAGCCGTTGGGGGTTTCCCCCCTGACACCCTGTGGGGATTGCCGTCGGTCAGGTGTTAATTGGGGTGTTGCGGCCCGCCACTAGCCTTCTGGACCTGCCTTTTGATCCAATAACGGGCAGGGGGAAAGCTGGCGGGCGGAGCCTCCCATGTGTAAGGGGAATATCCTGTTGGAGGTGGTGGGGCTATGGCGGTCGTTTTATGCCCGGAGTGAGGGGATGCGAATCTCCTGTGTCTCTCTCTCCTTTTCCCCTGACCTCTGGAGGGGGGGTATTTATAGCGAGATTCTGCGGAAGGGTTTTTCCTGGGTAATGTGGGGGATTAGTGCCATTAATGGGCTCCGCGGAATCACGCGCTTTGGGAATCGCTTTTCCCTGGCGGTATCCGGCACGGGTTGTCTGCTCTGGCCTCTCGGGGGGCGTGTTGCTGATGGCGTGTTGTCCAAGCGTCCTTTCGTTATGTCAAGTCGCATCGTGGCGCTGCTTTGACGAGACAGGGCCGCTGCCTTATCTGGACTGGGCGCCGATTTCACGGCCTTTGCCTTGCGACCGGTCCGTTCCAGGTCACGTGTCTTGGCTTCTTGCGTGAGTTACACAATCACCAATTATGCCCCCAACATTCACGTGTCCGAGATCGCGAGGTCTGGGGGAAGGGGATGTTGACGGCTTGTGTTGCCTTTGGGCGGGGTGGGGAGTCGGCGAAGAGGTTCGGGATGAGACACGCTGTCCTATCATGATTTGATCTCGAGCCGAACCGGTTACGTAGGGCGAGCCTCAGCTCACCTCTTTCTCCATTGAGCGAAAGTTGTCGGTAACTTTCAGGGAGTGGGGGAGCTGGGTTCAAAGCGTAGTATCGCGGGGTTCGAGCTGCGGGCGTAAACTTCCTAGGCGTCCTAAGCCAGTTAGGCGGGGGGGATCTTACCGATCGGGCCGCCTCCCCTCCATTGCTTTGTCATCTCCCTCCACAGACTGGGTAAAGTTTCCTCGGTCCGGTAGAGGCACTGAGAAGGTGAATCACCAGGGAAGCCGTCTTTCTGGGGCTTGTGTCTTGGGGAGGTTCTTGAGGATCGGGACGCCCCTCCCCTCCATGCCTCGCTGCTTCGGTTTGAGGGTGGGGTTCGGGGCCCGATTGTGCAGGGGCGGGCTGACACGCCATGACTTGCCTTTTGGGCTCGTCGGGGATGCAGCCTTTCCGAGGTCCTCGTCCGGAGGTCGACGGCGAGGATGTACTGGCCGGCGAGCACTGGGGGCTCTCGCCTGTCCAGCCGGCGGAGATCAGATGCCAACCTTTCTCCGACTCGTCCTTGTTTAGGGCAGACGGAGGCGTGAAAGGCGGATTTCCCTTGTGTAAGTGGAATATCCTGTTAGCGATCCGTTTGTAAGAGGAATATACTGTCGGAGTTACTGGAGGTGCAGGAACCGTCGCCCTGGGCGGAGGGAGCCACTGATGGCCGGTGACTTCTCTTTTGTTAGGGCGTTGTATCCCGGCCCATTTCCCCGTGGGTGGGGGGGTCAAGTAGCGGTTTCTCATGTCTTCCGACTATTGGTTCTCTTTCTTTCGGACGGGTGAGTGGTGTCTTCATAGGGAGATCTCGCTGACGGTTTCTCCCAAATTTATTGCGTTGAGTTGTCCTTATTAATTGGCTCCTTGAATTCACGCCCGTGGGAAACCGCTTTTGCCAGGTGGCTCTTACGGGTCCTCTTTTGGAGTGTATCATTAATGGCGGTTCTCGAGCGAACTTTCGTTTCGTCGAGTCATATCGGGGCCACCTACCCGGGGACTGACGCCATTTCGTCCCGGTTTGTGTGCCTCTGCCTTCTTTTGGTTTTTCGAGGGTCACGGGCACGTGGTCCTTCTCGGGTTTGGGTGGCTAGGGTTGGCCCTACCCCAGAGGTCTTGAGGGGGGGGATCGGGCGAGTAGCCCGGCCCGTGCCCTTCTCTGGTTTGGGTGACTAGGGTTGGCCCAGCCCCAGAGGTCTTGAGGGGGGAGCGGACGCGTAGCTCGGCCCGTGCCCTTCTCTGGTTTGGGTGGCTAGGGTTGGCCCTGCCCCAGAGGTCTTGAGGGGGGGAGCGGGCGCGTTGCCCGGCCCGTGCCCTTCTCTGGTTTGGGTGGCTAGGGTTGGCCCTGCCCCAGAGGTCTTGAGGGGGGGAGTGGGCGCGTGGCCCGGCCCGTGCCCTTCTCTGGTTTGGGTGGCTAGGGTTGGCCCTGCCCCAGAGGTCTTGAGGGGGGGAGCGGGCGCGTGGCCTGGCCCGTGCCCTTCTCTGGTTTGGGTGGCTAGGGTTGGCCCTGCCCCAGAGGTCTTGAGGGGGGGAGCGGGCGCGTGGCCCGGCCCGTGCCCTTCTCTGGTTTGGGTGGCTAGGGTTGGCCCTGCCCCAGAGGTCTTGAGGGGGGAGCGGGCGCGTGGCCCGGCCCGTGCCCTTCTCTGGTTTGGGTGGCTAGGGATGGCCCTGCCCCAGAGGTCTTGAGGGGGGAGCGGGCGCGTCGCCCAGCCCGTGCCCTTCTCTGGTTTGGGTGGCTAGGGTTGGCCCTGCCCCAGAGGTCTTGAGGGGGGAGCGGGCGCGTAGCCCGGCCCGTGCCCTTCTCTGGTTTGGCTGGCTAGGGTTGGCCCTGCCCCAGAGGTCTTGAGGGGGGGAGCGGGCGCGTAGCCCGGCCCGTGCCCTTCTCTGGTTTGGGTGGCTAGGGTTGGCCCTGCCCCAGAGGTCTTGAGGGGGGGAGCGGGCGCGTGGCCCGGCCCGTGCCCTTCTCTGGTTTGGGTGGCTAGGGTTGGCCCTGCCCCAGAGGTCTTGAGGGGGGAGCGGGCGCGTGGCCCGGCCCGTGCCCTTCTCTTGTTTGGGTGGCTAGGGTTGGCCCTGCCCCAGAGGTCTTGATAGGGGGAGCGGGTGCGTAGCCCGGCCCGTGCCCTTCTCTGGTTTGGGTGGCTAGGGTTGGCCCTGCCCCAGAGGTCTTGAGGGGGGGAGCGGGCGCGTAGCCCGGCCCGTGCCCTTCTCTGGTTTGGGTGTCTAGGGTTGGCCCTGCCCCAGAGGTCTTGAGGGGGGAGCGGGCGCATAGCCCGGCCCGTGCCCTTCTCTGGTTTGGGTGGCTAGGGTTGGCCCTGCCCCAGAGGTCTTGAGGGGGGAGCGGGCACGTAGCCCGGCCCGTGCCCTTCTCTGGCTTGGGTGGCTAGGGTTGGCCCTGCTCCAGAGGTCTTGAGGGGGGAGCGGGCGCGTAGCCCGGCCCGTGCCCTTCTCTGGTTTGGGTGGCTAGGGTTGGCCCTGCCCCAGAGGTCTTGAGGGGGGAGCGGGCGCGTAGCCCGGCCCGTGCCCTTCTCTGGATTGGGTGGCTAGGGTTGGCCCTGCCCCAGAGGTCTTGAGGGGGGGAGCGGGCGCGTAGCCCGGCCCGTGCCCTTCTCTGGTTTGGGTGGCTAGGGTTGGCCCTGCCCTAGAGGTCTTGAGGGGGGGAGCGGGCACGTAGCCCGGCCCGTGCCCTTCTCTGGTTTGGGTGGCTAGGGTTGGCCCTGCCCCAGAGGTCTTGAGGGGGGAGCGGACGCGTAGCTCGGCCCGTGCCCTTCTCTGGTTTGGGTGGCTAGGGTTGGCCCTGCCCCAGAGGTCTTGAGGGGGGGAGCGGGCGCGTAGCCCGGCCCGTGCCCTTCTCTGGTTTGGGTGGCTAGGGTTGGCCCTGCCCCAGAGGTCTTGAGGGGGGGAGTGGGCGCGTGGCCCGGCCCGTGCCCTTCTCTGGTTTGGGTGGCTAGGGTTGGCCCTGCCCCAGAGGTCTTGAGGGGGGGAGCGGGCGCGTGGCCTGGCCCGTGCCCTTCTCTGGTTTGGGTGGCTAGGGTTGGCCCTGCCCCAGAGGTCTTGAGGGGGGGAGCGGGCGCGTGGCCCGGCCCGTGCCCTTCTCTGGTTTGGGTGGCTAGGGTTGGCCCTGCCCCAGAGGTCTTGAGGGGGGAGCGGGCGCGTGGCCCGGCCCGTGCCCTTCTCTGGTTTGGGTGGCTAGGGTTGGCCCTGCCCCAGAGGTCTTGAGGGGGGAGCGGGCGCGTCGCCCAGCCCGTGCCCTTCTCTGGTTTGGGTGGCTAGGGTTGGCCCTGCCCCAGAGGTCTTGAGGGGGGAGCGGGCGCGTAGCCCGGCCCGTGCCCTTCTCTGGTTTGGCTGGCTAGGGTTGGCCCTGCCCCAGAGGTCTTGAGGGGGGGGGGGGGAGCGGGCGCGTAGCCCGGCCCGTGCCCTTCTCTGGTTTGGGTGGCTAGGGTTGGCCCTGCCCCAGAGGTCTTGAGGGGGGGAGCGGGCACGTGGCCCGGCCTGTGCCCTTCTCTGGTTTGGGTGGCTAGGGTTGGCCCTGCCCCAGAGGTCTTGAGGGGGGGAGCGGGCACGTGGCCCGGCCTGTGCCCTTCTCTGGTTTGGGTGGCTAGGGTTGGCCCTGCCCCAGAGGTCTTGAGGGGGGAGCGGGCGCGTGGCCCGGCCCGTGCACTTCTCTTGTTTGGGTGGCTAGGGTTGGCCCTGCCCCAGAGGTCTTGATAGGGGGAGCGGGTGCGTAGCCCGGCCCGTGCCCTTCTCTGGTTTGGGTGGCTAGGGTTGGCCCTGCCCCAGAGGTCTTGAGGGGGGGAGCGGGCGCGTAGCCCGGCCCGTGCCCTTCTCTGGTTTGGGTGTCTAGGGTTGGCCCTGCCCCAGAGGTCTTGAGGGGGGAGCGGGCGCATAGCCCGGCCCGTGCCCTTCTCTGGTTTGGGTGGCTAGGGTTGGCCCTGCCCTAGAGGTCTTGAGGGGGGAGCGGGCACGTAGCCCGGCCCGTGCCCTTCTCTGGCTTGGGTGGCTAGGGTTGACCCTGCCCCAGAGGTCTTGAGGGGGGAGCGGGCGCGTAGCCCGGCCCGTGCCCTTCTCTGGTTTGGGTGGCTAGGGTTGGCCCTGCCCCAGAGGTCTTGAGGGGGGAGCGGGCGCGTAGCCCGGCCCGTGCCCTTCTCTGGATTGGGTGGCTAGGGTTGGCCCTGCCCCAGAGGTCTTGAGGGGGGGAGCGGGCGCGTAGCCCGGCCCGTGCCCTTCTCTGGTTTGGGTGGCTAGGGTTGGCCCTGCCCTAGAGGTCTTGAGGGGGGGAGCGGGCGCGTAGCCCGGCCCGTGCCCTTCTCTGGTTTGGGTGGCTAGGGTTGGCCCTGCCCCAGAGGTCTTGAGGGGGGAGCGGGCGCATAGCCCGGCCCGTGCCCTTCTCTGGTTTGGGTGGTTAGGGTTGGCCCTGCCCCAGAGGTCTTGAGGGGGGTAGCGGGCGCGTAGCCCGGCCCGTGCCCTTCTCTGGTTTGGGTGGCTAGGGTTGGCCCTGCCCCAGAGGTCTTGAGGGGGGAGCGGGCGCGTAGCCCGGCCCGTGCCCTTCTCTGGTTTGTGTTGCTAGGGTTGGCCCTGCCCCAGAGCTCTTGAGGGGGGGAGCGGGCGCGGAGCCCGGCCCGTGCCCTTCTCTGGTTTGGGTGGCTAGGGTTGGCCCTGCCCCAGAGGTCTTGAGGGGGGTGCGGGCGCGGAGCCCCGCCCGTGCCCTTCTCTGGTTTGGGTGGCTAGGGGTGGCCCTGCCCCAGAGGTCTTGAGGGGGGAGCGGGCGCGTAGCCCGGCCCGTGCCCTTCTCTGGTTTGGGTGGCTAGGGCTGGCCCTGCCCCAGAGGTCTTGAAGGGGGGAGCGGACGCGTAGCCCGGCCCGTGCCCTTCTCTGGTTTGGGTGGCTAGGGTTGGCCCTACCCCAGAGGTCTTGAGGGGGGGAGCGGGCGCGTAGCCCGGCCCGTGCCTTCTCTGGGGTTGGCCCTGCCCCAGAGGTCTTGAGGGGGGGAGCGGGCGCGTAGCCCGGCCCGTGCCCTTCTCTGGTTTGGGTGGCTAGGATTGGCCCTGCCCCAGAGGTCTTGAGGGGGGGAGCAGGCGCGTGGCCCGGCCCGTGCCCTTCTCTGGTTTGGGTGGCTAGGGTTGGCCCTGCACCAAAGGTCTTGAGGGGGGAGCGGGCGCGTGGCCCGGCCCGTGCCCTTCTGTGGTTTGGGTGGCTAGGGTTGGCCCTGCCCCAGAGGTCTTGAGGGGGGGAGCAGGCGTGTCGCCCGGCCTGTGCCCTTCTCTGGTTTCGGTGGCTAGGGTAGGCCCTGCCCCAGAGGTCTTGAGGGGGGGAGCGGGCGCGTGGTCCGGCCCGTGCCCTTCTCTGGTTTGGGTGGCTAGGGTTGGCCCAGCCCCAGAGGTCTTGAGGGGGGGAGCGGGCGCGTGTCCAGGCCCGTGCCCTTCTCTGGTTTGGGTGGCTAGGGTTGGCCCTGCCCCAGAGGTCTAGAGGGGGGGGAGCGGGCGCGTCGCCCGGCCCGTGCCCTTCTCTGGTTTGGGTGGCTAGGGTTTGCCCTGCCCCAGAGGTCTTGAGGGGGGGCGCGGGCGCGTAGCCCGGCCCGTGCCCTTCTCTGGTTTGGGTGGTTAGGGTTGGCCCTGCCCCAGAGGTCTTGAGGGGGGAGCGGGCGCGTAGCCCGGCCAGTGCCCTTCTCTCGTTTGGGTGGCTAGGGTTGGCCCTGCCCCAGAGGTCTTGAGGGGGGAGCGGGCGGGTAGCCCGGCCAGTGCCCTTCTCTGGTTTGGGTGGCTATGGTTGGCCCTGCCCTAGAGGTCTTGAGGGGGGAGCGGGCGGGTAGCCCGGCCCGTGCCCTTCTCTGGTTTGGGTAGCTAGGGTTGGCCCTGCCCCAGAGGTCTTGAGGGGGGGAGCGGGCGCGTAGCCCGGCCCGTGCCCTTCTCTTGTTTGGGTGTCTAGGGTTGGCCCTGCCCCAGAGGTCTTGAGGGGGGAGCGGGCGCTTAGCCCGGCCCGTGCCCTTCTCTGGTTTGGGTGGCTAGGGTTGGCCCTGCCCTAGAGGTCTTGAGGGGGGAGCGGGCACGTAGCCCGGCCCGTGCCCTTCTCTGGTTTGGGTGGCTAGGGTTGGCCCTGCCCCAGAGGTCTTGAGGGGGGGAGCGGGCGCGTAGCCCGGCCCGTGCCCTTCTCTGGTTTGGGTGTCTAGGGTTGGCCCTGCCCCAGAGGTCTTGAGGGGGGAGCGGGCGCATATCCCGGCCCGTGCCCTTCTCTGGTTTGGGTGGCTAGGGTTGGCCCTGCCCCAGAGGTCTTGAGGGGGGAGCGGGCACGTAGCCCGTCCCGTGCCCTTCTCTGGCTTGGGTGGCTAGGGTTGGCCCTGCCCCAGAGGTCTTGAGGGGGGGAGCGGGCGCGTAGCCCGGCCCGTGCCCTTCTCTGGTTTGGGTGGCTAGGGTTGGCCCTGCCCCAGAGGTCTTGAGGGGGGAGCGGGCGCGTAGCCCGGCCCGTGCCCTTCTCTGGATTGGGTGGCTAGGGTTGGCCCTGCCCCAGAGGTCTTGAGGGGGGGAGCGGGCGCGTAGCCCGGCCCGTGCCCTTCCCTGGTTTGGGTGGCTAGGGTTGGCCCTGCCCCAGAGGTCTTGAGGGTGGGAGCGGGCGCGTAGCCCGGCCCGTGCCCTTCTCTGGTTTGGGTGGCTAGGATTGGCCCTGCCCCAGAGGTCTTGAGGGGGGGAGCAGGCGCGTGGCCCGGCCCGTGCCCTTCTCTGGTTTGGGTGGCTAGGGTTGGCCCTGCACCAAAGGTCTTGAGGGGGGAGCGGGCGCGTGGCC
This sequence comes from Scilla litardierei, assembly GCA_030789695.1. NCBI lineage: Eukaryota > Viridiplantae > Streptophyta > Magnoliopsida > Asparagales > Asparagaceae > Scilla > Scilla litardierei. The sequence goes on from CM061133.1 coordinate 196,169,894, forward strand.
CGGCCCGTGCCCTTCTTTGGTTTGGGTGGCTAGGGTTGGCCCTGCCCCAGAGGTCTTGAGGGGGGGAGCGGGCGTGTCGCCCGGCCCGTGCCCTTCTCTGGTTTAGGTGGCTAGGGTAGGCCCTGCCCCAGAGGTCTTGAGGGGGGGAGCGGGCGCGTGGCCCGGCCCGTGCCCTTCTCTGGTTTGGGTGGCTAGGGTTGGCCCAGCCCCAGAGGTCTTGAGGGGGGGAGCGGGCGCGTGGCGAGGCCCGTGCCCTTCTCTGGGTTGGGTGGCTAGGGTTGGCCCTGCCCCAAAGGTCTTGAGGGGGGAGCGGGCGCGTGTCCAGGCCCGTGCCCTTCTCTGGTTTGGGTGGCTAGGGTTGGCCCTGCCCCAGAGGTCTAGAGGGGGGGAGCGGGCGCGTCGCCCGGCCCGTGCCCTTCTCTGGTTTGGGTGGCTAGGGTTTGCCCTGCCCCAGAGGTCTTGAGGGGGGGCGCGGGCGCGTAGCCCGGCCCGTGCCCTTCTCTGGTTTGGGTGGTTAGGGTTGGCCCTGCCCCAGAGGTCTTGAGGGGGGAGCGGGCGCGTAGCCCGGCCAGTGCCCTTCTCTCGTTTGGGTGGCTAGGGTTGGCCCTGCCCCAGAGGTCTTGAGGGGGGAGCGGGCGGGTAGCCCGGCCAGTGCCCTTCTCTGGTTTGGGTGGCTATGGTTGGCCTTGCCCTAGAGGTCTTGAGGGGGGAGCGGGCGGGTAGCCCGGCCCGTGCCCTTCTCTGGTTTGGGTAGCTAGGGTTGGCCCTGCCCCAGAGGTCTTGAGGGGGGGAGCGGGCGCGTAGCCCGGCCCGTGCCCTTCTCTTGTTTGGGTGTCTAGGGTTGGCCCTGCCCCAGAGGTCTTGAGGGGGGAGCGGGCGCTTAGCCCGGCCCGTGCCCTTCTCTGGTTTGGGTGGCTAGGGTTGGCCCTGCCCTAGAGGTCTTGAGGGGGGAGCGGGCACGTAGCCCGGCCCGTGCCCTTCTCTGGTTTGGGTGGCTAGGGTTGGCCCTGCCCCAGAGGTCTTGAGGGGGGGAGCGGGCGCGTAGCCCGGCCCGTGCCCTTCTCTGGTTTGGGTGTCTAGGGTTGGCCCTGCCCCAGAGGTCTTGAGGGGGGAGCGGGCGCATATCCCGGCCCGTGCCCTTCTCTGGTTTGGGTGGCTAGGGTTGGCCCTGCCCCAGAGGTCTTGAGGGGGGAGCGGGCACGTAGCCCGGCCCGTGCCCTTCTCTGGCTTGGGTGGCTAGGGTTGGCCCTGCCCCAGAGGTCTTGAGGGGGGAGCGGGCGCGTAGCCCGGCCCGTGCCCTTCTCTGGTTTGGGTGGCTAGGGTTGGCCCTGCCCCAGAGGTCTTGAGGGGGGAGCGGGCGCGTAGCCCGGCCCGTGCCCTTCTCTGGATTGGGTGGCTAGGGTTGGCCCTGCCCCAGAGGTCTTGAGGGGGGGAGCGGGCGCGTAGCCCGGCCCGTGCCCTTCTCTGGTTTGGGTGGCTAGGGTTGGCCCTGCCCCAGAGGTCTTGAGGGGGGGAGCGGGCGCGTAGCCCGGCCCGTGCCCTTCTCTGGTTTGGGTGGCTAGGGTTGGCCCTGCCCCAGAGGTCTTGAGGGGGGAGCGGGCGCATAGCCCGGCCCGTGCCCTTCTCTGGTTTGGGTGGCTAGGGTTGGCCCTGCCCCAGAGGTCTTGAGGGGGGTAGCGGGCGCGTAGCCCGGCCCGTGCCCTTCTCTGGTTTGGGTGGCTAGGGTTGGCCCTGCCCCAGAGGTCTTGAGGGGGGAGCGGGCGCGTAGCCCGGCCCGTGCCCTTCTCTGGTTTGTGTTGCTAGGGTTGGCCCTGCCCCAGAGCTCTTGAGGGGGGGAGCGGGCGCGGAGCCCGGCCCGTGCCCTTCTCTGGTTTGGGTGGCTAGGGTTGGCCCTGCCCCAGAGGTCTTGATGGGGGGAGCGGGCGCGTAGCCCGGCCCGTGCCCTTCTCTGGTTTGGGTCGCTAGGGTTGGCCCTGCCCCAGAGGTCTTGAGGTGGGAGCGGGCGCGTAGCCCGGCCCGTGCCCTTCTCTGGTTTGGGTGGCTAGGGTTGGCCCTGCCCCAGAGGTCTAGAGGGGGGAGCGGGCGCGTCGCCCGGCCCGTGCCCTTCTCTGGTTTGGGTGGCTTGGGTTTGCCCTGCCCCAGAGGTCTTGAGGGGTGGAGCGGGCGCGTAGCCCGGCCCGTGCCCTTCTCTGGTTTGGGTGGTTAGGGTTGGCCCTGCCCCAGAGGTCTTGAGGGGGGAGCGGGCGCGTAGCCCGGCCAGTGCCCTTCTCTCGTTTGGGTGGCTAGGGTTGGCCCTGCCCCAGAGGTCTTGAGGGGGGAGCGGGCGGGTAGCCCGGCCAGTGCCCTTCTCTGGTTTGGGTGGCTATGGTTGGCCCTGCCCTAGAGGTCTTGAGGGGGGAGCGGGCGGGTAGCCCGGCCCGTGCCCTTCTCTGGTTTGGGTGGCTAGGGTTGGCCCTGCCCCAGAGGTCTTGAGGGGGGGAGCGGGCGCGTAGCCCGGCCCGTGCCCTTCTCTTGTTTGGGTGTCTAGGGTTGGCCCTGCCCCAGAGGTCTTGAGGGGGGAGCGGGCGCTTAGCCCGGCCCGTGCCCTTCTCTGGTTTGGGTGGCTAGGGTTGGCCCTGCCCTAGAGGTCTTGAGGGGGGAGCGGGCACGTAGCCCGGCCCGTGCCCTTCTCTGGTTTGGGTGGCTAGGGTTGGCCATACCCCAGAGGTCTTGAGGGGGGGAGCGGGCGCGTGGCCCGGCTCGTGCCCTTCTCTGGTTTGGGTGGCTAGGGTTGGCCCTGCCCCAAAGGTCTTGAGGGGGGAGCGGGCGCGTGGCCCGGCCCGTGCCCTTCTCTGGTTTGGGTGGCTAGGGTTGGCCCTGCCCCAGAGGTCTTGAGGGGGGAGCGGGCGCGTGGCCCGGCCCGTGCCCTTCTCTGGTTTGGGTGGCTAGGGATGGCCCTGCCCCAGAGGTCTTGAGGGGGGAGCGGGCGCGTCGCCCAGCCCGTGCCCTTCTCTGGTTTGGGTGGCTAGGGTTGGCCCTGCCCCAGAGGTCTTGAGGGGGGAGCGGGCGCGTAGCCCGGCCCGTGCCCTTCTCTGGTTTGGCTGGCTAGGGTTGGCCCTGCCCCAGAGGTCTTGAGGGGGGGAGCGGGCGCGTAGCCCGGCCCGTGC